>CAMQGK010000341.1:12250000-13450000 GCA_947000775.1 Pterois miles
CCTGCAACAGTCAGAGACACCACATTACATACCACATTTGATTTATAGATTGCTGTAGGAATGTAATGAGAATTTTAACAAATATAGCAAACTGTATTTGAACAGCTCTACCAACCCTACATTAAGTACAATTTGGAATGCAGGACTCTTACAGTACTTGTAACAGACTAGTTTTTACTTCTGACTAAGTGAGGGACCTGAGTACTTCCTCCACCACTTCCTGCTTACTGTATACAGTATGTGACCAGTGGATCTGACATTGACTAGTCAGTGCTGGATTAATACCACAACAATAATATTAACATTTTCATGCACAGCAAAGCTTTTAACTTCCTTTTGTGGCTATAATGTCAGGTGTCATACTGTCAAATGTACGAGCCTTTCTCAGACAGCATTACATACAGAATACCTGCACACGTCAGCTAAATCACTACAATGATATATTTCTTTTTTTTTTTTATCTTTTTAGCACATGAATACTGTCAATCCAAAGCAGCTTTCAGACTTATTCCTCAGTCAGATTTAGTTGGTAGCTCATGTTTTGCCTGTAAATAAGCTTGACTAGTGCGAGCTGTGAGTGCCGCTCTCTTATGTTTGGACCCTGGGGCTGCACCTCTGGTGGGGTGCACAGTAATCCGGGCCAATGCCTGGTGGTTGAGTGAGTATTTGATATCAAGTAGCCAACCATAAGACAGGTTTTGTCAAGATAAAGCCAGTTCATCTGGGCATGTCAGAGTTTTAAGCTATGATAAATTGTCTCTCCGAAGAAGACACAGTGGGTCGTAGACCTTGCCAAAGACATTCTGTCAACTATGTAAGCATTCAATTGAAAGCTAAGTGATCACAAAAATTAGTTACGGAGTAAATGGCCGCAAGGTATGGAAGTCTGCAAAAAAGGAGGAAACCAGTGAGGCAGGAAATTATTCAGACTTGGTCTGTATTGATCATGACCTCCTTTTACGGCTCATTACCTTATGTCCTTACTTCTCGTATATTTGAAGCTGTGATGATGGCTGCAGGAATAATAAAATGAAAGCTGAGAGCATAGAAACTTTTACCTATCCACCACTTCAATCCACATAAGACTGTGCACTCTTTTTCTCAATTAAAGGAACAGTGTGTAGCATTTCGGAGGTGATCTATCAGCAGAAATGTAATATGATATTCATTCAACTATGTTTTCATTAGTGTATAATCAGCTGAAAATAAGAATTGTGTTTTTATTAGCTTAGAATGAGCCCGTCATATCTACGCAGGGAGCCAGTCCTCTTCACCGAGTCCGCCATGTCGCTCCACCATTTTCTACAGTAGCCCAGAATGGACAAACCACCAGCCTTTCTGTTGCTCCTAAAGTAGTGTTATTATGGTCAGGATGGTCTTACGAGGATGATCTTACAAGTGAGGAAATTGCGTTTCTACAGTTTTATGCTCGGTGGCTCTTGTTACCGCAGTCTGGGAAAGGGCGGAGTGAGCAGAGAGGTACTCAGTTGGTTGCAAACTGCAACCACATCACTAGATGCCACCAAATCCTAGACACTGTACCTTTAAATATATTTTGGTGTAAACTCTTTAAAAAGTTGGCTTTGTCAAATGAGTTGCTTCTAAACTCTCATTTTGATATTTTGCTTTTATCCTCTCCAACCTAATCTGACCCCAGTATTAACCCATATTCTTTTCAAAACAATATAACTACTCTGTTATTTGTGCATTTACAACGATATCCAGCAGCCAGATGACAGCAGGAGGTACTTTATTGACTGTAATTAAATTGGATGTGTGTAATTTTTTTTTAACTAAACTGAAATTCTAAAAAATATAAATTGGCCTTCTGTGCTGGTAATGTTTTCACAGATCAGGACCAGAAACCTGTAAATGTAGTAGGGAGAAATAACAAATATTATTTTTTAAAAAGCCATCAGACAAGACTTTTTTTTAGGGTCGTGCGCATTTTTTGTTTTTGTTTCTGACATTAATGGGACCTGATGAGGGGTTGTCGGCGTCCTGCTTTGCCAACACACTGCTTAGGTGCTGCCAGCTCGTTTTGCTGTAATTGCTGGTGCCTTTAAAAATGAGCCAGCTCAATCTGCCGTACTCAGAAATTGCCAGCAAACATTACAGGACTGATACATTATTTTCAGCCCAAGAAAACAGAAGAACACAGTTTTTATTTTCTCTTTGTAATGTGAAGTATTGGCTTTCATGTCTGCTCCTCTTAACTCTTTGCGTAACTTCTAAAGGGTCATCCACTCTGATTGGCCGTGAAAAGAGCAAGAGTCGTGAAGTGTCAGCGCACACAGGCAAAGATAACAAGACCAGTTTGAGAAATGATACGACCAGAAACACCTCTAGGGTGTTGGTCAGGTGACTGATCATTAAACCGGACCAGTCCCTCAGGCCCTGACCAGTCCTTGTTGTCAAACCCTGCTAATATTTTCACTTATTATATAACTTGGCTTTTTTTTTTTAGCTTCATTAAGGCCATTTTCAGGATAAGCTGTTGACATGAATGACTGATATCCAATTATCATTGTTGCCATGACTAAACCCACTGCACCACTGTTCACCAGTAGATCTGACTCACAGATCAAAAGAGCAGCAGCCATATTCTCTCTTCTTTGACTATCCAATAATAGGTTACAATAGATGGCATAAAACTGATCACTAAAGTGTGCTTCGATTTTCCTAATCTTGAAGCAAACACGATATGATGGTGTGCAAATTTGACTTTGAGTATATGAACCTATACGCTGAGTTGTGGCATTTACATTTACAGCTCTCAGCATCCAAAACCACATAACTTGAGTAAACATTGATAAGATATCTTCCCAAAATTATTTCTCATTTTTCATGTGTTTCCCTACAAATGTCCAGCAACACGTGATACATGTGTCAAATTCTGCTTGTTACACAGGAAACAACTGGGTTAGGTTTAGGCAACTAAACTACTTAAACAGATTTAGGCAACAAAACTACTTAGGTTTACAAAAAGATCTGCTTGGTTAGGTTTAGGCAACAAAACTACTTAGTTGGGTTTAGGAAAAGATGGTAGTTTGGGTTAAATAACACGAAGTCTGTACTTTAGTACAAAAGTTATGTAACAAACAGATCAACACTGATTTCTGGTTTCACACAGGATGCAAACACCATTCTCCCTTTTGTTGCTCTTTATACTTCCTGGTTCACCATCACGCAGATTATTTCGTGGATATTACATGAATTACAGGGCATTAACTTTTTGGAGGTATAGCTATGAACAGTGTAACAGTGTAACTCAGCTTGCACTGAGTGAACATCTGTTTGTCTCTATCATTGCCACTGTTAAACATGGAAACTTCCAACTTTAAGACCACTGTTTTCTGTATGTCATCAAATTTCTTCTTCAGTGTTCTTTGTTTTGCTTGTTTTCTTACTTTCTGTTCAAAATGCTGTCAGGTATTCATAGGTCTGCTTTAAAAACATGTTTGGGGTAGCTCACTTGGTAGAGCAAGTGCACCATGTACTAAGGCTGAGTCCTTGCTGCAGCGACCCCGGTTTGAATCCAGCCTTGTAGCCTTCGCAGCATGTCATCCCCTCTGTCTCCTCCTTTCAACACTATCACTGTCAATAAAAATGGAAAAACTAAAAATATTTTAAAAAATACCCTTGATCCAACATCAAAACGCCCAATGAGAGGATGTTCATATTTCTCTTACAATAAAAAGTATGTTTTTGGAGCTCTACACATGCTGTATATGATGAGTTTTCAGCTGAGCATAAAGTGCAGTTTTCCTTGAGAGCTGGACTCTGAAGGTAGAATCCCCCGTGCTGAGGCCGGGGTGGCCTATTTTGAATCGACTGTATGTACTGCACCTGGACAGCGAGTGATCCACCAGGTGTACAGTGTCCTTTGTGTAAAAGCCTGCAGATCATCACTGGCTTGTGGTGTTGATGACCTGAGTGGGTACCTCCTCCACCTCTCCTTAAAGTCCTACCCCTTTTCATCCAGCGGGAAATAACTGACAGGGCCCTGCTGACTCTGCTCACAGGCAAGCTACAGTATCAGTGCTGTGAAGGCACACACCAGCCAGTTCTTGCTGTTCTGTTGACTAACAAAAGCACTGTAGGGCATCGCTTTTACCAGATATGTCATTCTTCATTTATCAAGCGTAACTGTGTCGTATTTTCAAGTAAACATGTTTTCTAAGGATCCTACTCAGTTTTTTCACTCCAATTAAATGCATTTCATCAATTTGTACTTGTTTCTTTTTCTTTCTAGATACCACAGTGTATATCCCCTCATTTGATGGCACATCTTATTTGGAGCTGCAGCCTGTTTCATCCTTTCTCCAGCCTTCTGGTGCCAGTAATAATCTCCCTGCTACTGTCAAGGACACCATTGTTATTCTCTATTTGACAGTGAAAACAAGGTCCACGCAGGGCACCATCCTCTACAGTGAGTCCGGTCTTTTTTTATTGCAAATATTTGAAAGCACATCAATGCTGTGAAAGCAAGTTTAGATAAAGGCTGGAAAAGATGCACATCCGTATTACGTAGTATGTCCATCTTTGTTGCATATCTTTTCATACTGCTTTTTCCTTACATGCGTCCTTGTGAGTGCATAAGCATTATCTTTATAGCCTGAAAAAGTCCTTGTGCTTTAAGTGATGATGCTTGTAGTGGATAATAATAATGTTGCTGCTGTGCCGTGAATGAAGGATACATGGCCATTTTTATCTGCATCTACCGTACTACAGATATATACTGAAAAGGTGTTTTTTTAACATAGTCCAGACAAGACTGTAGAGTCGCCATATTTTCACATCAAACTTCACCCAAACCACACTGATGTGATTGTTGGAAATAGTAATGACAACAGTTTAGGTGTTTTATGATGCTGCGCTTCGTACAGCTGATTTCAACATAAACAAAAATACATGTGGATGATGGCGTAAGCTGAACGGGGGGTGGCGGTCGGCGCTCTCCGAGTGTTCAGGTTATCACTATTATTATTGTGCTCAACCTTTCCTGTTTTTGAATCACTAATAATGCAGAAATGATACACCAGTCTGTGCTTTGCTAATCAACCTCCGATTATATTGGAAATATGATGCTGTTTCTGAGACGGATGCTTATGAATGGATGCTTAGCAACAGTTATGGTGCCATAGAAAAGGCAGGAAAAGAAAACAAGAAAACACTGAGTGAATTCTGAATTGACTCAAGTTCAATACATTTTTACAATTTAAGAAGATGACAGTACAAAGGATGAGTAAGAGTGCTGCATCTACCCGTGGTGGGTTATATTTTCTATAAAACACGTGTACTTCGTAAATATTAATATTAGATATTACTGAATTGATAGAAAGAAGTCATCCAGCTCGTCACATACTGATGATTTCTCAGGACCCCTTGGTGTCGCTTCCTAATGCGCTGGGTGGCCCAACACGTCAAACCATCTCTCAACTGCAGTCACAATAAACACGCGGTTAACATTGTGAATTCAAACAAAAACCCATTCAGGCAACAAAACCACTTAGTCGGGTTTAGGAAACGTCATGGTTCGGCTTAGAATTACTACGTTTGTCAAGTTTCACTTGGTACACACACAAGTCTTCTGGATGACGTTTGTTGGCCCAGTCCACTAAGGCTGGGCGATTAGACAGTTATATCGACAATCTGCGATTGGCTGAGTACATCACCACTTATTTTCTTTTGGCCATTCTTTTTGGGGGGGGGGGCAATATTTATTTTATTTTGCTTATTTAATAGTCTTTCTCTTTCGAATGTTGCCCACATGCACACACACACCTGTGCGAATTAAAAAAAAAAAAGAAAAAATCTGGAAAATTTTAACATATTGCCCAACCCTATCTGTGTCTTTTCGGTCTTTTAACCATGTTAAAACATGATCCGACCGCTTTCTCTGAGCGTTTAATATTGACATGGATGGATTTACATTTGAAAGCCCTTATTGATCTCATATAGGCACTAAGGGGTTGACTTGTATGTCTGTATCACCTGCCGACGGGCGTAACAAAACATCAATATTTTATGCCCTGGAAATGAGAAAGGGCTGCAACAGTAAGACCTTGAATCATCCATTGCTGTTGCAGTGAATTGTGGGACACAAAAGTGAGTACTGCATTTCCAATGTTACAGCAGAAAGGCCAGGAAGCACTGAAACTATTTCATCTTGTAATCAAAATCAGAATATGACCGTTTTTTACTCCTGGCAGCCACTATACACCTTGGTCACTTTATGTTGTTAATGACATTCACAACAGGCTTTTTCAATTGAATGTCATATGAGAAAAGAGGTAGAGAAGGGAAGTGTACACCGTGCTCCGCTGAAGGACAGCAGATAGCCTTGCCTTTTGTGGACAGCTGTGAGCTGTGTGTTTTGTTGTTTTGCTGATGATGATCTGAGCTATTACCTAGAAGCGAACAAAGGAAGCCTCATAAGAAAGCAAGAGCTGTTCAGTCACACAGGGAGCGAGGAGTGGGCTGACCCTTTACGTCTACCGTGAGCTCTTTATTGTACATCCACCTCCTGCCAGCTCTTTTGTTCCCACACCTGCACACACACACACCACACTTACACACTTTCTTTTGTTACAGAAGGAGATTTGGATAGTTGGACCTGATGGTCACAGAGTAGACCCTCTAAACAATAGAGCATTGTTTTAGGTGGAGAGGAGTCGGTGGTTTTTTAGGGCTTGAGAAAGCTGAGCCATGAGAACTTTGTTCCATTTATCCAGCTTTGTGTGTATTCTACATCTGTTTGTAGTATTTATGCATATATTAAGCACCAGCCAGCTTAGAGGTGAAGCCACGGCATGAACGCCTGGAGCTGTCTCTCCTCTAATGACTCCAAAAAAAATCCAACTGTGTGTCTCGGTGGACCGCAACAGCAGCTCCTCGCTCTGAAAACTGCAGCCACCTTGATCTTGTGAGGCTACCGTTGTCCCCCGTGTGACACAGCACAGCGAGTTAGGTGCAAGTCCAACAGAACTGTAACCACCGTGCATTGTGTGGTGATCATGGGTGATTTATTCTGCAGACATCACAACATTCATCTTAGTGTGACCGAGATCGACCCCTTATCTGTGACGTTGTCTACAGGTTTGGGGCCCCGCATTTACATTTACAGGCGTATTTAACATCTACACTTCCTGTCCTCTGATTAAGATTTAGATCTTCTGGCTCCAATTACTGACAATGTTTGGTGATGAGCAGCTCAAATCTAAGTGTAAAACGCCCCCTCAGAAACCCAAAATGTGATGTTAGTAACACAAAGTGATTACAAAGTGATTTTAATTCATGAAATACAGTTGAAGCTGGTACCATCTGCAATCTTAACATGCAGGGTCTTTTTCCTCCAGTTTCTAGATTCAGGCTATAGTATGCAAAGATAATAACTTTTTGTACTTTTACCATAAAGCTGTCTTGCATTCCTTGGAGTAATAATAGCTCTACTTTTTTCTCTCTGTGCTGACACTGGCCTCCCCTGATGGTTGCTGAGTGCCTTAGTGTCCCACCAAAGACTTAAATCTTTGTATTTAAGGAGCTATTAATTAGTCAGCTTTCAGAATCTAATAGGGCTCTAAATTAGTGCTTTATATAAAGTTGGTGCACTTGAAAGGTCAGCCAGCTAAGCCTTAAATACACATAGGCAATGGTACTATCAATTTTAAGACAAATATATAGTATCCTGTCTGACACAGGCGCATAATTAGAGAGGTGTGCCATGTTTCCTATTAGATGTAGACATTTTTCAATATAAATTAAAAGATACAAACATTTCTTTTTTCAAATATAATAGTAATTATTAGAGCTGTCATCTTTAACTCAAAACCATTTTAACTCCAATGATTTCAATCACAACTCAATCACAATCAATCTTTCTGAGGTTGTAGCTCAGTTTTGTGAAGAAGTGAAGACACTGGTATCATATGAAACTAGAAGTTATGAAATGAAAGATTAAAATTATGATAATCACATTCAGATTGGGGCAAGTCATAGTCAAGTCAACACACTGACACATGAGCTGTTGTTGCCTGTTGGGCTGCCATGTTATGATTTGAGCATATTTTTATACTAAATGCAGTAGCTGTGAGGGTTTCTGGACAATATTTGGTATTGTTTTGTGGTGTTAGTTGATCTCCAAATAATAAATATATACATTTATTTATCATAAAGCAGCATTTGGAAGAGTAGGCTATCAAATACTTGACAAATCTCCCTTTATTTATTTCATTTTGAAGAGACAGAAAAATGTGTAATTAATTAATCATGGAAAATCATGCGATTAATCAATTATTTTAATCGATTGACAGCCCTATTTATTATATTACAAGTGTGTGTAGGCACCAGCCTTTTAGTCATTTGTCGTTAAATTCAGTGGTTTGCGGTTTACGTGTTGAAGTTATTCAGAAACTGTCAAATGAGTTTTGAGAACAGAGCAGCAGAATAATTGCGAAGCAGAGCTCTCCGTGAGCTACCTTGTACTTGAATTGTTTTGGGATGTTCTTTGGAAAAACAGCACATTACATGAACAAAAAGATCACAGCTGTAGGGAGCTGGTTGTATATTTCTCAGTCATGTTCTTCCACCTAGATACATTTTAATACTTGACTGAGGATATTTTTACAATATTGTTAAAAGCCATGCACTTTATACTGTATGAAAGACTTAACTTTATAATCTTAGAAAGACACCAAAGAAATAGTGACCAAACAATGCAAGTTTTTCCCTTAAAATTCTGATTAATAATATGTTTGTTTATTTCAATTAATGATTTATTTAATTATAATAACAAAATAATTAATTTATTTGTGCAGTGAACACAAATGACAAAGCATTTCAGATCTGTGATAATTAAATCAATATATGTTTTGTAATATTTTCTGTAATATTTAATGCATACATTTGTTTAGAATAAAGCCAAATTAAAAATAATCATCGGGACGTTTTTCCTGCATAATAAGTTTTTAAGAGTTTTAAGAGTTTGAAAAATGGGGAGAAAGGTAACTCACCAGAGAGATGAGGAGCATCTCGGAGAGGAAGATCACACCGGAAAAATGCCTGAAGTTAGTTATCAGATGTGATGTGTGTTAAGTGAATTAGATTGTGCCTATTGTCAAGCTGGTGAAATCGCTTCACCTCCACCCTGTCATATATCCACTGCCACCCGTTATCTGGCCACGCTCATCTTAAGTCACTGCTTGTTACTTGTTACTGCTACGTCTCCCCAGATTTACTCTGCAGATTAGTTTGAAAAATAATGACTGCTGTGACAACACAATGTCGTTTTCACTCGCAAGGCTGAATGTTAACTCTAAAGTAAACAAGAAAACATATTCATAATTCTAAGTTGGTCATTTCAATTAAACCCACTCCTATTCTTTATTCCCCAACTGCATTTACAATATTTCACTGCTGCAGCATGCAGAAAGCAGACTGGGAGCCGTGTCATGAAAAGAGATGAATGTTCAGAAAGCATACATAGAGGGCACAGTGCCTTTTATCCAGTAAAGCTTTTGGCTCATAGTGCACCATCTTTTTCACATCAGAGGAACTGAAAAGAAAACTCCTGAGATCAAAAAGACAAAGTTAATCAGAAAAGAACCAAAAGACGTGCATTGTGATGCAGAGAATCTCTTCGCCAGACCTGCTCCTTATTCTCCGCTCCCCTTTTTACACCTCTCCCCGAAGCAAACATGCAAGTCTCCCTCTGGACTTCAATTGTCAGATCGAGAAGAGAAATGTGAGGAGGTGGGGGAGAGAGAGGGAGAGAGAGGGAGAGAGAGAACAGGTGACAGGCGCTGACAAAAGGACGAACGCTCTGTTAGGCTCGGTGCAGAGTAACAGGGCCATGGGGACAGCAGGGAACAATATCCTACAGAAGAAAAATAGAAAAATAAAAGATGGGGCAACATTGACATCCATAGTAAATAAATAATATTTGTCAGCGTATGAGTTGTGGCAGTAAGTGTAAGCAGCTGCTTTGAAAAGGAGACAAAGGCTCATCATTGCAGAAGGAAGTTGCGTCTGTGGTTTCTCTCAAGTCTCTACTGAATCTGTAGTTTAGCAGTAATAATGATAGATGATTATGTGCCAAGAATAATTATGTTTTTCATGTCATTTATACACGCAAACATGCTTTGTTTTTTAAGGCAAGACACCCAGACAAAAACATTGTTTGGTACTGGTAAGCTGGTAACTGGTAAGTTTTGAGATTGTGTAGTGGTTAGCGCTGTCGCCTCACAGCAAGAGGGTCGCAGGTTCGAATCCGGGCTTGGGACTCTTCTGTGTGGAGTTTGCATGTTCTCCCCGTGTAAGCGTGGGTTTTCTCCGGGTACTCCGGCTTCCTCCCACCGTTCAAAGACATGCTGTTTAGGTTAATTGATGACTCTAAATTGCCCGTAGGTGTGAATGTGAGTGTGAATGGTTGTCTGTCTCTATGTTGTCTGTCTCTATGTGCCCTGCGATGGACTGGCGACCTGTCCAGGGTGAACCCCGCCTTCGCCCTATGCCAGCTGGGATCGGTTCCAGCCCCCCCGCGACCCCTAACGGGATAAGCGGTTGACGATGGATGGATGGGCTTTGGCTTCCAGAACATGTCTTCTGTCAGACGAGAGGAAAGAAAACACGTTTATTTTACTACATTATATCCGTTTGTGTCTGTAGATTTCTCCTAAATTTAGCAGAAGTTATCATTAGATAATGCTTCATTTGCATGTCTAAACACACAATTTCCGAAAACGTAATTGCCTTAAAGTTAGAAATCAACAGGGGAAGTTGCATGGTGATATCTAGTATTTAACATTTTTTACCATATTCACCTGTAGTGTCTTGTGAAATGCGTGGAATTTTACAATATACATCTTTTAAGGCTGTTTTCCCAAAATTAGTTTTGTTCGTGGTTCGATACCCGGTTGCTCCGGTCACATGCCGATGTGTTCTTGAATAAGACGCTATAACCCAAATTGCTCCCGAAGGCTGAGCCATCGTTGTGGGAATGAGTATTTAGTCCCTGATGGGCAAAGTTTTATGAATGTGTGTGTGTGAATGGGTGGATGTGACGTAGTGTAAAAGCGTGTTGAGTAGTCAGAAGACTAGAAAAGCATATAAATGCATGTCCATTTACCATTTACCATTTGTCAGACTCTGAGCCTGAAATCTCCACTTCGGCAGCACTTACAGGCAACAAACTTTCCAGTTTCATACCTATCTGTATTCTGAAGGTTTCTACTGAGGGGTTTGTTCATATATCACTCATATCCTGATTTATACACCCTTTTGTCCCTGAAAACATGGTGAAAATTGTTTTTTTAAGGCCGTTGACAGTATTTTCTGATTTATGGAGAGATAAAAAGAGAAAAGTTTCTTCTGTGAAAACCTTTGACTGTAATATGTCAACAAAATGAAAACTTGGCTTTATCCAGTGTTCAGATATCTGTTCTGGAAATGTATGCAAATTACCACATATTTACTAAGATATTTACATATTTAAACATACATTTTTAGAAATGTTGATATCTATTAGTTACATTTTTTGCCCAATTCACCTGTAGTGGCCCCCCTCAAAAAAAAAAAAAAAAAAATCTAAAATAAAATCGGCTTTCTAGTCAGTTAAAGAATTGCCTCAGTGATTAACATTTCTATAAATTTATGAAATAAATGAAATAATACAGTAATAAAAACTTTAAAAAGAAATGTAACATTGTGATGATAGAAATAATAGTTTGCAGCTGTCAGAATACCGCAGATTTACACATCATCAATCCCACCCACCGGATAAGGTGACCTTATTTCCTACCAGCACCAACAACTCGGAGCGACCCGCCGCCTGCTCGGCAATCATGATCTTTGTTTACTGAAAATAAGCATCAAATGAAAGTATTAAACATTGCCGCTTTGCGTGTTTGTTACCTCAAGTTGCGTTTCAAGTTGCGCCTTCTCTCAGCCACAGGAAATGCATATGCACTGCTAAAAAGTCTCTGACAGCCATAATATTTTTGCAGTGTGACATAATGTTTGAAGCATATTTCCATTATATTTTCCTGAAAAATCTTTCCTCGCCTCTGAAAAAATGTTTTTTTAAAAATCTCTCTTGCACCCCACAAACAGAAAAATGATTGTGTTTGAGACAGGGAAGTCAAGGTCGGGATATAAAGCAGTGTTTCTTTGAAAAAGCAGGAATTACTAGATGTCCTCATTTCACTCTAAAGATCTGCTTGCAAGAGAAGAACATGAGACATTGTCAGTAGCCCTCTCTTACCAGCACAAAGTACAAATACATGGCTCAAAGTATGACAAATTACTGTTTACCTCAAAGATGCATGCAAAGAAGTAGAGGAATGCAAAGAAGTAATTACATCAAGGTCAATATTGTACCGTCATTGTTGTCATCACATGGGAAGCTAACATGTATGCTCTCCAGCGCCACAAATATTGCATTATTGTTATTATCGTTGTACTAAACTGCATTATACTGAGAGATGTTTCTAATATTCTGCCCCATTATACAGTATATGTATATAGGGAGGACAAAAAAATTAGAAACACCTGTCAGTATAAGGTAGTCCAGTATAATACCTTTAACTGTGACCTCAGTAATAAACATGTAATTGAATTTACACATTTACAACAATCAACAAAAACTGAACATTATGAGCTTTGTAAATATATAATTTATGGCAGAGCTGCTGTATGTGATTGAATTAGATTGTATAGATATACATTTGATTACAAGGGAAATAACATTTGCTTCTCAAAAGAGCAAAGGACATAAAAAGTGCACATACATGCAGACATAGTATGCTAACGAATACAATCCAAAACAATGGAGCTGCTATTAAAAACGATTTAAAAAAACAAGGCTAATCAATGCATTGGAAAGGAAAACTTTTTAGTGTGACTTTTTTTAAACCAGTGAGCGTGTTTACTGCGCTATTAGAGAATTTCAGCAGCAAGAAGCATAAAATCTAAAAGCAGCTTTGTCAGCTTTCAGTATCCCTTAGAAAAACCACAGGGGTCTGTACCAGATAAACTTCGAGTCCCAGTGTCCTTTTAATGGCATGGATGTGTGGAGCCAGGCCGCGTAAGGTTTTACCGACAAAAGGTCACATTTTCTAATCAGACCTAAAATGAACAGGAAGTGAATACAGAGATCTTAAGACTGGTGAGATGTGATCAGATTTTCTCTTTCTTGTTAACACATTTTGAGGAAGCTGGAGTCAGCCCACTGTCTTGCATAGTTAACCAACAAGACATGAACACTGGAGCATGTTTTTGTTTGATTTTCTTTTTTTTTTTTTTTTTTTTTTTTTGCATCTGCCTTTGACAAGAACCTCTTCTATAATAGCAGTGCTGATAATGTTGGAAACATGACTTAACATTACATCCAGGTTCTAACTCATGCAGGAGGTGCCCTCTACTTGACGCTACCGGCTTATGGAAAATTTGCATAAGTGTAGTCGGCCAATCAGGACGTGTATACGTGCGGACCCCAAGAGAGCACACAACGCAGTCTGCTATCGTTTTCCTCTTCAGCGATCAGCCACCTACATGTTCTCTTGCTCCTTGATGACCCGAGAAATGTGGTGTGCCGGCTGTCTACTGTTTGCTTTTTCACCCCTGCAGGGTTAGGCCATACCTCTGCCCAGTTCAGTTGCACACTGCCTAGATTGGCTAGGGCCCCTTACATTTCTGCTGTGGCAGCTGAGGTTATAAAGAAGTAGGTGGACTGTGGTGACTAACCTTTAGCCGGTCAAGATCAGTATGTGTGGGTCAATACTATATGTGTATTATGTATTATGCCCATTCACTGATGTCCATCCACAATACCCATGGAGTCCAGCAGAGGGCGGAGCCTGTGTGAGTTAGAATGAAGGTTACGATACAAAAAATGTAGTTCTATAAGCACAGGTGGAGTCCTCTACCTAGGGGCCCTGATGCTCCTACACCACTCACTGAAGAGGGTGTAGCAGGGAGGGAGGAAGGGTCTGTGTCGCCTTTTAGATACTCTGGGTCTGCATGTACTCGGGTAGGCAGGTCTTGATTGGCTACACTTATTCAACTTTTCAATGGGCAAATGCATGCTCATGATTGGAGGAGATTATTACCTATAGAGCCCGATAGGATGCACGTGTATATAGTCTGCTATCCTAGACCTTTTTCAACGAGCCCATTGGTAGAGGCCTACTTATAGAACTAGAGTTATAATAGCATAACCTTCAAAGAACTGAGGTTTCGCACTAATGAGAATGATTTTGTGTACTTGTTTTGTTGCAGGGATATTTTGGACATCTATTTTATGTCTCTGCAGGACAGGACTATATACAACAAAATATCAGAAGGATAACTGATAAGAAACGTTTCTCTTGATGATATGGCCGGCTTGGAGCATGGTCCACCTGAACAGCAGGGGACCAAGAATTGATCCCTGGGGAACTTCAAATCACAAAGTCCACCTTTGTAAACATAAAACTAACGAGTGGCAGAAGGTGATTTGTCCCATCATGTAGGATGAAAACTATCTAAATGCAAACAGGCAAATAAAAACTCGCTCCACAGCCACTTTTGCTGCCTTCTTTGTCCATACTGCTGCTATTTTGAGATTGAGAGGGAGTAAAAGTCCTTCCCTTCCACAGAACAAGCATGAGGAAACGGTGGATTATCTGAACAAGATATTCCTCCTGTGGTCCATTCAGCAACAGCGGTTAGTAATATGGCTCTGTTAAGTGCATCCCTGTTGAGTCGTATGACAGGAAAGACCTCCAAGTCGGCTTAGAAAAATGCATTATCAGAGTGCAGCATATTAAGCTAATCATAGTCTCCCTCTGACAAAGAGATGGAGATTTTCTGGATGCCCTTCTTACCCTTGAGGGATTGTTCAGAGCTTTCATATCAGTTGCAGTGCAGCCTTGAAACAACATGCACAGCTTTAGCACCTTTTCCTGTGGTGTTAAAATCCTCCACCCATGCCATTACTTCATAAGAGATGGCACACATGTTGTGAGGACTCGAGGCTGTCTGCAGCCTCCACACCTCTGTCCAAGTCCTAGCACATTCCTTGCTCCGTTATCATTGTCATTGTGAAATGCAAAGGGTCAACCATGCAAGTGTTGCTCTAACTCAGTAGCTCCCTCTGGATTTTTGGCCCCCTGTCAGTCTCTCTAATCCAGCTGTGAAATGTGCCTTATCAGAAAAAAGCATTTTAGTTATTCCTGTTTTGTCCTCTGCCCTGCAACCATGTCTTCCCTGACAGTGGCAAAAGAGTGGTAAACTCTTTCTCTCCATCCCCTCTCTGACCCTTACAGAGCTACAGTCCTATGTTGCCTGCTCTATTCTCATGTTCGCTTAGACAGCGGTGCAGGACTTGTGTGCATCCTCTCTCCATCTCCATTCCGAAGACCCTCGTAGCCTGTGTGGGAGGATTAATGCTGCCGCTGTCTATCGCTCCCCCCACTGCATGTCTCACTTGCAAGAGACTCTTTGCAGGCCCAGCACAAACTCCCACTGTGATATAATGTGCTGGAGCCTGGGATGTGGTATATCTAATAATACAGATTCTAATAAGACAGATTCTGACCTTCACAAACATACAGAGGTCATACTGCCCTTTTGAGACTCTTCCCAGACACTGAATAGACAAGGTGGGAATAAGATGCAGGCTTTGCCAGCATTATTCTTGTCATCTGATTGTCCTGTTATGTTTATTTAAACAATAAATCATGTACCTTCTTGGATGCATAGCAGTGTCTCCGTCATTGGTTTCATTGGAATCCGTGCTGTGATTGGACCTGCAGCATCACAAGCAGCACCTGGTGACCCTTCTGTTGTTAGCCAGGCAGGATCAGACCTGTCTGACATCTATGGTGGAAGGAACTTCTGTCATAGTCTGTTGATTGTTACCTTTCACCTCCCTTATGGGGTGCAAGAAACTGATGGCAAGATGAGCAGATCAGAGATACCACATCACCCTACTGGAACATGCCCGTTCAAGTGGACGGAAGTGGATCTTTCCCTCTTGAGGCTGAAAACTCCCTGCCTTCTGCTATCCTATGACAGTCCATACTTGGAGATATTTACATGAATGCCGCAGCCATAAAGTTTAGCGAAAAACTTTGTCTTTACTGAGGAGTCTGACTAAGCTGATGGTTGGTAGCCACAGACAACATGCTGGCACTGTGGTATCAGCCCAGTGGCACGAAAGTAAATGGTCCAATAAACAACAAACTCAGAACTCAGAGACCGGTGTTTTGATTTATAAGCTAAGTTAGTGACATTTGTGACATGTGTTCAGGACTTATGCTACGTTGTTTCATACATATTGTACTTACATTATGTTCCCATTTTATGGCCAATCATTTTTCCTAAACCTAAATGTTACCCCCCTGCTGGTATTGCTCCTTCATACAGACATGACACCGATGCAAAATATGCCTCTGACACCCTATCATCTGGTAGACAGGCATTTCTATTTCACGCTTGGGCATGATATCAGGTTGGTGGTATGCAGACATGATATACGGTAGCTCATATTGGTGCAGTTCTGGTGCATTGTATTGTGAACCATTATCACAGGTGGGCGCTGCTCTGTCAGACAGAGAGCTTTAGAGGACCAGGTTGGCGCATCAAGAACTGTGCGACACTGAAGTGTGCTTTGTGGTCCATCATTTCAGTTTCCACAGGTGGTGTGAGGGAAGATGAGCCCTATGTTTTCTTCTTTCTTACATAAAACGGTTCTTGTTGTGTTCTAGAACAGGATCTGTGACAGCGATCTCTTCTCGTCTTGAGGGATTTAAGTAGGTTTAGTCTTGCAGGTGGAAGTATCTCCGGACCCTTTCAAATGAGCTCTTCAAGCCCTTTGGGTACATTACATTTTTATTGTCTTTTTCTGTTGTCTTGTTACTTTTCACTTGGCTAAGAGTGACTGAATGGTATGCCATTTGGACCATCCAAAGCTGAATGCTTTAATTAAAAATTGGAGGAGTGTTGCATGCAGACAGAACCTGTCTTAGACCGTTTATATTACATTGTGTCTGGAGCCGTTCAGTGTTATGAATTATTCTTAGAGGGAGGAAACCTTGCACTGTTCGTGCGCTGTGTGTCTCTTGGCATATTATGTGGAGTGCACAACAATGTGAATCACGTTCTTGGTAAATTCCTCTCAAATCAAAGGCATACCCTTTGGTTGTGCAATGTCATTTGTTGGCAGGCAGGAATCCTCCCTCGGGTTTTCATTTACCAGGTATTGATCACAACAAGTATGGTCTTGTGGTCAACACACTGACATTTATCAGGTTCTACTAGCTGGGTATGTCTCGCTTCTTCTGAGTCTTACTTGCTCACATTTGGTCAAATATAGCGCCTCTGTTTGCTGCTTAGCGGGACAGATGGATTGGGATTTACCATGAGCGTAATATAATTATTTGCTACTGTGCTCACGTCAAGCCATCTTTCTTTCTAACCATGTCTCCATCATCCACTTGTAGCATTTTTATTTCATTTCACACACACCTGGAGGGACTCATTTTCTGTATTCAGTGTCTTGAGAGTTAAGCCTGAAGTAATTTCATAAATATTGTAGCTTGCATAAATGTTTTGAATTTGGCAATGCAGAAAAAGAGACTCTCTTTCTTATCATTTCAGCTCAGGAGCAGAACTTTGGGGATCAGTTCCTTCATGTGTTCCTTCAAGACGGATGCCCTGCCGCTAAACTCGGGTGTGGTGGCAGTCACGTTTTGAATGTAGCCGCAGGCCTGAACGTCAATAATAACAGATGGATGCCAATCACAGTTCGGTAAGATAAGTCTTTCCTACTTTCCTCTCTATTCTTTAATATTTATCCATCCATTTGCAACTGCTTATTCAGTTTGGGATCGTTTGGGGGGGGCAATGTCCCAGCTGACATTGGGCGAAGACGGGGTACATCCTGGACATTCACACCATCTCAGTATTGAACATGATATCTGCTATTACCCATGATTTTCAAGCCTTACTTTCATAAATCAGGATTTCTCTGTGTAAGATGTGTAGAAGCACCAAGTGTAAATACAGTATTTATCAGTGTAAAGAAGCCACCAAGAGAAGATGACATCAATGGAGATTTTAAGCTCCTCCTGTCTGTAGAATGATGCACATTTCCAGATTCATATGGTTGATCTCAACTCAATCAACAAAAAACATGACATTTTGCAAAAAAAGTGAAAGTCTGTGTTTATAACTCATGTTGTTGAAAGAACGCAAGTTAATCAATTTAATTCATTAACAATGCAGCGACCTTTGCTCCGTTTTTTAAAAGCTTAATAACAAGAATTGAATAAATAGAAAAAACACAAAAAAAAAAATTTAAAAATACACAGAATGGGTTTAGTGTGTTAGTGTACACATTTACCTATTTAAATACTTGTAAAAATGTGTGCAGCGCTCATTGTTTCCCACTTTGATTATGTTCAGTGGGATTTGGAGGTTGCATGCCATGGTCTCCTTGATAAAACCCTACCGGTCCACATCAGTGTTCATCAGAGAATTGATTTTGCGATAATACCGAATTGCAGTGAAAGCTCACTACATCAAGTCCCAGCTTTAATGCTCTGGATCCTTGTGCACCTCGGGAACAGTGTGGTCCAATAAATAAGTCGCATAAACAAAGGAAATTGTCCAGTGTGCTGGTAGTGTTGGGTTTGGCATGGTGAGTACTAACAGCCAGCTGCCTCCTTCAGAAAAGTATACACAGAAATTGCAATCACATATTCAATTTTCCAGAAACTTATTATTAAATCATCATCTGAAACATTGATATACAAATTGTAAATTGCATTCTCTTGTATTTATTTGAGTTTTAAATAGCAGAACTTTGCTCTTTTACATTAATGCTAGAATAAATAAGTACACCTTCTGCCTTCTTTAAGTTAGTACGAGCCAATAAGTTTATGCTAAATAACAACTCTAGCTGACCGTATGTCAGTCTGTGGATATATTTTTCACCCAACATTACAGTTTTTTTTTTTTTTATTTTGACCGTGAAAGCAAAAATGGACAGAATATGTGTTACCATCCGTAGCATCTTGTAGATTACATACAGATAGTTCACAGAGAGATTTAGGATCATTAACCTTTGATATTCGGTCTGCTGAGAAAATTGCCCATTTCGGCAAATGGTTGTGGGTCGTTTTCCCGTAAGTGGCTGAGACCCTCTAATCTTGACTGCATACAGTAGACAAACCTTACACCTTCTGAATGACCCAGTCATTTTCTTATACTGATTCAGAAATTGTTATGATCCAGCGTGGGTTGCGTTACAGATGGTGCGATGCTTCTGTATAGATAAAAGATCTTGCATCAGGCTTGATAGAGCAAGCCTAAGTCAGGGACCAGTCAATGGATCCACGACCATTAAATTTGAAGGTCCAAAGTAAAATGCACTCCTCCACACTTCACAACAGCAATCAAATGACTTTAAATTATGTTGAGCAGTCCAGATATTATATATTCATGAACACTGCTGTTTTAAAAAGCTAGTTCACTTTAGAAAGCTTAGATTTGGCCTTTTTAAACAATGACAAATACTAGGATGTCAAAGTTAAAGCAATAATAACACGTTAACACAGATTTGCTTTAACGCCACCAATTTTTTTGACATATTAATGCAACTTTCGATTTAATCTGGTCGCTATTTGAGCTTTTGGAGGTTGTAGTGGACTCTGTGCTAAATGTTGGTGAGGCCAAAGTGGCATGACCATTTTCAAAGAGGTCCCTTAACCTCTGACCTCAAGATATATGAATGAAAATGGGTTCTACTGGTACCCATGAGTCTCCCTTTTACAGATATGCCCTCTTTTTGATAATCACATGCAGTTTGGGGCAAGTTAAAGTCAAGTCAGCACACTGACAGCTGTTGGGCTGGAAAGTTGCCATGTTATGATTTGAGCATATTTATGTGAGGGTTTCTGGACCATTTGTCATTGTTTTGTGTAGTTAATTGATTCCTAATAATAAATTTATACATCCATTTGCAAAGCAAGCATATTTGTCCACTCCCATGTTGATAAGAGTGTTAGATACTTGACAAATCACAATTTAAGGTACATTTTGAAGAGATTATGAATATGCTATTAATGTTAAATTAATCACAATTAACTATGGACAATCATGCAATTAATTGTGATTAAATATTTTAACCAATTGACAGCCCTACTAATAATTTTAAAATACTTAAGTAGAGCAGACACTTAAGTCCATTCTTTTACAGAAGGCTGCCTTTGCTGAGAGTAATTTTACATTTGCTTGCCAAAGCAATAAATAATAATAATTCTACAGTTTTGTCCATATGAAAACTGATCTGTCCAACTTAAATAAAGGTGATTTTTTTCCTGGCATTTCAAAAGGCTCTGATCTCAGCTTAGACACAAAACTAACAAGTTCAATCCTCACAACAAACCTTGAGATTGAATGAAAGACATGATTCAAGTATACAGCATAACACAGAAAGAAATAACCCGTTATGTAAATGCTTTTATGTTGAACCACAGGAACATGGTACACAGTGAATGAACTGCATATCAGTAACTCAGCTGGAGTCAGATGGTTGTAGCTTAGTTAGACAATGTAATAATGAAAAGCAATTACCTCTGCCAACTTCCCACACTCGTCACTAGCAAATTTCTTTAGACACCTCCCTGGGTGAAATGATTTCTTTAAAACCACAAGCAGCGAGTGTTGCTACTCTCTTGGATTATCGGGGAAGAACAGTTGACTCCTAAGCTTTTGGCAACAGATTTGGTACCAAGTGTTAAACCTGATCCACATGCATTCGCACTACTTGCTTGTCTCATCCAAATAGGTCTGATCACAATGCTTCCCCATGCACAGCTGATCTTCTGTCTCTGTACGCAGGCTTACAGCTCAGGCATTGTGGGGCAGAGTGAGCCAGTGGGGGGGAATGAGAGAGAGAGCTTGCTGCTGAGCTCTGCCTCTATTTATTCTTGATCGGTTCAGCAATTTTATTCATATGCAAATGAGCACATGACGTCATGTAGCCTTGTTTGAGCAGTGAATACCTTCTTTCCGTGGATGATGGTTGCTGCAGCTTCAACATGCTGTCGGCGTCTATGCAGTGTGGAGCAGTGGTTGCATTTAACTGTAAACAATCTGAGCTCCAATTGCCAAACAAAATGCAAATTGCCTTATGGCACTGTAACACAGACTCATTTTTCCCCTCTTCCACATCTCATACACCTCTTATTTTCAACCCACCAGTCTTATTGCCATCTAGAGCTCTGCTTTGATAACACAAAACAGCAGAAAATGAAAGCATTTTCCTTTTTGTTTTCATTTTTTGCAGCGATGCAGCATTGTTGATGGGAAACCGTGGTTTGACGCCTCTGTTCAACATGCAGCACTGTACTATAAAAATAAGCTTTTCGCTTTCTTGATGTTTTTCCATGCTGGGCGTTTATGCATTGTAGTTTTGATGATGATATAATTGCTCGTAGTTATGAGGATGAGCACAGAACAGCACAATGTCGAGGGTTTATTTAAATGACATTAAAAGCCCTCTAGTGGCTGGTCTACACAGCTGTTGCTGCTGCGTTGTTTCCTCTCCCGAATCAACACAATTTAGGTAATATATTCCACAACTCAGCATGAAACACTGAAAGAATTTCAGGCTTTCTTGACCCCTATTTACAGTTCCCTCTGAGCCACAGAGGAGCGCCTTTTAACAGTCTTACACCACTCCCATCTCACTAATCACCCCCAACAAAGGGATGAAAGACATTGTGAATATTTAATCAAGAGTTTATGAGCCCGTTCTGACAGTAAACATAATTGAATGAATCACATTTTTCCTTTTGTAGCGCAGCTTTTGTAGAGGGAGATTGCACTAAAACGATCCAAACAATCCAAACAGGCTGCCATATACTGGAAACATACTGGGTGGACCTTTTGTTGGAAATGAGCAGAGAGGAGCTGCAGTCTGCAGAAACAGCAGGCTTGGTTTGAAAGAAGTGGGATATTATAGCTTTATTTATTCAGGTGCACTATCAATGAATATTTATGCAGATTTTCTGAATGCAATGGTGCTACGGTGCATTGTTTTCCAGTGAAAGAATGCATAATGGACAGGCAGATTGATAATAGATGTGAAACGCTAAAACCTTCTGTTTCTTGAAATATTCATGTTTTTTACAGTTAAATCTACAACTCATCTGTAGCACTCCATTATAGCCTGTAAAGTTAGCAAAACAAAAAGGCCACTACTGGAATACCCAGTGCTGCCATATAATTTCACAAAGGGCAGTGTGCAGGGGGAGGCTGTGTCGTTTTTCATTTGGGGAGGACATGTTTGTTGTTGTCTCTGGTTTTTTGTGGTTTCCTTTGAGGATGTTCGGGGAAATACTACTGCGATTAAAGTTTGAGAGTGGCAGACTCCAAGTGCTCCCCCGGTCATTTGCGAGGGTGTGTGCGTTATTGGTTGAATCCCATTGTGCTTAGCATTCACTGTTGGAGTAGTTTTCATTCTCACACAGTCAAAGATCAACAAGGATGACACACAGCATTCTGCTGCATCACATTTCTTCCCTTGTCACAGGTGAACTCAGAGTCCCAGGCAGATATGATTATTCAAATTTATGCCACTTTTGTGGGTGCTTTTTTCAGTCAAAGGGATTGGAGTAGTGTCTCAAGCCTGGTTCCAGCTTACTAGCACTCCTCTTTTTTATGCCAGAGGATTTTATGTCTAGAAACTCATGGGTTTTGATGTTCATGTCTGTGTCTTTATAGATTTTCGTATTATTTCTGTTTAAAATACTTTAAATATTTTGCCTCAGTCGGAGCCGTGCATGAGTAGCTGGACATTACACCTGCAAATTTCTGTTTCTTTTTGTTTTCTGTACCTCATGTTGGATGCTGTTGAGTGTAATGCTTGAACACATAACCTAAAGGACCCATAGTATCTCGCCTGTATGCTTATTTGGATTTGGATGGAGTGTGTATTGTTGCATGTCTTTTTTATAGTTGACTTAAATTGCTTCTTGGCTAACTTGTGTGTCATGCAGTAGCTTAATTCATAATGCTGTCACTACACTAACAAAAATTGTGTATTCAGAGAAAAAACGTGTCTCATAATGAAGCATTTCTTCTTTGTGAGATTATTAGTAAGTACACTGTAAATACCTTTCATTATTTAAAACTGTAATTACTAATTACTTATTATTAAAGTTGCTAAATTTGATACCCAGAGCTTTAATATAGCAGTAAACAACAAGACGTCCTGACTTTTATTCACTAAATGTCAAGTTCTGAAAGCACTGGATATCCTTCATTTGGTGCAACTCAGTTGTGACTTTTGTTAGAGCCTCGTCTTGCCCACATCTTTGGACTTTACCCCGATGCAACACTGGCTTTTGGTTGAGAATTTGAGGGCTGTAGCGCAATCCGATATAACCCAGCTTACATCATCACTGTTATTTTGTCAGACTTTAAAAAAGCTGACTTTTAAAGCCACCCTGTATCCTTGTGTGTAAATTACCTTATATTCTACAAATACTGTAGATTTACGAATAAAACACCATTGCAGATTTTCTGTCCCACTCCTACAGTGGGATCATCCATCCAACCATTATCTGTAACCGCTTATCCTATTCAGGGTCTCAGGGAGGCTGGAGCTGATCCCGGCTGTCATTGGGCGAAGGCGGGGTACGTCCTGGACAGGTTGCCAGACTGTCACAGGACTGACACATAGAGACAGACAATCATTCACGCTACACCTACGGGCAATTAAAAGTCAACAGTTAACCTAACCTGCATGTTTTTGGACTGTGGGAGGAAGCCGGAGAACCTGGAGAAAACCCACGCTTGCACAGGGAGAACATGCACCAGAGGGATCAGCCTCCTTAAACGTTTGTAACCGATGTTTTCAAATTGTACATTTTTAAGTCACCAGCCTCCCGTGCCCAGTGGGCAACTCCGGGTCCTGAGAAGTGAAGCCAACGAGGAAGTGCCTTAAAGTGTGTGAGAAAATCAGCCTACCTCTCACTTGATTTATTACCTCAGTAAACATTGTAAACACGAGTTTATGGTCTCAATCGCTAGTTTCAAGTCTTCTTAAATGCAGCATGATGTTCATTTAGTAAGTTATGGTCCCATTTAGAGTAAAACAGACCATAATGCAGGTTATGCTTTAGGGTGCAGCTACCTTGTGATTGACAGGTCGCCACCACAGCATTGTCCGGTCTGTGAGTGTCTTTTTGTTTTACAACTTTAACCTTTTTACAGTGTGTTTTCAGTTCATGAAAGTTAATTATAACCTTTGATTGCTTAAAAATGTCTGATTCAGCGTTCTGGTTGCTACAAACCAAGATGGTGACAGCCAAAATGCCAAATTCAAGGCTTCAAAACAGCAGTCCACAAACCAATGGGTGTCACAATGACAACATCCACTTCTTATGTACAGCCTATGCCTCTGTCTCAAGACCCACATCTCCTGAAGTAATGTCTCCTTGCTGTAAAAGCTAAAGTCCCCACACAACACAGGACAACCTATCCAACATATTAAAATCACTGTGTTGTGGGTAATACAACAATACATAATGATCATGAAACCTGTCAATGTTTAGATAGTATTGTATAGTTTTATTTAACTGTCTGTTGTTCTTTTGGCCACAGTAATTGTTTTGTAAGAATTTGATATTGGGACAGCCATAGTCTATTCACTGACTATTGAATATTGTTTTGATGTAAAAATGCACATGTGGGTGTGAAATGTTGCCTAGCAACAGCTGCTGTAAGAGGAAGAAAACAGACGAATGCTGTGAGAAGAAATTTCAAAGTAGTAGGATATTTCAGAGCTTCTGAGGAGTCATAGTTCTGTGAATGAACCTCAGTGAAACGTTATAACCTGAGCGCTTTGAGTTCAGGTTAGAAACAACTGTTTACCTCCTGTAAACTCACCCAATAACATGCTTGCTTGGCTGTTTAGTGTCCATCCATCTACTCTGCACTTTGGCACACATATGAGTATGTGTATAGGCTTATGAGTAACTCAAAAGTGAAATAATCGCTGCTGTAATTACTGTTCATCTGAGTAATGGGTAAAGTAATTCCTTTGCAATGTGGAAAAGTAATTAGTAGCCATTGATTACTTTTTCTGAACTGCACAATAAAAGTGGACAGAACCCATCCTTTCCCACTTTCCCCACTGGGTTTTTAATCGCCGGACGAGTAATGAGGAAACAACATTTATTTTGGAGAAGTGCCACACCATATGTGCGTCTGGGTGAAAAGCGAGTTCTCAATATTGAGCATTTTTGTCTTTAAATGCACACCCTGTTGACACAACGCCAAATCTAAAGCAGTGCATATGTTTATCAATTGCACAGCATTCAGCGTCGTACCGACAAGTGGTCCCATAAAAGATTCACTGAAGAAGCGACCGGCAGCCCTGCTCGCTCACTTGGAATTTCTTTTGTGAAGCCACAATGCCAAGAGGATCGCTGTGTGCTGTCTAATTGTATTGCTGGAGATATAATGATAAAACACAGGCTACACAAATTAATTGAGGCTTGCCAGTCACAGCACAAATTATGCAGCAAATGCTGCAGTGCTGCGTGTGAGAGTCACTGCACCAGAGCCAGAGCAGGCATTACAGTCAGTGTAGGTGTAGATTATGGTCTGATACAGGGCTTGTTGCTCTGGAGGAAAAACCAACAAACGTCCCTCCTGACATCTTGTGCAGTAGGTGCTGTGGTGTGGTCATAATGTAGGATTATTAAGCATATAGATTCTCTCTTTTCGGTCATATATTATGTTTAACTCTGCTGCATGTTGTGCTGAAAAGAATATCACA
The DNA here is from genome assembly GCA_947000775.1 of Pterois miles. Lineage (NCBI taxonomy): Eukaryota > Metazoa > Chordata > Actinopteri > Perciformes > Scorpaenidae > Pterois > Pterois miles. Next base: position 12,275,838 of record CAMQGK010000341.1, read on the forward strand.
GTAACAGGTGGTGCTTATCTTCCTTTTCTATGTAATCTGTGTGACCCATTTACATGGTATGTCCTCACAGGTATGAAACACCACTGAGCACAGTCTAGTTGCAGAACTAATAGACTCTTGACTTTAGATCACTAAATTACTTGCGAATTATAAATTCACCACTAACGTGTTCCACGTTATCATTTGCTTTTTATAAGAATCTGAAATATGATTAGAATAATAAGCATCTGAAAAAAATCTTTCCTATCAGCCAGTGAAAACTGTTGCAAGGGCACCGACGCCAGTGCATGAGGTTTTACTGCCATCTGTTGCCAATACTTTCAGATGTTTTATGCAATAGTAATATTTTAATGATGATCCTCCCTCATTATTAATTTTCTGCAGGGGGACTGTAAAGGAGGCGCGTTCAAATAGGATAGTAAAGACACACACCCACTATCAGGTTTAACAAATACCTCTGTGTAAAGGTGCCGTGCTGAAAATATTTGCAAGGTCCCTTAACATTGCAGGTAATATTTCAGCGGTGATTCTCGGGAAAGTTGCGGTAATGCAGTTGCACTGAATTAGTCACACACCAGACGCGGTCTAAATGAGGATGTTAGAGATGACAAATCACTTATGATTAGAGCATTAGCCAGATGAAGAAATGCATAAATGATGATTGAGTAAGTAAGAAATGATCACAGCCATATTGTGGCTTTTGCGCGTTTGGAGAAAATGAAATATTCATACGTTTTTGTTTGTTTACCTCAAGTTGGGAATTTGCTATTGTTTGGTCCTATGAGACCCGGCACTGAATGGTGCACAGGGAGCCCAATAAGAAATTACATAGTGTTTCATCTCTGCGTTAGACAAACCCGGGCCTCTTTTTCTTCTGAGTCACTCCTATGTTTGTTTGCGTATTATAACCCATTGTGGTTTTGTGTTTATTTGTACTGTATGTATGTGTGTGGTGATGGTGATGCCGTGGAGCTGTGGGCCATATTTCTAGCTAGCTACCTATTAGACCAAGTGAAGTAGTCATAGTCATCTTTATAAATAGTCATCTTTGCCTTAGAGCAAGACTGATGTAAATTAGCCTGGTGGAGCGTTCAATGTGCTCACGAGAGCTCATCAAGTAACATCATCCTGTTTGCTTAGTGAGCATGCTCTCTGTGTCTCATAGGGGACAGTCTCTGCAGCATTAACAGGCCAAATACAAAGCTACCATAGTAAGCACCAAATTATGCCTCAAACTCTCTCAGCAAAAGGGAGGTTTAGTCTGTATTGTTTTTTTCTCTCTGAGAATGACCTCCGAAACACACCGCGCACCCCAAACACAGTGATGGACGTCTTCTTTAGACGTTACTATTGGTTGTATTTCACACTTACAGTATTAAATGTGCTTTAATTCCTCAGTGAGTGTGTACGTGTACAAAAACAGCTCTTGTGATTTCCATACAGTACCTGTAATTAGTCCTTACCTGAAGTCACATGCGTGTGATTGCCTCAGGGAGGCGTCCTGGAAGGCTGTTTCAAATTAGCAGGAGGCCGATTGCCCTGATTGTTTCCATCTGGCCATTAGAGCAGACATTTGAGGACCCCCCCCCCCCCCCCCCCCCCATCATCATCAGTGGTACGATCACAAACAATGAATGAATGAATTTTTGAAGAAGCAGATTGCAGATAAGAGTATAGCATGTTGATAAACCTATGGAGCAACAGTGCATCATGTAGATTACTCCCTCTCAGAATTGTTTATGCGCGTGGCACAGAGTGCTCAACCTTTTACATAATGCACAGCCCTGTAAAGAGGCTGCTATTGCGTATTGTCGGTGCAAAGCCAGTGATGAATTGGAGAGAGGCAATCACTTGACTTTGCCAAAGCTAGAATATGACACAAGTAGACCAGCTACTTAACATTGTGGCTGCAACATTAATGACTAGTGCAATTGTATATTTCCCCAGAGAGACACTGAGGGTCAAATGATAAAATTGTCTTCCTACTCATTAGGTTTATAATGTATATCTAGTTTGTGCCCTCGTTTTTATCATCAATTAATCCTAAATGACATAATGAGCACATTCAGTCATGATAATTTTTTTGCAGGCTGACTTGTTTCCTTATTAGTCTTCTTATTATTGTTATTATAGTCATTATTATTGTTATATGTTTTATTTGAAATAGTAATGTATATCAAGTACAAGTGCTTAATCATGTAAATTCAGCTAGTTCTGACTGGTTTTCCCAATCTATGGTTTATCCATTTGCAGGCATTATTATGTGAATTTCCTTTCTGCTGAGGTACAACTTAAAGAATATCACTGCAGCACCGAGCGGACTTGTTCTTTAAATCCAGCTGTGGAAGCCGTATATTTTGTCGTCTCTCCTGGGTTTTGGGCTGTGTTGTGGGATACAAACGCACCATCGCTTCCAACCATATCCACCAGTGCATAAAGTCTCTCAGAAAAAAAGTGTGTAATGTATATGTAGTCATCCGTTTTTATGGTAAAGTCTCAATGGTCACATTAGCGGCTTCATTTCTGTGACTGCTGTCTGTCTCTCATCGGGATATTTTTCAGGCTTTGCTGGATTTATTGTGAGTGACTTTACCAACCCTGTTCTCCCTCTGCTCTCTCTCAACAGATACAAGCTGCCCGTTGGCAAACAAGGAGGGTCATGTATGATTGAAATAGCTGCAGATAATGACACAGCTCAGCATTTGGAGGAGTTTGTGTCGCACCCCGTGTCAGAGGTAACCTGACCTGCTTGCAGTCAAATCAACCCTTTGTCACAACCATTTTCTTACATTTGCATTTCCATCCCTTAATTATGTGATTGGTATCACCTTCCTTTCACAGCACAGTTTACTTTACACATATTAGCATATTATTTAAAATATAGTTTGTTGTGCGTGACTGCAGCAATCACAAGTAAACAATCAAAGGAAATACATCATATTTAATTTATTCGGATACAGTGTGTCTTAACACAGAACCACTGCTCTGTTCATGAATGTCAATACATTTTAAAGATATTTGTAGACCAATCATAGCTGTGGAATCAGGTGAAATTGAGGTTAAACCACCTCATGCAATATACAGTATTTTGTTCTTTTTAGTGTAAATTAAGTGGGTGTTCAGACAGAAGACAGCGGTGAGCGGTGTAGCTTCAGGTACTTGGGAGACATGAAATAATCATGAAAAGAACATGAAAACAATCCACAAATTCCAGTTTGAGTGATATATCTGAGAGTTTGAAGGCTTATTAGGTGTCAAAACAATGCACAGTGATTTATGATGTTTTGAGAAATGATTTTACTTCTCTCAAAAGATTATCTTTCATCACGGCGATCGGAAGGGAAACTGTAAAAATACAGCATTTGTGTGCACTTGCACATATTTGATTGACCACCACAACACCTTGTTGGATGTTGCGTTAAGGACAAACGCAAACTTCTTATAGTGATCATGTCTCTCCGGGTCGAATTGATCAAAAAAAGAAGATAATTATAACAGATTTTTTTTTCTTTATTTCTCATGCAGATTACCATCTAATTGACATTTGTATATTTATGACATAAATATAAAGTAATGAAATTGAGAGCTTTTCTATTTATTGGATATTACTGACTGTTTCAAAATACAGTACAGTTGTTTCAAATGTAGCTTCAGCTGTTTCAATGGCAGTTTCAACCATGTCTAGCAGCCATGACTGTTTCTCATGGTTTGAGTAGACTACACAAGGATAGCCTGAGGAGCACCAAGTTTCGCTGCCACATCGGGGGGCGACTTTGGCTCAGAGGGTGGAGCAGGATATCCACCAATCGGAACGGAGGTGTTTCGGTCCTCGACTGCTCCGGTCACATGTCGATGTGTCTTTGAGCAAGACACTTGACCCCAAATTGCTCCCGAAGGCACAGCCATCGGTGTGTGAATAAGTATTGAGATTAGATCCTGATGGACAGCCTCTGCCATCAGTGTATGAATGTGTGAGTGAATGCTGACATGTAGTGTAAAGCGCTTAGAGTGGTCAGAAGACCAGAAAAGCGCTTTACACTACATCAGCATTTACAGTCCATTTACCATTTGACATGTCGTTGGCTTTTTTTGACAGTCATAAGCTTTGAGGAGGCTGTTTTTCAGTTAGAGAAAATTAATTTCTTTTAATTAGAAAACTTGTTTCCATATATGAAAAGACCCAAAAATGAGCACTGTAAGCAGACTACGTGATTACTGTATCAAATTATGTAATTAACATTTGTATAGGAATGAGTCTGTCTCGAGCTTTTTACTCCATATAATTGATTGACTGAAAGTGATCACAATATCACTATTTGCACTGTATTTAGCAGCCTTTAGAAACTAGCACACTTAATACAGCGAGTGCATTTTGGTACCAACAGAATGTATTGGCAGCATCGAGTATCAGTCTTTGAGAAGACCTGTCCTAAAAATCCTATTTTTTTTTCCTATTTTAGGCTTTAAAAAATAAAAATTTAGTTTTTATTCAATGAGATTCTTTTTTGTTATGTATTATATGTTCCTTCAAGTAAGGTATTGAAGAAAATATGTTGCCTTGGTATCACGACTGATACGCAGGTGTATCATTACTAGTAGCAAAGAATTTCAAAGGATACTGTGATAAGTGTTGGTTGGCATATATGAGCGAAACACCTACTGTAGCTGCTGCCTGTAGATAAACAGTTAAATCATGGGTATGATAATTACCAGCCATGACACAGCGACGCTGGTATTGTTTTGTGTGTGTCATTATGGCACAATGTGGTTCAGTAGACACCTACTGTTGCAGGAACTATCACAGAAGCAGTTTTGAGTTCCAGGTGTTTATAGTTATCTGAGGACAGATTGTGTCACTGCGATGGCAATGCAGTTGTGCAAGATGGCGCCACGAAACTTTACAGGTGTGTAGCTGAGACCAAAATAACATTCGAGTTCGAAGATGGATGTGGTCTGAGCAAGGGCGCCACAAGTAGGGGGATAAGAAAATGGACTGTGGTCCCCCTTCCCACTTTATACCCCTGGCCTGATTTGATGGTCTCTAGTTTAGTTTTGCCTTCAGTCACTTAGGACTCATCATAGCAACATTATGAAGCGTATGTTATTAAAGCCAGCCCCGCACCATGTTTTTAAGTAACAGCAGTTGCTTTATGAATGAAGAACAGGAGCTCTCATTAAAAACATGCGCACCTGTTACATTATTTGCCAAGATGATCACACTTGGCAAATAATATCCTTAATTGCAGGGATGTGAGAAGCACTAAGGTAGTTCTCACTTGTTAATCACGGGCTGGTCTTTTCAGTCTGGCTCATTAATTTGATTAACAGCACCTATATTTGTTATTAAATTAATAATTTTTGTTTTTCATTTTCAAAGACACAGAGAGGGGCGCTCAACCTTCCCACAGGCTCCACACGCCTCCCCCTCCCTCACTGTGATTTATGCTCTTCTAATCTGAGATGCCAAGATGTTTCTTCCTTTCTTTTTAATACTACTAATATCTTTGCTACAAATACATTTGTGTTGGTTGCAAGTAAACTTTTATAGCAGACTTACCATGATTTAAAGTTAAACTGAATGAATGGGTTTTGATCTTAGTTTGCGCTCAACACCAGTCAGATTAAATCAAATAAGATTCGTGCACAAATTAGGATTGCATTTGCTGGCATGCAGTTGGGCTTTGAGCTGTTTTCTTTAAAATATATACAGCAGGAAAAGCAAACAACACATGTTGGCATACAGCAGTAAAATAAGCATCTAGCAGTTGTAATGGGTTGCCAGGCTGCAGACCTTAGAGAGATCATGAAGTTAGCTATTGTCAGTTTCCAATCTAGACAGCCGAGGCTCATCAGGCAGTTTAGCAGATGTCAGTGCAGCACTACTTATAACCATTACCAAAATAAGTTGCTATATGTCAAATTCTAAGTAATGATAGAAAGACTGAAATGCAGTGAAATTCAGTGAAACAGGTCACAGCCAGTGTGGCAATTTAGACTGGAAGCCAAGATACAGCAGAGAGAAGAGAGATTTAAAATCCTAATATTTTTAAATTCTGTCATGGATGTCACAGATTGCTAGTGTAAGGGGTCAAAACCGTGACTAGTATCAGCATACTCATTATCTTGCTTACTGTCACATTTATAACTAAGGTTGCGTTCATAAAGCAAGATTTTAGTGCTCAATCGCAATTTACTGAACAACAATTTTTGCCTGGTGATAAAACGTTTTTTAGTGTGACCTAGTTACTCATGCAAACTGGCACTATATGTGCATAATAAAACTATTTACAAATATAATAATAAAATTGAAAGCCACATTGATTTGTCCTGCCTTCATGTAGAAGTCAAACATCAGCATACGGCACTCGTGAACTCACTGCAGCGAGTCCACTTACAAAGTCATGAATATCCCATCAGTGCGTCTTTCAAATGGACCTTCCTCATAAACATGGTAAACACACTTGACGGCGCCATAAAGTCGCTCCATATCAGCCTCGTCGTCGTCACGCAGCTCCAGTGGCTCATAGCTGGTTGTATCGCATTAAATAGGTTTAGCTTATTGCAGAAGTATCCAGCCACAGCTGCGTGTTTTATTTGAATCTTCAGCTTTGTTGAAGATAGTTTTAGGGCTCTTAACTTTGGGGTGACATTACATACACGTCCCTGTGAACCCTTGCCGGCCGTGTTTTTTTATAGGCTTTCAGATATGCAGCACTAATGTCATAAAGCTTGCATTAATCTCAAATCTGAAATGTCCCTCCGCTGAACACCTCCACTCCAGCTGTTCAACACCTTTTCTCAAGCGCCAGCATGGTGTCATCATGAATGTTACATTTGAGGGATGTCAAAGCCTGATGACTGCTCAGATTTGATATGAAATTGAAAATGGTAATATTCAGTGTAATTTAATGTGTTCACGTTGCTGTATAAGGTTTTTATTCAATATTTTCTTTTCCATATAAAGTCAGCATAGTTTTGAAAATGATATGTCTGTAAGATGAAATCATTTTAAATACATGACATGAGATGCCTGCATTCTTAAAGTAAGGTATTAAATGTATTGCCCTCTATATGAAAACCCTGCCTGTTGTCATACTAAGGACATGATATACCGACCCTTTGTCACAGCCGAGGACACTCAATACTGCCACACAATACCTTTTCATGGTAGTATAGGATGCACTGGGCTTTCCATTAACTACAATGCAAACCCATCTGCAGCAACAGTAAAAGCACAGGGAAAGTGCTGTGGTGACGTAGCTTAAAGAATGAAAGACACACACTGGGTGGGTGGAAGTGGAGGTGTATGGGTCCAACAGACACAAGGCTTTCATCCAGGAGATTGCTGTTTGTATCTTGTGTTATTTTTCACTTTCATGTTACAGTCAGCTGTTCATTCATGTCCCATGTTCACAATGTTCAGTCGCATTTTACTATAAAAACTATTAGTAATTTTAACCCCAACCATCTTCTCCTAAACTATAGTAGTTTTGTTGCCTAAACCTTAGCAAATGTTTTTGTTTAAACCACAACATTTAGCATGTGCTGTGACCGAAAAGTAAAGCCAAGGGGCCGTTAACAGTGCTGGAAGTGGTCCAGTACTCACTGGTACATGGTGGCATACCTTGACCTTTTCTTGCTCTTCTCTCAAGCTGCCGGTAATCTCCTCTGCGCGCTCCAGATCAGGTTCTCTGGGAGATTTATAATGGCGATCGATAACGTCGCAGCGCCAAACGTATTTGCGCCGCCCCTCATAAGCTGTATGAACATGCAAACTACGTGGGGGGCATCTGCATGAGCCGACACACGGCGCGGGGGAGGGGGGATGAGAAAGAGGGTGTTGTAATTTATCAATGCAGTGTTCATGTTGTTTTTGTAATATAATTCGTGATCAGATTGTCAGAACTTTTTTTTTGGGAACAGTGAAACATAATTTAACATTTTCTGAAGCTGTTCTTCTGATTTATTGAACAGAGAATAATTAAATGTTTAGATGAAGGCTGTGATATGTGTAGATAATGAAATAATCATTTAACTATATTAATTAGTTGTATAGTTTTAAGTCAAAAACCTTCAAATTTTCATGGGGGAGGACCTAAACTCAATATCTCTTAGTATCTTTTATTCACTGTAGAAATTCATGTGTCTTTATCCTGCTGCATAATAAGTAGGAGCATCCTGACTGGTGCACTGCTCCTAAAACCTGCATGATCCCTACTATAGGCTACAAATAAAACAGGAAAGCACTTTAACTATTAACAGTATGGGTAAATATGAAGTACAAACACACCACCATAACCATATAATGTTCCAGTTGGAATAATATTGGAGTATTATTGGCCTACTATAGAAGATGCATAGCATAAGTATATTAATATAGCAATAAAACCACAGCTGATTATGACACAGTTAAACATGCTTAAAGAAATAATTAATAATTAGGAATAAGTTGCAAGCGATTGACAAAGGGTCCAACAAAACGTCAAAGTATATGACGAGCTGGGATGAGAACTTACTGGAAAACCAGTACTCATATCTGCCATGACATGAGCATCCATGTCAAGAAGCTTAAACGAGAATAGTGAGTACAGTCAGTACTCTGCCTCCTAAACTGTTGGCAACTATCAAAATAAAAGACGACATGTTTTTGCTATTTCTGCTGTCAGGGTGGAAAAAGTTTGGCAGGATTTCTGGATATGACCCAGCTAAAGGCTAAAGTACCTTTAAATCTTATCTTGGACTGAAGTGAGACATGAGCATGAAAAGGGTCTTTGTTTCTACTGGACACCATTTTTAAAGTGTTCAAATTGTGGTGGTTAAGTCAGAATAGAAATGAGTTTAATGATACATTGCTAAATTTAAAGGGAAGATATTTACTCTACATCCTAATAAAACTATTCATACATGTAACATGAAATCACTTTGACTCATGGGGTTTTATTTTTGAAATACTCTGTCACCATGTTACATAATTTGCCAGAATGTGTAATGAAGCGAAGCTGTGTTAAGTGTTGATTTGTCTTTCATAAATTAATCATCATGCATGGCGTGAGAAGGAATGTGTTACATAAACCTTCTAAATAGAAAAGCAGTATTCAATATTCATTTAAACATCCGGAGGTCACCGCTGTGAATGAAATATATGTAATTTAGTGCTAATATAATACTGTCTTGTGCTACTTTTTTTTTTTTTTTTTATGCAGTTCTGCTTTGGTAGCAGACACAATTATGCCTCACTTGTTAAATTGACCGTTATGGTACGATAAGCTGCAAGTTCACAGAATTTATCTACATTAATTCTACCCAATTACCTTGCACATCAAAGGAAGCTTGCAGCAATTTTTAGATACTTTACCTCTCTCTCATTGTATCAGGATCTGTATTATCATATGATGTCAGCAGGGCTGGAAAAAGAAATGATTGTAACTCCAGTTTCTTGTCTAGGTTATGCTAAAACTACATTAAGCTGGAGAGAAACAGAGGCTGATAGTGTTAATCTTTCTTGTTGATCTTAATATATAGTAGGTCCTGTTAATGTAATAATAATGTTAATATATTCACACACACACACACACTGAAAGGACACATTTTGTATGATTTAGTGTGATCTACTAAACGATAATACTGATCACTGGCTTTCCACCATTTTTTGCAGGGAACCTTTGGACCCATATTTCTTGGGGATGTTTCGTCCCACTGGGAGATGCATGATGGGAGTGCAAAAGGAGCGAGGAGATTCATTGGGTGCATCAGGGAACTTCAGGTCAACTCAAAGGAGATTTACCTAGTTGGTGAGGCAGTGAGTGGGAGAAACATCAAGGATTGTGACCCGCCTGTCTGCCAACACCTTCCCTGTCGTAACGGAGGAACTTGTGTCAGGTACTAGTTCACCTTTTACACAAATGAAAAATGACCAAACTACCTTTGAACTTGAAAGTCATTAAGGATATAAAATACTGTTTCTCTAATGCATTTTCCTCCAATAATAATAATGCATAACTTACAAAGGAAATTACCCCAATAATGAGCTGAGTTGTTACACATGCATGTGGCAAACAAAAGAAAGGAGTGTTGAACAGATATGTGTATGCTATAAACAACAAAGGTGAAAAAATATGGTGTGAGTGACAGAGTCATTACATCTTCGTGTTAGACCGTCTGTTATCTCATGCCCATGTGACTCAGTCTGAAGCAGTGCTGTAAGAATCGGTGTGTTTCCGTTGTAGGAAAATCCAGTTTAAATTGTTTCCCCAATCTCTAAAAACATGAATGGACAACATCAATGTCAGCCAGCTAGTGAAATGACAGTTTTGGCAACAACCTTTATAAATGTTGTTCAGATGTCAAACTTATCTATATTGGACTAATTTCAGTGTAGGCCTAGTTTAGGCTACCTGTGTGTTGTGACATATTGGACTGGGACAGAAAATCCATATAAATTGATGCATCAAATGGTGAAAAAATACATCTTACCAAATTGTCCTTCAGTAGTTACTTAACTGGCTGAAGAAAAACTTAATATAAAACATGTCATCAAAAACCGTCGCTTGGTCAGTGCCTTTTGGCATCGGAGACCGATATGGACAGACCATGGACAGCATGTCAATATATGCTTGTTACATGCATGATTCCTTTTCAAAATAAACTTCCATTTTCACAGGAAGTTAGGTTTAGGCAACACAACAACTTAGGAGCTGTTAGGAAATAATTGTGGTTGATATTCACGCAACTATCGACTCACAGGACTGATGATACCAATGAGTCGAGTCAAGTCAATTTTATTTGTATAGCCCAGTATCACAAATCCCAAATTCTCCTCAGAGGGATTTACAATCTGCCCTCTCAGTGGTTGTGGTGCAACATAGCCCAAAAATGCTTTAAACGGGGAAATAAATGGAAGAAACCTCAAGAAGAACAACAGAAGGCGGATCCCTCTTCTAGGATGGACAGGATGGTTTATGTTGTGTGTAGAGTAAAAACATAATGAAAATACAATATAGGCAATCCATACGTCATAATATAAATATTACATGCTGTATAATGTGAAACAGACATGAAGAGATGGATCCAGGAGGTGTCAAGCAGCTTCCAGGCGTCCCTGAACAGATGAAACGGACAAAGAGCCTGTGACTAAAGACATGACTAAAGATTGACTAAAGAGACATGAAGAGCAGTCTCCTGGTTGAAAGTCTTGTGTTTGACTCATCCACCACCCCTCCTGTCTCAACTCTCTCGCTATTAATCACTAGGCTCATTCGAGATGAACTGCGCCTCGCTGGGAAAGTAGACAAGATCAGGCGACAGCAGCAGGGGGCGGAGACAAAAAGCTGCGGTGAATTCGGACAGTTTCCAGCTGTTTCCAGCAGCCTCCAGAGAATTTACAGGAAGTCACAGGAATAGTCACATTCTGTTATATCCGATCGATAGGCTAGTTGTAGTTTGCAGACCACGTTGGGATTTATTCATATTAGTTTGTAAATATATGTGGAAATGTGCATGTATCTGGCATTGGATTCTATCTTTTATCATTTTTATGTCCACCTTGTAAAGAGTACTTGTTTTGATAAGTACAATATAGATAACCTTCATTACTATAATAATTATTATGATCAACCACACGATACTGTATGTTTGTTAAAGGTTGAAATGTTCATTGCCCAACATTTGACCAACAGCTAATAGCTAAAACTGCAGCGGTCTCGATCTTGTGAGGTTATCGTTGGGATCAAGTCGGACACAAATCTAACCATTGGGCGGCGATCGCTGGCTTTTGATTCTATGCAGACCTGGCTCATCTCGACCGAGCCTACTCCCTCATCACTTGCTCTGATCTTCGAAATAATGTTGTGAGAGTGAACATTGGATGTGCATTCAATAGGCGGGCGCTACAATGCTATGAATGCTACTGTTGTTACATGGCTGCTGGATGTGCAAGTAAGCAAGTGATTGCTAACACATGCGCCACACCAACTTAGAAGAGGATTGCAGCAATTTATTCTGCTCTTTGGCCCTTAAGTGGGAAAAAAATCTGTTGTTGCACATTAAAATCAGTTTAGACAATGGCATGTTTTATCTTTGTTATATTGTTGTTCATATTACGTAGTTTCTACACATTGGAAGTTAATTAAGTTCCATTTACTTCCAAAAACAGATGAATAGGCAGATAAATATATGAATCGTAGCAATGATATGTATTCTTTCATTCCATTGAAATTACACAGAAATACAGTATGTGATAATCTACAGCAAGTTACTTAAATGTTCAGATGCTCTAGTAAAAGGAAAAGTAAGACAAATTCCTTGAGTAGCTGTACATAAAAGGAGTAAGGTAGTCATGTCCTCTCCCTTCCCACTTTCTATAAATCTACAGTATTTTCACTGCTCGGTAAAGGCAATCCCTGGGCCAAATATGCAAGGATCCTCTCTCCCTTCATCTTTATCTAGTACAGCTCATCAGACTGCCATCACACCCCACTTACCAGCAATTTTGCCTGTCTTTTTAAGTATGCATTAACTACATATGATGCTCTTTCACCTGAGGTAATCCAGAAAATAGCTGCTCTAAATGTCTTCTTCATTGTGTTATGACACTGTCAATTAACAGTCGCTTTTATTAAACAGGAAATGAAGAGGGGCACCACGAATATTGGAATATGAATGGCTCTAAGGATACCAATTAAGAGCCGGTGGTATTGTGGCCACATTGGCTTGTCGTGTGCAAAAGAGTGCACCTTGCAATTATCTTTGTGATGAATGCACGTTAATGCAGTATCCTCTTGAACTGCACAGCATGCCGAGGTCATCAGGAGTGCACACAGCTCTCTTCATTCTGTTAGTTGGCCTGGATTGCTCTGCCACAATATAATAGGATAAAAAAGGATTCTGATTGTAGGTTCAGCTGGGGTGATACTGGCACTGTCCCCTTTTCATGTGGGTTTTCTGTTCACTTCAGCATGTAGAAATATCAATATTAAATCTGAGAAGATAATGGCTTGTAGTTGGCGGGTGATACATACATATTAGGTATTTAAGTGACACCAATGTGAAAAGCTGGGCAATCTGCACCTACAGTACGGCCTTCTTGTTCTCCAGTGCCAGCTCTGTAATGCCGGATATCTGTGTCATTTATAAACCTCAGCTGCAGGTTGCTGAGACCATGTCATTAGACTGACTGGCAAATACAGCAGATGGAAATGTTAAAGTGGTTTCCAACAGACGTGCATTCATGCAGTAAGTACTTTGCGGTCGCTCTGTAATAACGAACACTGGAGATAAGAAAAGAATATCTCATCAGAGGAAAACATAATGTAAAATGTATTGATAGTCGGTCATACAGTTAGTTATGGCTTCCAACACGTCGTTATACACAGTCCCTGTTTAATGTGCATACAGATGTACCTGTAACCGGTTAAGGTGGGTGCCGTGTGAAGAGATTTCCACCATGTTAAGGTGCTGATGGCATCCCTACTAGGCTCAGTGCTGCAGCAGGTAGCAGCACCCTGCAGGGTGTCTATGGATTCTTCATATATTTTTGTATGAGCATTCATTTGAAGCCGTGTTTCTGGCCACCTGATGGCATAAGTCCAATATTCTCTCTCCGTTTAGCTCTGTTTTTGGTCTCTACCAACTCAAGATAAAAAAAAAATGTGTCACACTTTAGCTGCTAAATGCTCCACTATGTTAACCAACTAGTCATTTGTTTTGTCTGTCTGTTATTTGGTGTTGAGCAGGTAGTGTATAGTTGATGGGAGCAGTGAGAGTGATCCAGAAGAGTAAATTTATGGGACATAAAGTAAAACAGTTAGCTGAAAGACAATAAAATGCTGAGGGGAGCTGACACAATATTGCACAAGGTATTTAGCACGCAGTGAGAATGCCTGTCTTGATTTTCACATGTCATTTGTACGCCTGTAGTCTCTGCTGACAATGTAAACGTGCAATGTAAACTCATCTATAAGTAAGAAAGGCTGCTCATGGTGGGTTGGTGGGTGGTTGGGGAGATGGGTCCAGCAAACACAGGACTCAACCAGGAGACCGGTGTATTGTTTTGCAAGTTACGTTACTGACATTTGCCAAGTGTTTAATGACGTTTGACGTGTTTTCTGTAGTTAGGTTGCGTTGTTTCTATACATATTTTCCTTTTTTATGTTGACATAGTTATTTAAGCCCAGGGAAAGTGATGTGGTCATGTAGTTTAAAGAGTGAAAGACACACTAGGTGGGCGGGAGAGGAGGCGGACGGGTCCAGCAAACGTCCAGGAGATTGCTGTTTGTATCCTGTGCGTTACTTTTCACTTTCACATTACAATCAGCTGTTCGTTTTTGTCGCGTTTTCACTGTAAAACCTATTAATTTTAACCCCAAACATGTTTTCCTAAACCAAAGTTGTTTTTTTGCCTAAACCTAAGTGAGTGTTTTTGTTGCCTCAACCTAACTGCTGACATTACTGTAGTTTTGTTGAGACATCATGACACTGGGAATGTCATTGTGGTGTTGTGCTATTTATCCTCCTTCCCTTGAGACCGGATGTAGTCTTGAGTCATTGTTAATGTAAAAATTAGAAGATTATAGCGGCTTTAAAGTTTTCATCAGAGTGTGACCTCCTGTTATCGCCTCGGTTGGTGAAGTAAAAGAACAGACTGACACACAGATCGCTTAAATACTGTAGATCCACATTTGTTACTGAGGGAGGATGGACATAAACACACACACACACACACACACACACACACACACACACACACACTAGCCAGCACTACTTCTGCTAATTGGCTGCAGCAGAGATGTAATGGTCCAGCTTCGGCAGCACACAAACCTCCACTTAACATTGAAATCTACTGGTGCTCCATTTCACTGCCTGCAAGTGTGAAAGTGAAACAATTTTTTATCTTAATCAGAGTTCCAGTTATACTTCTTTCAAAGTACCTAGTACCTATAAAATACTGTAACTCAAGGTCCAAGAAACAATTATCTTAACTCACCATGAGAAATAAACATAGCTATCATCCTCTGCGATCGCGGTCCCTGAAGTATATTCCCGGAGAAGACATGCTCATTACAGAGTTTATTGCATTGTGTCTTTGAATTTTGGAGGACGACTGCATTCAAAACAACTATGCGATGGAGGGTTTTTTTTTTTTTTTTGCCAAATTGGCCATTATTTTTATACACAGGCATTTCCTTGTTTAAAAATGATTTTCTGTGTAACCTTGACACACTTAGAAGTAACTAATAATAATTATTTAAGTATTAAAATGACTTGGGGACAAGTCTCACAAAACTCAGTAGGAAAACATACAGGAACAGGAGATGCTTCTGCTTGTGATTTTTCTTTTAGACCAAACCTCTGAGGCTAAATAAAGTACAACTAGCTACACAGAAGGAGAAAAGACCAATGGATTTCTGTTTCCAAACATGTTATTTCAGTTTCAATTTTTTGTCCATGAACCTGCTGCACTGCCTCGCACAGACAGTAGAGAAATGATTGGAACTTGAACTTGGATGGTAACTAAAATAATCATGATGATTTTCAGTGGGGGCACTTTCAAACAATCAAGCTAGTATTATTAGCTATTTTTCTTATTGTCAACAAATTCCCTGAAAATACCAAAATTTAAACATTGGACAGTCACAGTACTTTCCGACATCCCCTGCCTGCCAGTAGCATCGGCCCTACGCCAACTAGTAAGAGGTACATCAACAAGGAGTTACAAATATACTGTCTAGTTTTATTATTGATAATGCCTCCATAATATCCTAAAACAGCTGGGCACTCTAGTTCTTTGCAAATGGAACTCAAACAGGAGTAAACAGTGCATTTGTCAGGGGACTATTTTCTTTTACAGACAGATACACATTTGGTGCTGCAGTGAGTTTTTACAGACATAGAGGATTGATTCAAAATAATAGCAATGAAGGAGCATATGAAGTGCGATGATTAACCCTACTTTAAAGTTTATCTGGATTTATAAGGCCTAAAACAAGAGCATGTGTTGTTGGAGTAGAAGTCTGCATCTCAACGGTATCACGAGTTGGTGTTCTGGTAACCAGCTTCATTAGATTTGACTGAATTAGGCCTCTAGATTAGCACATCTGATTATTCATTTGAAGTTACTGTGTACTGTAGATAGTGTAATAATTCTTTAGTAGAAATATAATTATTTTATGCCCTTGGTTAAACCCAAACCTTGTAATTATCTTACAAATGTCAAGACTCTTCTCGGGTAATTATATGTAATCAGTACATATAGTAGAGCTATCTGCAAGAATCAAATTTCTTTACCACAATATAGGTAACATAGTTAGACAAAAGGTGTATTTTCTGCCAGAAAGCCCTTTCTAGCACGGAGTAGGTTGTAGTCAATGAAACTTTCATCAAAGAGCACCGAAGCAAAGAGGCAAAACTCTGGTAATTTTTTTGACAATGGCAGCTAGATGGTGCTGCCACCATTTTGGACCTTAAACGGCAATGAGTCCGTAGCCGTGGACGTATAAAGAGACGTCTGTAAATCTGAAGATAATTTTTTATTATTATATTTTTTATTTTAAATCAACTTCCCAGTAAGGACACTTAAATAGCGCTCATTTAAATAAATATGTACAAATGTAATAATATGTAAAGTTGTAAAATTGACAAATTATTTTCCTTGTCATAATGAATGTTCACCACCCTGCATGTTCATATGACACATCCGGCTCTGCCAGCTTACTGCTAGCTGTATGCAGCTATAATAATGGAAATATTGTCTGTAATTCATCAATTTTAATATCTTCTAATACACCCCTGGGCTGTAAGCTCTAAGCCTGGACTGTGGTGGGTGTATTAACGTCTTTGTTCCCAAACAACCGGCTATCGATTTTGGAGTTCCTTGACATGAAAACGTTTGAGATTTCTCTCGAAATCTATGTACTGGGTTTTTCTAACATCCATATATGTCCATTGCTCACTTGATGCTCCTTTGGGAAGCAGCAGGGCAAAATATTTAACATTAGTGAATAGTTATAATAGTATGCATATTTATAATATTTTTACCGTTAAACACAGATTTTGGTAGACACATTCAAATTATGATAACAGAATGGAAATAATTTAGTTTTACTTTTGTACAGCACTTTGTAATCAGATGTTTAACTGCTATCGTGGTAGTCGACTCCATTACAGTCCAAAATGGCGGAGGCATAGGTCTGCTGTTGGGCATATAATTGACTTTCACTTCATGTTTTCAGATGACTTATTATTATTTTATTATTTAACTATATTTTTTTAATGTTATTTTCAATTTCAGTTGCAGTTTGGTTAGATTTAGGCAACAAAACTACTTGGTTAATTTTAGGAAAAATATACATCTAATACATAAACACATACTGTATCTAATGTGTGCCTGAGTCGGGTTAAATTAGCATTGTTTGCTACGAATACCTGGGTGCTACTGTAATAGCATCTGCCTTATACAAATGTGCAAGACTCTAAAGTGGTAATTATACTGTATCCAGTTGACATACCGTATAGCTATCTGCAGGAATCAAATCTCTTCACTGCAATATAAATAACATAATTAAACATAAGGCGCAAAATAATTATTCTGTGATCAGGACATCTGTTCTCTACAGTGAAGTCTCCACAGCGGTCTAGACAAAAACAGCATGTTATTTTATTCATCAGCACAAGTCTGTCTTCAGTGAGCGCACCACTGTTCACTTAATAGCTGAATTTCCTTTACTTTCAGACTTATTTTTTAGCTCTCACCCCGTCGTCATGTCAGCAGTGGTTTGAGCTGGGGGGTGTTTTGTTTCCTTCCACCTTTTAAACACCATATCAGCTGTGGTTCCAGCAACAATGCTGCTCAACATGTTGCCTCATTTTCGTCTTTGCAAATGCTATGGCCGATTCATAGAAGTAGGTGGAACATTTGGCCTGACGACAGCTTGCTGGTGAGCTAGAGAGAGAGGAGACCAGTGATAGTGCTACATCACAGCATGTAGTCTAAGTAGGGAACAGGATTTTTCCTCACGGAGAAAACATTTCAGAAAATCGCCGGCTGATTCTTACTCAAGTCTGAAGCAAATAGATGTTATCGTCTTGTATGAAGTCTGAGGAAGAGCCTTTACATTACAGCAATAAAAATCTTCCTAACAGGAGCTATTAGATATCCATTAGTTTTAATCATTGTGTATGAATTCACCTCTCTGAACCTGCACAAGTGAAGAAATGTAAAATCAACTTTATTTTTGAGACGTGGAAGCAGTGCAGCTTATATAAGGGCAGTGTTCTGTAACATATGGTATTTTTTTCTTTTTCAGGACTTAAGAAATGTAAAAACCAAAAAAATACCTTGAATAAATACATTGGTACATTTGAAAAGTGTAGGGCATAAACGTGAAATTTTAAAAGTGTTACAGAAAAACACAGCGTTCTGCAGAGCGCAGTGTGTTCTTGGTTGGACCTTTTAGAAAATATTATCTGATCCCTTGAGAGAAGTTCCCTCACACTTTATGCCTCCTTTCTATAAGGCTTTTATTTCAAGTGCCATCTGAAATATGCTTTTCTATGGCAGTATGTTTCAAAGGAAACTGTGATGGAGGCTTAACAGACATCACCCTTCTCTGCCGCCAAGGAAACGTTTGCAAGGGTGCCTGGAAGAGGTCAGGGAAATATCGAACAGCCGTCTGCTAAAACAGGAGCCTGAGTGCGTCAGGTGAATGCCATGTGTAAATTCCACTTCATCCCTCTGCTCACATTGAAATTCAAATGACAAATAATTGAGTGAACAACGAGTCGTCTTTCAAATGATTTTTTTCCTCCCACCCACCAAGGATCATAGTGTCTCTAGCATAACAGTGTCCAATTGGCTGTTTACAATACTGGAAAGCAAATGGCGTTTCAGTACCAAAGCAGTTCTCTATAAATAATATCAGCTAAACCCAGTGGTCCTTTTTATTTTAACAAAGGATGAAGTGGGCTAAATGCTTTCATCCTGAGAACTGAGGACTGCCATAGCAGCAGAGCCTCATCAGGGCCTTACTGTAGAAGCGTATTTGCTTACCAACAAGCACTTGATAAGACGTGTTCTGTAAACGACTTACAAGGGATGAATTCAAGAAATGCATATGGCCAAACAGCTTATTGTTCTTGGTCACCAGAATATCATAAGCTAGCCGGTGAATTATTCATCATTTTATCTGGTACTCATTAGATTAAAAATGTTTCCCTTAATAATTCATTCAGCCTGGGTGCTGCAGCGGTGCAGTCTTTGAATGGCGTGAGGTATGGCTAACACCAACTTCATGCATTTGTGATTAACATATTCAAATTAATCTGCAAACATTACAACAATTACATAATCAAAGTGATTGCCTCTGCCAAATTAAAACAACCTTTTGTCACCCCACATATTGCATTTTTTGATTAGGCCAATTAAAACTCAAGTGTTGTCAACTGTGCTCCTTCACCTCGTCTATCCACACATTACCTTTTTGGAGCCAGAAATATCAGCTGCCTGATTTTAGTGCTCATATGGAAGTCATCCAACATTTCATCTGTAAGGGGTTATCTTCCCTTATATTACAGTACATGTAATTTTGTTTTTCTATTCGTTTGAGGATCAAAATATATGTCAGGCTATACTTACTGATTCCAACTTTTCCATACTGTTCATTGTACGCTGCTTTCAGTGCATCTGAAGATTATTGTTTACCCAATGGAGGTAGTGAATTGTTTCAAGGTCAGCAGTGTTGCATCGTTTTGTGTGATTATACAATGAATCGATTAGTTCCCCACTAATCCAGCTCCTTAAATGTGAATATTTTCTTGTTTCGTCACACCTCTATGAGCTGTAAACTGAATAGCTTTGAGTCGTGGACAAATTTTGAGGACATCATCTTGGGCTTTAGGAAACACTGATCAACATTTTTTACCATTTTCTGACATTTTATAGACCAAACAACTAATCAATTAATCGAGAAAATAATCAACAATGAAAATATTCGTTAATTGCACCCTTAAATTATTTTGTATTCTGAGCCTGTTTTGCAACCAAACTACAACTCACATTATCCTTTCTATACTATACTTATTTCACACAAAATGTAATTTTATAAGAAGAAATACATGAATTAATAAGTAGACCCTTAACTAAGCCACAAAAGCAGTTTGTAGAGAATAGTCCACATAGAGGTATGTCTGAAATTGACCGCAGAGAGCATGAATATCCTGCCTTGAAATATGGCAGTTAATTCAGAATATGTGCATGTGATTTAATGTTACATATCTGGAGTATCTAACTTATAAAGTCATTTACACTTTTGGCATGTAAGAAATCATCTGCGAAAAAAGTTTGCTGCAAGTTAAAAGAAACTATTAAAGTTGTGCATCCATCCATCTATCTTTTTGTCTCACAGCAGGCAGACAAACATATTCACACTTACAGTCACACCTACCAGAAATTTAGCTATCCTGCATGTTTGACTTTGGGAGGAAAGTAGAGCATCTGGAGGAAAACCCACGCAATTTGTGTGTCGCCAACATTTAAAAACAAACAGTAACTGACAATGCAGGGGACAAATTAGCAGCACTCAAAGCAATGAAACATGGAGGCTGCACCGGGAGGTGCTCCATTACACATCTGATTCCTCCTCTTGCAGGTTGTCAGAGATTATACAAATAACAAAAGCCTGTTCTGTTGAATGCATGACAGTTTTCATCTGGCACTGTTATTTTGAAAATAACAATTAGGGTTGGCAGCGACAGTGTGTAGCAGTGTATCGTCCCTTAAAATGTCTTGAAATTGACATTAGCAGCCTGTTAATAATCATACACTACTGCATTATACAACATCCTTTTGTACTTCAATACAGTCATATCTAACAATGCTCAACTCCAGTGACAAAATGTAAATATTTCATTTGAAGAAGCCAGTTTCTCAAGGAGCAAAATGCATCCTGCAGTGCTGCTGCTCCAAACACATTATTAATTTATAGATTTGAAACCCCACCAATGCTTCCCTCTATCTGATATTGTACCTTTCAAAGTAGTGCACATCTTAGTGCATTTTATTAAGACCCTGTCTGGATATTACTTCGCATGCTAGATCACCCTCCTTTTCTTGCCTAGAGAGGAAGCGCCCGCGTATGAATCGAGGAAAGACGACTTAGAAAATCCTTTTTGTTTTTCTGACACGCTACTAATCATCTGCTTTCTGCTGTTATTTTTCAGGCTGCATGTTTTTACCTGTACCAAAAGACACGTGAAGCAATTTCTGCCTCTGCCGTCGCTGCTAAGATGAATAAATCCATAACAAGATTGTTATTTTTCTTCCCCACTATCTACTACACGTTCACTCAGATGTTTGCATTTCAGCAGATTTCATATATCACTGTTCCGTCAGGCTGGACACGTTTGCTCTCAAAATCTTTTCAAATGCATCGTGTTTTTTTTTTTTTTTATCATTATCTCCCCATGTGTTCTGTAGGCCACTGTGTGAGCTTATAAAGCATCTGGATGTGCTGTAATGTCATGGTCCATTTTCACCTCTGGCCTAATGATGTCTCCCTCTATGTCTACACATTTAGTGATACTGAGGACTGGTTCTGCGAGTGCCCCCCGCTCTACACAGGCCGGCTGTGCCAGTTCAACGCTTGTGAGCGCAACCCCTGCGGTCACGGAGCCACATGCATCCCAAAGTCGCCGTTGGAGGCCGTATGTCTCTGCCCATATGGAAGACAAGGTCTACTGTGTGACGAGCGTAAGTGTTGCAAAGAACAGCTCCGCACAGATCAATGTGGCATACATTTAGCAGCTTTATTAAAAGACTGATCTGCAAACAGTTGGTGAACGAGAGCCCTGAGCAGTTGGTAAAATGAGAGCTTCCTGTTAAGTTAAGGGATTAATGAAACTAGATTGTGCTGAAAAGGCAGAAACGTCTTCCTCCAGCAATAGAGTCAGATAATCGAGACAAAACTCGTGGCTGCTCTGCAGACTATGCCGAAAGTCTCTTTTTAGTTCATAAGATGTTGTTTCCCAACAAGTGTAATTTCAGCAGTGTGACTCAAAGCAACTTTTCTTAAGAACTTTTTCTTAAAATGTCAGGCCTCTGCTGTACAGCAGGGTGTTGATATGTTCTCACATTGCTAGAATGTTAATAAGCAGGCTTGCTGTTACCTCTGCCTGTCTGTGGTCACTTATTTTCCACCACACCATAGGCTACCTTATGACACATTACACTAGCAATAGCTTTCTATTTCTATCACATAACTCCACATCCATAAGAAAAAGTGATTTGACCAAGGGTCATACAGTGGTGACTGGCTTGCCAACTCTAATGATGATTTCTCAGCTGTTAACAGTTTGACTCTTGTTCAGATCAGATTATATAAGACTTATCAGTGACGTGCTTTGTGTTATATTGAAACACAAAAACAAGTGTTATACTGTGTGTAGTCTCCCACTAAACCAAGACATTTGAAAAGCTATAGCTACAGAACAAACTGCGGGTGTTGAAGGACAACTGAGTAACAGAATACATTAACGCCATATACGAGACAACTTGTGTTGTATTTAGCTATAAAAACATGAGAGAGCTTCTGGATTGATTTCCATGAAACTGTGTTCAGATGTCCCCAGAGTATGGGTCCCTGTAACTGTGGTGATCCCCAGACTTCTTCCCGTTGCACCTTTATCAGGTCAAAATGTTTATTTTTGTCCAGTACTTTGGTTAATGACCAAATACTTAAACATGGACATTCATTTGTTTTAATGCATATTAGTATTGTCATTGTGACTGCTGTATGCTAGCATACTGACATTAGCATGACCACATGTCACTGTTTGTCTGAGGTTGTCATTGGGAATCCTCTGGGTCTGAGAAGTGAAGCCAATGCAGAAGAGCCTTAAAATTGCATTCTTTCTAATATCCAGCAGGGGGCGACTCCTCTGGTTGCAAAAATAAGTCTGATTATATAGAAGTCTATGAGAAAATGAGCCTACTTCTCACTTGATTTATTATCTCAGTAAACATTGTAAACAGGAGTTTATGGTCTCAATCACTAGATTCAGGTCTTCTTCAGTACATGATGTTCATTTAGTAATTTATGGTCCCATTTAGAATCAAATGGACTATAAAATAGGATACGCTTTTGGGCATGTCTACCTTGCGATTTACAGGTCGCTAACACAGCGTTGTCCTGTCTGCGAGTGGCCCCTGTTGTCTTTAACCTTTTCACAGTGTTTTCTGTTCATGAATTATAACCTTTTAGTCGTGTTAAAAATGTCTTATTCAGCATTCGGTTGTACTTTGTTCCACTTTTTTTTTGTCAAAGTACCAAAATTGCAAAATTACAAACTCCAGGCTTCAAAAGGGCAGTCCTGTATACAGTCTATGGAGATTGTCCCAGTTTTCACCACAATTAAAATAAGAAACACTGTCAGTATGTCATGATGGGGATGGCCCTGTGAGGGGGTAAACATAGTGAATGTGATAGACCATGATTGTCACATCTCTAATGCACCCACCCATGATAATGCCTTCTTTCTGATCCCACTCTGTGTGTCACAGGTGCACCAAGTTAGCCATGAAAACGCCTATGATGCGTGCACATTAGCAAATATAGAAAAAAATCTGGTTATAGGTAATTCGGGATACCCAAAAAGTTCTACAAAATGGGAATTACTGTCTTTATACTGGTTCAAGAGCTGTTTCAAGCTCTTGTCTATGATTGCAACAGTATTACCATAAGAGAGAGAAGCGTCACAGATTGTGGTTCTCAGAAACAAAGGGTTTTGCTCGACTATTTTGACTGTAGAAGCAGCAGGGTGCTTGGCATATACTGTAAGTCGCTCAGCTTGCCACAGCCCCAACAGACTCTCTGCACCCACATCCCAAACAGAGTAATCTAACCTTCTAGTGTCAAACTAAGTATATGGCTGACATTTGAATTTAATCCTGATAACATCAGATAACATCAGTGTCAAAACTGATCACTCCGAAGGTCCCCCGCCTCTCGGGGCTTTTTTCTATTTGGTGCACTTTTACTCATATACATAATACTGCCAGTGATAGTGTGTCTTTTATTTGAGAAAATGCTGAAGTTGATTGTCCAGCAGGAAACAGGAAAGAGCAACATCTTTTCTCTATATAGAAGATTTTCAGTTCAGTTCCCATATGCACTTTAATAGATAAGGCTGGTCTATGAACAAGAAGAAAAAGGGATGACTAGAAAGTGTTATTGATGTTGGAATGCTTTAAGAGTCGAGCTCATGAAACATTAACAGATATTTAAAATGACTTCACTCAGAGTTATTAATGGTCTACCTTTGTGTACAAGTTGCCTATATCCCCTGTTAAAAGATTCATGCTAGTACAGGACTACTAGTACGGTACAAGCACCTCTTGTTTCTCAAGTCCAGTTATAGTTTATTTGTCCTAAATGTAAGGTTTGCTTGCAATTGATAATGATTATTTTGAATTCAACATGTTTCATGTCAAGGATGGATGTGCTAAGTGGCAGGTCTGAGTGCACAAAGCAAGAAAAATAATACTACCACTGGTTTTAACACAGTCTGAAAATAAACAGACAAACAGCAGCCAAGTGTAGACATGGTAGTTATGCAATACAGTCTTTTTTTAGTACATCACATTTTCATAGACACATTTCATACAATCGATTTTCAGTGGTTTTAACATTTGTGATTTAACACTATGCAGCATTATTCAGCATCAGGCCTTCAGTCAAGTATTGATTTTGTGACGTTTCTGTTAAACTTGCATTGTGCTGAGATTGAAAAGAATATAATAGTATACAGTATCTGTAACTCAGGAGAGTTGTTTTCCCAGCTGCTCTGTGGCGGAAGCATATACATGCAGTTTTTGTCCCAATGCATTTCACGATCCCGCCCTGCATGACATCCTGTTTTTCTTCTGCTGCTTCTGATGGTTTGCACCACATTACACAAATACTGCAGCAAAGTGGAAATGCTACGTGATGTTATTTGACAGCGTGGCATTATAATCTTTGGATGGATGCATTTCACACAGGCAGTCCATAAGCTTCTTCATTAATAGTATGTTCTGTAACCACTAGTTACCTTCACCAGTGCTGAACCATATGTCAAAGGGTTGTACAACGACGAATTTGCTACTAGAAACTATACATGGAAGCAAACAACGTGCTCAGTTTAATTTCAGTTCACTTCATTTATATAGCATGAAATCAGTGAACTTATCTGGAGTTATCTGGAGACACTCGCCATATAGAGCAGGTTCACACCATACTTATAATATACTCATCATATATAATCCTGGTGGCTGTCTGCATAATGGTTGAATGAGCCGAATGAGGAACAGAAACTTAATCAGTTATTCACTACTGCGATCCTATCACATCGTACATCACAAGAGTGACCCGTACACTTGACCTCTAGAATATAATAAAACTTAAAACGGTGATATTGATAACATTCAGCCACTACATGTTGTATTCTCCCTCCTTTGTTCCATTGCATTCACTTCACAACAAGTCAGTGTCGGGCACTTACCTTTAATCTCAGCCATTTATCTGTTTTTTTTTTCTTTTGTTTTGTTTTTTTCCACGCTAACTGATGACCAGAGATACCACGTGATACCAATGTCATTTTACTGTTGCTGATCATTGATCAGAGAGAGATAAACAAAACATTCATTTTGGACTCACCAAAACTTTTAAAAAATCATTCACAATCACAATATATTTTTTCAGGGAAAGCCATTCTTTTATTAACCACCTTTCTAAAAGCTCTGTGAATGTATAAATATTTTTTTTAAATATTCATCTACATAAAAATGTTATCAATAAGATCATTAATATAGCAACATCACAAATTGGGGCTTCAAATTAAGACCTAGGATCATATTTTAGTGAAAGTCTCAGCAAACATTTGAACAATATGGCCCTCATAGTTAGAAACTACAGCAGTTTTTTCCTGGTACAGTTCATGATTTTTGTGCACTGCT
This sequence comes from Pterois miles, assembly GCA_947000775.1. Classification (NCBI taxonomy): domain Eukaryota; kingdom Metazoa; phylum Chordata; class Actinopteri; order Perciformes; family Scorpaenidae; genus Pterois; species Pterois miles. Next base: position 12,301,819 of record CAMQGK010000341.1, read on the forward strand.
TGCACATAAGTAATACGACACAGATACTGATAGGCACTCAAATTAAGTTTAGAATAAAATCAGTTTTGATAAGAAATTTTCAAGTGTCAAATAAGATTCTATATAAAATAATTACTGACTAACAGAATCGTTTCATATCACATTCGTTATAGCAGAATTTTTTTATTCATTCCTTGTCATCTAAAATTAGCAAATATCACTTTAGATCAGTTTGGACACTTAATTCATTTGTACAGTAGGCTCAAGGGTAATGTGTCCATGAACAGAGTAAATAGCCTCCTATAAACACACTGAAGGTCACTTAATTTTGCATTAATGACTACACGTTTCTATCTGGTCTGAGTTCGGTTGTTATTACGAGGCAGAATGATCATGTGCATGACCAATTCAAACATACACCACAGCTAGATGTAGCTGTAACATTCAGGCCATTCAGTGAAACAATAGGCAAATACAGCTCTACCAGACTAGAGATGATAACAGAAGCATTTCCAGCTTTATTAATAATTTAGCAGCCAAACAGAGCTGAGGGCGGCTGCAGAGGGAAGCTCTGAACCCCTCTTAGCCATCGCCTGGGGCTGCAGAAGAATATGCAAGGTGTTGGAAGAAGAGCAGGTTTTTTTCTCCTTTTTTTGCTTGAATCCTCACTGCTGTGTAAACAAAAAAAAAAAAAACACAGCGGCGTGTAATTTTGAATGAGCGTGGGGAAATTTACATTGAGTCCCCAGTGTAAAATCAAGTGGATGGGTATACTGAGATGGAGTACAAGAGAGTATTATTGAATCAGCCATGCGTTCTGAATAAGTTAGCTTGAGATTGTAATAGAATATCCCTGGGATTATTGTGCTACCCTTGTGAACACTGGGTATGAAGCGATGCATGCTTGCCAGAACCCTTCCTAAACAGCTACTAATGAAAATAGAAAAGGACTGAAGGGGTGATAGTGTTTGAAAACAGGTCATCATCTAATAGCATTCAGAAATGAAAATATTTCACTAACCCTTGGTATGTAATGTGTAGCAATAGTGCCATCTTTTGGTAACCTGAGAGGGAGACGATGAATCAGCCCTGTTCATTTCAAAGCACACACACACAGATAACAACCGACACTAGTTTTAGTTTAGTTTTTTCTAATTTTAACACAAATGTGGAATAAATGAATGCGTTTGTTTTGCAGCCATCAATATCACTCGTGCCAGATTCAGTGGAAGTGATGAGTTTGGTTACACTTCATTTGTGGCGTATTCCTCCATCCCGAGCCTCAGTTTCTTCTACGAGTTCAAGCTGAAGTTCACACTTGCCAATAATTCATCTGCTGTGAAAGACAACCTGATTCTGTTCTCTGGGCATAAAGGACAAGGTGAGCTCAATCTAGACACCCGCACAGCAATTTAAAATCATACTGACGGTCAAATGAAAAGAGGAAAAGTGCTTGGAGATGTCTCCTTAGTTGGATTTTAGTTGTCAAACTTCATTAGGGATTTTAAAAGAAATGTTTTGAGGGATTTCACCTGCTGTGTATGGTAATGTGCTATCTAATAGATTTCCACTCTCCTCTGAGGTCCTCTAATCAAGAGAATTCCCGAAGGATTTTCTTTCTTGGCAGATTTTGAGACATTAATAATGAGTCTTCCTGCAGTCCAGTAATTAGTTGATATCCAGCTAAACTGTTATTGTTCTCGACTTTCAAAGAGCATGTTGGCGTTGCTAGCATTAAAAGGAACATGTGAACCGAGCATCTCAAAAGTATCAGCCTTAATTGCATTAAACAGACTTTGAGGTGTAGGTGCAATGTGATGCTGTCAGCAGCCATCACTTTAAATTACAATCTCCTTTCTGTGGGGTCAGATTTGGTTGCAGGTAACCGCCGTGTCATTGTCACTTGCATATTCCATCAAATGAAGAATAATAATAAAAAGATTTAAAAAAAGAAAACACAAGATCTTCTTGTGTGTCTTCTGCACTTGTTTTCTCTTGAGAGTACAATTCATCAAGGAGGCAAAACAAAACAATAGGAATAATGAAACACGTGTCGGGAGACAGAGCAGCACTGTTTGAAATGGTACAAATTCAAAGGCACAATATAAGAATAGATGAAATGCGAACAATTTGCATGATAATTGGTTTAGTGAAGTGGCATCTTTAATTTCTGGACTGAAGTGATGAAGTTACACAGGATTAAACAAGCAGAGAGGCAAAACATGAAACAATACCAAAATTGGTCTGAAAACAAACAAATATATCATTTACATCATTTATTTTTGCTGCAGATGTGGTGTTAATGTGTTTTTAAAGAGGACCAATTATGCTTACATGCTGTAATATTCAAAAAATGCTCATACTGGCTCATACGAGTACTTTTCACCCTCTGTCCGAAATACTCTGCTCCCCCCCAACACACACACACACACACACACACACACACACACACACACACACACACACACACACACAAACAGCTTTGTTTGAGGGCCTGCCAAACAAGCTGTTATGCAAATGTGTTACGTAGTGACATCACCATGTTACGGAAGAAAAGGCAGTACTGAAGCAAGGCGTTAGAAGTAGGAAGGAAAGGGAAAAAGCACAAAAGCATAATAGACCCCCTTTAATGAAAGTACATAGTACATATGAAGTACTGATGTCTGCTTTGCTTGTGACTAACTGTGTTTTCCAGGCAATGATGGTGATGACTTCCTCGTTTTGGGACTACGAAATGGTAGAGTTGTACATAAATTCAACCTTGGATCAGGTGTCGCAGCCATAGTCAGTGATCGAGTGAACCCCCAGATCAACATTCACACCGTTACATTTGGAAGGTCCAAGAAAACAGGATGGCTGAAGGTGATTTGTTGTTTGGAAAAGTGTTATTTTTCTAAAAAACAAGTTTTTACAATAATATGTTGGGCAAACACGAGCTAACTTCAATGCTCCAAACACCATTCTTTTAAAACAGTGGTTCCCAACCTGGGTGTCAGGACCTAAATCTTAGTGGATCACCAGATAATTAAAAGGACAAAAAAAAAAATCTGTATTTCTGTTAACATTGTGTGTAAGAATGGTTTTTGCTATTTTGGTCTGACTTGTATCTCTATCTAGCTATTTTCTCATGAAATACTGAATTATTCGAGGTCTTCAGGCTTCTAAAAATCCTTCAAGTGAAAATCTCAAGGAAAATTATTCTGTTGAACTGTTCAAGACTATGACATGTGATAAAGTGTAACAGATTTATTTATCTTTCATTTTTTTATTAGATTAAATTCACCTGTATTGCACAAGTACAAGTGCAACATACTGTAGTTTAGCATCTAACCAGATAAGAAACAGCAACAAAAGTGCATATAGAGACATAACTTAAACTAATAAAAATATTTAACAGATAATTGGGGATTTATAGATAGAAGGGATGTAACTGGGATTTACTGTATTTCATCACAGCGACTCCTCTTTCTACTCATTTTTCACCCTTTTCCTTTAATCTGTCACCTGACTGTATATGGTACAATTTTTAGAAATACTATAGATCTATCCTGCCTGGTGTTTTTTGGTATAGGCTGGTAAATGGTGTTATAGTGAGGGGATCATTTTGGTCCAGTGATGAGGAGAAGGATGTCCGCATCATCTGTGTCGCTGGAAAATCAGTGGTAACAGTGAGATGCTATCAAGTGACCAAGGTCTGTCTGTTCAAAACCATGTGTATGTTAGCTGCTGTGGCTAAGAAGTGGCCGCTGCCTGAATAACTCAGGGATTAACCCAGTGTTGTGTTTTTGTCAACTCTGGCCGATTGTTTAATAAATTGTGCTTCCACACTGCAGCCTACAGATGTAAGACTCTATTATTGACATTTTACTATGTCTTTCTCAGGTTGACGGACAACGCAACAGAACAGGATCCACTCCAGGACCCCTGCTGGGCCTCAATGTTTTCAACCAGCTCTTTGTTGGTGGATATAATGAGTACACGCCTGAACTACTGCCACTTGGATCCAGGTTCCGTCATGGCTTTCAGGGTAAGGCTGCGACGGCTTTATTACAACGCAACACTGCTGTCTGGAGTAATAGCACTGGGGCTTGGAGCTTCTCCCAGGATCTCTGGCTCTTTGTAAGCAGAGGGAGGAAGGTGTGTAATGAAAAAGGGAGTTACAGGCTGCTGCTGTATGAGGCCAGAACAGAGCTTTGAGGTTGATTGTATCTGCACCCTTTAATCACTTCACATCCCTGTACATGGCGTTGTGTGCAAATCCATTCCGCTGTTGATAAGTCACTTGAACACGGGCGCCTTACAAATCATCTTTGCCATCATCAGCATCATGTATGCTTTCTCCCAGGTGACCCCATGTAGGAATGTATTCTGGAGAGCATTCATTGTGCCCGCTAATGTGCGGAGCTGTGGAGCAAAATTGCCATAACTGTAATGATGACAACAGCTATGAATATCATCATAACCATATTCAGCAGTCTCTGCACTACAGCATTGCAGCTTGTTATGATAAAATGTCATGGCAGATCCATTTGAGGTGAACAAGAGCTTTTTATAGTTAAGGACTGGAGCGATTTTGTGTGTTTCTATTTGTCATTGTATAATTCAGTTTTCTGCTCGCCAAATAAACCCTCCAAAATCAAATCAACCATGGTGAAGCATCAGTTGGCCCATGCTGTATCAGACTGCCATACTCCCCTACCTGAGTCAGGCGACACTGGTGGCGCCATAACCTTTTTGCTCAGGATGTAATGAGAACTCATGAGCGTCTAATCAGATCTGTGTGACCTTCCTCGAGCCCTAATCATGATGGCTGGCAGTGAACACACTGATAATGCACTTCACTCCCAGTTATCAACAGATCCACACTCCCCTGTGGAAAGGTGGCAGAGGAGGTACTGTGGCTGCTGGGTACAAAAAAAAAAAAAAAAATCACTCAATTTGAGCTGTTGATCAAATAACAAGAAACGGGGGAAGTTGTGTTTGTCAAGCTTGTCTATTAAAAGACCTCAGATTTCATGCTGCTTTGAAGCAGATATTTTTATCAGACTTGCTAAAAGATCTTGAGGGTCATTTACTTTTTGAACCCCTGTCATTTTTTTTTAATATATATTTAAAGATTGCCACAGGAACTTAGTAGAAAACATTATTCTGAAACAACTTTGTAAGAAAATGTCTTCTTCCAAAACCAAATGTACAGCACATTTCAAGGTCAGCCTCTTCTCTGATGGGTATGAATGCTACCTCTGGTTTCTTGGTTCTGTTACAAGAGTCAGTGAGTGCAGCTAAAACAAAAATAACCAGCTTTTGTAATCTTCCTTATGAATCTGCATCGCTTTTCGACGGTCTATGTTTGCCACACCGCAACCACCACTTGAGTCTGCCAAGAAGACAGCATCATGCCATGAATATTCATGAATGAGCATGACATTTCCCCCTGCATCCTGTTTATGCCAATGACTAATGCAGCAGAGAGACGGGAGTCTGTATGTGACTGCATGGCTTGTGCTCAGGCCTTATATTTATAGAAGGCCCTGTGCTCCGCAGGTACAGGCCAAAGCAAATATTGTCTTGATAAAATTGCATTGTGAAAGCAAAAAAACAAATATTATGAAGCAGATGCATGATGACAAGAGGCAAAAAAACGTAGATTTAAAAGCGTGGACATCTTGGATGTGAACTCTCGAGAATGCAGAGGTTGTATTCCATCAAATTCAAGAGTTAACATCTAATAAAGACGTGCGCGTATCCTTGATATAAAACCCCGTGGTTTCACATAATAAAATAAACAACCATCAAATAATTGACCCATCATTTCTGAACACTGCTTACATTTTGAGAGGTGTTGTCATTTTTAGTAGCCTTATTTGAGTGGGAAACTCAGCTACTATTAATCACATTTTAGTGAGCGCACCATTAATCTTCACACAAGGAAAATGAAGAATGCTGCGATGGCTCTGATAATCCCCTATCAGAGAAATGAAAGATATTCTTCTGACGGTGTGTTTCATTCTTTTCAAAGGGTGTATTTTTGATGTGCAGTTTCATACAAGAAGAGACGGAAAGTTCCAAGCCCTAGGACAGCCTGCAGGACATCCAGCCTTTGGACGCAGCGTTGGTCAGTGTGGAGTCACCCCTTGTGTTCATGTCCACTGCAGAAATGGAGGGACATGCATAGACTCAGGCTCATCTGTGTAGTAAGTGAAAATAAACAATACTTAGATTACTTTCTATTTATAATCATTCCACTCATAAATGACACATGCTGGCTTAATTTAGGAGTTCAGCACACCCAGGAGCGTTAAGCCATGTGTATGTTCCCCGATGTATTGCTGACTGGACATCAGTAACCTATAGAAAAGCTGTTACACAGTGCAAGTATAGTGAGAGGAATTAACGGTATTTACAAGCTTTTCAGTGTCTGACTGTGTCCGTCTGCAGTTGCCAGTGCCCATTTGGATGGAAGGGAGCTCTCTGTTCGGAGACTGTGTCTGTGTGTGATGCTGAGCACAGCCCCCCTCCTCTGTGCGCCCAAGGCTCCACCTGCATCCCTCTCCCCAATGGATATACCTGCCAGTGCCCCCTGGGGACTGCAGGACTCTACTGCGAGAAAGGTTGCATCGTTGAACCCTAACTGTATCATTATACATATCTTTATTTATTAATAAGACAAGACCATCCCTATTAAGTTATTTAACTACTATATTGTTTTGCCTGTTCAGCTGTGACCATCAGTGATCCCTTCTTCAGCGGGAACCAGTCTTCATGGATGTCATTCCCTCCTATGAGTACCAGACACAGGACTGTTTTGCAGCTGCAGTTCCAACCTTTATCACCTGATGGCATCCTTGTCTACATGGCACAACACCTCAGTGCCAGAGCTGGTGAGCACATTCAATTCCAGCTTTATTTTAAAGAACTAAATATTATGTTTACGTTAATATGTAAGAACCAGGATCAGTATTTTCTATGTTCTGCCACCACTGCACACAATATACATACCAATCATTCTTGGTTTCCACAGTATAGTGAAAGTAATACTAGACAGAAAAATTTCACTTTGCAATTTGCATGGTAAAGTATTAGGCAGGGTCAAAGCACCATAATTGTTAACGGTCATTGGAAAAATTTAGGAAAATATTTCATGCTAAAATGTATCTGGAAAGAGGTGTTTTAGCATATTGATAGCATATTGTGAACACTTTTTTTCGATAAACTATACTATGACTTTTTTCGACATGCTATACTATGACTTTTTTCGACATGCTACTGTGTGACTTTTTTCGACATGCTATACTGTGACTTTTTTCTACATGCTATACTATGACTTTTTTCGTCATGCTATACTGTGACTTTTTTCTACATGCTATACTATGACTTTTTTCGTCATGCTATACTGTGACTTTTTTCGACATGCTATACTATGACATTTTTCGACATGCTATACTATGACTTTTTTCGACATGCTACTGTGTGACTTTTTTCGACATGCTATACTGTGACTTTTTTCTACATGCTATACTGTGACTTTTTTCTACATGCTATACTATGACTTTTTTCGTCATGCTATACTGTGACTTTTTTCGACATGCTATACTATGACATTTTTCGACATGCTATACTATGACTTTTTTCGACATGCTGTACTATGACTTTTTTCGTCATGCTATACTGTGACTTTTTTCGTCATGCTATACTATGACTTTTTCGTCATGCCATACTATGACTTTTTTTCAACATGCTATACTAGGACTTTTTTCGACATGCTATAGTATGACTTTTTCGACATGCTATACTATGACTTTTTTCGACATGCTAAACTACAACTTTTTTCGACATGTTATACTTGAACTTTTTGACACGCTATACTATGGCTTTTTTCGACATGCTATACTATGACTTTTTTCGACATGCTATACTATGACTTTTTTCGACATGCTAAACTATGACTTTTTCGTCATGCTATACGATGACTTTTTTCAACATGCTTTACTATGACTTTTTTCGACATGCTTTACTATGACTTTTTTCGACATGCTATACTATGAATTTTTTTTGACATTCTGTACTCTGACTTTTTTCAACATGCTATAAAATGAGTTTATCCGACACACTATACAATGACTTTTTTCGTCATGCTATCCTAGGACTTTTTTCGACATGCTATAGTATGACTTTTTCGACATGCTATACTATACCTTTTTTGGTCATGCTATACGATGACTTTTTTTTGACATGGTATACTATGCCTTTTTTGGTCATGCTATACGATGACTTTTTTTGACATGGTATACTATGCCTTTTTTGGTCATGCTATACGATGACTTATTCGACATGCTATACAAGGACCTTTTTCGACATGCTGTACTAGGACTTTTTTCGACATGCTGTATTATGACTTTTTTCGACATGCTATACTATTACTTTTTTCGACATGCTAAACTATGACTTTTTTGACATGCTATACCAGGACTTTTTCTATATGCTATACTACAACTTTTCGTCATGCTATACTACGACTTTTTTCGACATGCTATAGTATGACTTTTTCAACATGCTATTCTATGACTTTTCGACATGCTATACTATACTTTTTTTGGTCATGCTATACGATGACTTTTTTTGACATGGTATACTATGCCTTTTTTCGACATGCTATACTATGACTTTTTTTCGACATGCTATACTATGAGTTTATCCAACACACTATACAATGAATTTTTTCGACATGCTATACCATGACTTTTTTCGACATGCTATACCATGACTTTTTTCGACATGCTATACCATGACTTTTTTCGACATGCTATACCATGACTTTTTTCGTCATGCTATACCATGACTTTTTTCGTCATGCTATACTATGACTTTTTTTGACATGGTATACTATGCCTTTTTTTGACATGCTATACTATGTCTTTTTTCAACATGCTATACTATAACTTTTTTCGTCATGCAAAACTATGACTTTTTTCAACATGGTATACTATGCCTTTTTTCGACATTCTATGGTCGAGTCTAGTATAGTATATAGTATAGTATGTCGAAAAATTTCATGAAAAAATTTCATAGTATACTATGTCGAAAAATTTCATGAAAAATTTCATAGTATACTATGTCGAAAAATTTCATGAAAAGTAGGTCATCGATAAGAATCTTGAAAAATTTCATGTTTACAATCATATTATAGTATCATAAACAGTATATGATAAAAAAAAGTCAAATTCTACTGTAGCATGTTGAAAAATTTCCCAAAAACATGTCATAGTATAGTATGTTGAAAAATTTTATGAAAAGTAGGTCATCGTAAAGAATCTTGAAAAATTTCATGTTAATCATATTATAGTATATTAAACAGTATTATGATAAAAACGTCAAATTCTATTATGTTGAAAAATTTCCCGAAAAAAATGTCATAGTGTAGTATGTCGAAAAATTTTATGAAAAGTAGGTCATCGTAAAAAATCTTGAAAAATTTCATGCTCACAATCTTATTATAGTATGTTAAACAGTATTATGATAAAAAAAAAAAGTCAAATTCTATAATGTTGACAAATTTCCCAAACGGTCGTATTATAGCGTGTAAAATGATTCTATGGTGGAAAGAAGTTATTTCGTGAAATGATGTAAAATTTTACCAAAAAAACGTCATAGTATAGTATGTCGAAATTTTTCGATGAAAACATCAAATTTTTTAGATGTTGAAAAAAACCATGGAAACAGTCGTATTATAGTATGTAAAATGATTCTATGGTGGAAAGAAGTCATTTTGTGAAATGTTGGAAAATTTAAAAAAAAAAAATGTCATAGTATATATAGTATGTCGAAATTTTTTGATGAAAACGTCAAATTTTTTAGGTGTTGAAAAAAACCATGGAAACAGTTGTATTATAGCGTGTAAAATGATTCTATGGTGGAAAGAAGTCATTTCGTGAAATGTAAAATTTTACAAAAAAAAACGTCATAGTATAGTATGTCGAAATTTTTCGATGAAAACGTCACATTTTTTAGATGTTTAAAAAAAAAACATGGAAACGGTCGTATTATAGCGTATGAAAAGATTCTACAGTGGAGAGAAGTCATTTCATGAAATATTGTAAAATTTTACAAGAAAAACGTCATAGTGTATAGTATGTCGAAATTTTTCGATGAAAACGTCAAATTTTTTAGGTGTTGAAAAAAACCATGGAAACAGTCGTATTATAGCGTGTAAAATGATTCTATGGTGGAAAGAAGTCATTTCGTGAAATGTAAAATTTTACAAAAAAAAACGTCATAGTATAGTATGTCGAAATTTTTCGATGAAAACGTCAAATTTTTTAGATGTTGAAAAAAACCATGGAAACGGTCGTATTATAGCGTGTAAAATGATTCTATGGTGGAAAGAAGTCATTTCGTGAAACATTGTAAAATTTTACAAAAAAACGTCATAGTATTGTATGTCGAAATTTTTCGATGAAAACGTCAAATTTTTTAGATGTTGAAAAAAAAAAAGCAAACGGTCATGTTATAGCGTGTAAAATGGTTCTATGGTGGAAAGAAGTCATTTCGTGAAATATTGTAGAATTTTACAAAAAAACGCCATAGTATAGTATGTCGAAATTTTTCGATGAAAACGTCAAATTTTTTAGATGTTGAAAAAAACCATGGAAACGGTCATATTATAGCGTTATAGCGTGTAAAATGATTCTATGGTGGAAAGAAGTCATTTCGTGAAATATTGTAAAATTTTACAAAAAAACGTCATAGTATTGTATGTCGAAATTTTTCGATGAAAACTTCAAATTTTTTAGATGTTGAAAAAAACCATGGAAATGGTCGTATTAAAGCGTGTAAAATAATTCTATGGTGGAAAGAAGTCATTTCGTGAAATGTTGTAAAATTTTACAGAAAAAAAGTCATAGTATAGTATGTCGAAATTTTTCAATGAAAACGTCAAATTTTTTAGATGTTGAAAACAACCATGCAAACGGTCATATTATAGCGTGTAAAATGATTCTATGGTGGAAAGAAGTCATTTCGTGAAATGTTGTAAAATTTTACAAAAAAAGTCATAGTATAGTATGTCGAAATTTTTCGATGAAAACGTCAAATTTTTTAGATGTTGAAAAAAAAACATGCAAACGGTCATGTTATAGCGAGTAAAATGGTTCTATGGTGGAAAGAAGTCATTTCGTGAAATGTAAAATTTTACAAAAAAAAAGTCATAGTATAGTATGTCGAAATTTTTCGATGAAAACGTCAAATTTTTTAGATGTTGAAAAAAACCATGGAAACGGTCATATTATAGCGTGTAAAATGATTCTATGGTGGAAAGTAGTCATTTAGTGAAATGTTAGAAAATTTTTCAAAAAAAAACATCATAGTATAGTACAGGGGTGTCCACACTTTTTGCAAAGAGGGCTAGATTTGGTTAGGTTAAAATGTGTGGGGGCCGACCATTCAGCCTGACACTCTGAACCATTAATATGATAACAGAATAACAGGTATCTTATTCGAGGGCCATATCAATCTGTGTATTATTTGTTCTTTTGTTTTTCAACTGAACATCAAAAATCAAAAAACAAAAATATATTATTTGATTTAGAATCAGACACGATCACAATCAAACACGAAATTTATGTCAATTTTAGACTTGGATCAAAAATATGAAATGGAAAAATGAGTGTTGAGCCAAATTTGATTTTAATATTTGGTATACAAGACCCAGTTTGATTATCAGTTGAAAAACAAGAACAAATGATCCATGGATTGAAAAGAAAAAAAAAAAACCATGGAAACGGTCGTATTATAGCATGTAAAATGATTCTATGGTGGAAAGAAGTCATTTCGTGAAATGTAAAATTTTACAAAAAAAAACGTCATAGTATAGTATGTCGAAAATTTTCGATGAGAACGTCAAATTTTTTAGATGTTGATAAAAACATGCAAACGGTCGTATTATAGTGTGTAAAATGATTCTATGGTGGAAAGAAGTCATTTCGTGAAATGTTGTAAAATTTTACAAAAAAAACGTCATAGTATAGTATGTCGAAATTTTTCGATGAAAACGTCAAATTTTTTAGATGTTGAAAAAAACCATGCAAACGGTCATGTTATAGCGTGTAAAATGGTTCTATGGTGGAATGAAGTCATTTCGTGAAATGATGTAAAATTTTACAAAAAAAAACTCATAGTATAGTATGTCGAAATTTTTTGATGAAAACGTCAAATTTTTTAGATGTTGAAAAAAACCATGCAAACGGTCATGTTATAGCGTGTAAAATGATTCTATGGTGGAAAGAAGTCATTTCGTGAAATGTTGTAAAATTTTACAAAAAAAACGTCATAGTATAGTATGTCGAAATTTTTCGATAAAAACGTCAAATTTTTTAGATGTTGAAAAAAACCATGGAAACGGTCGTATTATAGCGTGTAAAATGATTCTATGGTGGAAAGAAGGCATTTCTTGAAATATTGTAAAATTTTACAAAAAAAACGTCATAGTATAGTATGTCGAAATTTTTCAATGAAAGTGTCAAATTTTTTAGATGTTGAAAAAAAACATGGAAACAGTCATATTATAGTGTGTAAAATGATTCTATGGTGGAAACAAGTAATTTCGTAAAATGTTGTAAAATTTTACAAAAAAAACATCATAGTATAGTATGTCGAAATTTTTTGATGAAAACGTCAAATTTTTTAGATGTTGAAAAAAACCATGCAAACGGTCATGTTATAGCGTGTAAAATGATTCTATGGTGGAAAGAAGTCATTTCGTGAAATGTTGTAAAATTTTACAAAAAAAACGTCATAGTATAGTATGTCTAAATTTTTCAATGAAAACGTCAAATTTTTTAGAGGTAAAAAAAAAACATGGAAACGGTCGTATTATAGCGTGTAAAATGATGCTATGGTGGAAAGAACTCATTTCGTAAAATATTGTAGAATTTTACAAAAAAACGTCATATGTCGAAATTTTTCGATGAAAACGTCAAATTTTTTAGATGTTGAAACAAAACATAGAAACGGTCATATTATAGCATGTAAAATGATTCTATGGTGGAAAGAAGTAATTTCGTTAAATATTGTAAAATTTTACAAAAAAACGTCATAGTATAGGATGTCGAAATTTTTCGATGAAAACGTCAAATTTTTTAGATGTTGAAAAAAAACATGCAAACGGTCATGTTATAGCGAGTAAAATGGTTCTATGGTGGAAAGAAGTCATTTCGTGAAATGTAAAATTTTACAAAAAAAAAGTCATAGTATAGTATGTCGAAATTTTTCGATGAAAACGTCAAATTTTTTAGATGTTGAAAAAAACCATGGAAACGGTCATATTATAGCGTGTAAAATGATTCTATGGTGGAAAGTAGTCATTTAGTGAAATGTTAGAAAATTTTTCAAAAAAAAACATCATAGTATAGTACAGGGGTGTCCAAACTTTTTGCAAAGAGGGCTAGATTTGGTTAGGTTAAAATGTGTGGGGGCCGACCATTCAGCCTGACACTCTGAACCATTAATATGATAACAGAATAACAGGTATCTTATTCGAGGGCCATATCAATCTGTGTATTATTTGTTCTTTTGTTTTTCAACTGAACATCAAAAATCAAAAAACAAAAATATATTATTTGATTTAGAATCAGACACGATCACAATCAAACACGAAATTTATGTCAATTTTAGACTTGGATCAAAAATATGAAATGGAAAAATGAGTGTTGAGCCAAATTTGATTTTAATATTTGGTATACAAGACCCAGTTTGATTATCAGTTGAAAAACAAGAACAAATGATCCATGGATTGAAAAGAAAAAAAAAAAAACCATGGAAACGGTTGTATTATAGCATGTAAAATGATTCTATGGTGGAAAGAAGTCATTTCGTGAAATGTAAAATTTTACAAAAAAAAACGTCATAGTATAGTATGTCGAAAATTTTCGATGAGAACGTCAAATTTTTTAGATGTTGATAAAAACATGCAAACGGTCGTATTATAGTGTGTAAAATGATTCTATGGTGGAAAGAAGTCATTTCGTGAAATGTTGTAAAATTTTACAAAAAAAACGTCATAGTATAGTATGTCGAAATTTTTCAATGAAAACGTCAAATTTTTTAGATGTTGAAAAAAAACATGGAAACGGTCGTATTATAGCGTGTAAAATGATGCTATGGTGGAAAGAACTCATTTCGTAAAATATTGTAGAATCTTACAAAAAAACGTCATAGTATAATATGTCGAAATTTTTCGATGAAAACGTCAAATTTTTTAGATGTTGAAAAAAAACATGGAAACAGTCATATTATAGTGTGTAAAATGATTCTATGGTGGAAACAAGTCATTTCGTAAAATGTTGTAAAATTTTACAAAAAAAACATCATAGTATAGTATGTCGAAATTTTTTGATGAAAACGTCAAATTTTTTAGATGTTGAAGAAAACCATGCAAACGGTCATGTTATAGCGTGTAAAATGATTCTATGGTGGAAAGAAGTCATTTCGTGAAATGTTGTAAAATTTTACAAAAAAAACGTCATAGTATAGTATGTCTAAATTTTTCAATGAAAACGTCAAATTTTTTAGATGTTGAAAAAAAACATGGAAACGGTCGTATTATTGCGTGTAAAATGATGCTATGGTGGAAAGAAGTCATTTCATAAAATATTGTAGAATTTTACAAAAAAACGTCATAGTATAGTATGTCGAAATTTTTAAATGAAAGAGTCAAATTTTTTAGATGTTGAAAAAAACCATTCAAATGGTCTTATTATAGTGTGTAAAATTATTCTATGGTGGAAAGAAGTTATTTCGTGAAATGATGTAAAATTTTACAAAAAAAACGTCATAGTATAGTATGTCGAAATTTTTCGATGAAAACGTCAAATTTTTTAGATGTTGAAAAAAAACATGGAAACGGTCGTATTATAGCGTGTAAAATGATTCTATGGTGGAAAGAAGTCATTTCGTAAAATATTGTAGAATTTTACAAAAAAACGTCATTGTATAGTATGTCGAAATTTTTCGATGAAAACGTCAAATTTTTTGGATGTTGAAAGAAACCATGGAAACGGTCATATTATAGCGTGTAAAATGATTCTATGGTGGAAAGAAGTAATTTCGTTAAATATTGTAAAATTTTACAAAAAAACGTCATAGTATAGTATGTCGAAATTTTTCAATGAAAGTGTCAAATTTTTTTGATGTTGAAAAAAACCATGGAAACGGTCGTATTATAGCGTGTAAAATGATTCTATGGTGGAAAGAAGTCATTTCGTGAAATATTGTAAAATTTTACAAAAAAACGTCATAGTATTGTATGTCGAAATTTTTCGATGAAAATGTCAAATTTTTTAGATGTTGAAAAAAAACATGGAAACGGTCGTATTAAAGCGTGTAAAATAATTCTATGGTGGAAAGAAGTCATTTCGTGAAATGTTGTAAAATTTTACAGAAAAAAGTCATAGTATAGTATGTCGAAATTTTTCAATGAGAACGTCAAATTTTTTAGATGTTGATAAAAACATGCAAACGGTCGTATTATAGTGTGTAAAATGATTCTATGGTGGAAAGAAGTCATTTCGTGAAATGTTGTAAAATTTTACAAAAAAACGTCATAGTATAGTATGTCGAAATTTTTCGATGAAAATGTCAAATTTTTTAGATGTTGAAAAAAACCATGGAAACGGTCGTATTATAGCGTGTAAAATAATTCTATGGTGGAAAGAAGTCATTTCGTGAAATGTTGTAAAATTTAACAGAAAAAAGTCATAGTATAGTATGTCGAAATTTTTCGATGAAAACGTCAAATTTTTTAGATGTTGAAAACAACCATGCAAACGGTCATATTATAGCGTGTAAAATGATTCTATGGTGGAAAGAAGTCATTTCGTGAAATGTTGTAAAATTTTACAAAAAAAACGTCATAGTATAGTATGTCGAAATTTTTTGATGAAAACATCAAATTTTTTAGATGTTGAAAAAAACCATTCAAATGGTCTTATTATAGTGTGTAAAATTATTCTATGGTGGAAAGAAGTGATTTCGTGAAATATTGTAAAATTTTACAAAAAAACGTCATAGTATTGTATGTCGAAATTTTTCGATGAAAACTTCAAATTTTTTAGATGTTGAAAAAAAACATGGAAACGGTCGTATTAAAGCGTGTAAAATAATTCTATGGTGGAAAGAAGTCATTTCGTGAAATGTTGTAAAATTTTACAGAAAAAAGTCATAGTATAGTATGTCTAAATTTTTCAATGAAAACGTCAAATTTTTTAGATGTTGAAAACAACCATCCAAACGGTCATATTATAGCGTGTAAAATGATTCTATGGTGGAAAGAAGTCATTTCGTGAAATGTTGTAAAATTTTACAAAAAAAGTCATAGTATAGTATGTCGAAATTTTTCGATGAAAACGTCAAATTTTTTAGATGTTGAAAAAAAACATGCAAACGGTCATGTTATAGCGAGTAAAATGGTTCTATGGTGGAAAGAAGTCATTTCGTGAAATGTAAAATTTTACAAAAAAAAAGTCATAGTATAGTATGTCGAAATTTTTCAATGAAAACGTCAAATTTTTTAGATGTTGAAAAAAAACATGGAAACGGTCGTATTATAGCGTGTAAAATAATTCTATGGTGGAAAGAAGTCATTTCGTGAAATGTTGTAAAATTTAACAGAAAAAAGTCATAGTATAGTATGTCGAAATTTTTCGATGAAAACGTCAAATTTTTTAGATGTTGAAAACAACCATGCAAACGGTCATATTATAGCGTGTAAAATGATTCTATGGTGGAAAGAAGTCATTTCGTGAAATGTTGTAAAATTTTACAAAAAAAACGTCATAGTATAGTATGTCGAAATTTTTTGATGAAAACATCAAATTTTTTAGATGTTGAAAAAAACCATTGAAATGGTCTTATTATAGTGTGTAAAATTATTCTATGGTGGAAAGAAGTTATTTCGTGAAATGATGTAAAATTTTACAAAAAAAACGTCATAGTATAGTATGTCGAAATTTTTCGATGAAAACGTCAAATTTT
The DNA here is from genome assembly GCA_947000775.1 of Pterois miles. Classification (NCBI taxonomy): domain Eukaryota; kingdom Metazoa; phylum Chordata; class Actinopteri; order Perciformes; family Scorpaenidae; genus Pterois; species Pterois miles. Next base: position 12,318,823 of record CAMQGK010000341.1, read on the forward strand.
TTAGATGTTGAAAAAAACCATGGAAACGGTCATATTATAGCGTGTAAAATGATTCTATGGTGGAAAGAAGTAATTTCGTTAAATATTGTAAAATTTTACAAAAAAACGTCATAGTATAGTATGTCGAAATTTTTCAATGAAAGTGTCAAATTTTTTAGATGTTGAAAAAAACCTTGGAAACGGTCGTATTATAGCGTGTAAAATGATTCTATGGTGGAAAGAAGTCATTTCGTGAAATATTGTAAAATTTTACAAAAAAACGTCATAGTATTGTATGTCGAAATTTTTCGATGAAAACTTCAAATTTTTTAGATGTTGAAAAAAACCATGGAAACGGTCGTATTAAAGCGTGTAAAATAATTCTATGGTGGAAAGAAGTCATTTCGTGAAATGTTGTAAAATTTTACAGAAAAAACGTCATAGTATAGTATGTCGAAATTTTTCAATGAAAACGTCAAATTTTTTAGATGTTGAAAACAACCATGCAAACGGTCATATTATAGCGTGTAAGATGATTCTATGGTGGAAAGAAGTCATTTCGTGAAATGTTGTAAAATTTTACAAAAAAAGTCATAGTATAGTATGTCGAAATTTTTCGATGAAAACGTCAAATTTTTTAGATGTTGAAAAAAAACATGCAAACGGTCATGTTATAGCGAGTAAAATGGTTCTATGGTGGAAAGAAGTCATTTCGTGAAATGTAAAATTTTACAAAAAAAAAGTCATAGTATAGTATGTCGAAATTTTTCAATGAAAACGTCAAATTTTTTAGATGTTGAAAAAAACCATGGAAACGGTCATATTATAGCGTGTAAAATGATTCTATGGTGGAAAGTAGTCATTTAGTGAAATGTTAGAAAATTTTTCAAAAAAAAACGTCATAGTATAGTACAGGGGTGTCCAAACTTTTTGCAAAGAGGGCTAGATTTGGTGAGGTTAAAATGTGTGGGGGCCGACCATTCAGCCTGACACTCTGAACCATTAATATGATAACAGAATAACAGGTATCTTATTCGAGGGCCATATCAATCTGTGTATTATTTGTTCTTTTGTTTTTCAACTGAACATCAAAAATCAAAAAACAAAAATATATTATTTGATTTAGAATCAGACACGATCACAATCAAACACGAAATTTATGTCAATTTTAGACTTGGATCAAAAATATGAAATGGAAAAATGAGTGTTGAGCCAAATTTGATTTTAATATTTGGTATACAAGACCCAGTTTGATTATCAGTTGAAAAACAAGAACAAATGATCCATGGATTGAAAAGACTCAGAGCATATCCATTAAAACAAAAGAAAAAAATAGAAGTGATTCACCTCAGAAGACTAAACATGTAACTTGTCTGCACTAATGTGAAGGGTGGCACTGAGATCTGGACTACAGTCAGTAGACCAGGTCTGGCTCTAAAGCAGTGGTTTTGATGCGCAGATGTCACGCAGGTGAGACTCTCTTAATCTCGTCCTCAGGCGGTTCTTGGATGTCCTCTCGCATGTATGTCGAGCCAAACGAGCTCAGCATTTTCTTAGCAAATGTTTGAATCTCTGGGAACCTGCCTTCATCCAGCTGACGGTAAAAGTTGACAAAGGGAGCCGTTGGTACGGAGGTACGGACCGCGACTCTCCGCATCACACTGCAGCCCAATGCGGTCCAGCTGGAGGAGGTCTGGAGCGTCATCGGAGAAAGGAGAGTTAAAAACCCTGATCTCCTTTTAAGCAGCTGCAAAATCCCTAAGCGGCGTAATAGCGGCGTGATAAAAACATGCAAACGGTCGTATTATAGCGTGTAAAATGATCCTATGGTGGAAAGAACTCATTTCGTGAAATGTAAAATTTTACAAAAAAAAGTCATAGTATAGTATGTCGAAATTTTTCAATGAAAGTGTCAAATTTTTTAGATGTTGAAAAAAACCATGGAAACAGTCATATTATAGTGTGTAAAATGATTCTATGGTGGAAACAAGTCATTTCGTGAAATGTTGTAAAATTTTACAAAAAAAACGTCATAGTATAGTATGTCGAAATTTTTTGATGAAAACGTCAAATTTTTTAGATGTTGAAAAAAAACATGCAAACGGTCATGTTATAGCGAGTAAAATGGTTCTATGGTGGAAAGAAGTCATTTCGTGAAATGTAAAATTTTACAAAAAAAAAGTCATAGTATAGTATGTCGAAATTTTTCAATGAAAACGTCAAATTTTTTAGATGTTGAAAAAAACCATGGAAACGGTCGTATTATAGCGTGTAAAATAATTCTATGGTGGAAAGAAGTCATTTCGTGAAATGTTGTAAAATTTAACAGAAAAAAGTCATAGTATAGTATGTCGAAATTTTTCGATGAAAACGTCAAATTTTTTAGATGTTGAAAACAACCATGCAAACGGTCATATTATAGCGTGTAAAATGATTCTATGGTGGAAAGAAGTCATTTCGTGAAATGTTGTAAAATTTTACAGAAAAAACGTCATAGTATAGTATGTCGAAATTTTTTGATGAAAACATCAAATTTTTTAGATGTTGAAAAAAACCATTGAAATGGTCTTATTATAGTGTGTAAAATTATTCTATGGTGGAAAGAAGTTATTTCGTGAAATGATGTAAAATTTTACAAAAAAAACGTCATAGTATAGTATGTCGAAATTTTTCGATGAAAACGTCAAATTTTTTAGATGTTGAAAAAAACCATGGAAACGGTCATATTATAGCGTGTAAAATGATTCTATGGTGGAAAGAAGTAATTTCGTTAAATATTGTAAAATTTTACAAAAAAACGTCATAGTATAGTATGTCGAAATTTTTCAATGAAAGTGTCAAATTTTTTAGATGTTGAAAAAAACCTTGGAAACGGTCGTATTATAGCGTGTAAAATGATTCTATGGTGGAAAGAAGTCATTTCGTGAAATATTGTAAAATTTTACAAAAAAACGTCATAGTATTGTATGTCGAAATTTTTCGATGAAAACTTCAAATTTTTTAGATGTTGAAAAAAACCATGGAAACGGTCGTATTAAAGCGTGTAAAATAATTCTATGGTGGAAAGAAGTCATTTCGTGAAATGTTGTAAAATTTTACAGAAAAAACGTCATAGTATAGTATGTCGAAATTTTTCAATGAAAACGTCAAATTTTTTAGATGTTGAAAACAACCATGCAAACGGTCATATTATAGCGTGTAAGATGATTCTATGGTGGAAAGAAGTCATTTCGTGAAATGTTGTAAAATTTTACAAAAAAAGTCATAGTATAGTATGTCGAAATTTTTCGATGAAAACGTCAAATTTTTTAGATGTTGAAAAAAAACATGCAAACGGTCATGTTATAGCGAGTAAAATGGTTCTATGGTGGAAAGAAGTCATTTCGTGAAATGTAAAATTTTACAAAAAAAAAGTCATAGTATAGTATGTCGAAATTTTTCAATGAAAACGTCAAATTTTTTAGATGTTGAAAAAAACCATGGAAACGGTCGTATTATAGCGTGTAAAATAATTCTATGGTGGAAAGAAGTCATTTCGTGAAATGTTGTAAAATTTAACAGAAAAAAGTCATAGTATAGTATGTCGAAATTTTTCGATGAAAACGTCAAATTTTTTAGATGTTGAAAACAACCATGCAAACGGTCATATTATAGCGTGTAAAATGATTCTATGGTGGAAAGAAGTCATTTCGTGAAATGTTGTAAAATTTTACAAAAAAAACGTCATAGTATAGTATGTCGAAATTTTTTGATGAAAACATCAAATTTTTTAGATGTTGAAAAAAACCATTCAAATGGTCTTATTATAGTGTGTAAAATTATTCTATGGTGGAAAGAAGTGATTTCGTGAAATATTGTAAAATTTTACAAAAAAACGTCATAGTATTGTATGTCGAAATTTTTCGATGAAAACTTCAAATTTTTTAGATGTTGAAAAAAAACATGGAAACGGTCGTATTAAAGCGTGTAAAATAATTCTATGGTGGAAAGAAGTCATTTCGTGAAATGTTGTAAAATTTTACAGAAAAAAGTCATAGTATAGTATGTCTAAATTTTTCAATGAAAACGTCAAATTTTTTAGATGTTGAAAACAACCATCCAAACGGTCATATTATAGCGTGTAAAATGATTCTATGGTGGAAAGAAGTCATTTCGTGAAATGTTGTAAAATTTTACAAAAAAAGTCATAGTATAGTATGTCGAAATTTTTCGATGAAAACGTCAAATTTTTTAGATGTTGAAAAAAAACATGCAAACGGTCATGTTATAGCGAGTAAAATGGTTCTATGGTGGAAAGAAGTCATTTCGTGAAATGTTGTAAAATTTTACAAAAAAAACGTCATAGTATAGTATGTCGAAATTTTTTGATGAAAACATCAAATTTTTTAGATGTTGAAAAAAACCATTGAAATGGTCTTATTATAGTGTGTAAAATTATTCTATGGTGGAAAGAAGTTATTTCGTGAAATGATATAAAATTTTACAAAAAAAACGTCATAGTATAGTATGTCGAAATTTTTCGATGAAAACGTCAAATTTTTTAGATGTTGAAAAAAACCATGGAAACGGTCATATTATAGCGTGTAAAATGATTCTATGGTGGAAAGAAGTAATTTCGTTAAATATTGTAAAATTTTACAAAAAAACGTCATAGTATAGTATGTCGAAATTTTTCAATGAAAGTGTCAAATTTTTTAGATGTTGAAAAAAACCTTGGAAACGGTCGTATTATAGCGTGTAAAATGATTCTATGGTGGAAAGAAGTCATTTCGTGAAATATTGTAAAATTTTACAAAAAAACGTCATAGTATTGTATGTCGAAATTTTTCGATGAAAACTTCAAATTTTTTAGATGTTGAAAAAAACCATGGAAACGGTCATATTAAAGCGTGTAAAATAATTCTATGGTGGAAAGAAGTCATTTCGTGAAATGTTGTAAAATTTTACAGAAAAAACGTCATAGTATAGTATGTCGAAATTTTTCAATGAAAACGTCAAATTTTTTAGATGTTGAAAACAACCATGCAAACGGTCATATTATAGCGTGTAAGATGATTCTATGGTGGAAAGAAGTCATTTCGTGAAATGTTGTAAAATTTTACAAAAAAAGTCATAGTATAGTATGTCGAAATTTTTCGATGAAAACGTCAAATTTTTTAGATGTTGAAAAAAAACATGCAAACGGTCATGTTATAGCGAGTAAAATGGTTCTATGGTGGAAAGAAGTCATTTCGTGAAATGTAAAATTTTACAAAAAAAAAGTCATAGTATAGTATGTCGAAATTTTTCAATGAAAACGTCAAATTTTTTAGATGTTGAAAAAAACCATGGAAACGGTCATATTATAGCGTGTAAAATGATTCTATGGTGGAAAGTAGTCATTTAGTGAAATGTTAGAAAATTTTTCAAAAAAAAACGTCATAGTATAGTACAGGGGTGTCCAAACTTTTTGCAAAGAGGGCTAGATTTGGTGAGGTTAAAATGTGTGGGGGCCGACCATTCAGCCTGACACTCTGAACCATTAATATGATAACAGAATAACAGGTATCTTATTCGAGGGCCATATCAATCTGTGTATTATTTGTTCTTTTGTTTTTCAACTGAACATCAAAAATCAAAAAACAAAAATATATTATTTGATTTAGAATCAGACACGATCACAATCAAACACGAAATTTATGTCAATTTTAGACTTGGATCAAAAATATGAAATGGAAAAATGAGTGTTGAGCCAAATTTGATTTTAATATTTGGTATACAAGACCCAGTTTGATTATCAGTTGAAAAACAAGAACAAATGATCCATGGATTGAAAAGACTCAGAGCATATCCATTAAAACAAAAGAAAAAAATAGAAGTGATTCACCTCAGAAGACTAAACATGTAACTTGTCTGCACTAATGTGAAGGGTGGCACTGAGATCTGGACTACAGTCAGTAGACCAGGTCTGGCTCTAAAGCAGTGGTTCTGATGCGCAGATGTCACGCAGGTGAGACTCTCTTAATCTCGTCCTCAGGCGGTTCTTGGATGTCCTCTCGCATGTATGTCGAGCCAAACGAGCTCAGCATTTTCTTAGCAAATGTTTGAATCTCTGGGAACCTGCCTTCATCCAGCTGACGGTAAAAGTTGACAAAAGGAGCCGTTGGTACGGAGGTACGGACCGCGACTCTCCGCATCACACTGCAGCCCAATGCGGTCCAGCTGGAGGAGGTCTGGAGCGTCATCGGAGAAAGGAGAGTTAAAAACCCTGATCTCCTTTTAAGCAGCTGCAAAATCCCTAAGCGGCGTAATAGCGGCGTGATAAAAACATGCAAACGGTCGTATTATAGCATGTAAAATGATCCTATGGTGGAAAGAACTCATTTCGTGAAATGTAAAATTTTACAAAAAAAAGTCATAGTATAGTATGTCGAAATTTTTCGATGAAAACGTCAAATTTTTTAGGTGTTGAAAAAAACCATGGAAACAGTCGTATTATAGCGTGTAAAATGATTCTATGGTGGAAAGAAGGCATTTCGTGAAATGTTGTAAAATTTTACAAAAAAAAACGTCATAGTATAGTATGTCGAAAATTTTCGATGAGAACGTCAAATTTTTTAGATGTTGATAAAAACATGCAAACGGTCGTATTATAGTGTGTAAAATGATTCTATGGTGGAAAGAAGTCATTTCGTGAAATGTTGTAAAATTTTACAAAAAAAACGTCATAGTATAGTATGTCGAAATTTTTCGATGAAAACGTCAAATTTTTTAGATGTTGAAAAAACCATGGAAACGGTCGTATTATAGCGTGTAAAATGATTCTATGATGGAAAGAAGGCATTTCGTGAAATATTGTAAAATTTTACAAAAAAACTGTCATAGTATAGTATGTCGAAATTTTTCAATGAAAGAGTCAAATTTTTTAGATGTTGAAAAAAAACATGGAAACAGTCATATTATAGTGTGTAAAATGATTCTATGGTGGAAACAAGTCATTTCGTGAAATGTTGTAAAATTTTACAAAAAACCGTCATAGTATAGTATGTCGAAATTTTTCGATGAAAACGTCAAATTTTTTAGATGTTGAAAAAAACCATGCAAACGGTCATGTTATAGCGTGTAAAATGGTTCTATTGTGGAATGAAGTTATTTCGTGAAATGATGTAAAATTTTACAAAAAAAACGTCATAGTATAGTATGTCGAAATTTTTTGATGAAAACATCAAATTTTTTAGATGTTGAAAAAAACCATGGAAACGGTCATATTATAGCGTGTAAAATGATTCCATGGTGGAAAGAAGTCATTTCGTGAAATATTGTAAAATTTTACAAAAAAACGTCATAGTATTGTCTGTCGAAATTTTTCGATGAAAACTTCAAATTTTTTAGATGTTGAAAAAAACCATGGAAACGGTCGTATTAAAGCGTGTAAAATAATTCTATGGTGGAAAGAAGTCATTTCGTGAAATGTTGTAAAATTTTACAAAAAAAACGTCATAGTATAGTATGTCGAAATTTTTCAATGAAAGTGTCAAATTTTTTAGATGTTGAAAAAAACCATTGAAACGGTCGTATTATAGCGTGTAAAATGATTCTATGGTGGAAAGAAGTCATTTCGTGAAATATTGTAAAATTTTACAAAAAAAACGTCATAGTATAGTATGTCGAAAATTTTCGATGAGAACGTCAAATTTCTTAGATGTTGATAAAAACATGCAAACGGTCGTATTATAGTGTGTAAAATGATTCTATGGTGGTAAGAAGTCATTTCGTAAAATATTGTAGAATTTTACAAAAAAACGTCATAGTATATAGTATGTCGAAATTTTTCGATGAAAACGTCAAATTTTTTAGATGTTGAAAGAAACCATGGAAACGGTCATATTATAGCGTGTAAAATGATTCTATGGTGGAAAGAAGTAATTTCGTTAAATATTGTAAAATTTTTCAAAAAAACGTCATAGTATAGTATGTCGAAATTTTTCAATGAAAGTGTCAAATTTTTTTGATGTTGAAAAAAACCATGGAAACGGTCGTATTATAGCGTGTAAAATGATTCTATGGTGGAAAGAAGTCATTTCGTGAAATATTGTAAAATTTTACAAAAAAACGTCATAGTATTGTATGTCGAAATTTTTCGATGAAAACGTCAAATTTTTTAGATGTTGAAAAAAACCATGGAAACGGTCGTATTAAAGCGTGTAAAATAATTCTATGGTGGAAAGAAGTCATTTCGTGAAATGTTGTAAAATTTTACAGAAAAAAGTCATAGTATAATAGTATGTCGAAATTTTTCAATGAGAACGTCAAATTTTTTAGATGTTGATAAAAACATGCAAACGGTCGTATTATAGTGTGTAAAATGATTCTATGGTGGAAAGAAGTCATTTCGTGAAATGTTGTAAAATTTTACAAAAAAAACGTCATAGTATAGTATGTCGAAATTTTTTGATGAAAACATCAAATTTTTTAGATGTTGAAAAAAAACATTCAAATGGTCTTATTATAGTGTGTAAAATTATTCTATGGTGGAAAGAAGTTATTTCGTGAAATGATGTAAAATTTTACAAAAAAAACGTCATAGTATAGTATGTCGAAATTTTTCGATGAAAACGTCAAATTTTTTAGATGTTGAAAAAAACCATGGAAACGGTCATATTATAGCGTGTAAAATGATTCTATGGTGGAAAGAAGTAATTTCGTTAAATATTGTAAAATTTTACAAAAAAACGTCATAGTATAGTATGTCGAAATTTTTCAATGAAAGTGTCAAATTTTTTAGATGTTGAAAAAAACCATGGAAACGGTCGTATTATAGCGTGTAAAATGATTCTATGGTGGAAAGAAGTCATTTCGTAAAATATTGTAAAATTTTACAAAAAAACGTCATAGTATTGTATGTCGAAATGTTTCGATGAAAACGTCAAATTTTTTAGATGTTGAAAAAAACCATGCAAACGGTCATGTTATAGCGTGTAAAATGATTCTATGGTGGAAAGAAGTCATTTCGTGAAATGTTGTAAAATTTTACAAAAAAAACGTCATAGTATAGTACGTCGAAATTTTTCAATGAAAATGTCAAATTTTTTAGATGTTGAAAAAAAACATGGAAACGGTCGTATTATAGCGTGTAAAATGATGCTATGGTGGAAAGAACTCATTTCGTAAAATATTGTAGAATTTTACAAAACAACGTCATAGTATAGTATGTCGAAATTTTTCGATGAAAACGTCAAATTTTTTAGATGTTGAAAAAAAACATGGAAACAGTCATATTATAGTGTGTAAAATGATTCTATGGTGGAAACAATTCATTTCGTAAAATGTTGTAAAATTTTACAAAAAAAACATCATAGTATCGTATGTCATCGTATGTCGAAATTTTTTGATGAAAACGTCAAATTTTTTAGATGTTGAAAAAAACCATGCAAACGGTCATGTTATAGCGTGTAAAATGATTCTATGGTGGAAAGAAGGCATTTCTTGAAATATTGTAAAATTTTACAAAAAAAACGTCATAGTATAGTATGTCGAAATTTTTCAATGAAAACGTCAAATTTTTTGGATTTTGAAAAAAAACCATGGAAACAGTCGTATTATAGCGTGTAAAATGATTCTATGGTGGAAGGAAGTAATTTCGTTAAATATTGTAAAATTTTACAAAAAAACGTCATAGTATAGTATGTCGAAATTTTTCAATGAAAGTGTCAAATTTTTTAGATGTTGAAAAAAACCATGGAAACGGTCATATTATAGCGTGTAAAATGATTCCATGGTGGAAAGAAGTCATTTCGTGAAATATTGTAAAATTTTACAAAAAAAACGTCATAGTATAGTATGTCGAAATTTTTTGATGAAAACGTCAAATTTTTTAGATGTTGAAAAAAAACATGCAAACGGTCATGTTATAGCGTGTAAAATGATTCTATGGTGGAAAGAAGGCATTTCTTGAAATATTGTAAAATTTTAGAAAAAAAACGTCATAGTATAGTATGTCGAAATTTTTCAATGAAAGTGTCAAATTTTTTAGATGTTGAAAAAAAACATGGAAACAGTCATATTATAGTGTGTAAAATGATTCTATGGTGGAAACAAGTCATTTCGTAAAATGTTGTAAAATTTTACAAAAAAAACATCATAGTATAGTATGTCGAAATTTTTTGATGAAAACGTCAAATTTTTTAGATGTTGAAAAAAACCATGCAAACGGTCATGTTATAGCGTGTAAAATGATTCTATGGTGGAAAGAAGTCATTTCGTGAAATGTTGTAAAATTTTACAAAAAAAACGTCACAGTATAGTATGTCGAAATTTTTCAATGAAAACGTCAAATTTTTTAGATGTTGAAAAAAAACATGGAAACGGTCGTATTGTAGCGTGTAAAATGATGCTATGGTGGAAAGAACTCATTTCGTAAAATATTGTAGAATTTTACAAAAAAACGTCATAGTATAGTATGTCGAAATTTTTCGATGAAAACTTCAAATTTTTTAGATGTTGAAAAAAACCATGGAAACGGTCGTATTAAAGCGTGTAAAATAATTCTATGGTGGAAAGAAGTCATTTCGTGAAATGTTGTAAAATTTTCCAGAAAAAACTCATAGTATAGTATGTCGAAATTTTTCAATGAAAACGTCAAATTTTTTAGATGTTGAAAACAACCATGCAAACGGTCATATTATAGCGTGTAAGATGATTCTATGGTGGAAAGAAGTCATTTCGTGAAATGTTGTAAAATTTTACAAAAAAAGTCATAGTATAGTATGTCGAAATTTTTCGATGAAAACGTCAAATTTTTTAGATGTTGAAAAAAAACATGCAAACGGTCATGTTATAGCGAGTAAAATGGTTCTATGGTGGAAAGAAGTCATTTCGTGAAATGTAAAATTTTACAAAAAAAAAGTCATAGTATAGTATGTCGAAATTTTTCAATGAAAACGTCAAATTTTTTAGATGTTGAAAAAAACCATGGAAACGGTCATATTATAGCGTGTAAAATGATTCTATGGTGGAAAGTAGTCATTTAGTGAAATGTTAGAAAATTTTTCAAAAAAAAACGTCATAGTATAGTACAGGGGTGTCCAAACTTTTTGCAAAGAGGGCTAGATTTGGTGAGGTTAAAATGTGTGGGGGCCGACCATTCAGCCTGACACTCTGAACCATTAATATGATAACAGAATAACAGGTATCTTATTCGAGGGCCATATCAATCTGTGTATTATTTGTTCTTTTGTTTTTCAACTGAACATCAAAAATCAAAAAACAAAAATATATTATTTGATTTAGAATCAGACACGATCACAATCAAACACGAAATTTATGTCAATTTTAGACTTGGATCAAAAATATGAAATGGAAAAATGAGTGTTGAGCCAAATTTGATTTTAATATTTGGTATACAAGACCCAGTTTGATTATCAGTTGAAAAACAAGAACAAATGATCCATGGATTGAAAAGACTCAGAGCATATCCATTAAAACAAAAGAAAAAAATAGAAGTGATTCACCTCAGAAGACTAAACATGTAACTTGTCTGCACTAATGTGAAGGGTGGCACTGAGATCTGGACTACAGTCAGTAGACCAGGTCTGGCTCTAAAGCAGTGGTTCTGATGCGCAGATGTCACGCAGGTGAGACTCTCTTAATCTCGTCCTCAGGCGGTTCTTGGATGTCCTCTCGCATGTATGTCGAGCCAAACGAGCTCAGCATTTTCTTAGCAAATGTTTGAATCTCTGGGAACCTGCCTTCATCCAGCTGACGGTAAAAGTTGACAAAAGGAGCCGTTGGTACGGAGGTACGGACCGCGACTCTCCGCATCACACTGCAGCCCAATGCGGTCCAGCTGGAGGAGGTCTGGAGCGTCATCGGAGAAAGGAGAGTTAAAAACCCTGATCTCCTTTTAAGCAGCTGCAAAATCCCTAAGCGGCGTAATAGCGGCGTGATAAAAACATGCAAACGGTCGTATTATAGCATGTAAAATGATCCTATGGTGGAAAGAAGGCATTTCGTGAAATGTTGTAAAATTTTACAAAAAAAAACGTCATAGTATAGTATGTCGAAATTTTTCGATGAAAACGTCAAATTTTTTAGATGTTGAAAAAACCATGGAAACGGTCGTATTATAGCGTGTAAAATGATTCTATGATGGAAAGAAGGCATTTCGAGAAATATTGTAAAATTTTACAAAAAAACTGTCATAGTATAGTATGTCGAAATTTTTCAATGAAAGAGTCAAATTTTTTAGATGTTGAAAAAAAACATGGAAACAGTCATATTATAGTGTGTAAAATGATTCTATGGTGGAAACAAGTCATTTCGTGAAATGTTGTAAAATTTTACAAAAAACCGTCATAGTATAGTATGTCGAAATTTTTCGATGAAAACGTCAAATTTTTTAGATGTTGAAAAAAACCATGCAAACGGTCATGTTATAGCGTGTAAAATGGTTCTATTGTGGAATGAAGTTATTTCGTGAAATATTGTAAAATTTTACAAAAAAACGTCATAGTATTGTCTGTCGAAATTTTTCGATGAAAACTTCAAATTTTTTAGATGTTGAAAAAAACCATGGAAACGGTCGTATTAAAGCGTGTAAAATAATTCTATGGTGGAAAGAAGTCATTTCGTGAAATGTTGTAAAATTTTACAAAAAAAACGTCATAGTATAGTATGTCGAAATTTTTCAATGAAAGTGTCAAATTTTTTAGATGTTGAAAAAAACCATTGAAACGGTCGTATTATAGCGTGTAAAATGATTCTATGGTGGAAAGAAGTCATTTCGTGAAATATTGTAAAATTTTACAAAAAAAACGTCATAGTATAGTATGTCGAAAATTTTCCATGAGAACGTCAAATTTCTTAGATGTTGATAAAAACATGCAAACGGTCGTATTATAGTGTGTAAAATGATTCTATGGTGGTAAGAAGTCATTTCGTAAAATATTGTAGAATTTTACAAAAAAACGTCATAGTATATAGTATGTCGAAATTTTTCGATGAAAACGTCAAATTTTTTAGATGTTGAAAGAAACCATGGAAACGGTCATATTATAGCGTGTAAAATGATTCTATGGTGGAAAGAAGTAATTTCGTTAAATATTGTAAAATTTTACAAAAAAACGTCATAGTATAGTATGTCGAAATTTTTCAATGAAAGTGTCAAATTTTTTAGATGTTGAAAAAAACCATGGAAACGGTCGTATTATAGCGTGTAAAATGATTCTATGGTGGAAAGAAGTCATTTCGTGAAATATTGTAAAATTTTACAAAAAAACGTCATAGTATTGTATGTCGAAATTTTTCGATGAAAACGTCAAATTTTTTAGATGTTGAAAAAAACCATGCAAACGGTCATGTTATAGCGTGTAAAATGATTCTATGTTGGAAAGAAGGCATTTCTTGAAATATTGTAAAATTTTACAAAAAAAACGTCATAGTATAGTATGTCGAAATTTTTCAATGAAAACGTCAAATTTTTTGGATTTTGAAAAAAAACCATGGAAACGGTCGTATTATAGCGTGTAAAATGATTCTATGGTGGAAGGAAGTAATTTCGTTAAATATTGTAAAATTTTACAAAAAAACGTCATAGTATAGTATGTCGAAATTTTTCAATGAAAGTGTCAAATTTTTTAGATGTTGAAAAAAACCATGGAAACGGTCATATTATAGCGTGTAAAATGATTCTATGGTGGAAAGAAGTCATTTCGTTAAATATTGTAAAATTTTACAAAAAAAACGTCATAGTATAGTATGTCGAAATTTTTCGATGAGAACGTCAAATTTTTTAGATGTTGATAAAAACATGCAAACGGTCGTATTATAGTGTGTAAAATGATTCTATGGTGCAAAGAAGTCATTTCGTGAAATGTAAAATTTTACAAAAAAAACGTCATAGTATAGTATGTCGAAATTTTTTGATAAAAACGTAAAATTTTTTAGATGTTGAAAAAAAACATGCAAACGGTCATGTTATAGCGTGTAAAATGATTCTAAGGTGGAAAGAAGTCATTTCGTGAAAGTTGTAAAATTTTACAAAAAAAACGTCATAGTATAGTATGTCGAAATTTTTCAATGAAAACGTCAAATTTTTTAGATGTTGAAAAAAAACATGGAAACGGTCGTATTATAGCGTGTAAAATGATGCTATGGTGGAAAGAACTCATTTCGTAAAATATTTTAGAATTTTACAAAAAAACGTCATAGTATAGTATGTCGAAATTTTTCGATGAAAACGTCAAATTTTTTAGATGTTGAAAAAAAACATGTAAACAGTCATATTATAGTGTGTAAAATGATTCTATGGTGGAAACAAGTCATTTCGTAAAATGTTGTAAAATTTTCCAAAAAAAACATCATAGTATCGTATGTCATCGTATGTCGAAATTTTTTGATGAAAACGTCAAATTTTTTAGATGTTGAAAAAAACCATGCAAACGGTCATGTTATAGCGTGTAAAATGATTCTATGTTGGAAAGAAGGCATTTCTTGAAATATTGTAAAATTTTACAAAAAAAACGTCATAGTATAGTATGTCGAAATTTTTCAATGAAAACGTCAAATTTTTTGGATTTTGAAAAAAAACCATGGAAACGGTCGTATTATAGCGTGTAAAATGATTCTATGGTGGAAGGAAGTAATTTCGTTAAATATTGTAAAATTTTACAAAAAAACGTCATAGTATAGTATGTCGAAATTTTTCAATGAAAGTGTCAAATTTTTTAGATGTTGAAAAAAACCATGGAAACGGTCATATTATAGCGTGTAAAATGATTCTATGGTGGAAAGAAGTCATTTCGTTAAATATTGTAAAATTTTACAAAAAAAACGTCATAGTATAGTATGTCGAAATTTTTCGATGAGAACGTCAAATTTTTTAGATGTTGATAAAAACATGCAAACGGTCGTATTATAGTGTGTAAAATGATTCTATGGTGCAAAGAAGTCATTTCGTGAAATGTTGTAAAATTTTACAAAAAAAACGTCATAGTATAGTATGTCGAAATTTTTTGATAAAAACGTAAAATTTTTTAGATGTTGAAAAAAAACATGCAAACGGTCATGTTATAGCGTGTAAAATGATTCTAAGGTGGAAAGAAGTCATTTCGTGAAAGTTGTAAAATTTTACAAAAAAAACGTCATAGTATAGTATGTCGAAATTTTTCAATGAAAACGTCAAATTTTTTAGATGTTGAAAAAAAACATGGAAACGGTCGTATTATAGCGTGTAAAATGATGCTATGGTGGAAAGAACTCATTTCGTAAAATATTTTAGAATTTTACAAAAAAACGTCATAGTATAGTATGTCGAAATTTTTCGATGAAAACGTCAAATTTTTTAGATGTTGAAAAAAAACATGTAAACAGTCATATTATAGTGTGTAAAATGATTCTATGGTGGAAACAAGTCATTTCGTAAAATGTTGTAAAATTTTACAAAAAAAACATCATAGTATCGTATGTCATCGTATGTCGAAATTTTTTGATGAAAACGTCAAATTTTTTAGATGTTGAAAAAAAACATGCAAACGGTCATGTTATAGCGTGTAAAATGATTCTATGGTGGAAAGAAGGCATTTCTTGAAATATTGTAAAATTTTACAAAAAAAACGTCATAGTATAGTATGTCGACATTTTTCAATGAAAGTGTCAAATTTTTTAGATGTTGAAAAAAAACATGGAAACAGTCATATTATAGTGTGTAAAATGATTCTATGGTGGAAACAAGTCATTTCGTAAAATGTTGTAAAATTTTACAAAAAAAAACATCATAGTATAGTATGTCGAAATTTTTTGATGAAAACGTCAAATTTTTTAGATGTTGAAAAAAACCATGCAAACGGTCATGTTATAGCGTGTAAAATGATTCTATGGTGGAAAGAAGTCATTTCGTGAAATGTTGTAAAATTTTACAAAAAAAACGTCACAGTATAGTATGTCGAAATTTTTCAATGAAAACGTCAAATTTTTTAGATGTTGAAAAAAAACATGGAAACGGTCGTATTATAGCGTGTAAAATGATGCTATGGTGGAAAGAACTCATTTCGTAAAATATTGTAGAATTTTACAAAAAAACGTCATAGTATAGTGTGTCGAAATTTTTCGATGAAAACGTCAAATTTTTTAGATGTTGAAAAAAACCATAGAAACTGTCATATTATAGCGTGTAAAATGATTCTATGGTGGAAAGAAGTCATTTCGTTAAATATTGTAAAATTTTACAAAAAAACGTCATAGTATAGTATGTCGAAATTTTTCAATGAAAGTGTCAAATTTTTTAGATGTTGAAAAAAACCATGGAAACGGTCGTATTATAGCGTGTAAAATGATTCTATGGTGGAAAGAAGGCATTTCTTGAAATATTGTAAAATTTTGCAAAAAAAACGTCATAGTATAGTATGTCGAAATTTTTCAATGAAAGTGTCAAATTTTTTAGATGTTGAAAAAAAACATGGAAACAGTCATATTATAGTGTGTAAAATGATTCTGTGGTGGAAACAAGTCATTTCGTGAAATGTTGTAAAATTTTACAAAAAAGACGTCATAGTATAGTATGTCGAAATTTTTCAATGAAAGTGTCAAATTTTTTAGATGTTGAAAAAAACCATTGAAACGGTCGTATTATAGCGTGTAAAATGATTCTATGGTGGAAAGAAGTAATTTCGTGAAATATTGTAAAATTTTACAAAAAAAACGTCATAGTATAGTATGTCGAAAATTTTCGATGAGAACGTCAAATTTTTTAGATGTTGATAAAAACATGCAAACGGTCGTATTATAGTGTGTAAAATGATTCTATGGTGGAAAGAAGTCATTTCGTAAAATATTGTAGAATTTTACAAAAAAACGTCATAGTATAGTATGTCGAAATTTTTCGATGAAAACGTCAAATTTTTTAGATGTTGAAAGAAACCATGGAAACGGTCATATTATAGCGTGTAAAATGATTCTATGGTGGAAAGAAGTAATTTCGTTAAATATTGTAAAATTTTACAAAAAAACGTCATAGTATAGTATGTCGAAATTTTTCAATGAAAGTGTCAAATTTTTTTGATGTTGAAAAAAACCATGGAAACGGTCGTATTATAGCGTGTAAAATGATTCTATGGTGGAAAGAAGTCATTTCGTGAAATATTGTAAAATTTTACAAAAAAACGTCATAGTATTGTATGTCGAAATTTTTCGATGAAAACGTCAAATTTTTTAGATGTTGAAAAAAACCATGGAAACGGTCGTATTAAAGCGTGTAAAATAATTCTATGGTGGAAAGAAGTCATTTCGTGAAATGTTGTAAAATTTTACAGAAAAAAGTCATAGTATAGTATGTCCAAATTTTTCAATGAGAACGTCAAATTTTTTAGATGTTGATAAAAACATGCAAACGGTCGTATTATAGTGTGTAAAATGATTCTATGGTGGAAAGAAGTCATTTCGTGAAATGTTGTAAAATTTTACAAAAAAAACGTCATAGTATAGTATGTCGAAATTTTTTGATGAAAACATCAAATTTTTTAGATGTTGAAAAAAACCATTCAAATGGTCTTATTATAGTGTGTAAAATTATTCTATGGTGGAAAGAAGTTATTTCGTGAAATGATGTAAAATTTTACAAAAAAAACGTCATAGTATAGTATGTCGAAATTTTTCGATGAAAACGTCAAATTTTTTAGATGTTGAAAAAAACCATGTAAACGGTCATATTATAGCGTGTAAAATGATTCTATGGTGGAAAGAAGTAATTTCGTTAAATATTGTAAAATTTTACAAAAAAACGTCATAGTATAGTATGTCGAAATTTTTCAATGAAAGTGTCAAATTTTTTAGATGTTGAAAAAAACCATGGAAACGGTCGTATTATAGCGTGTAAAATGATTCTATGGTGGAAAGAAGTCATTTCGTGAAATATTGTAAAATTTTACAAAAAAACGTCATAGTATTGTATGTCGAAATTTTTCGATGAAAACTTCAAATTTTTTAGATGTTGAAAAAAACCATGGAAACGGTCGTATTAAAGCGTGTAAAATAATTCTATGGTGGAAAGAAGTCATTTCGTGAAATGTTGTAAAATTTTACAAAAAAAACGTCATAGTATAGTATGTCGAAATTTTTCAATGAAAACGTCAAATTTTTTAGATGTTGAAAAAAAACATGGAAACGGTCGTATTATAGCGTGTAAAATGATGCTATGGTGGAAAGAACTCATTTCGTAAAATATTGTAGAATTTTACAAAAAAACGTCATAGTATAGTATGTCGAAATTTTTCGATGAAAACGTCAAATTTTTTAGATGTTGAAAAAAAACATGGAAACAGTCATATTATAGTGTGTAAAATGATTCTATGGTGGAAACAAGTCATTTCGTAAAATGTTGTAAAATTTTACAAAAAAAACATCATAGTATCGTATGTCATCGTATGTCGAAATTTTTTGATGAAAACGTCAAATTTTTTAGATGTTAAAAAAACCATGCAAACGGTCATGTTATAGCGTGTAAAATGATTCTATGGTGGAAAGAAGGCATTTCTTGAAATATTGTAAAATTTTACAAAAAAAACGTCATAGTATAGTATGTCGAAATTTTTCAATGAAAACGTCAAATTTTTTGGATTTTGAAAAAAAACCATGGAAACGGTCGTATTATAGCGTGTAAAATAATTCTATGGTGGAAAGAAGTCATTTCGTGAAATGTTGTAAAATTTTACAAAAAAAACGTCATAGTATAGTATGTCGAAATTTTTCAATGAAAGTGTCAAATTTTTTAGATGTTGAAAAAAAACATTGAAACGGTCGTATTATAGCGTGTAAAATGATTCTATGGTGGAAAGAAGTAATTTCGTTAAATATTGTAAAATTTTACAAAAAAAACGTCATAGTATAGTATGTCGAAATTTTTCGATGAGAACGTCAAATTTTTTAGATGTTGATAAAAACATGCAAACGGTCGTATTATAGTGTGTAAAATGATTCTATGGTGCAAAGAAGTCATTTCGTGAAATGTTGTAAAATTTTACAAAAAAAACGTCATAGTATAGTATGTCGAAATTTTTCGATAAAAACGTCAAATTTTTTAGATGTTGAACAAAACCATGGAAACGGTCGTATTATAGCGTGTAAAATGATTCTATGGTGGAAAGAAGGCATTTCTTGAAATATTGTAAAATTTTACAAAAAAAACGTCATAGTATAGTATGTCGAAATTTTTCAATGAAAGTGTCAAATTTTTTAGATGTTGAAAAAAAACATGGAAACAGTCATATTATAGTGTGTAAAATGATTCTATGGTGGAAACAAGTCATTTCGTGAAATGTTGTAAAATTTTACAAAAAAAACGTCATAGTATAGTATGTCGAAATTTTTTGATGAAAACGTCAAATTTTTTAGATGTTGAAAAAAACCATGCAAACGGTCATGTTATAGCGTGTAAAATGATTCTATGGTGGAAAGAAGTCATTTCGTGAAATGTTGTAAAATTTTACAAAAAAAAACGTCATAGTATTTCCGAAATTTTTCAATGAAAACGTCAAATTTTTTAGATGTTGAAAAAAAACATGGAAACGGTCGTATTATAGCGTGTAAAATGATGCTATGGTGGAAAGAAGTCATTTTGTAAAATATTGTAGAATTTTACAAAAAAAGTCATAGTATAGTATGTCGAAATTTTTCAATGAGAACGTCAAATTTTTTAGATGTTGATAAAAACATGCAAACGGTCGTATTATAGTGTGTAAAATGATTCTATGGTGGAAAGAAGTCATTTCGTGAAATGTTGTAAAATTTTACAAAAAAAACGTCATAGTATAGTATGTCGAAATTTTTTGATGAAAACATCAAATTTTTTAGATGTTGAAAAAAACCATTCAAATGGTCTTATTATAGTGTGTAAAATTATTCTATGGTGGAAAGAAGTCATTTCGTGAAATATTGTAAAATTTTACAAAAAAACGTCATAGTATTGTATGTCGAAATTTTTCGATGAAAACTTCAAATTTTTTAGATGTTGAAAAAAAACATGGAAACGGTCGTATTAAAGCGTGTAAAATAATTCTATGGTGGAAAGAAGTCATTTCGTGAAATGTTTTAAAATTTTACAGAAAAAAGTCATAGTATAGTATGTCGAAATTTTTCAATGAAAACGTCAAATTTTTTAGATGTTGAAAACAACCATGCAAACGGTCATATTATAGCGTGTAAAATGATTCTATGGTGGAAAGAAGTAATTTCGTTAAATATTGTAAAATTTTACAAAAAAACGTCATAGTATAGTATGTCGAAATTTTTCAATGAAAGTGTCAAATTTTTTAGATGTTGAAAAAAACCATGGAAACGGTCGTATTATAGCGTGTAAAATGATTCTATGGTGGAAAGAAGTCATTTCGTGAAATATTGTAAAATTTTACAAAAAAACGTCATAGTATTGTATGTCGAAATTTTTCGATGAAAACTTCAAATTTTTTAGATGTTGAAAGAAACCATGGAAACGGTCATATTATAGCGTGTAAAATGATTCTATGTTGGAAAGAAGTAATTTCGTTAAATATTGTAAAATTTTACAAAAAAACGTCATAGTATAGTATGTCGAAATTTTTCAATGAAAGTGTCAAATTTTTTTGATGTTGAAAAAAACCATGGAAACGGTCGTATTATAGCGTGTAAAATAATTCTATGGTGGAAAGAAGTCATTTCGTGAAATGTTGTAAAATTTTACAGAAAAAAGTCATAGTATAGTATGTCGAAATTTTTTGATAAAAACGTAAAATTTTTTAGATGTTGAAAAAAAACATGCAAACGGTCATGTTATAGCGTGTAAAATGATTCTAAGGTGGAAAGAAGTCATTTCGTGAAAGTTGTAAAATTTTACAAAAAAAACGTCATAGTATAGTATGTCGAAATTTTTCAATGAAAACGTCAAATTTTTTAGATGTTGAAAAAAAACATGGAAACGGTCGTATTATAGCGTGTAAAATGATGCTATGGTGGAAAGAACTCATTTCGTAAAATATTTTAGAATTTTACAAAAAAACGTCATAGTATAGTATGTCGAAATTTTTCGATGAAAACGTCAAATTTTTTAGATGTTGAAAAAAAACATGTAAACAGTCATATTATAGTGTGTAAAATGATTCTATGGTGGAAACAAGTCATTTCGTAAAATGTTGTAAAATTTTACAAAAAAAACATCATAGTATCGTATGTCATCGTATGTCGAAATTTTTTGATGAAAACGTCAAATTTTTTAGATGTTGAAAAAAACCATGCAAACGGTCATGTTATAGCGTGTAAAATGATTCTATGTTGGAAAGAAGGCATTTCTTGAAATATTGTAAAATTTTACAAAAAAAACGTCATAGTATAGTATGTCGAAATTTTTCAATGAAAACGTCAAATTTTTTGGATTTTGAAAAAAAACCATGGAAACGGTCGTATTATAGCGTGTAAAATGATTCTATGGTGGAAGGAAGTAATTTCGTTAAATATTGTAAAATTTTACAAAAAAACGTCATAGTATAGTATGTCGAAATTTTTCAATGAAAGTGTCAAATTTTTTAGATGTTGAAAAAAACCATGGAAACGGTCATATTATAGCGTGTAAAATGATTCTATGGTGGAAAGAAGTCATTTCGTTAAATATTGTAAAATTTTACAAAAAAAACGTCATAGTATAGTATGTCGAAATTTTTCGATGAGAACGTCAAATTTTTTAGATGTTGATAAAAACATGCAAACGGTCGTATTATAGTGTGTAAAATGATTCTATGGTGCAAAGAAGTCATTTCGTGAAATGTTGTAAAATTTTACAAAAAAAACGTCATAGTATAGTATGTCGAAATTTTTTGATAAAAACGTAAAATTTTTTAGATGTTGAAAAAAAACATGCAAACGGTCATGTTATAGCGTGTAAAATGATTCTAAGGTGGAAAGAAGTCATTTCGTGAAAGTTGTAAAATTTTACAAAAAAAACGTCATAGTATAGTATGTCGAAATTTTTCAATGAAAACGTCAAATTTTTTAGATGTTGAAAAAAAACATGGAAACGGTCGTATTATAGCGTGTAAAATGATGCTATGGTGGAAAGAACTCATTTCGTAAAATATTTTAGAATTTTACAAAAAAACGTCATAGTATAGTATGTCGAAATTTTTCGATGAAAACGTCAAATTTTTTAGATGTTGAAAAAAAACATGTAAACAGTCATATTATAGTGTGTAAAATGATTCTATGGTGGAAACAAGTCATTTCGTAAAATGTTGTAAAATTTTACAAAAAAAACATCATAGTATCGTATGTCATCGTATGTCGAAATTTTTTGATGAAAACGTCAAATTTTTTAGATGTTGAAAAAAAACATGCAAACGGTCATGTTATAGCGTGTAAAATGATTCTATGGTGGAAAGAAGGCATTTCTTGAAATATTGTAAAATTTTACAAAAAAAACGTCATAGTATAGTATGTCGACATTTTTCAATGAAAGTGTCAAATTTTTTAGATGTTGAAAAAAAACATGGAAACAGTCATATTATAGTGTGTAAAATGATTCTATGGTGGAAACAAGTCATTTCGTAAAATGTTGTAAAATTTTACAAAAAAAACATCATAGTATAGTATGTCGAAATTTTTCAATGAAAACGTCAAATTTTTTAGATGTTGAAAAAAAACATGGAAACGGTCGTATTATAGCGTGTAAAATGATGCTATGGTGGAAAGAACTCATTTCGTAAAATATTGTAGAATTTTACAAAAAAACGTCATAGTATAGTGTGTCGAAATTTTTCGATGAAAACGTCAAATTTTTTAGATGTTGAAAAAAACCATAGAAACTGTCATATTATAGCGTGTAAAATGATTCTATGGTGGAAAGAAGTCATTTCGTTAAATATTGTAAAATTTTACAAAAAAACGTCATAGTATAGTATGTCGAAATTTTTCAATGAAAGTGTCAAATTTTTTAGATGTTGAAAAAAAACATGGAAACGGTCGTATTATAGCGTGTAAAATGATTCTATGGTGGAAAGAAGGCATTTCTTGAAATATTGTAAAATTTTGCAAAAAAAACGTCATAGTATAGTATGTCGAAATTTTTCAATGAAAGTGTCAAATTTTTTAGATGTTGAAAAAAAACATGGAAACAGTCATATTATAGTGTGTAAAATGATTCTGTGGTGGAAACAAGTCATTTCGTGAAATGTTGTAAAATTTTACAAAAAAGACGTCATAGTATAGTATGTCGAAATTTTTCAATGAAAGTGTCAAATTTTTTAGATGTTGAAAAAAACCATTGAAACGGTCGTATTATAGCGTGTAAAATGATTCTATGGTGGAAAGAAGTAATTTCGTGAAATATTGTAAAATTTTACAAAAAAAACGTCATAGTATAGTATGTCGAAAATTTTCGATGAGAACGTCAAATTTTTTAGATGTTGATAAAAACATGCAAACGGTCGTATTATAGTGTGTAAAATGATTCTATGGTGGAAAGAAGTCATTTCGTAAAATATTGTAGAATTTTACAAAAAAACGTCATAGTATAGTATGTCGAAATTTTTCGATGAAAACGTCAAATTTTTTAGATGTTGAAAGAAACCATGGAAACGGTCATATTATAGCGTGTAAAATGATTCTATGGTGGAAAGAAGTAATTTCGTTAAATATTGTAAAATTTTACAAAAAAACGTCATAGTATAGTATGTCGAAATTTTTCAATGAAAGTGTCAAATTTTTTTGATGTTGAAAAAAACCATGGAAACGGTCGTATTATAGCGTGTAAAATGATTCTATGGTGGAAAGAAGGCATTTCTTGAAATATTGTAAAATTTTGCAAAAAAAACGTCATAGTATAGTATGTCGAAATTTTTCAATGAAAGTGTCAAATTTTTTAGATGTTGAAAAAAAACATGGAAACAGTCATATTATAGTGTGTAAAATGATTCTGTGGTTGAAACAAGTCATTTCGTGAAATGTTGTAAAATTTTACAAAAAAGACGTCATAGTATAGTATGTCGAAATTTTTCAATGAAAGTGTCAAATTTTTTAGATGTTGAAAAAAACCATTGAAACGGTCGTATTATAGCGTGTAAAATGATTCTATGGTGGAAAGAAGTAATTTCGTGAAATATTGTAAAATTTTACAAAAAAAACGTCATAGTATAGTATGTCGAAAATTTTCGATGAGAACGTCAAATTTTTTAGATGTTGATAAAAACATGCAAACGGTCGTATTATAGTGTGTAAAATGATTCTATGGTGGAAAGAAGTCATTTCGTAAAATATTGTAGAATTTTACAAAAAAACGTCATAGTATAGTATGTCGAAATTTTTCGATGAAAACGTCAAATTTTTTAGATGTTGAAAGAAACCATGGAAACGGTCATATTATAGCGTGTAAAATGATTCTATGGTGGAAAGAAGTAATTTCGTTAAATATTGTAAAATTTTACAAAAAAACGTCATAGTATAGTATGTCGAAATTTTTCAATGAAAGTGTCAAATTTTTTTGATGTTGAAAAAAACCATGGAAACGGTCGTATTATAGCGTGTAAAATGATTCTATGGTGGAAAGAAGTCATTTCGTGAAATATTGTAAAATTTTACAAAAAAACGTCATAGTATTGTATGTCGAAATTTTTCGATGAAAACGTCAAATTTTTTAGATGTTGAAAAAAACCATGGAAACGGTCGTATTAAAGCGTGTAAAATAATTCTATGGTGGAAAGAAGTCATTTCGTGAAATGTTGTAAAATTTTACAGAAAAAAGTCATAGTATAGTATGTCCAAATTTTTCAATGAGAACGTCAAATTTTTTAGATGTTGATAAAAACATGCAAACGGTCGTATTATAGTGTGTAAAATGATTCTATGGTGGAAAGAAGTCATTTCGTGAAATGTTGTAAAATTTTACAAAAAAAACGTCATAGTATAGTATGTCGAAATTTTTTGATGAAAACATCAAATTTTTTAGATGTTGAAAAAAACCATTCAAATGGTCTTATTATAGTGTGTAAAATTATTCTATGGTGGAAAGAAGTTATTTCGTGAAATGATGTAAAATTTTACAAAAAAAACGTCATAGTATAGTATGTCGAAATTTTTCGATGAAAACGTCAAATTTTTTAGATGTTGAAAAAAACCATGTAAACGGTCATATTATAGCGTGTAAAATGATTCTATGGTGGAAAGAAGTAATTTCGTTAAATATTGTAAAATTTTACAAAAAAAGTCATAGTATATAGTATGTCGAAATTTTTCAATGAAAGTGTCAAATTTTTTAGATGTTGAAAAAAACCATGGAAACGGTCGTATTATAGCGTGTAAAATGATTCTATGGTGGAAAGAAGTCATTTCGTGAAATATTGTAAAATTTTACAAAAAAACGTCATAGTATTGTATGTCGAAATTTTTCGATGAAAACTTCAAATTTTTTAGATGTTGAAAAAAACCATGGAAACGGTCGTATTAAAGCGTGTAAAATAATTCTATGGTGGAAAGAAGTCATTTCGTGAAATGTTGTAAAATTTTACAAAAAAAACGTCATAGTATAGTATGTCGAAATTTTTCAATGAAAACGTCAAATTTTTTAGATGTTGAAAAAAAACATGGAAACGGTCGTATTATAGCGTGTAAAATGATGCTATGGTGGAAAGAACTCATTTCGTAAAATATTGTAGAATTTTACAAAAAAACGTCATAGTATAGTATGTCGAAATTTTTCGATGAAAACGTCAAATTTTTTAGATGTTGAAAAAAAACATGGAAACAGTCATATTATAGTGTGTAAAATGATTCTATGGTGGAAACAAGTCATTTCGTAAAATGTTGTAAAATTTTACAAAAAAAACATCATAGTATCGTATGTCATCGTATGTCGAAATTTTTTGATGAAAACGTCAAATTTTTTAGATGTTAAAAAAACCATGCAAACGGTCATGTTATAGCGTGTAAAATGATTCTATGGTGGAAAGAAGGCATTTCTTGAAATATTGTAAAATTTTACAAAAAAAACGTCATAGTATAGTATGTCGAAATTTTTCAATGAAAACGTCAAATTTTTTGGATTTTGAAAAAAAACCATGGAAACGGTCGTATTATAGCGTGTAAAATAATTCTATGGTGGAAAGAAGTCATTTCGTGAAATGTTGTAAAATTTTACAAAAAAAACGTCATAGTATAGTATGTCGAAATTTTTCAATGAAAGTGTCAAATTTTTTAGATGTTGAAAAAAAACATTGAAACGGTCGTATTATAGCGTGTAAAATGATTCTATGGTGGAAAGAAGTAATTTCGTTAAATATTGTAAAATTTTACAAAAAAAACGTCATAGTATAGTATGTCGAAATTTTTCGATGAGAACGTCAAATTTTTTAGATGTTGATAAAAACATGCAAACGGTCGTATTATAGTGTGTAAAATGATTCTATGGTGCAAAGAAGTCATTTCGTGAAATGTTGTAAAATTTTACAAAAAAAACGTCATAGTATAGTATGTCGAAATTTTTCGATAAAAACGTCAAATTTTTTAGATGTTGAACAAAACCATGGAAACGGTCGTATTATAGCGTGTAAAATGATTCTATGGTGGAAAGAAGGCATTTCTTGAAATATTGTAAAATTTTACAAAAAAAACGTCATAGTATAGTATGTCGAAATTTTTCAATGAAAGTGTCAAATTTTTTAGATGTTGAAAAAAAACATGGAAACAGTCATATTATAGTGTGTAAAATGATTCTATGGTGGAAACAAGTCATTTCGTGAAATGTTGTAAAATTTTACAAAAAAAACGTCATAGTATAGTATGTCGAAATTTTTTGATGAAAACGTCAAATTTTTTAGATGTTGAAAAAAACCATGCAAACGGTCATGTTATAGCGTGTAAAATGATTCTATGGTGGAAAGAAGTCATTTCGTGAAATGTTGTAAAATTTTACAAAAAAAAACGTCATAGTATTTCCGAAATTTTTCAATGAAAACGTCAAATTTTTTAGATGTTGAAAAAAAACATGGAAACGGTCGTATTATAGCGTGTAAAATGATGCTATGGTGGAAAGAAGTCATTTTGTAAAATATTGTAGAATTTTACAAAAAAAGTCATAGTATTGTATGTCGAAATTTTTCGATGAAAATGTCAAATTTTTTAGATGTTGAAAAAAACCATGGAAACGGTCGTATTAAAACGTGTAAAATAATTCTATGGTGGAAAGAAGTCATTTCGTGAAATGTTGTAAAATTTTACAGAAAAAAGTCATAGTATAGTATGTCGAAATTTTTCAATGAGAACGTCAAATTTTTTAGATGTTGATAAAAACATGCAAACGGTCGTATTATAGTGTGTAAAATGATTCTATGGTGGAAAGAAGTCATTTCGTGAAATGTTGTAAAATTTTACAAAAAAAACGTCATAGTATAGTATGTCGAAATTTTTTGATGAAAACATCAAATTTTTTAGATGTTGAAAAAAACCATTCAAATGGTCTTATTATAGTGTGTAAAATTATTCTATGGTGGAAAGAAGTCATTTCGTGAAATATTGTAAAATTTTACAAAAAAACGTCATAGTATTGTATGTCGAAATTTTTCGATGAAAACTTCAAATTTTTTAGATGTTGAAAAAAAACATGGAAACGGTCGTATTAAAGCGTGTAAAATAATTCTATGGTGGAAAGAAGTCATTTCGTGAAATGTTTTAAAATTTTACAGAAAAAAGTCATAGTATAGTATGTCGAAATTTTTCAATGAAAACGTCAAATTTTTTAGATGTTGAAAACAACCATGCAAACGGTCATATTATAGCGTGTAAAATGATTCTATGGTGGAAAGAAGTAATTTCGTTAAATATTGTAAAATTTTACAAAAAAACGTCATAGTATAGTATGTCGAAATTTTTCAATGAAAGTGTCAAATTTTTTAGATGTTGAAAAAAACCATGGAAACGGTCGTATTACAGCGTGTAAAATGATTCTATGGTGGAAAGAAGTCATTTCGTGAAATATTGTAAAATTTTACAAAAAAACGTCATAGTATTGTATGTCGAAATTTTTCGATGAAAACTTCAAATTTTTTAGATGTTGAAAGAAACCATGGAAACGGTCATATTATAGCGTGTAAAATGATTCTATGTTGGAAAGAAGTAATTTCGTTAAATATTGTAAAATTTTACAAAAAAACGTCATAGTATAGTATGTCGAAATTTTTCAATGAAAGTGTCAAATTTTTTTGATGTTGAAAAAAACCATGGAAACGGTCGTATTATAGCGTGTAAAATAATTCTATGGTGGAAAGAAGTCATTTCGTGAAATGTTGTAAAATTTTACAGAATAAAGTCATAGTATAGTATGTCGAAATTTTTTGATAAAAACGTAAAATTTTTTAGATGTTGAAAAAAAACATGCAAACGGTCATGTTATAGCGTGTAAAATGATTCTAAGGTGGAAAGAAGGCATTTCTTGAAATATTGTAAAATTTTACAAAAAAAACGTCATAGTATAGTATGTCGAAATTTTTCAATGAAAACGTCAAATTTTTTGGATTTTGAAAAAAAACCATGGAAACGGTCGTATTATAGCGTGTAAAATGATTCTATGGTGGAAGGAAGTAATTTCGTTAAATATTGTAAAATTTTACAAAAAAACGTCATAGTATAGTATGTCGAAATTTTTCAATGAAAGTGTCAAATTTTTTAGATGTTGAAAAAAACCATGGAAACGGTCATATTATAGCGTGTAAAATGATTCTATGGTGGAAAGAAGTCATTTCGTTAAATATTGTAAAATTTTACAAAAAAAACGTCATAGTATAGTATGTCGAAATTTTTCGATGAGAACGTCAAATTTTTTAGATGTTGATAAAAACATGCAAACGGTCGTATTATAGTGTGTAAAATGATTCTATGGTGCAAAGAAGTCATTTCGTGAAATGTTGTAAAATTTTACAAAAAAAACGTCATAGTATAGTATGTCGAAATTTTTTGATAAAAACGTAAAATTTTTTAGATGTTGAAAAAAAACATGCAAACGGTCATGTTATAGCGTGTAAAATGATTCTAAGGTGGAAAGAAGTCATTTCGTGAAAGTTGTAAAATTTTACAAAAAAAACGTCATAGTATAGTATGTCGAAATTTTTCAATGAAAACGTCAAATTTTTTAGATGTTGAAAAAAAACATGGAAACGGTCGTATTATAGCGTGTAAAATGATGCTATGGTGGAAAGAACTCATTTCGTAAAATATTTTAGAATTTTACAAAAAAACGTCATAGTATAGTATGTCGAAATTTTTCGATGAAAACGTCAAATTTTTTAGATGTTGAAAAAAAACATGTAAACAGTCATATTATAGTGTGTAAAATGATTCTATGGTGGAAACAAGTCATTTCGTAAAATGTTGTAAAATTTTACAAAAAAAACATCATAGTATCGTATGTCATCGTATGTCGAAATTTTTTGATGAAAACGTCAAATTTTTTAGATGTTGAAAAAAAACATGCAAACGGTCATGTTATAGCGTGTAAAATGATTCTATGGTGGAAAGAAGGCATTTCTTGAAATATTGTAAAATTTTACAAAAAAAACGTCATAGTATAGTATGTCGACATTTTTCAATGAAAGTGTCAAATTTTTTAGATGTTGAAAAAAAACATGGAAACAGTCATATTATAGTGTGTAAAATGATTCTATGGTGGAAACAAGTCATTTCGTAAAATGTTGTAAAATTTTACAAAAAAAACATCATAGTATAGTATGTCGAAATTTTTTGATGAAAACGTCAAATTTTTTAGATGTTGAAAAAAACCATGCAAACGGTCATGTTATAGCGTGTAAAATGATTCTATGGTGGAAAGAAGTCATTTCGTGAAATGTTGTAAAATTTTACAAAAAAAACGTCACAGTATAGTATGTCGAAATTTTTCAATGAAAACGTCAAATTTTTTAGATGTTGAAAAAAAACATGGAAACGGTCGTATTATAGCGTGTAAAATGATGCTATGGTGGAAAGAACTCATTTCGTAAAATATTGTAGAATTTTACAAAAAAACGTCATAGTATAGTGTGTCGAAATTTTTCGATGAAAACGTCAAATTTTTTAGATGTTGAAAAAAACCATAGAAACTGTCATATTATAGCGTGTAAAATGATTCTATGGTGGAAAGAAGTCATTTCGTTAAATATTGTAAAATTTTACAAAAAAACGTCATAGTATAGTATGTCGAAATTTTTCAATGAAAGTGTCAAATTTTTTAGATGTTGAAAAAAAACATGGAAACGGTCGTATTATAGCGTGTAAAATGATTCTATGGTGGAAAGAAGGCATTTCTTGAAATATTGTAAAATTTTGCAAAAAAAACGTCATAGTATAGTATGTCGAAATTTTTCAATGAAAGTGTCAAATTTTTTAGATGTTGAAAAAAAACATGGAAACAGTCATATTATAGTGTGTAAAATGATTCTGTGGTGGAAACAAGTCATTTCGTGAAATGTTGTAAAATTTTACAAAAAAGACGTCATAGTATAGTATGTCGAAATTTTTCAATGAAAGTGTCAAATTTTTTAGATGTTGAAAAAAACCATTGAAACGGTCGTATTATAGCGTGTAAAATGATTCTATGGTGGAAAGAAGTAATTTCGTGAAATATTGTAAAATTTTACAAAAAAAACGTCATAGTATAGTATGTCGAAAATTTTCGATGAGAACGTCAAATTTTTTAGATGTTGATAAAAACATGCAAACGGTCGTATTATAGTGTGTAAAATGATTCTATGGTGGAAAGAAGTCATTTCGTAAAATATTGTAGAATTTTACAAAAAAACGTCATAGTATAGTATGTCGAAATTTTTCGATGAAAACGTCAAATTTTTTAGATGTTGAAAGAAACCATGGAAACGGTCATATTATAGCGTGTAAAATGATTCTATGGTGGAAAGAAGTAATTTCGTTAAATATTGTAAAATTTTACAAAAAAACGTCATAGTATAGTATGTCGAAATTTTTCAATGAAAGTGTCAAATTTTTTTGATGTTGAAAAAAACCATGGAAACGGTCGTATTATAGCGTGTAAAATGATTCTATGGTGGAAAGAAGTCATTTCGTGAAATATTGTAAAATTTTACAAAAAAACGTCATAGTATTGTATGTCGAAATTTTTCGATGAAAACGTCAAATTTTTTAGATGTTGAAAAAAACCATGGAAACGGTCGTATTAAAGCGTGTAAAATAATTCTATGGTGGAAAGAAGTCATTTCGTGAAATGTTGTAAAATTTTACAGAAAAAAGTCATAGTATAGTATGTCCAAATTTTTCAATGAGAACGTCAAATTTTTTAGATGTTGATAAAAACATGCAAACGGTCGTATTATAGTGTGTAAAATGATTCTATGGTGGAAAGAAGTCATTTCGTGAAATGTTGTAAAATTTTACAAAAAAAACGTCATAGTATAGTATGTCGAAATTTTTTGATGAAAACATCAAATTTTTTAGATGTTGAAAAAAACCATTCAAATGGTCTTATTATAGTGTGTAAAATTATTCTATGGTGGAAAGAAGTTATTTCGTGAAATGATGTAAAATTTTACAAAAAAAACGTCATAGTATAGTATGTCGAAATTTTTCGATGAAAACGTCAAATTTTTTAGATGTTGAAAAAAACCATGTAAACGGTCATATTATAGCGTGTAAAATGATTCTATGGTGGAAAGAAGTAATTTCGTTAAATATTGTAAAATTTTACAAAAAAACGTCATAGTATAGTATGTCGAAATTTTTCAATGAAAGTGTCAAATTTTTTAGATGTTGAAAAAAACCATGGAAACGGTCGTATTATAGCGTGTAAAATGATTCTATGGTGGAAAGAAGTCATTTCGTGAAATATTGTAAAATTTTACAAAAAAACGTCATAGTATTGTATGTCGAAATTTTTCGATGAAAACTTCAAATTTTTTAGATGT
The DNA here is from genome assembly GCA_947000775.1 of Pterois miles. NCBI lineage: Eukaryota > Metazoa > Chordata > Actinopteri > Perciformes > Scorpaenidae > Pterois > Pterois miles. The sequence continues at coordinate 12,350,706 of CAMQGK010000341.1, forward strand.
TGAAAAAAACCATGGAAACGGTCGTATTAAAGCGTGTAAAATAATTCTATGGTGGAAAGAAGTCATTTCGTGAAATGTTGTAAAATTTTACAAAAAAAACGTCATAGTATAGTATGTCGAAATTTTTCAATGAAAACGTCAAATTTTTTAGATGTTGAAAAAAAACATGGAAACGGTCGTATTATAGCGTGTAAAATGATGCTATGGTGGAAAGAACTCATTTCGTAAAATATTGTAGAATTTTACAAAAAAACGTCATAGTATAGTATGTCGAAATTTTTCGATGAAAACGTCAAATTTTTTAGATGTTGAAAAAAAACATGGAAACAGTCATATTATAGTGTGTAAAATGATTCTATGGTGGAAACAAGTCATTTCGTAAAATGTTGTAAAATTTTACAAAAAAAACATCATAGTATCGTATGTCATCGTATGTCGAAATTTTTTGATGAAAACGTCAAATTTTTTAGATGTTAAAAAAACCATGCAAACGGTCATGTTATAGCGTGTAAAATGATTCTATGGTGGAAAGAAGGCATTTCTTGAAATATTGTAAAATTTTACAAAAAAAACGTCATAGTATAGTATGTCGAAATTTTTCAATGAAAACGTCAAATTTTTTGGATTTTGAAAAAAAACCATGGAAACGGTCGTATTATAGCGTGTAAAATAATTCTATGGTGGAAAGAAGTCATTTCGTGAAATGTTGTAAAATTTTACAAAAAAAACGTCATAGTATAGTATGTCGAAATTTTTCAATGAAAGTGTCAAATTTTTTAGATGTTGAAAAAAAACATTGAAACGGTCGTATTATAGCGTGTAAAATGATTCTATGGTGGAAAGAAGTAATTTCGTTAAATATTGTAAAATTTTACAAAAAAAACGTCATAGTATAGTATGTCGAAATTTTTCGATGAGAACGTCAAATTTTTTAGATGTTGATAAAAACATGCAAACGGTCGTATTATAGTGTGTAAAATGATTCTATGGTGCAAAGAAGTCATTTCGTGAAATGTTGTAAAATTTTACAAAAAAAACGTCATAGTATAGTATGTCGAAATTTTTCGATAAAAACGTCAAATTTTTTAGATGTTGAACAAAACCATGGAAACGGTCGTATTATAGCGTGTAAAATGATTCTATGGTGGAAAGAAGGCATTTCTTGAAATATTGTAAAATTTTACAAAAAAAACGTCATAGTATAGTATGTCGAAATTTTTCAATGAAAGTGTCAAATTTTTTAGATGTTGAAAAAAAACATGGAAACAGTCATATTATAGTGTGTAAAATGATTCTATGGTGGAAACAAGTCATTTCGTGAAATGTTGTAAAATTTTACAAAAAAAACGTCATAGTATAGTATGTCGAAATTTTTTGATGAAAACGTCAAATTTTTTAGATGTTGAAAAAAACCATGCAAACGGTCATGTTATAGCGTGTAAAATGATTCTATGGTGGAAAGAAGTCATTTCGTGAAATGTTGTAAAATTTTACAAAAAAAAACGTCATAGTATTTCCGAAATTTTTCAATGAAAACGTCAAATTTTTTAGATGTTGAAAAAAAACATGGAAACGGTCGTATTATAGCGTGTAAAATGATGCTATGGTGGAAAGAAGTCATTTTGTAAAATATTGTAGAATTTTACAAAAAAAGTCATAGTATTGTATGTCGAAATTTTTCGATGAAAATGTCAAATTTTTTAGATGTTGAAAAAAACCATGGAAACGGTCGTATTAAAACGTGTAAAATAATTCTATGGTGGAAAGAAGTCATTTCGTGAAATGTTGTAAAATTTTACAGAAAAAAGTCATAGTATAGTATGTCGAAATTTTTCAATGAGAACGTCAAATTTTTTAGATGTTGATAAAAACATGCAAACGGTCGTATTATAGTGTGTAAAATGATTCTATGGTGGAAAGAAGTCATTTCGTGAAATGTTGTAAAATTTTACAAAAAAAACGTCATAGTATAGTATGTCGAAATTTTTTGATGAAAACATCAAATTTTTTAGATGTTGAAAAAAACCATTCAAATGGTCTTATTATAGTGTGTAAAATTATTCTATGGTGGAAAGAAGTCATTTCGTGAAATATTGTAAAATTTTACAAAAAAACGTCATAGTATTGTATGTCGAAATTTTTCGATGAAAACTTCAAATTTTTTAGATGTTGAAAAAAAACATGGAAACGGTCGTATTAAAGCGTGTAAAATAATTCTATGGTGGAAAGAAGTCATTTCGTGAAATGTTTTAAAATTTTACAGAAAAAAGTCATAGTATAGTATGTCGAAATTTTTCAATGAAAACGTCAAATTTTTTAGATGTTGAAAACAACCATGCAAACGGTCATATTATAGCGTGTAAAATGATTCTATGGTGGAAAGAAGTAATTTCGTTAAATATTGTAAAATTTTACAAAAAAACGTCATAGTATTGTATGTCGAAATTTTTCGATGAAAACTTCAAATTTTTTAGATGTTGAAAGAAACCATGGAAACGGTCATATTATAGCGTGTAAAATGATTCTATGTTGGAAAGAAGTAATTTCGTTAAATATTGTAAAATTTTACAAAAAAACGTCATAGTATAGTATGTCGAAATTTTTCAATGAAAGTGTCAAATTTTTTTGATGTTGAAAAAAACCATGGAAACGGTCGTATTATAGCGTGTAAAATAATTCTATGGTGGAAAGAAGTCATTTCGTGAAATGTTGTAAAATTTTACAGAAAAAAGTCATAGTATAGTATGTCGAAATTTTTCAATGAGAACGTCAAGTTTTTTAGATGTTGATAAAAAACATGGAAACAGTCATATTATAGTGTGTAAAATAATTCTATGGTGGAAACAAGTCATTTCGTAAAATGTTGTAAAATTTTACAAAAAAAACATCATAGTATCGTATGTCATCGTATGTCGAAATTTTTTGATGAAAACGTCAAATTTTTAGATGTTGAAAAAAACATGGAAACGGTCGTATTATAGCGTGTAAAATGATGCTATGGTGGAAAGAACTCATTTCGTAAAATATTGTAGAATTTTACAAAAAAACGTCATAGTATAGTATGTCGAAATTTTTCGATGAAAACGTCAAATTTTTTAGATGTTGAAAGAAACCATGGAAACGGTCATATTATAACGTGTAAAATGATTCTATGGTGGAAAGAAGTAATTTCGTTAAATATTGTAAAATTTTACAAAAAAACGTCATAGTATAGTATGTCGAAATTTTTCAATGAAAGTGTCAAATTTTTTTGATGTTGAAAAAAACCATGGAAACAGTCGTATTATAGCGTGTAAAATGATTCTATGGTGGAAAGAAGTCATTTCGTTAAATATTGTAAAATTTTACAAAAAAACGTCATAGTATTGTATGTCGAAATTTTTCGATGAAAATGTCAAATTTTTTAGATGTTGAAAAAAACCATGGAAACGGTCGTATTAAAGCGTGTAAAATAATTCTATGGTGGAAAGAAGTCATTTCGTGAAATGTTGTAAAATTTTACAGAAAAAAGTCATAGTATAGTATGTCGAAATTTTTCAATGAGAACGTCAAATTTTTTAGATGTTGATAAAAACATGCAAACGGTCGTATTATAGTGTGTAAAATGATTCTATGGTGGAAAGAAGTCATTTCGTGAAATGTTGTAAAATTTTACAAAAAAAACGTCATAGTATAGTATGTCGAAATTTTTCGATGAAAACGTCAAATTTTTTAGATGTTGAAAAAAACCATGGAAACGGTCGTATTATAGCGTGTAAAATGATTCTATGGTGGAAAGAAGGCATTTCGTGAAATATTGTAAAATTTTACAAAAAAAACGTCATAGTATAGTATGTCGAAATTTTTCGATGAAAACGTCAAATTTTTAGATGTTGAAAAAAAACATGGAAACGGTCGTATTATAGCGTGTAAAATGATTCTATGGTGGAAAGAAGTCATTTCGTAAAATATTGTAGAATTTTACAAAAAAACGTCATAGTATAGTATGTCGAAATTTTTCGATGAAAACTTCAAATTTTTTGGATGTTGAAAGAAACCATGGAAACGGTCATATTATAGCGTGTAAAATGATTCTATGGTGGAAAGAAGTAATTTCGTTAAATATTGTAAAATTTTACAAAAAAACGTCATAGTATAGTATGTCGAAATTTTTCAATGAAAGTGTCAAATTTTTTTGATGTTGAAAACAACCATGCAAACGGTAATTTTATAGCGTGTAAAATGATTCTATGGTGGAAAGAAGTCATTTCGTGAAATGTTGTAAAATTTTACAAAAAAAACGTCATAGTATAGTATGTCGAAACTTTTTGATGAAAACATCAAATTTTTTAGATGTTGAAAAAAAACATTCAAATGGTCTTATTATAGTGTGTAAAATTATTCTATGGTGGAAAGAAGTCATTTCGTAAAATATTGTAGAATTTTACAAAAAAACGTCATAGTATAGTATGTCGAAATTTTTCGATGAAAACGTCAAATTTTTTGGATGTTGAAAGAAACCATGGAAACGGTCATATTATAGCGTGTAAAATGATTCTATGGTGGAAAGTAGTCATTTAGTGAAATGTTAGAAAATTTTTCAAAAAAAAACGTCATAGTATAGTACAGGGGTGTCCAAACTTTTTGCAAAGAGGGCTAGATTTGGTGAGGTTAAAATGTGTGGCGGCCGACCATTCAGCCTGACACTCTGAACCATTAATATGATAACAGAATAACAGGTATCTTATTCGAGGGCCATATCAATCTGTGTATTATTTGTTCTTTTGTTTTTCAACTGAACATCAAAAATCAAAAAACAAAAATATATTATTTGATTTAGAATCAGACACGATCACAATCAAACACGAAATTTATGTCAATTTTAGACTTGGATCAAAAATATGAAATGGAAAAATGAGTGTTGAGCCAAATTTGATTTTAATATTTGGTATACAAGACCCAGTTTGATTATCAGTTGAAAAACAAGAACAAATGATCCATGGATTGAAAAGACTCAGAGCATATCCATTAAAACAAAAGAAAAAAATAGAAGTGATTCACCTCAGAAGACTAAACATGTAACTTGTCTGCACTAATGTGAAGGGTGGCACTGAGATCTGGACTACAGTCAGTAGACCAGGTCTGGCTCTAAAGCAGTGGTTCTGATGCGCAGATGTCACGCAGGTGAGACTCTCTTAATCTCGTCCTCAGGCGGTTCTTGGATGTCCTCTCGCATGTATGTCGAGCCAAACGAGCTCAGCATTTTCTTAGCAAATGTTTGAATCTCTGGGAACCTGCCTTCATCCAGCTGACGGTAAAAGTTGACAAAAGGAGCCGTTGGTACGGAGGTACGGACCGCGACTCTCCGCATCACACTGCAGCCCAATGCGGTCCAGCTGGAGGAGGTCTGGAGCGTCATCGGAGAAAGGAGAGTTAAAAACCCTGATCTCCTTTTAAGCAGCTGCAAAATCCCTAAGCGGCGTAATAGCGGCGTGATAAAAACATGCAAACGGTCGTATTATAGCGTGTAAAATGATCCTATGGTGGAAAGAACTCATTTCGTGAAATGTAAAATTTTACAAAAAAAAGTCATAGTATAGTATGTCGAAATTTTTCGATGAAAACGTCAAATTTTTTAGGTGTTGAAAAAAACCATGGAAACAGTCGTATTATAGCGTGTAAAATGATTCTATGGTGGAAAGAAGGCATTTCGTGAAATGTTGTAAAATTTTACAAAAAAAAACGTCATAGTATAGTATGTCGAAAATTTTCGATGAGAACGTCAAATTTTTTAGATGTTGATAAAAACATGCAAACGGTCGTATTATAGTGTGTAAAATGCTTCTATGGTGGAAAGAAGTCATTTCGTGAAATGTTGTAAAATTTTACAAAAAAAACGTCATAGTATAGTATGTCGAAATTTTTCGATGAAAACGTCAAATTTTTTAGATGTTGAAAAAACCATGGAAACGGTCGTATTATAGCGTGTAAAATGATTCTATGATGGAAAGAAGGCATTTCGTGAAATATTGTAAAATTTTACAAAAAAACTGTCATAGTATAGTATGTCGAAATTTTTCAATGAAAGAGTCAAATTTTTTAGATGTTGAAAAAAAACATGGAACCAGTCATATTATAGTGTGTAAAATGATTCTATGGTGGAAACAAGTCATTTCGTGAAATGTTGTAAAATTTTACAAAAAACCGTCATAGTATAGTATGTCGAAATTTTTCGATGAAAACGTCAAATTTTTTAGATGTTGAAAAAAACCATGCAAATGGTCATGTTATAGCGTGTAAAATGGTTCTATTGTGGAATGAAGTTATTTCGTGAAATGATGTAAAATTTTACAAAAAAAACGTCATAGTATAGTATGTCGAAATTTTTTGATGAAAACATCAAATTTTTTAGATGTTGAAAAAAACCATGGAAACGGTCATATTATAGCGTGTAAAATGATTCCATGGTGGAAAGAAGTCATTTCGTGAAATATTGTAAAATTTTACAAAAAAACGTCATAGTATTGTCTATCGAAATTTTTCGATGAAAACTTCAAATTTTATAGATGTTGAAAAAAACCATGGAAACGGTCGTATTAAAGCGTGTAAAATAATTCTATGGTGGAAAGAAGTCATTTCGTGAAATGTTGTAAAATTTTACAAAAAAACGTCATAGTATAGTATGTCGAAATTTTTTGATGAAAACGTCAAATTTTTTAGATGTTGAAAAAAAACATGGAAACGGTCGTATTATAGCGTGTAAAATGATTCTATGGTGGAAAGAAGGCATTTCTTGAAATATTGTAAAATTTTGCAAAAAAAACGTCATAGTATAGTATGTCGAAATTTTTCAATGAAAGTGTCAAATTTTTTAATGTTGAAAAAAAACATGGAAACAGTCATATTATAGTGTGTAAAATGATTCTGTGGTGGAAACAAGTCATTTCGTGAAATGTTGTAAAATTTTACAAAAAAAACGTCATAGTATAGTATGTCGAAATTTTTCAATGAAAGTGTCAAATTTTTTAGATGTTGAAAAAAACCATTGAAACGGTCGTATTATAGCGTGTAAAATGATTCTATGGTGGAAAGAAGTAATTTCGTTAAATATTGTAAAATTTTACAAAAAAAACGTCATAGTATAGTATGTCGAAATTTTTCGATGAAAACGTCAAATTTTTTAGATGTTGAAAAAAACCATGGAAACGGTCATATTATAGCGTGTAAAATGATTCTATGGTGGAAAGAAGTAATTTCGTTAAATATTGTAAAATTTTACAAAAAAACGTCATAGTATAGTATGTCGAAATTTTTCAATGAAAGTGTCAAATTTTTTAGATGTTGAAAAAAACCATGCAAACGGTCATGTTATAGCGTGTAAAATGATTCTATGGTGGAAAGAAGGCATTTCTTGAAATATTGTAAAATTTTACAAAAAAAACGTCATAGTATAGTATGTCGAAATTTTTCAATGAAAGTGTCAAATTTTTTAGATGTTGAAAAAAAACATGGAAACAGTCATATTATAGTGTGTAAAATGATTCTATGGTGGAAACAAGTCATTTCGTAAAATGTTGTAAAATTTTACAAAAAAAACATCATAGTATAGTATGTCGAAATTTTTTGATGAAAACGTCAAATTTTTTAGATGTTGAAAAAAACCATGCAAACGGTCGTATTATAGCGTGTAAAATGATTCTATGGTGGAAAGAAGGCATTTCGTGAAATGTAAAATTTTTCAAAAAAAAACGTCATAGTATAGTATGTCGAAATTTTTCGATGAAAACGTCAAATTTTTTAGATGTTGAAAAAAACCATGGAAACGGTCGTATTATAGCGTGTAAAATGATTCTATGATGGAAAGAAGGCATTTCGTGAAATATTGTAAAATTTTACAAAAAAAACGTCATAGTATAGTATGTCGAAATTTTTCGATGAAAACGTCAAATTTTTTAGGTGTTGAAAAAAACCATGGAAACAGTCGTATTATAGCGTGTAAAATGATTCTATGGTGGAAAGAAGGCATTTCGTGAAATGTAAAATTTTTCAAAAAAAAACGTCATAGTATAGTATGTCGAAATTTTTCAATGAAAGTGTCAAATTTTTTAGATGTTGAAAAAAACCATTGAAACGGTCGTATTATAGCGTGTAAAATGATTCTATGATGGAAAGAAGGCATTTCGTGAAATATTGTAGAATTTTACAAAAAAACGTCATAGTATTGTATGTCGAAATTTTTCGATGAAAACTTCAAATTTTTTAGATGTTGAAAAAAACCATGGAAACGGTCGTATTAAAGCGTGTAAAATAATTCTATGGTGCAAAGAAGTCATTTCGTGAAATGTTGTAAAATTTTACAAAAAAAACGTCATATTATAGTATGTCGAAATTTTTCAATGAAAGTGTCAAACTTTTTAGATGTTGAAAAAAAACATGGAAACAGTCATATTATAGTGTGTAAAATGATTCTATGGTGGAAAGAAGTCATTTCGTGAAATGTTGTAAAATTTTACAAAAAAAACGTCATAGTATAGTATGTCGAAATTTTTTGATGAAAACGTCAAATTTTTTAGATGTTGAAAAAAACCATGCAAACGGTCGTATTATAGCGTGTAAAATAATTCTATGGTGGAAAGAAGTCATTTCGTGAAATGTTGTAAAATTTTACAGAAAAAAGTCATAGTATAGTATGTCGAAATTTTTCAATGAGAACGTCAAATTTTTTAGATGTTGATAAAAAACATGGAAACAGTCATATTATAGTGTGTAAAATGATTCTATGGTGGAAACAAGTCATTTCGTAAAATGTTGTAAAATTTTACAAAAAAAACATCATAGTATCGTATGTCATCGTATGTCGAAATTTTTTGATGAAAACGTCAAATTTTTTAGATGTTGAAAAAAACCATGCAAACGGTCATGTTATAGCTTGTAAAATGATTCTATGGTGGAAAGAAGGCATTTCTTGAAATATTGTAAAATTTTACAAAAAAAACGTCATAGTATAGTATGTCGAAATTTTTCAATGAAAGTGTCAAATTTTTTAGATGTTGAAAAAAAACATGGAAACAGTCATATTATAGTGTGTAAAATGATTCTATGGTGGAAACAAGTCATTCCGTAAAATGTTGTAAAATTTTACAAAAAAAACATCATAGTATAGTATGTCGAAATTTTTTGATGAAAACGTCAAATTTTTTAGATGTTCAAAAAAACCATGCAAACGGTCATGTTATAGCGTGTAAAATGATTCTATGGTGGAAAGAAGTCATTTCGTGAAATGTAAAATTTTACAAAAAAAACGTCACAGTATAGTATGTCGAAATTTTTCAATGAAAACGTCAAATTTTTTAGATGTTGAAAAAAAACATGGAAACGGTCGTATTATAGCGTGTAAAATGATGCTATGGTCGAAAGAACTCATTTCGTAAAATATTGTAGAATTTTACAAAAAAACGTCATAGTATAGTATGTCGAAATTTTTCAATGAAAGTGTCAAATTTTTTAGATGTTGAAAAAAAAACATGGAAACGGTCGTATTATAGCGTGTAAAATGATTCTATGGTGGAAAGAAGTCATTTCGTGAAATATTGTAAAATTTTACAAAAAAACGTCATACTATAGTATGTCGAAATTTCTCGATAAAAACGTCAAATTTTTTAGATGTTGAAAAAAACCATGGAAACGGTCGTATTATAGCGTGTAAAATGATTCTATGGTGGAAAGAAGGCATTTCTTGAAATATTGTAAAATTTTGCAAAAAAAACGTCATAGTATAGTATGTCGAAATTTTTCAATGAAAGTGTCAAATTTTTTAGATGTTGAAAAAAACCATTGAAACGGTCGTATTATAGCGTGTAAAATGATTCTATGGTGGAAAGAAGTAATTTCGTTAAATATTGTAAAATTTTACAAAAAAAACGTCATAGTATAGTATGTCGAAAATTTTCGATGAGAACGTCAAATTTTATAGATGTTGATAAAAACATGCAAACGGTCGTATTATAGTGTGTAAAATGATTCTATGGTGGAAAGAAGTCATTTCGTAAAATATTGTAGAATTTTACAAAAAAACGTCATAGTATAGTATGTCGAAATTTTTTGATGAAAACATCAAATTTTTTAGATGTTGAAAAAAAACATTCAAATGGTCTTATTATAGTGTTTAAAATTATTCTATGGTGGAAAGAAGTTATTTCGTGAAATGATGTAAAATTTTACAAAAAAAACGTCATAGTATAGTATGTCGAAATTTTTCGATGAAAGTGTCAAATTTTTTAGATGTTGAAAAAAACCATGCAAACGGTCATGTTATAGCGTGTAAAATGATTCTATGGTGGAAAGAAGGCATTTCTTGAAATATTGTAAAATTTTACAAAAAAAACGTCATAGTATAGTATGTCGAAATTTTTCAATGAAAGTGTCAAATTTTTTAGATGTTGAAAAAAAACATGGAAACAGTCATATTATAGTGTGTAAAATGATTCTATGGTGGAAACAAGTCATTTCGTAAAATGTTGTAAAATTTTACAAAAAAAACATCATAGTATAGTATGTCGAAATTTTTTGATGAAAACGTCAAATTTTTTAGATGTTGAAAAAAACCATGCAAACGGTCGTATTATAGCGTGTAAAATGATTCTATGGTGGAAAGAAGGCATTTCGTGAAATGTAAAATTTTTCAAAAAAAAACGTCATAGTATAGTATGTCGAAATTTTTCAATGAAAGTGTCAAATTTTTTAGATGTTGAAAAAAAACATGGAAACTGTCGTATTATATCGTGTAAAATGATTCTATGGTGGAAAGAAGTCATTTCGTGAAATGTTGTAAAATTTTACAAAAAAAAACGTCATAGTATAGTATGTCGAAATTTTTCGATGAAAACGTCAAATTTTTTAGATGTTGAAAAAAACCATGGAAACGGTCGTATTATAGCGTGTAAAATGATTCTATGATGGAAAGAAGGCATTTCGTGAAATATTGTAAAATTTTACAAAAAAAACGTCATAGTATAGTATGTCGAAATTTTTCAATGAAAGAGTCAAATTTTTTAGATGTTGAAAAAAAACATGGAAACAGTCATATTATAGTGTGTAAAATGATTCTATGGTGGAAACAAGTCATTTCGTGAAATGTTGTAAAATTTTACAAAAAAAACGTCATAGTATAGTATGTCGAAATTTTTCAATGAAAGTGTCAAATTTTTTAGATGTTGAAAAAAAACATGGAAACGGTCGTATTATAGCGTGTAAAATGATTCTATGGTGGAAAGAAGTCATTTCGTGAAATGTTGTAAAATTTTACAAAAAAAAACGTCATAGTATAGTATGTCGAAATTTTTCGATGAAAACGTCAAATTTTTTAGATGTTGAAAAAAACCATGGAAACGGTCGTATTATAGCGTGTAAAATGATTCTATGATGGAAAGAAGGCATTTCGTGAAATATTGTAAAATTTTACAAAAAAAACGTCATAGTATAGTATGTCGAAATTTTTCAATGAAAGAGTCAAATTTTTTAGATGTTGAAAAAAAACATGGAAACAGTCATATTATAGTGTGTAAAATGATTCTATGGTGGAAACAAGTCATTTCGTGAAATGTTGTAAAATTTTACAAAAAAAACGTCATAGTATAGTATGTCGAAATTTTTCGATGAAAACGTCAAATTTTTTAGATGTTGAAAAAAACCATGCAAACGGTCATGTTATAGCGTGTAAAATGGTTCTATTGTGGAATGAAGTTATTTCGTGAAATGATGTAAAATTTTACAAAAAAAACGTCATAGTATAGTATGTCGAAATTTTTTGATGAAAACATCAAATTTTTTAGATGTTGAAAAAAACCATTCAAATGGTCTTATTATAGTGTGTAAAATTATTCTATGGTGGAAAGAAGTTATTTCGTGAAATGATGTAAAATTTTACAAAAAAAAACGTCATAGTATAGTATGTCGAAATTTTTTAATGAAAACGTCACATTTTTTGGATTTTGAAAAAAAAACATGGAAATGGTCGTATTATAGCGTGTAAAATGATTCTATGGTGGAAAGAAGTCTTTGTGAAATGATGTAAAATTTTACAAAAAAAACGTCGTAGTATAGTATGTCGAAATTTTTCGATGAAAACGTCAAATTTTTTAGATGTTGAAAAAAACCATGGAAACGGTCATATTATAGCGTGTAAAATGATTCTATGGTGGAAAGAAGTAATTTCGTTAAATATTGTAAAATTTTACAAAAAAACGTCATAGTATAGTATGTCGAAATTTTTCAATGAAAGTGTCAAATTTTTTAGATGTTGAAAAAAACCATGGAAACGGTCATATTATAGCGTGTAAAATGATTCCATGGTGGAAAGAAGTCATTTCTTGAAATATTGTAAAATTTTGCAAAAAAAACGTCATAGTATAGTATGTCGAAATTTTTCGATGAAAACGTCAAATTTTTTAGATGTTGAAAAAAACCATGGAAACGGTCGTATTAAAGCGTGTAAAATAATTCTATGGTGGAAAGAAGTCATTTCGTGAAATGTTGTAAAATTTTACAAAAAAAACGTCATAGTATAGTATGTCGAAATTTTTCAATGAAAGTGTCAAATTTTTTAGATGTTGAAAAAAACCATTGAAACGGTCGTATTATAGCGTGTAAAATGATTCTATGGTGGAAAGAAGGCATTTCTTGAAATATTGTAAAATTTTACAAAAAAACGTCATAATATAGTATGTCGAAATTTTTCGATGAAAACGTCAAATTTTTTAGAAGTTGAAAAAAACCATGGAAACGGTCATATTATAGCGTGTAAAATGATTCTATGGTGGAAAGAAGTCATTTCGTTAAATATTGTAAAATTTTACAAAAAAAACGTCATAGTATAGTATGTCGAAATTTTTCAATGAAAGTGTCAAATTTTTTAGATGTTGAAAAAAAACATGGAAACGGTCGTATTATAGCGTGTAAAATGATTCTATGGTGGAAAGAAGTCATTTCGTGAAATATTGTAAAATTTTACAAAAAAACGTCATAGTATAGTATGTCAAAATTTTTCGATGAAAACGTCAAATTTTTTAGATGTTGAAAAAAACCATGGAAACGGTCGTATTATAGCGTGTAAAACTATTCGATGGTGGAAACAAGTCATTTCGTGAAATGTAAAATTTTACAAAAAAAACGTCATAGTATTGTATGTCGAAATTTTTCGATGAAAACTTCAAATTTTTTAGATGTTGAAAAAAACCATGGAAACGGTCGTATTATAGCGTGTAAAATAATTCTATGGTGGAAAGAAGTCTTTGTGAAATGATGTAAAATTTTACAAAAAAAACGTCATAGTATATAGTATGTCGAAATTTTTCGATGAAAACGTCAAATTTTTTAGATGTTGAAAAAAACCATGGAAACGGTCATATTATAGCGTGTAAAATGATTCTATGGTGGAAAGAAGTAATTTCGTTAAATATTGTAAAATTTTACAAAAAAAACGTCATAGTATAGTATGTCGAAAATTTTCGATGAGAACGTCAAATTTTTTAGATGTTGATAAAAACATGCAAACGGTCGTATTATAGTGTGTAAAATGATTCTATGGTGGAAAGAAGTCATTTCGTGAAATGTTGTAAAATTTTACAAAAAAAACGTCATAGTATAGTATGTTGAAATTTTTCGATAAAAACGTCAAATTTTTTAGATGTTGAAAAAGACCATGGAAACGGTCGTATTATAGCGTGTAAAATGATTCTATGGTGGAAAGAAGGCATTTCTTGAAATATTGTAAAATTTTACAAAAAAAACGTCATAGTATAGTATGTCGAAATTTTTCGATGAAAACGTCAAATTTTTTGGATGTTGAAAGAAACCATGGAAACGGTCATATTATAGCGTGTAAAATGATTCTATGGTGGAAAGAAGTAATTTCGTTAAATATTGTAAAATTTTACAAAAAAACGTCGATAGTATAGTATGTCGAAATTTTTCGATGAAAACGTCAAATTTTTTGGATGTTGAAAGAAACCATGGAAACGGTCATATTATAGCGTGTAAAATGATTCTATGGTGGAAAGTAGTCATTTAGTGAAATGTTAGAAAATTTTTCAAAAAAAAACGTCATAGTATAGTACAGGGGTGTCCAAACTTTTTGCAAAGAGGGCTAGATTTGGTGAGGTTAAAATGTGTGGCGGCCGACCATTCAGCCTGACACTCTGAACCATTAATATGATAACAGAATAACAGGTATCTTATTCGAGGGCCATATCAATCTGTGTATTATTTGTTCTTTTGTTTTTCAACTGAACATCAAAAATCAAAAAACAAAAATATATTATTTGATTTAGAATCAGACACGATCACAATCAAACACGAAATTTATGTCAATTTTAGACTTGGATCAAAAATATGAAATGGAAAAATGAGTGTTGAGCCAAATTTGATTTTAATATTTGGTATACAAGACCCAGTTTGATTATCAGTTGAAAAACAAGAACAAATGATCCATGGATTGAAAAGACTCAGAGCATATCCATTAAAACAAAAGAAAAAAATAGAAGTGATTCACCTCAGAAGACTAAACATGTAACTTGTCTGCACTAATGTGAAGGGTGGCACTGAGATCTGGACTACAGTCAGTAGACCAGGTCTGGCTCTAAAGCAGTGGTTCTGATGCGCAGATGTCACGCAGGTGAGACTCTCTTAATCTCGTCCTCAGGCGGTTCTTGGATGTCCTCTCGCATGTATGTCGAGCCAAACGAGCTCAGCATTTTCTTAGCAAATGTTTGAATCTCTGGGAACCTGCCTTCATCCAGCTGACGGTAAAAGTTGACAAAAGGAGCCGTTGGTACGGAGGTACGGACCGCGACTCTCCGCATCACACTGCAGCCCAATGCGGTCCAGCTGGAGGAGGTCTGGAGCGTCATCGGAGAAAGGAGAGTTAAAAACCCTGATCTCCTTTTAAGCAGCTGCAAAATCCCTAAGCGGCGTAATAGCGGCGTGATAAAAACATGCAAACGGTCGTATTATAGCATGTAAAATGATCCTATGGTGGAAAGAACTCATTTCGTGAAATGTAAAATTTTACAAAAAAAAAGTCATAGTATAGTATGTCGAAATTTTTCGATGAAAACGTCAAATTTTTTAGGTGTTGAAAAAAACCATGGAAACAGTCGTATTATAGCGTGTAAAATGATTCTATGGTGGAAAGAAGGCATTTCGTGAAATGTTGTAAAATTTTACAAAAAAAAACGTCATAGTATAGTATGTCGAAAATTTTCGATGAGAACGTCAAATTTTTTAGATGTTGATAAAAACATGCAAACGGTCGTATTATAGTGTGTAAAATGCTTCTATGGTGGAAAGAAGTCATTTCGTGAAATGTTGTAAAATTTTACAAAAAAAACGTCATAGTATAGTATGTCGAAATTTTTCGATGAAAACGTCAAATTTTTTAGATGTTGAAAAAACCATGGAAACGGTCGTATTATAGCGTGTAAAATGATTCTATGATGGAAAGAAGGCATTTCGTGAAATATTGTAAAATTTTACAAAAAAACTGTCATAGTATAGTATGTCGAAATTTTTCAATGAAAGAGTCAAATTTTTTAGATGTTGAAAAAAAACATGGAACCAGTCATATTATAGTGTGTAAAATGATTCTATGGTGGAAACAAGTCATTTCGTGAAATGTTGTAAAATTTTACAAAAAACCGTCATAGTATAGTATGTCGAAATTTTTCGATGAAAACGTCAAATTTTTTAGATGTTGAAAAAAACCATGCAAATGGTCATGTTATAGCGTGTAAAATGGTTCTATTGTGGAATGAAGTTATTTCGTGAAATGATGTAAAATTTTACAAAAAAAACGTCATAGTATTGTCTATCGAAATTTTTCGATGAAAACTTCAAATTTTATAGATGTTGAAAAAAACCATGGAAACGGTCGTATTAAAGCGTGTAAAATAATTCTATGGTGGAAAGAAGTCATTTCGTGAAATGTTGTAAAATTTTACAAAAAAAACGTCATAGTATAGTATGTCGAAATTTTTCAATGAAAGTGTCAAATTTTTTTGATGTTGAAAAAAACCATGGAAACGGTCGTATTATAGCGTGTAAAATAATTCTACGGTGGAAAGAAGTAATTTCGTGAAATGTAAAATTTTACAGAAAAAACGTCATAGTATAGTATGTCGAAATTTTTCAATGAAAGTGTCAAATTTTTTAGATGTTGAAAAAAACCATGCAAACGGTCATGTTATAGCGTGTAAAATGATTCTATGGTGGAAAGAAGGCATTTCTTGAAATATTGTAAAATTTTACAAAAAAAACGTCATAGTATAGTATGTCGAAATTTTTCAATGAAAGTGTCAAATTTTTTAGATGTTGAAAAAAAACATGGAAACAGTCATATTATAGTGTGTAAAATGATTCTATGGTGGAAACAAGTCATTTCGTAAAATGTTGTAAAATTTTACAAAAAAAACATCATAGTATAGTATGTCGAAATTTTTTGATGAAAACGTCAAATTTTTTAGATGTTGAAAAAAACCATGCAAACGGTCGTATTATAGCGTGTAAAATGATTCTATGGTGGAAAGAAGGCATTTCGTGAAATGTAAAATTTTTCAAAAAAAAACGTCATAGTATAGTATGTCGAAATTTTTCGATGAAAACGTCAAATTTTTTAGATGTTGAAAAAAACCATGGAAACGGTCGTATTATAGCGTGTAAAATGATTCTATGATGGAAAGAAGGCATTTCGTGAAATATTGTAAAATTTTACAAAAAAAACGTCATAGTATAGTATATCGAAATTTTTCAATGAAAACGTCAAATTTTTTAGGTGTTGAAAAAAACCATGGAAACAGTCGTATTATAGCATGTAAAATGATTCTATGGTGGAAAGAAGGCATTTCGTGAAATGTAAAATTTTTCAAAAAAAAACGTCATAGTATAGTATGTCGAAATTTTTCAATGAAAGTGTCAAATTTTTTAGATGTTGAAAAAAAACATGGAAACGGTCGTATTATAGCGTGTAAAATGATTCTATGGTGGAAAGAAGTCATTTCGTGAAATGTTGTAAAATTTTACAAAAAAAAACGTCATAGTATAGTATGTCGAAATTTTTCGATGAAAACGTCAAATTTTTTAGATGTTGAAAAAAACCATGGAAACGGTCGTATTATAGCGTGTAAAATGATTCTATGATGGAAAGAAGGCATTTCGTGAAATATTGTAAAATTTTACAAAAAAAACGTCATAGTATAGTATGTCGAAATTTTTCAATGAAAGAGTCAAATTTTTTAGATGTTGAAAAAAAACATGGAAACAGTCATATTATAGTGTGTAAAATGATTCTATGGTGGAAACAAGTCATTTCGTGAAATGTTGTAAAATTTTACAAAAAAAACGTCATAGTATAGTATGTCGAAATTTTTCGATGAAAACGTCAAATTTTTTAGATGTTGAAAAAAACCATGCAAACGGTCATGTTATAGCGTGTAAAATGGTTCTATTGTGGAATGAAGTTATTTCGTGAAATGATGTAAAATTTTACAAAAAAAACGTCATAGTATAGTATGTCGAAATTTTTTGATGAAAACATCAAATTTTCTAGATGTTGAAAAAAACCATTCAAATGGTCTTATTATAGTGTGTAAAATTATTCTATGGTGGAAAGAAGTTATTTCGTGAAATGATGTAAAATTTTACAAAAAAAACCGTCATAGTATAGTATGTCGAAATTTTTTAATGAAAACGTCACATTTTTTGGATTTTGAAAAAAAAACATGGAAATGGTCGTATTATAGCGTGTAAAATGATTCTATGGTGGAAAGAAGTCTTTGTGAAATGATGTAAAATTTTACAAAAAGAACGTCGTAGTATAGTATGTCGAAATTTTTCGATGAAAACGTCAAATTTTTTAGATGTTGAAAAAAACCATGGAAACGGTCATATTATAGCGTGTAAAATGATTCTATGGTGGAAAGAAGTAATTTCGTTAAATATTGTAAAATTTTACAAAAAAACGTCATAGTATAGTATGTCGAAATTTTTCAATGAAAGTGTCAAATTTTTTAGATGTTGAAAAAAACCATGGAAACGGTCATATTATAGCGTGTAAAATGATTCCATGGTGGAAAGAAGTCATTTCGTGAAATATTGTAAAATTTTACAAAAAAACGTCATAGTATTGTATGTCGAAATTTTTCGATGAAAACTTCAAATTTTTTAGATGTTGAAAAAAACCATGGAAACGGTCGTATTAAAGCGTGTAAAATAATTCTATGGTGCAAAGAAGTCATTTCGTGAAATGTTGTAAAATTTTACAAAAAAAACGTCATATTATAGTATGTCGAAATTTTTCAATGAAAGTGTCAAACTTTTTAGATGTTGAAAAAAAACATGGAAACAGTCATATTATAGTGTGTAAAATGATTCTATGGTGGAAAGAAGTCATTTCGTGAAATGTTGTAAAATTTTACAAAAAAAACGTCATAGTATAGTATGTCGAAATTTTTTGATGAAAACGTCAAATTTTTTAGATGTTGAAAAAAACCATGCAAACGGTCATGTTATAGCGTGTAAAATGATTCTATGGTGGAATGAAGTCATTTCGTGAAATGATATAAAATTTTACAAAAAAAACGTCATAGTATAGTATGTCGAAATTTTTCGATAAAAACGTCAAATTTTTTAGATGTTGAAAAAAACCATGGAAACGGTCGTATTATAGCGTGTAAAATGATTCTATGGTGGAAAGAAGGCATTTCTTGAAATATTGTAAAATTTTACAAAAAAACGTCATAATATAGTATGTCGAAATTTTTCGATGAAAACGTCAAATTTTTTAGAAGTTGAAAAAAACCACGGAAACGGTCATATTATAGCGTGTAAAATGATTCTATGGTGGAAAGAAGTAATTTCGTTAAATATTGTAAAATTTTACAAAAAAAACGTCATAGTATAGTATGTCGAAATTTTTACATGAAAGTGTCAAATTTTTTAGATGTTGAAAAAAAACATGGAAACGGTCGTATTATAGCGTGTAAAATGATTCTATGGTGGAAAGAAGTCATTTCGTGAAATATTGTAAAATTTTACAAAAAAACGTCATAGTATAGTATGTCAAAATTTTTCGATGAAAACGTCAAATTTTTTAGATGTTGAAAAAAACCATGGAAACGGTCGTATTATAGCGTGTAAAATAATTCTATGGTGGAAAGAAGTCTTTGTGAAATGATGTAAAATTTTACAAAAAAAACGTCATAGTATATAGTATGTCGAAATTTTTCGATGAAAACGTCAAATTTTTTAGATGTTGAAAAAAACCATGGAAACGGTCATATTATAGCGTGTAAAATGATTCTATGGTGGAAAGAAGTAATTTCGTTAAATATTGTAAAATTTTACAAAAAAAACGTCATAGTATAGTATGTCGAAAATTTTCGATGAGAACGTCAAATTTTTTAGATGTTGATAAAAACATGCAAACGGTCGTATTATAGTGTGTAAAATGATTCTATGGTGGAAAGAAGGCATTTCTTGAAATATTGTAAAATTTTACAAAAAAAACGTCATAGTATAGTATGTCGAAATTTTTCAATGAAAGTGTCAAATTTTTTTGATGTTGAAAAAAAACATGGAAACAGTCATATTATAGTGTGTAAAATGATTCTATGGTGGAAACAAGTCATTTCGTGAAATGTTGTAAAATTTTACAAAAAAAACGTCATAGTATAGTATGTCGAAATTTTTCAATGAAAGTGTCAAATTTTTTTGATGTTGAAAAAAACCATGGAAACGGTCGTATTATAGCGTGTAAAATAATTCTATGGTGGAAAGAAGTCATTTCGTGAAATGTTGTAAAATTTTACAGAAAAAAGTCATAGTATAGTATGTCGAAATTTTTCAATGAGAACGTCAAATTTTTTAGATGTTGATAAAAAACATGGAAACAGTCATATTATAGTGTGTAAAATGATTCTATGGTGGAAACAAGTCATTTCGTAAAATGTTGTAAAATTTTTCAAAAAAAACATCATAGTATCGTATGTCATCGTATGTCGAAATTTTTTGATGAAAACGTCAAATTTTTTAGATGTTGAAAAAAACCATGCAAACGGTCATGTTATAGCGTGTAAAATGATTCTATGGTGGAAAGAAGGCATTTCTTGAAATATTGTAAAATTTTACAAAAAAAACGTCATAGTATAGTATGTCGAAATTTTTCAATGAAAGTGTCAAATTTTTTAGATGTTGAAAAAAAACATGGAAACAGTCATATTATAGTGTGTAAAATGATTCTATGGTGGAAACAAGTCATTCCGTAAAATGTTGTAAAATTTTACAAAAAAAACATCATAGTATAGTATGTCGAAATTTTTTGATGAAAACGTCAAATTTTTTAGATGTTCAAAAAAACCATGCAAACGGTCATGTTATAGCGTGTAAAATGATTCTATGGTCGAAAGAACTCATTTCGTAAAATATTGTAGAATTTTACAAAAAAACGTCATAGTATAGTATGTCGAAATTTTTCAATGAAAGTGTCAAATTTTTTAGATGTTGAAAAAAAACATGGAAACGGTCGTATTATAGCGTGTAAAATGATTCTATGGTGGAAAGAAGTCATTTCGTGAAATATTGTAAAATTTTACAAAAAAACGTCATACTATAGTATGTCGAAATTTCTCGATAAAAACGTCAAATTTTTTAGATGTTGAAAAAAACCATGGAAACGGTCGTATTATAGCGTGTAAAATGATTCTATGGTGGAAAGAAGGCATTTCTTGAAATATTGTAAAATTTTGCAAAAAAAACGTCATAGTATAGTATGTCGAAATTTTTCAATGAAAGTGTCAAATTTTTTAGATGTTGAAAAAAACCATTGAAACGGTCGTATTATAGCGTGTAAAATGATTCTATGGTGGAAAGAAGTAATTTCGTTAAATATTGTAAAATTTTACAAAAAAAACGTCATAGTATAGTATGTCGAAAATTTTCGATGAGAACGTCAAATTTTATAGATGTTGATAAAAACATGCAAACGGTCGTATTATAGTGTGTAAAATGATTCTATGGTGGAAAGAAGTCATTTCGTAAAATATTGTAGAATTTTACAAAAAAACGTCATAGTATAGTATGTCGAAATTTTTTGATGAAAACATCAAATTTTTTAGATGTTGAAAAAAACCATTCAAATGGTCTTATTATAGTGTGTAAAATTATTCTATGGTGGAAAGAAGTTATTTCGTGAAATGATGTAAAATTTTACAAAAAAAACGTCATAGTATAGTATGTCGAAATTTTTCGATGAAAGTGTCAAATTTTTTAGATGTTGAAAAAAACCATGCAAACGGTCATGTTATAGCGTGTAAAATGATTCTATGGTGGAAAGAAGGCATTTCTTGAAATATTGTAAAATTTTACAAAAAAAACGTCATAGTATAGTATGTCGAAATTTTTCAATGAAAGTGTCAAATTTTTTAGATGTTGAAAAAAAACATGGAAACTGTCGTATTATATCGTGTAAAATGATTCTATGGTGGAAAGAAGTCATTTCGTGAAATGTTGTAAAATTTTACAAAAAAAAACGTCATAGTATAGTATGTCGAAATTTTTCGATGAAAACGTCAAATTTTTTAGATGTTGAAAAAAACCATGGAAACGGTCGTATTATAGCGTGTAAAATGATTCTATGATGGAAAGAAGGCATTTCGTGAAATATTGTAAAATTTTACAAAAAAAACGTCATAGTATAGTATGTCGAAATTTTTCAATGAAAGAGTCAAATTTTTTAGATGTTGAAAAAAAACATGGAAACAGTCATATTATAGTGTGTAAAATGATTCTATGGTGGAAACAAGTCATTTCGTGAAATGTTGTAAAATTTTACAAAAAAAACGTCATAGTATAGTATGTCGAAATTTTTCAATGAAAGTGTCAAATTTTTTAGATGTTGAAAAAAAACATGGAAACGGTCGTATTATAGCGTGTAAAATGATTCTATGGTGGAAAGAAGTCATTTCGTGAAATGTTGTAAAATTTTACAAAAAAAAACGTCATAGTATAGTATGTCGAAATTTTTCGATGAAAACGTCAAATTTTTTAGATGTTGAAAAAAACCATGGAAACGGTCGTATTATAGCGTGTAAAATGATTCTATGATGGAAAGAAGGCATTTCGTGAAATATTGTAAAATTTTACAAAAAAAACGTCATAGTATAGTATGTCGAAATTTTTCAATGAAAGAGTCAAATTTTTTAGATGTTGAAAAAAAACATGGAAACAGTCATATTATAGTGTGTAAAATGATTCTATGGTGGAAACAAGTCATTTCGTGAAATGTTGTAAAATTTTACAAAAAAAACGTCATAGTATAGTATGTCGAAATTTTTCGATGAAAACGTCAAATTTTTTAGATGTTGAAAAAAACCATGCAAACGGTCATGTTATAGCGTGTAAAATGGTTCTATTGTGGAATGAAGTTATTTCGTGAAATGATGTAAAATTTTACAAAAAAAACGTCATAGTATAGTATGTCGAAATTTTTTGATGAAAACATCAAATTTTTTAGATGTTGAAAAAAACCATTCAAATGGTCTTATTATAGTGTGTAAAATTATTCTATGGTGGAAAGAAGTTATTTCGTGAAATGATGTAAAATTTTACAAAAAAAACCGTCATAGTATAGTATGTCGAAATTTTTTAATGAAAACGTCACATTTTTTGGATTTTGAAAAAAAAACATGGAAATGGTCGTATTATAGCGTGTAAAATGATTCTATGGTGGAAAGAAGTCTTTGTGAAATGATGTAAAATTTTACAAAAAAAACGTCGTAGTATAGTATGTCGAAATTTTTCGATGAAAACGTCAAATTTTTTAGATGTTGAAAAAAACCATGGAAACGGTCATATTATAGCGTGTAAAATGATTCTATGGTGGAAAGAAGTAATTTCGTTAAATATTGTAAAATTTTACAAAAAAACGTCATAGTATAGTATGTCGAAATTTTTCAATGAAAGTGTCAAATTTTTTAGATGTTGAAAAAAACCATGGAAACGGTCATATTATAGCGTGTAAAATGATTCCATGGTGGAAAGAAGTCATTTCGTGAAATATTGTAAAATTTTACAAAAAAACGTCATAGTATTGTATGTCGAAATTTTTTGATGAAAACATCAAATTTTTTAGATGTTGAAAAAAACCATGGAAACGGTCGTATTAAAGCGTGTAAAATAATTCTATGGTGGAAAGAAGTCATTTCGTGAAATGTTGTAAAATTTTACAAAAAAAACGTCATAGTATAGTATGTCGAAATTTTTCAATGAAAGTGTCAAATTTTTTAGATGTTGAAAAAAACCATTGAAACGGTCGTATTATAGCGTGTAAAATGATTCTATGGTGGAAAGAAGTAATTTCGTTAAATATTGTAAAATTTTACAAAAAAAACGTCATAGTATAGTATGTCGAAAATTTTCGATGAGAACGTCAAATTTTTTAGATGTTGATAAAAACATGCAAACGGTCGTATTATAGTGTGTAAAATGATTCTATGGTGCAAAGAAGTCATTTCGTGAAATGTTGTAAAATTTTACAAAAAAAACGTCATATTATAGTATGTCGAAATTTTTCAATGAAAGTGTCAAACTTTTTAGATGTTGAAAAAAAACATGGAAACAGTCATATTATAGTGTGTAAAATGATTCTATGGTGGAAAGAAGTCATTTCGTGAAATGTTGTAAAATTTTACAAAAAAAACGTCATAGTATAGTATGTCGAAATTTTTTGATGAAAACGTCAAATTTTTTAGATGTTGAAAAAAACCATGCAAACGGTCATGTTATAGCGTGTAAAATGATTCTATGGTGGAATGAAGTCATTTCGTGAAATGATATAAAATTTTACAAAAAAAACGTCATAGTATAGTATGTCGAAATTTTTCAATAAAAACGTCAAATTTTTTAGATGTTGAAAAAAACCATGGAAACGGTCGTATTATAGCGTGTAAAATGATTCTATGGTGGAAAGAAGGCATTTCTTGAAATATTGTAAAATTTTACAAAAAAACGTCATAATATAGTATGTCGAAATTTTTCGATGAAAACGTCAAATTTTTTAGATGTTGAAAAAAACCATGGAAACGGTCGTATTATAGCGTGTAAAACTATTCGATGGTGGAAACAAGTCATTTCGTGAAATGTAAAATTTTACAAAAAAAACGTCATAGTATTGTATGTCGAAATTTTTCGATGAAAACTTCAAATTTTTTAGATGTTGAAAAAAACCATGGAAACGGTCGTATTATAGCGTGTAAAATAATTCTATGGTGGAAAGAAGTCTTTGTGAAATGATGTAAAATTTTACAAAAAAAACGTCATAGTATATAGTATGTCGAAATTTTTCGATGAAAACGTCAAATTTTTTAGATGTTGAAAAAAACCATGGAAACGGTCATATTATAGCGTGTAAAATGATTCTATGGTGGAAAGAAGTAATTTCGTTAAATATTGTAAAATTTTACAAAAAAAACGTCATAGTATAGTATGTCGAAAATTTTCGATGAGAACGTCAAATTTTTTAGATGTTGATAAAAACATGCAAATGGTCGTATTATAGTGTGTAAAATGATTCTATGGTGGAAAGAAGTCATTTCGTGAAATGTTGTAAAATTTTACAAAAAAAACGTCATAGTATAGTATGTTGAAATTTTTCGATAAAAACGTCAAATTTTTTAGATGTTGAAAAAGACCATGGAAACGGTCGTATTATAGCGTGTAAAATGATTCTATGGTGGAAAGAAGGCATTTCTTGAAATATTGTAAAATTTTACAAAAAAAACGTCATAGTATAGTATGTCGAAATTTTTCAATGAAAGTGTCAAATTTTTTAGATGTTGAAAAAAAACATGGAAACAGTCATATTATAGTGTGTAAAATGATTCTATGGTGGAAACAAGTCATTTCGTGAAATGTTGTAAAATTTTACAAAAAAAACGTCATAGTATAGTATGTCGAAATTTTTTGATGAAAACGTCAAATTTTTTAGATGTTGAAAAAAACCATGGAAACGGTCATGTTATAGCGTGTAAAATGATTCTATGGTGGAAAGAAGTAATTTCGTTAAATATTGTAAAATTTTACAAAAAAACGTCATAGTATAGTATGTCGAAATTTTTCAATGAAAGTGTCAAATTTTTTTGATGTTGAAAAAAACCATGGAAACGGTCGTATTATAGCGTGTAAAATGATTCTATGGTGGAAAGAAGGCATTTCGTGAAATATTGTAAAATTTTACAAAAAAAACGTCATAGTATAGTATGTCGAAATTTTTCAATGAAAGTCAATTTTTTTAGATGTTGAAAAAAAACATGGAAACAGTCATATTATAGTGTGTAAAATGATTCTATGGTGGAAAGAAGTCATTTCGTGAAATGTTGTAAAACTTTACAAAAAAAACGTCATAGAAATGGAAATAGAAATCGAAATCATAGAAATCGAAATTTTTCGATGAAATCGTCAAATTTTTTAGATGTTGAAAAAAACCATGCAAACGGTCATATTATAGCGTGTAAAATGGTTCTATGGTGGAATGAAGTCATTTCGTGAAATGATATAAAATTTTACAAAAAAAACGTCATAGTATAGTATGTCGAAATTTTTTGATGAAAACGTCAAATTTTTTAGTTGTTGAAAAAAAACATGCAAACGGTCATGTTATAGCGTGTAAAATGATTCTATGGAGGAAAGAAGTCATTTCGTGAAATGTAAAATTTTACAAAAAAAACGTCATAATATAGTATGTCGAAATTTTTCGATGAAAACGTCAAATTTTTTAGAAGTTGAAAAAAACCATGGAAACGGTCATATTATAGCGTGTAAAATGATTCTATGGTGGAAAGAAGTAATTTCGTTAAATATTGTAAAATTTTACAAAAAAAACGTCATAGTATAGTATGTCGAAATTTTTCAATGAAAGTGTCAAATTTTTTAGATGTTGAAAAAAACCATGGAAACGGTCGTATTATAGCGTGTAAAATGATTCTATGGTGGAAAGAAGTCATTTCGTGAAATATTGTAAAATTTTACAAAAAAACGTCACAGTATAGTATGTCAAAATTTTTCGATGAAAACGTCAAATTTTTTAGATGTTGAAAAAAACCATGGAAACGGTCGTATTATAGCGTGTAAACAAGTCATTTCGTGAAATGTAAAATTTTACAAAAAAAACGTCATAGTATATCGAAATTTTTCGATGAAAACTTCAAATTTTTTAGATGTTGAAAAAAACCATGGAAACGGTCGTATTATAGCGTGTAAAATAATTCTATGGTGGAAAGAAGTCTTTGTGAAATGATGTAAAATTTTACAAAAAAAACGTCATAGTATATAGTATGTCGAAATTTTTCGATGACAACGTCAAATTTTTTAGATGTTGAAAAAAAACATGGAAACGGTCATATTATAGCGTGTAAAATGATTCTATGGTGGAAAGAAGTAATTTCGTTAAATATTGTAAAATTTTACAAAAAAAACGTCATAGTATAGTATGTCGAAATTTTTCGATAAAAACGTCAAATTTTTTAGATGTTGATAAAAACATGCAAACGGTCATATTATAGTGTGTAAAATGATTCTATGGTGGAAAGAAGTCATTTCGTGAAATGTTGTAAAATTTTACAAAAAAAACGTCATAGTATAGTATGTCGAAATTTTTCGATGAAAACGTCAAATTTTTTAGATGTTGAAAAAAACCATGGAAACGGTCGTATTATAGCGTGTAAAATGATTCTATGGTGGAAAGAAGGCATTTCGTGAAATATTGTAAAATTTTACAAAAAAAACGTCATAGTATAGTATGTCGAAATTTTTCGATGAAAACGTCAAATTTTTTAGATGTTGAAAAAAACCATGGAAACGGTCGTATTGTAGCGTGTAAAATGATTCTATGGTGGAAAGAAGTCATTTCGTGAAATGTAAAATTTTACAAATAAAAGTCATAGAAATGGAAATAGAAATCGAAATCATAGAAATCGAAATTTTTCGATGAAATCGTCAAATTTTTTAGATGTTGAAAAAAACCATGGAAACGGTCATAGTATAGCGTGTAAAATGATTCTATGGTGGAAAGTAGTCATTTAGTGAAATGTCGGAAAATTAAAAAAAAAAAAAACGTCATAGTATAGTATGTCGAAATTTTTCGATGAAAACGTCAAATTTTTTAGACCGTGAAAAAAAACATGTAAACGGTCGTATTATAGCGTGTAAAATGATTCTATGGTGGAAAGAAGTCATTTCGTGAAATGTTGGAAAATTTTACAAAAAAACGTCATAGTATAGTATGTCGAAATTTTTCGATGAGAACATCAAATTTTTTGGATGTTGAAAAAAACCATGGAAACGGTGGTATTATAGTGTGTAAAATGATTCTATGGTGGAAAGAAGTTATTTCGTGAAATATTGTAAAACTTTACAAAAAACGTCATAGTATAGTATGTCGAAATTTTTCAATGAAAGTGTCAAATTTTTTAGATGTTGAAAAAAACCGTGGAAACAGTCATATTATAGTGTGTAAAATGATTTTATGATGGAAACAAGTCATTTCGTGAAATGTTGTAAAATTTTACAAAAAAAACGTCATAGTATAGTATGTCGAAATTTTTCAATGAAAGCGTCAAATTTTTTAGATGTTGTTAAAAACATGCAAACGGTCGTATTATAGCGTGTAAAATGATTCTATGGTGGAAAGAAGGCATTTCGTGAAATTATGTAAAATTTTACAAAAAAAAACGTCATAGTATAGTATGTCAAAATTTTTCGATAAAAACGTCAAATTTGTTTGATGTTGAAAAAAAACATGGAAACAGTCATATTATAGTGTGTAAAATGATTCTATGGTGGAAAGAAGTCATTTCGTGAAATGTTGTAAAATTTTACAAAAAAAACGTCATAGTATAGTATGTCGAAATTTTTCGATGAAAACGTCAAATTTTTTAGATATTGAAAAAAAACATGCAAACGGTGGTATTATAGCGTGTAAAATGATTCTATGGTGGAAAGAAGTTATTTCGTGAAATATTGTAAATCTTTACAAAAAAAAAGTCATAGTATAGTATGTCGAAATTTTTCAATGAAAGTGTCAAATTTTTTAGATGTTGAAAAAAAACGTGGAAATGGTTGTACTGTAGCTTGTAAAATGATTCTATGGTGGAAAGTAGTCATTTAGTGAAATGTTGGAAAATTTAAAAAAAAAAAAAAACGTCATAGTATAGTATGTCGAAATTTTTCAATGAAAGTGTCAAATTTTTTAGATGTTGAAAAAAAACGTGGTAACAGTCATATTATAGTGTGTAAAATGATTCTATGGTGGAAACAAGTCATTTCGTGAAATGTTGTAAAATTTTACAAAAAAAACGTCATAGTATATGTAGCGTTATTTCATTGACCAGATTAACAATTAATCATTAATTAATATCAAGATTCATATTCACAATTAATAATCCAAAATTATTAATTGTAAGACAAATTATCATAGAATGTGAAGAAAAGGGGTAACATTCAACTTCAGATATTACCCTCAGTTAACTTCAATATCAGGATTTACTCGGGGCACCACCCAGTTTTATAAAAACAGGGAAAAATAATTAAATTTGATATTAATCAGTTGCGTCTCATAATCTCATGGTTGCTACAGAGTTCTTGGCCTGGTGAACAGTGATTTGAATAGTTTATAAATGTATAAACAAAATAAAGTAACCAAGTTCTTTATAAATGAAGTGTTTATTTACCCAACTATTGGACTATACTACTAACAATTTATAACTGAATGAATGATAAAACGGTGATAGAATCGAATAAAGGATCATTAGAGGAATACAGCAAATACAAATGATGAACATTCATGGATCGAACAAATTAAAGATGACCAGATCAATTCAGTGACTGATATCTGTCTGATTGGATTTAACAAAGAGTTTAAGAAGCACCAGGGAAGATTGTGAATCAGTTTTATCTTATACATTTAGACGTGGTCTAATATTAATTGTAAAGTTTGTAACTGAGTTATTAGTTGACTATGAATTGGTTCATTAGTCTAGTCATCAAACTCTTTCTCTTCTGAAGACACATCTATACATCACCCTCTCTGAGTAGATGGTAGATGGAGGTTGTGCTGTCTGGAGCAGAGTGGCAGCAGCTTCTGTCTGGAACAGTTTGAATCTTCTGGATCCAATGATGCGACCTGGCTTTGATCGTTTCTCTCCCTCAGTGGCTCTCTTTGGTTCCTCGGACACCCTCAGTTTTGGAAGGCTGGCTTGTCACCTCGATGCATGTTTCCATCTTCGTCTCTCTTGGTCTGGCGAGGCATCTCTGTGCCATTTCTTCAGACCCCCCCCTCCTCGGAGCTGGATGGGTCACTCGATTCAAAGATTCTGGACCTAAAGTCTTTCTTTAAGTCCCTTCACAATGGCTGGGATTCACTAGCAAGTAGATACAGCGGAGCTGCTTCAGGCTTCAGCAGCTGGCTGTTTCAGCCGTCAGGTCAGAGCGGCAACATAATAAATAAATAGGGCTCAGACAAGAGAGAGACAGCGTAGCAAAACAGCATTTGTTTCTTTAGCTGGACTGGATCAAGTCCAAAGGTTCACAGCCTCCTTTCAGGTAGACTGGGTGCCGGTATCATCTGGGTGTGAGGTGTCAGACCTGAGTCCTCTGGATGGAGAGCTGGTGTCCTTGGAGTGTTCCCCCCCAACCCTCTTGTGGTTTATGGGCCCAAGGAGGGGGAATGCAGAGGGGCACAGCTCTAAGAGCTGAACAACCCCGAGGAGCCTGAAGCCCCAGAAAAGACTCTCTAGACTAAATGTTTGAAGCTTCTTATTATCAATTGAGAAAGGGAGTGCGCCGTTTAGTTGGTGGGAGAACAGGATTCTCCTCCCACCTGAAAAACTATTCTGATTCTTTAGTAAACTTACTTTGTTAGATTAAACCAAATGATTAGTTTCAATATGAGTAATTCTTCCATATTTGAAATCTGGGCTTCATCTCTTTCAAATACATACCAAACACAAGAGATCAACCACTGAATAAAACTGATCAACTGAATTAAAATGAATCAAACAATTACACAATACAGATGAAATTTGTAAACAGAGTTGATGAAATGAAATCTATATGTTCTGAGCATGTGTAATAAAATGAATCAATTTATGTATGGTTCACAACATAAAATGGTGTAATACACTTCACCTACCATAGATTAAAATATATATCAAATATAACATTAACTAGGCATTAGTGTGCACCCAACTTTATGTTTAAGATCCCCTATAAATTGGTGAATAAGTTACACATGTAAGGTATTGATGCAGACAGATGTAATGACCTCATTAGCATAAGAGAGAAGGTTTTGATCTACAACAAGCAACTATTTTAACTTGCATTGATTGAATTTATGTCAACAACTTCCTGCCACTAGAACACATGTTAGAAAAGCATAACACATCGATTCATATACATAGTAATGTTAGAATTAGATTGTTCTGCCCCATAATGTGTCTGTGTTTCACCAGAAAGAAAGACCAAGTATTTGACCTGTTGACCTGTAAGTCATAAAAACTTCATCTGGTCAGGACCATACTGGGTTGTTATCTAGTGAGATTCACCAGGCTGGTTGTAAATAAAGAATCTCACCACTTAGTGCCCTGAGAGGTCAAACAAACAGTTTCTGGAAGGATGTAAAAGTTAAGATGTGTACTGTGCATTCATCATTATTTTCATTATCACATTTCATATTCTTCATCTCTCAGTCATCATCCACTACATATATAGTATGTCGAAATTTTTCGATGGAAAGGTCAAATTTTTTAGATGTTGAAAAAAAACATGGAAACGGTCGTATTATAGCGTGTAAAATGATTCTATGGTGGAAAAAAGTCATTTCGTGAAATGTTGTAAAATCTTACAAAAAAACGTCATTGTATGTCGAAATTTTTCGATGAAAACATCAAATTTTTTAGATGTTGAAAAAAAACATGGAAATGGTCGTATTATAGTATGTAAAATGATTCTATGGTGGAAAGAAGTCATTTCGTGAAATGTTGGAAATTTTTACAAAAAAAAGTCATAGTATAGTATGTCGAAAAATTTCATGAAAAGTATGTCATCGTAAAGAATCTTGAAAAATTTCATGTTAATATAGTATGTTAAACAGTATTATGATAAAAAAAAAAAGTCAAATTCTGTTCTGTTGAAAAATTTCACGAAAAAATGTCATAGTATAGTATGTCGAAAAATTTCATGAAAAGTAGCTCATCGTAAAGAATCTAGAAAAATGTCATGTTAATCATATTATAGTATATTAAACAGTATTATAATAAAAAAATCAAATTCTATGTTCAAAAATTTCATGAAAAAAAAGTCATAGTATCGAATCTTGAAAAATGTCCTGAAAACAATCATATTATAGGATGTTAAACAGTATTATGATAGAAAAAGTCAAATTATAGTATGTTGAAAAATGTCATGAAAAAAAGTCATACTATAGTGTGTCGAAAAATTTCATGAAAAAAATGTCAGTCTAGCATGTCGAAAAGAAGGCATAGTACAGCGTGTCAAAAAAAACTCATAGTATGGCGTCAAAAAAAACTCGTAGTATAGCGTGTCAAAAAAACTCAGTATAGCATATCGAAAAAAGTCATTTTATAACATGTCGAAAAAAATCATAGTATAGCATGTCAAAAAAAGTCATGGTATAGCATGATTAAAAAATTCATAGAGAATGTCGAAAAAAAGTCGTAGTATAGCATGTCGAAAAAAATTACAGTATAACAAAAAACAATAAAAAAAGTCATAGTATAGTATGTTGAAAAAAAAGTGACAAAGGAATGTCAAAAAAGTCATAGTATAGCATGTAGAAAAGTATTCATAGTATACCATGTCGAAAAAAGTTATCGTATAGCATATCGAAAAAAAGCATAATATAGCATGTCGAAAAAGTCATACAACCTTGTATTGAAAAATTAAGTCAGCACGATATGTCGAAAAAAGTCAGTATAGTATCTTGAAAAAATATAAAAAGTCATAGTATAGTATGTCGGGAAAAAAATCATAGTATATTATGTTTACAAAGTCATACAATACTATGTCAAAACAAAGTCATACTATAGCATCTCTCAAAAAAGTCATACTATAGTCATACTATATACCAAAAATCCATAGTATAGCATGTCAAAAATATATATATAATAATAATAGTCATAGTATGCTGATAAAATAAAAGTCAAGGTATAGTATATTTTTAAAAACAGTGATAGTATAGTATGTCAAAAAATATAAAAAGTCATAGTATGTTTCAAAAAAAAATTAAGTGATAGTGTACTATGTCAAAAAAAGGTCATTGTATAGTATGTCGAAAAAATAAGTCAAGG
Organism: Pterois miles; assembly: GCA_947000775.1. Classification (NCBI taxonomy): domain Eukaryota; kingdom Metazoa; phylum Chordata; class Actinopteri; order Perciformes; family Scorpaenidae; genus Pterois; species Pterois miles. The sequence goes on from CAMQGK010000341.1 coordinate 12,383,093, forward strand.
TATAGTATTTCGACAAAAAGTCATGGTGTAGTATATTGAAAAAAAGTGTATGAAGAAAAAATAGAAAAAGTCATAGTATTGTACTGACAGACCTCCCAGAAAACAGTCAAATTAAACAGTCAATTCACCAAAAAAAACAACTACTAACAAACGTTTTCACACTTACCTCTAGTGCAGCTGTTACCAGCCTGAACGTCACAAGCTGAATCTGAAGGTTGACTCACGGAACAGGAAAAAAGAAACTATTCTTCTCCCTCTCATATTAAGCTTAAGTCCTATAAAAAAAATGTAAAAAACAAAACATTAGTGGTAGATAAAACACAAAAGGTTTCCACTGCCACCCAAACACAAAGACGAGTAGAACTTAATTAGTGTTGCTCGGCGTATTTAAGACCTACATTTCAAAAATTAAACAGTAATGCCTTTCCCTAAACAAAGTTCTTCTAAGTCTGCTTAATCAACAGACTGCTGTGAACAGGTTACATTAAAACAATTCTCTACTGTAGAAATAGTAGGTGAACTGATCCTTTAACACAAAAGCGCTTACTAACGAAATGTATTACCGTTTTATTTTCTTCCTGCAGGAGACTTCTTCTGCCTCTCCTTGACATCCGGGTTTGTTCAGCTGCGATACAATCTTGGGGATGGCACCCACGTCCTGCAGTCTGTTGAGGAAGTGGACTTGCGCGGCAGGACCTGGCACACGGTGAAGGCTGGCCGAGTTGGTCACCAAGGCTTTCTCAGTCTGGACAATAAGGAGATTAGACAGCACGTGACTGAAGGGATGACCACCCTCGATGCCGCTACAGACATCTTTGTCGGGGGCGTGTCCACTCTGAGCTTCGTCTCCACGGACGCAACTGAAGGGGAGCCACTGGGCTTCACTGGTGCCGTAAGAGAACTTCTACTCAACGGCGAAGAGTTTGAGTTAACAGAGAGGGGTGCAGTAGGTGGAGTCAACGTAGGGGACTGGGATGGGACCGCCTGCGGGTACAAGGTGTGCCAAAACGGAGGTCACTGCAGGGCAACAGGAAGTAGCTCATTCACATGTGTATGCCTGCCGTCATGGACTGGCTCTGTGTGTAACCAGTCTGTAAACTGTGTAAACAACATCTGCAAACGGGGTTCGTTATGTGCTCCGTCTAGAGCCACCTCATACCGCTGCGTATGCCCCTTGGGATGGGGCGGGAGGTACTGCGACACAGAAATAGCTACAGACACTCTCAAGTTTGTGGGAAGCTCATACGTTAAATACCAGGACCCGAGATACAATACAAGAAATTTTAAACACACGCAGGTTTCTTTCAGCTTCCACACAAGCTCAAATGACAGTTTGATAATGTGGATGGGAAGGGCCAAACATGAAGACGATGACTACCTCACAGTTGGACTTGAGAACGGCCACCTCAAAATCGCCGTCAACCTCGGGGAGAGACTTTCCCTCCCAATAACGTTCAGAAATCTCACACTGTGCTGCAACACGTGGCATAACGTGTCCATATCTTTAAATAGCACAATTATCCAGGTGTTCCTTAACAATAAGAGAGTCCTTTTCGAAGACGTGGACCCATTTGAGCGTTACGTGGCCTTAAACTACGGCGGTCAGCTCTACTTTGGAGGATTTGAATTACACAGAAATTTATCAATTGCCACTTCAGGGTTGTTTTCGAAAGGCTTTGAAGGAAGTCTCAGAAATGTTTTTTTGTTTAAAGATACCAAACCGCTGGTGTTTCTCAATAATAGTGAGGGTTTTAATGTTTATGACGGCAATGAATAGTAGTGAAACTCCCTTCGTGATGTGATCTTAAACTTGATATTATTTATTTTCTATCGCCCTAATACAAACTAGTCCAGATTTGTGCAACTTTAAAAAGGTAATTTTAACATCCTACTATAAAATAGTCCATTAGGAGATTTGTGTAATACTGGTATGATTTTAAAAGTAAATCTGTATCCAGTTGGTTTTAAGTGTAAACATTTAGAAAGACATACGTTTTTTTATAATCAATAATAAAAAAGGATTAGCTTTATTACGAACTGTACATAAACAGTGCAAAGGCACACGTCATCTCTAATGTATATTACAAGCCAAAATGTACATACTTTTTCAAAAAAAAAAGTAAGTTTATAAAATATTTAAGCAATTTAAAAGAATTTTAAGTTGGAAAAAAGCAAAGCTGCTGTTCAGATCACGGCCCTCAGTTAAATGTTTTCTGTTACATTCACGCCAACTTCAAATTTCCATCCTTATTTACCACGAGACTGAAAGCATTAACTGATCATTTGTAGCCAGCACAGCAGCTCAATATGAACAAGATATACACAATAAAAAGGTTAAAATTTTGAAACTGTTCCAATGTTCAGTTCTTGGTTTGAAGAGATCACGCCTATAAAGTTCTTCACAATTACCACTGAAATGATATTTCACTTTGGCTGCACTGTCAATAACATAAAAAGGAACTTCTAGGAAGGAAATGGCATAAGCTGCAGACCGATGTATAAAATAACAACTACACTATTAGCCAATACAGCCAAAGTGGTTTGAACCAGCCACGTGACCGACAAGCTAACAGTCTCTTAGAACTCCAATGCTTGCTAGCTGGGCTATTTAAAAAAAAAAAAAAAAAAAAAAAAAAATTAACTGTCTTTTGAGCTTCTCCGTCCGTTCTCATAATCAGAGTCCCGTCTGTGTCGGTGTCTGTCCTTATGACGGCTGCTGTGGTCATCGCTGTGGTGCCTCTCTTTCCTCTTCTCCCCATAACGGTCGTCTGAGTGTCCGTGGTGCCGACTCCTCTCTCTGTCATGGCTGCGTTCATACTTTTTCTCCCGTTCCCGATCATGGTGTCTGCTCTTTTTCCCATGATGAGCGTCCTTGTGATGGCTGTGCCTCCCGTGGTGGTCTCTGTCTTCAGTCGTTCGTGGCCTCTCCCACGGGTCACTGTATCGCTCCTCTAGACGCCTATAGTCTTTGGCCAGCGATGGAGGTCGGCCAGCCGGTTCAGGGTAGCTCTCGGCGTACTGCGATTGAAGCCCAGCGAGAGTGTGAGAAGTGCCATCCTGAGCCCATGGTGCACTGTGGTTCTGATCCTGGGTGAGTGGGATGGAGAAAGTGTGAGGAGGGGGGTCAGTTGGGTATTCGTAGCTGCCAGGTATATGAGGCTGTTGCTGCTGCAATGGGATAGGTGCAGCACTGTTGTATACTGGGAGAGCTGATGCCATTACTGTGTCATGTTGGAGCTCAGAGGCTTCTGTGTAACACACTGCTTGTGGGCCCTGCACTATAGGAGGATGTAGTGTCTGAGTTCCTGTAGCACCAGCCAGGGACATGTCAGGATCTTCCTTTTCAATAGCAAATGATCGAACAGTTGTTTGCTTTTCTTCTTCAGGCTTGTTCTTGGCCTGAGAAAGCTGTAAATATCCCTGGTGAAATAGTGTAACTGGATCATTTCTTGTGCCACTCAACACAGGAACAGGTTTGGGACTCGAAGGAGCTGGGTGATTGGCTTCATCCTTTTGTAGCACCGTTGTTTTATCTTCATCCACACTGGAATATGCTGAGGATTTTTTCAATATTCCACTTAAAGGAGGTTTTGAGCTATTAGTGTGAGCTGGAGCAACCTGGGATTCTGACTGCGACAAAGAAATCCCTTCAGACGATGCTTTTTCAGTGTCAGACAAAAGGCTAGCATCGCCTTCGTTTGCAGAAGCAGCACTGCTGGTTTCAGTCCCACTTTGAGCTGCAGACAAGCTTGCCAGGAAGGCTTCAGTCGATACATCTGGAGGTTTATCTTTCAGAGAGACTGCTGCACTGTGTGTCACCACTGCAGCGTTGTTTCCAGATGAGTTGTTTGCAGCAGATGTATCAGTCGGGCTGGATAGCTCCGGTTCAGCTTTAACAGGTTTAGATTCTTTCTTCTTGATGACAAAGCGCTCTCGTGGTGCGGCAGCTGTCGGACTTTTCAAATTTCCAGTTGATGACTCAGATTTCGGAAGTGGTCGCGTCTTCTGGTTGTCATCTGCTGCTGCATGTTTAACTCCAAAATCCGGCAGAGGTGGTAATTCCCCACCCCAGCCTACTAACACACCTGGAAGAAAGCGCAGTGGTTTTTGGGGTTCCTGACTGCTGGTCTCCTCTGATGCAGATGGTTCTTCCATAGCCTCTGTAACTGGCTCATCAATATCTTCAGTAGTGTTGAGTGGTTTGTCCTTCTCTTTTTTATGCGGAGTAGTCAAGGAAGAAAGGAAAGTTTTCTCATCCTCCTCTGTTGCTCTGCTTTCTTTTGTGGAAACGATGATGGGCTTGATTTCAGGAATAATCCTGGCACTTTCATTCATCTCCACAGGAAGAAAATCCCTTTTCGATCTCTGGCGAATTATAAGTCCAAGGAGAAGGTTGGTGCGGTTGTTTTCTAAACCTGTCAAATGAAAAGATTGAGTTTAAAAGATGAGAAATGTAATGTAATTTACAGAGGAGATAATTTAGTGTTCAGGTTACCTGGCCCATCAAAGGGAACAAGCTGATGTGGAACTTTTTCAGTGGCTCCCAAAGGAATGAGATACATGTCCTTCACTTGTTTCAGGTTATTGGACACCACCCCAAAACGCCTACGACTGCTGAAGTAGGCATACAGAAGAGTATAGGAGATCTCATCTTCCTCCGTCTCAGGGGAGAAGCGAATCAGGCACACCTCCTTTAATATAAAAAAAAAAAAAAAAGCATGTCCGTAAAATCTGCAATCATTGTGCAGGAAGTGGACCATAACTCTTCAATGGAGCAGCTTTATAATGCATTACATGACATTACAAATCTGGATGTTAATTGTCTGGTTATGAGAGTAAGTGATTATATTTAATGAATTTTAGTATAGGCTGTATAATTTCTTTAAGGAGGAAAGCTGCCAAAAACCCACTTTTGTTCCAGTTGCTCGAATCTTCTCCAAGTAGTCCCACACTGTTTGTGGACTTATCCTTCCGCCAACCTGAATGCTGTCTGGAAGGTCCTATTGAGAAAAAAAAGAAATCAAACCTTACTAACAGTACTCAAGTCTAAAATACTTTGCAGCAGCTATTCCAACTCAAAATATGTTCAGTTAGTTCCACTTTACCTCAGTCAAATTGTCCAAAATGCCAGAGACGGGGAAAGCTTTTGTAACAAACTTTGCCACACAGTGCATATGAATGAATCCTTGCCACAGGGAGTTCAGGTTGGAAAGGAAAGTGGAGTCTTCATCTCTTCCAGGTTTATGATCCGACCTGTGACAAATATAAAGGAAATGGAGCAAGCCTGAAAATTCGAGTTGCACACGAGAACCACACATTGTCAGAAATAACTACTTACCTTGCTTCATAGCCTGACTTAGCGTTTCGGAAGCTCTCCTCTAAAACGGTGAGGTGCAGATCGTCCTCGATTGCAGGTGTCGCTGTGCTCTTCGTCTCCTCAGGTTTGGTGGACTGCCTCCTAACCACAGTGGTGGCAACTTTGACCACTTTGGTTGGTACCTCCTCCACAGGGGGCGCCATACGACCTTATTGGAAAAAAAAAACAAAATGTAACAAGTTGGTAATTGAGGACAGTGACGCGTAAGTAGATAAACGTGGCAACAAAGGCAAGGCTTAAAGGGATAGGTCAGGTGTTTTGAAGTGGGGTTGTTTGAGGTACTTATCTATAGTTGGAGATACAGTAGATGACGGTAAGCGTGACCCCAGCATCAAGAAACAGGAGAACCAGAGCAAAAGAAAGGCTCACCTAAAAATATAGTTTAACTGTAGTCTATATTTGTAAACTGAACTGAAAGTGATAGCATATATGTAAACAGATATAGATTTTTTCAGGTGAGCCTTTGTTTTAGGTAAATAAAATGTTTTTCTGCCATTCTCGTCCACAGTATTGTATTCCTTTGCTCCTGTGTTGGTACTCCTGTCTGCTTCTCAAACCAGGGGGAGTGTCAACCATCATCTACTCTAACACACCTACTGTGGACAAGTACCTCATTCAACCCCACTTCAAAACAACCAAACTGTCCCTTTAATGGCCAAGACAAGGGTCTGTTTTCTTGCGTCAGGGTTTACCTGTGCAGATTTTGCAGTGTAGATCAAATAAGTGAGACTTGTGTTGGCTGGTGGTGTCTTTCTCCATGTTGGTGCTCTCTGCTTTCTTCTCAGGGGTTTTTGGAGGTTCCACTGAGACTTCAGTCACTTTGGGAGGAGGTTCAAGCTGACAAGACAAGAGAACAAAATAAAAGAAATTGAAGCAGACGCTTTTACTAGTAATACAGAGTATATACTGTATACAGTAATGCAGAGTAATATTTGTCTTGTCCCTTACCTCAGCAGGCTCAGGTGCCTTCACCGGTTCTTGGCTCTCAATCTCAATTTCACCTTTGTGTGTGATCTTAGTGATCGGGCGTCTCTCGACCTCTCTTTGCTCTTTTTCAATCATCTCAATAGTCTGTAAAATGAGGAAGTTCTTTTATTATTACTTTTTAAGAGGGCTACTGAATATTTAGCATTTCCTAAATACAACCATCCTTTGAAAGAAATGTGATAAAAGAGAACAACATCTCAAAATATGATGTTAATACTGCTTTCTAAGCCTAACTTCAGCTATTAGGTGAATTACTGTGAGTTATCAGCAGGAATTCATGCAATAAAATTAGTAAGAAATCTACAACAAAGACTTAAGCATTACTTACATGTCGGTTCTCCCTTTGTCGCCAAGCAGCCAATTCTTTCGAGGCCAGTTCCTCAGGGCTCATTCGAATTAGGTTACCAGGAGAAATCTCCCCTTTGAGAACCCTCTTAAAGAGAACCTAAAAAAATAAATAAAAAATAAGCCAAATGTAACTATGTTTATATTAAAACTCAAATGCAACACCAAGAAACTTTCGAATTTGGATCATGTCTGATTTAAAATGGTACTTACGTTATTTTTAGTATCTTTGAGGTTGAACATTAAGCTTCTGTACTTGTTCTTGTATTTGTTGTCAGTGTCTTTATACAAGTGAAAAAGCTCTTTCTCCGTCTTCTTGGCAACTTCAGATGCCCTCTCCACTGAGACGCTCAGATCAGACTCCTTCAACCTAAAGTGCAGACAGCATCACATTTGGTGCACTTAGGCTGTTGTTTGTAAAGTTTTTCAATAACAAAAACTTCAATATTAACACAATTCTTATAATCACTCTCACTCATTAAATACTTACCTCTGTATAAGGATTTCTTTCAGAGATTCACGCACACTTCGCCTGATTGCCTCCACAGACACAGGTTTCTTTGAAGATGGAGTCTTACTTTTTGTATCTTGTTTCAGATGAACCCCTAGGAGGTTAGAATGACAATATTCATTGAGCGGGGGGAGGGGGGGGGGGGTGACCTCAACGATTCATTACAGCATTGTGATTACATCATCTAATATCTCAGAAAGGACAATGTTATGTTATGTTATGACCTTCCACAACATTGGTTTTGTGGCCACGTTTGGGTTCCCAATAATAGAAGCAGACAGTCACAACAGAAGTAACACAACAAAATTGTTTGCTGCTATTTTAAGAGACTCTTACCCTACAGATACACTCCTTTTTTTTTTTTTTTTTATAATGCAAGTATTTGCAACTCCCCTCACTCACTTGATGTGTTGAAACTCAACTGTAAACTTTGTTGAGTTGTCAAAACAACAGTGAGCTGGGAGACAATTCTTGGGTTTTTGGGAGGCTATGATCGTTTTACATATACACCCCCTTTTATAGGTATTTTTACACCGGAATGATGCTACACTTAGATGTACCACCAAAAAAATCAAATCTCCCCTGTCATAGGAATATGAATAGTCGTAGTCTTCATGAATTATATTTGGCTTCAGAAGTCTTTAAAAGTTTCATTCATACACCTCTTTTCTGGTTGGTGATGACATTTGTCACAAGTCTTATCTGAACTGGCAGTATATAGCTCTTAAGAAGTTTTCAATTTATGTAACTAAAACCTATGTATTGTATCACACTATGTATAAAAAAAAATAAAAAAATGTATTCCTGTGTTGCAACTGTCTCCATTCAATCTTGTTTACATATTGTAATAACACCGAACCGTGAACCCTGCCTGAGGCCTGTACTATGAAGCAGGTTCAACATACCCAGGATATGTTTCATTAACCCTAACAACCGCAATCATGCTGTCCTCCTACAGTGGTTATCAGCTTGGTAAATCAACCTGGGGTTTCCCAATCTAGCTATCAGCGTGTTCACATGAAAGGGGTGGTATTTGCAGCATGACACCAATCGCAAACACGGACAAGTCTACTGTCTGCAGAGTGGCATATTTTACAAATGAATAGCAAACTATAATATTGGACAAATATGAAAAGGTTTAACTCATAATCCAGACTTACAGCAAAACAGTTGCATCTGCCAAATGCAGGAAGGGCCATGGGTAAAAAATTGCCAAGTATGTGAATGTGTAAAGCTTATATCACTGGCCCATCTAGATCATGAGTTGATCTGACTATAATTACATTTGTTTATTCTGTTAAATTAATGTGTTGCTAGATGTATTCTTATACAATAGAATGAAGATAGGCTTAATTTATCCCCTTGGGGCCATTTATAACAATTTTATCCTTATTCCCTCAGCTGCAACCCCTGCGGTATGAAATGGGACTTGGGAGCAGAAAAATATACACTGCATAGTATGTCATAAAAAGGGTCATAGAGTAGTATGTCATAAAAAGGGTCATAGTATAGTATACCATAAAAATGTCAGGAAGAAACTAATCAGAGAATAATGTCTTAAGAAATGTTATAATATAGTGCAGCATAAAAAGTCATGGTATAGTATGTTATTAAATGTCATGAAAAAGTTCCAGTATAGTGTGCCATCAAAAATCATAGTATAGTAAGTCAGAAAAAAGCCATAAAAATCACAATAGTAAGTCATAAAAAAATGCCATAAAAAGTCATAGTATAATATGTCACAAAAAATGTCATAAAAAGTCATATTATAGTAAGTCATAAAAATGCCATAGTATAGTATGTCATAACAAAAAATGCCATAAAGTCATAGTATAGTATGGCATAAAATGGCATAAAACCATGTTCAAATTTAAGAGTGGGCTTTATCCTGGAACCAAATATGGTGGTGGCCAACAGTAAACAAACACTGATGATGCAGTTGTGATGTCAGCTGATCTATAAGAAGCAACACATTCATTTAACTGAACACACAAATGTAATTATAGTCAGCTCTACTTGTGCCCTCGATGAGTAAGTGATATTATATGTTAATATATGCATTTACACAGTTGGCAATTTATTGCCAGCTGTCCTCCTGCATTTGGCAGCCGCAACTGAGTTTCTTATAGCCTGAATTATGACTTTGATTAGCCTATAACTTCTTCGTATTTGTGTAATATTTTACATTCTGCATGCCTTATCTTGAACATATCCTTCTCCGGAGCAGATTAGGTGTTCAGCATAAGTACGTTACCATGGCGACCTAACCCAGTAAGAAGTGAACTACCATCGTAGGACTGAAAACCCAAGGTTAACCCTCAAGTTACCTCTCTAACCCCAAATTCTGCTTCGTAGTACAGACCTCTGCCCTTGAACCCTATGTATTATTTAAAACAAAAAAAAACAACTTATTTTTACATTCAGAGCCCCCAAAAAATACCTGTTCTATGAGCTCCTTCCCTAGCATCTGTGGACTGCCTCCTATCAGGATCCTGTTTTAGGAGAGATGTGTGAAAAGGACATTAGACATATTATCAATTCATTCAGTCATTAAAGAAAATATCAACAAATATGAAGACATGAAAAAGACACCACAGGACATATTATACCCCCACCCTCAGGCAATGGTTAAAAAAAAAAAACACAGGGTGAGTTTTGTGTGTGGGAAAACGTACTAAACTTTGGTGAGTACACCATGTTAACCATACACCCACGTGCAAGCCGTCTGTACAGGCAAAGTAAAAGCAAAATGACAACAAACCCTTGTGTACTGGTAACACACGTATTGATTACTATCAGAGGATGAATTAGCTGGGGGAACAAATAAAATATCCTTTGTATACGAAACATTTACACAAATGCATGATCAAAAGCTTAATTAAATAACTCACAGTGACACTGCTTACCTTTCTTACTGGTCTGACCCCCCCTGATGGGAGTTTCTGGGATGATCCTGGTTGGGGTTTGGAAGGCAGCTTAAGATCCTGCACCTCCGTCTTCACTTGAACTTCTGGTTTGGCTGCAATCGGGGGCTCGGGCTCCACCTTTTTGCTTTCCTCCTCACAACACTTCAAGCACACGTACATCTGGTCTTCCTCCTCCATTTCGCGAACTTTCGTCAGGTCAAGACCCACGCAGTCGCCGTGGAACCAGTCGTCACAGCGACCGCAGCCTACCATGAACCTAAACAAAGCACATTATTATATTATTAAAAGGTGTTTTAGCAAATTAGCATTCCGACCATCAGATACACTCTGGCACAGAACAAAAATTACATCAATACTACAATCCCCTTTTTATTTTATTTACACATATCTGACTGTAAGCCAGTCAGGTCTTTTGATAATTGTACAAATATTGAGGTTCATTAGCTTCCACCTTCGAAGTCTTAAAGGAACAGTGTGTAACATCTGCCGACATCTAGCGGTGAGGTTGCAGATTGCAACTTCTCAAGCATGTAGAACGACGGTGGCCGACATGACAACATGAATGGCCCTGCCAAGAGTAGCTTAGGTCTTTTATTCATAGCAGAGCCAGCATGTAGTGTGTGTGCAAAATTATGAGGGAAGTAAAGGGTCAAGCAGAGATCAGCGGCAAATGTGTGTGCAAAGAAGGAACAGAAGACAACAAGTTCAGCTCTGACAATATCAAGTGAATGTACAAAAAGGTGCAGTTTGTGCAGAAATAAATGGTGAAGGTCCTCAAGACCAACCAAGGTTTCCCATGTCTTGTTGGCCAGTGGCTGAGTGGCGTGATGGGGGTTATTTACGGAGTGAGTAATGTTATTGACTCTGGCCCAGGCAGGAAAGTTAACATAGGGGTTTGTCCGTTCTGGGCTACTGTAGAAACATGGTGGCCGGCTGCAAAAAGAGGACCTACTCCCTATGTAGATATACACGACTCGTTCTAAGATTATAAAAACAACAATTCTTATTATCAAGTGATTATACACCAAATAAAACATATTCCATTTTTGCCAATGGATCCCCCAAATTGTTACACACTGGTCCTTTTAACTCCCTTACATAATATATGCTGTGCTGAGTAAATGTACAACTATCAACAATTCAATGTTGTTCACAGTTCTGCAACAAACACCTCATTTGTCAAATTAAATCTACAATACACAGCAATTACGTTTGAGTAACAAAATAATGATTTGTCTTGCAACACTTACATGTTATTGTGGTGTTTTTTGCACAAGCCACAACAGTTGTTTCCGTCCCATACAGTCTCACTATTAGCAGGTTGCTCCTCAGCAGGATCCTTCTTCACGACAGGAGCATTGTCTGGAATAAACAGCTGCGGCTCGTCCACAGAGATGCTTCTTGAAGTTTTACTTTTCTGTCTTTGGAGGATCTTTTCAGGCTTTTTCAGTTTCTGCCCTCCTTCCTCTGGCACCTTTAAAGAATGGCCTGAACGACTGTGCATCGGGTTAGTGGTTTCAACTTGGGAGATATTGGGAGGATGAGTATGTTTAGCTGGTCCCTGCTGATCTACACGGTTGCCAGATGATGGGCTCTTCTTCACTACAGAGCTAGGTGTGCTTGGTGATTTTGGCTTCACTTTACTCTCTCCTGTGCTCTGTGTCTTCTGCATTTTAGTAGCATGCTCACTTTGGGTGATTTCTGCAGGCCTTTTCAAAGGTGAAACATCTTTCTTTTCCTTCAGAGATTTAGTTTTGTGCAGGTCTCCTCTTTGGACTTTGGATGGCATGTTTTGGGATACTTTGTGTCCCTTGATCATGTTGTTTGGTTTACCTGAAACCAAGTCCTTATTCTTGTTAGAAGTCAGTTCTTGTTTCGACTTCAGCAGTGTTTTGTCCACAACCTGTTTTTCATTATCAGTCTTATTATTAACAGTAGTTCTGTTGTTCTCAATGTTTTGTGGCTCTCTGATGTCATATTTTTCATCACTGACTGGCTTTTGTTTTTCAGGAACACTCTGATTGTCAAGTTTTGTCTCTTGTGTGCAGGCACTCCCCGTTACAGTCCCGTTGGAGGTCTGCACGTCGTTAGGATTCACATACGGGCCAAGCCCGAGAGCTACATCATCAGCAGAGCTCTTCTCTATTACATCCACCTCTGCCACATTCTCAGGTGTGGTTTTCTGCACACTGACAGCATCATCTGGCAGCAAGGCAAACCCAATGTCCCCAGCATACGAAAAAACACCGTCAAGGCACGCAGACTGGCTCGCTTCAACAGTTTGTGTGTACGAGGGTCCAGGAAGCAGCTCAATCCTAAATCCTGCAATTGTGACTGTCAGTCGTCTCAATACAACGGAAGGCTTCAGCCATAGTCCACCATGAAAATCATTAACATCAACTCGTCCTCCCAGAGTTAATTCTTTCTTGAGCTGGACGCCTTTCACTCCTTTCTCAATGAGAAATGGCTTCTGTAGCCTGTTTGCTGGTTTCTTTCCTGGTTGTCCTCGGTTCATGGTGTTGGCGGATGTGTTACCAGGTTCTGGACCACCGCTATAGTCTGTTTCAACAAGAAAGGACAAAAAAATAGGAAATTGTGTGTCACACATCTCTAATTTGAAGGTGTCATATGGTGGAAACAGGAATCTCACTGAGTAACTTACCGTATTCCAAATTACGTGGGCGTTTCCTCCGCCTGTCAACAGGTTGCTTGACTTGTGTGTTGTCTGCAACGGTCAGTTCACTGCTGACGCCTGTGGATGCTGAACTATCAGTGAGACCTGCAACAGCCAAAACAAATAAATGTAGTCTGGTTAATGTTTTTCTCACTTGCTCCGTGAGGCAAGATGGTCAGAATACTTGCCCAAAGTCAAAATTTTAGCCGCCCCTGAATAAATTATTTAATATATCAATGACGAAAGTTAATTGTCATGTTTTATCCACATTGCTGTCAAACTTGTAGCAAACGGCGTAATATAGTTGGGAGTTTTGCCCACATCCTGACGCCACACAATTTAACTCCTGTTTAACTCACCCTGGGTCTGAGGGCTGTTGAACCCTGGTAGTTTATCAATGTAAGGGGCAAATCTGCTTTAAAAAAAAAAAAAAAAAAAACTGGCACATTTACAATGACATATCGTTGTCAGTTGTCTCTTTAAAATCTTAAAAAAAAAACACCATTGAAACAAAACTGACTTTCCCTCAGCTGCTGTATGTCTCCATTATTTCAAAACATATTCATGACATCAAATGAGTCCAGGTGATTTTAGACTCAAACACTCAAATAAAGTTTGAGTGTGAATGAGATATCTGATGAATGTGATTTGTGTCATCAAACACTTGTAAAGCTGACATAAAATTAAAAAACAAACATATCAGAGAAAAGTCTCTGCTGATGAATAAATAATGTTGGCAAGCTGTTAATATGTACTTAAAATGTCTTCTATCAACTTTATTTGTGAATGACCTTTACTGCGAAGGAGCCACATGAATTGTAACTGTATGATACTTTTGCAATAACTCAGGTTTGCAATACCCTGGCATTTATACTGTACATTTCAAAAAATGTTCTTATTTAATTCATATTTGTACTTTATTACATTTATATTTAACACACTTAATAGATCCTACTTCTCAACATTTTGTATTTCTTATTTGCACTGTGGTTATACATATATATATTGTGTCTTTAATGAACATATTTGTACAAATCATTTATATTCTCATTTCTTATTTGTATTTTTATGTACTTATATTTCAATAAATGTATTGTATTATGTAGATAATTTAGTTGTTACTTACTCATATTTCTATTTCCTTACATTTATTCATTTTTATGTAAGAGCAACTGTGACGTAAGTATTTCTGATTCTGATGAAGTTTTGGACTCTTAATCAAGCTAATTTGCTTTTAATCAAAGTTTGGAATCAGCACAAATCAACATTTTTACCATCTATTTCATCTGCTGACATACCCGTTGAGCCAGCAATCTGAAAAGTGGAGTCCTCATTGTCCAGCAGATTGAATTGAGAGCTTGCACATCCAAACATGGGGTCTTTGTCACTGAGCATGTTCTTGAGTGAATCTTCCAATTGGAGTCCAGGCCCAAACTCATTACTGGCTTCACATTCCAGGTTCTGACCTGTTATCAGGGAGTCGTCCAACTGGTCACTGGGTATTAAATGATTAAAGGTGTCCACAATATCCATGAATGCTGCTGCCTTCCTGCATGAAAACAACACAGACAGAGGAGAGAAAAGGTGTTAAATGACCCATTTTGATCAAGCAAAGTTGAATTAATAATGCTTCAATACAGCTATCATGCATCATGTCCATCATGATCTGTCCATCTTGACCACTGTGGTCAAGCATCATCCACCTTTGACCAGTGGCTTCAAAATAAAAATAGGGATTTTCACATCTTCACATATACATTCACAAATACCTGATACCTGATTACAGTACATAAAAAACAAACAGGCCAAGGACATCTACATAAGACACAACAACAATTCAAAGAAAACACATGCATTCACACTATCATGTCAGTTAAAGGGGCTTTAAAAGGGATTAGCATGTCTAAATTTACAAGCTTCGGCAGATTGTTCCACTCTTGTGGAGCACAGTATTTAAGAGCCAATTTCCCAGTCTTAGTATTAACTTTATTTTCAAGGACCAAATAGTCTTGGGACCTGGCGTTGTGTGAAAAACTGATCTACAGGCTCATTAAAAGATATGTAAACTCAAACTCAGTTTGCCAAGAAGTGCTTTGCGCTACACATTTTTGCTGACTTGGGCTTCCCTTTTATATACTTTCATTTTAATTTTGTTTTTCAGTTATGTGATGATAACGAAATGGGAAAACAGAGGTAACATTTGAGGTGAAACAGGAAATCACTAAAAGATTTATGTGTTAGACTGACCTACCTACTAAGGATGCACAAAGACACTGGCACATTGGCAGATAAAGTTTTAAAATAAGATTATTGACAATGGCCAGTAATGAACATTTCCTCAAATATGAGAGAATGACAAGATTACTCCTATATGCATGAGGTGCAAAACGTTGACGAAGGGAGTGCAAATACAAATATGGATGTGGTGTGGGGGCACATTGGTTAGCAACTTGTGAAATAGGTCAATAGGTTATTTTTGGGATTGTCTCAGGGATAACATCATCCTGTCAGCCTATTATAGGATGATTTTTCTGTTTTGTTTGAGCATGTTACATAAAAAGAAACATGGCATATTTAACATGTAACCTAAGTTGAAGTAGTTTTTTCTATTTTGCTCAGTGAATGTGTACATTTTGAAACTCACTATATTTATGCCTGCATCTGTTTAATTGCATTAAAAGGGGAGAAAAGTGTGAAAAAAAATGTGCTTATATCAACATCTACCAAAATAAGATGAAAAATATCTGCATATCTGCAAAAATCCCTACAAACCACCATATATTCAGAAGTCTGCTGTTGCTCAACCAATAATAGGCACAATATTATTTTACATGTTTCCATATTTGTTTATTTGAACCAAACGTATTTAAATTGTTGATAACCTTGTTTGCTTTGCTACAATCAAAGAGGCATACTGTTTATTTTAGAAGAAGATATGTGTATCTTTAGGTTGGATGGGGGTCCAATATAGGTCAACTTTAAGGCCCCCTGTCACCTGAGTGATTGATTATTCTGGTTAACCAAACTGTTCTAGCACTCTCTCATAGAAGTTAACATGGAGGAAAAACTTCGTTGAAATTGAAAGATGATCGATTTCTCGCTGAAAGTCCCTTACAGTTGTTGCACACAGTGACGGCCAGTTTAAAGCTTCTGAGACGCCTCCTCAGCTATAAATGTTGCCTGGTTTGCTGTCCTGCTACGTTAAGCTAACGTCGCTAGCTAGCATCTCAGCTTTGGCCATTTTCCGTGGGTCGTTTACGTTTGCATAAAAAATGTGCACTGCTAATAAGCGTGAGGTGATGTTTTATTCATGTAACGGTATGAAAACTACTCCTATGAGCAACTTGAAGAACATTCAAAGAGGGAAGCTAATGTTAAATCACCTGCAAGTTACCGTTTATTAAATCACGTTACAAATACACACCGTTGAGCAGGCCCGAATTGAACAGTACATGATACAAAACCACTAACGTTACCTAAATATGTTACCAGATCTCTAAACGCGTTGATTTAATGTCACATAATGTAACTTAATACCCATACGAAACACCGCGTTTCTGTCACTAGCTAGCTTCTCCCAGTGAAGTGTTTGCTAGTTAGCATGCTAACGTTACGGGACGGCTAACAACAATCCGCTGTGCAGCGCTAGCATGTATGTTAGCAAGCTAACGGTAACTTATGAAGGAAGTTACCACCTAAGGCAACGCCCCGTTTCAAGCTCCAACACAGTTCGTATAAATGTAATTGCAAATGACAAAAATCATGTGTCAGGAAAGCTGAAATGTGTTGAACAAAATGTATAAATATCTACTTAGACAGCTCGATGCTAAATCTGACAGGCTAGCTAGGTCGCTTTAGCATAGGCCTTGGCGTACCAAGTTTGTTTGCAGTGCTGCGAACGGTCGTTAGATGATCACGCCCACATGCATCTGTTCCACTACGAGCAGTTTGGATATTTAGAAAGATCTGCGCTCATATATGTAACACTCTTACCTCTCTCTTACTGCAGTGCTGTATCTAACTCGTGTAAGGTTACATGCTAGCACAGCTGCTCCCAGTTAACTTCCTCCAACTCGGCCGTCACTCGTACTGCTGCTGCAAAGCCCTGTCAGGCTCCGTCACGTGGTTTCTGTTTACAGGTAGCATAGCAGCTGATAGCACAGACATGTTAACACATACAGCATCTATCTACAGCCTGTTTTTCAGTGTGTATGCTCTGTAAACAGGAGTGCAGAGGGGTTAACTGACCTGAAGAGCAAACTATGTTGTTTGAGTCAATATTTTTCTCTTCCCTGCCAATGCTGTCATTACCACGGAAGAGAAAATGATTTGTTTCCTCATATATAAATGAAATATTTGATACCCTGTAGCCAAGAAAGAAAATGTGTATGTATTTTTTACATTTGAAAAGCAGGTTTCCAGCATTTTGCGTTAAATATGGCAGTTTTTACCATTGTAAAAATGAAGCCAAGAGGCAAAAAGTCCATGTAATAACACTACAAGATAAATAGTGTCCACAATAGCATCCAAAATTAAGTACTTTTTGACTTGCTCTCTGTTAGATTTATGAGCTTTCAATATCATATTTCAACTTTACAGCACACATCTACAACCCTTACGACAGCAGAAAAAAAGTGTGTTAAAGGTGCAGTGTGTAGGATTAGGTGGCATTTTGTGGTGTGGTTGCAGATTGCAACCGACCGAGTACTCCTCCACTCACTCCTCCCTTTCCAAGACTGCGGTAACGAACTGTGGAGTGCAAAACCACGCTGACGTCATTTGCCTCGCTCAGAGGCCATTCTTACCATAATAGCACTACTTTATGAGCAACCGATGTCAGACGGCGGCTGGCGGTACCACGGTTTTGCACTCTGCGGATCAAGTTACTGCAGTTTCACGAGTGTCAGAGAACTACGGTGGCCTTCAAGTAACGTAAAAGTGTGAAAGGCTCTCTCTAGAGGCAGTGTTCGGTTTGTCCATTCTGTGCTACTGTAGAAACATGGTGGACTCCGTGAAGAGGACCCACTTCCTATATAGATATGAAGGGGTCATTCTAAACAAATGAAAATGTCTTAGTCTGAGGTAACTATACACAAATATGCAGTATGTCAGGGATAATGTACAGTGAGCCGGTCAAAGAAACTCTTCTGTCATTGTCCTGATGGAGTTTCTTTCACAGTAATGACCTACTAGTTGTACATTATCCCGCTTATAATCCCGCTTGTAAATTTCTCCACTGTGGGACTAATAAAGGAATATCTTATCTTATCTTATTACATGCCTACTTACTTAAGAAATTAATAATTTAATCACAAAAACAGTCCACCAGAGTCCAATATCAGAACTGCACCCATAGCAACAGTCTGCTATAAAGAAATAGCAGACGGTAGAAGGCAGCGATTAACCAAGCAGAACTGAGTATTCAACACAGCCGTGTAACAAAATATAATAATCATTTTCTGCTAATAGGTCACCGAAAATGTTACACACTGTTCCTTTAAGTCCTAATCTACAATTGTATTACTTATAAGACAAACACAACAGTAATTTGAAATTTGTAAATGAAAAATATAAAAGGTAGCCCATACAAAGATTTGTCTAGTCTAGG
Source organism: Pterois miles (assembly GCA_947000775.1). Taxonomy (NCBI): domain Eukaryota; kingdom Metazoa; phylum Chordata; class Actinopteri; order Perciformes; family Scorpaenidae; genus Pterois; species Pterois miles. Next base: position 12,401,522 of record CAMQGK010000341.1, read on the forward strand.
AGGACACTGCTTTGTTATGAAAATATAAGAACTAATATCTGTCTCCAGTTTTTAAATGTGAAACCGCACCATAGAGAGCTGCCCTTTGTCTTAAATCACAGTGGGAGCACATGGTCATCCATACTATCTAATTTGAATTCTGAATCAGGTTTGTAAGTCTCTCAGTTTGAGCACCAGTGTTTCAAAGGTTGAGGCAAGGCCCAACAATGCTGCTGACCAAATGAAGAAGAAGCTAAGGCTGTTCTGTTAATAATCCACTAATAGTCCATTTCTACCAGAGGAGCTTGAAAAACACTGAAAATCAATCAGCTTCTGACGAACAAGCTTTTGTGACAAAAAATTCAAATACACATCACAGATATACCATACTTATATCCAGCAGTGCAATGTAACTGATTAGCCTACATTTACTCAAGTGCTGTACTTAAGTACAATTTTGACACAGTTGTACTTAACTTGACTATTTCCATTCTCTGCCACTTTATACTTCTACTTTACAGTCCACAGGGAACCCTGTACTTTTTACTCCACTATTTATTTGACAGCTGTTTAAATTAAAATATAAAACATGATATGCTTACACAATATGATGCAGTACTAATCTACCCAGCCAGTACAACAGTATCTCAAACTGACTTAATATTGATGAACTACTGTACATCATTAAAATGCTTACGTTTTCATTAGTGATGAAACAGAATAATATATTATATAACAATATATTATTCTGCTGATAATACCTCTGTACTTTTACTTGAGTAACATTTAGAATTCTGGATTTTTATTTGTTTGTTTAGTTGTTTAAGTATTTTTAAACTGTTGTATTTCTACTTTTACTTGCGTAAAGGATCTGAGTACTTCTTCCACCTCTGCTTATATCAGAGTTAAAAGCTCATTTTATTGAATGCCAAACAATCAAACAAATTATTCTTAAAATGGGAGCAGGATGATTTTTACATCTTATCCAGTAGGTAATGATGACATCACCGAAAACCACTAATCAATGAAGTTGAATTAAAAAGGCACACGGTGGTCAGAATTAATTACATACATAATTACATACGCAACAACAACTTTCAATACAGGCGTATATTGACAGTATCAAATGTGAAGATAACACATTTGCACAGAAACATCTTTGATTACTTTCATATTGAGTGTAGTTGTATTGTCTACATTCTGTATAATAGGTGAGAGCTACCAGCCCTGTAGTTCTTTGCTTTGACACACCTGAGCAGATAAACATGTCATGTAAAAGGTTGAGACGTTATCAGATCAGTTGTGAAGGAGTGGAGTTAGTTCTGGGATGAGAAACACAAATGTGAAGAAAGAAACTAACGCAATGTTAAATCAAAACTGGAAAAAGGAAATATTAAAAAATGGATACAAGACTTTTTTCACTTGCAATAATAAAAAAAAAAAATCTGTCAATTGAACAAGTGAATATTCTTGGTAATATTTGTTAAAATAAGATGTAATATTTAGGCCTGTAAAGACAGAGAGAGATTAGAGAGACAAAGAAATTAGCTGGGGAAAATCATTTTGAGCAATATTTTACTAGTATTTGGACATGTTGTGTGCCTGTAACGCTCAAAAGTAGAATTTTGTCAAGATGAGATATGCAGGACACTTTGTCTAAAAACAAGTCCCAATATCTCACTGAAGTGCTACCTCTACGGTGGTTGTGTCTCATATTACGTTTTACAAGATATTTCGACTAGTAATTAATAATTGCATTTTTTGCAGTGATATGCAATTCAGAATCTGAGGGATAAGAATAAATAGTCAAATGTATTAACTAATTGCTCGAATAACAGACATCTTAAGACTTGTATAATAATACTAATAATATCTTTTACAGTTTTGATTTCACCATATAGTATATAGCTATGACATCGCAGATAAGAGAGAAAAAACACAACTCTATTAAGTTAATTAAATGTGTCTACAATCATCAGTAGTAAATGTCCAAAGACAACCCACAAGACCCAAACCATAGTGAATTAGCAGAAAACACATAAGAAATACAGCTCCTTATTATCTGGCTAAATACTATGACTAATAAGGATTAAAAACTGTATTAAAAGGGTTATTTTGATAACTGCTCTTGTAATCTTTCCTTTGGGTCTAATCCATACCACAAACCATCATCATCCACTGCAGCCCAAGCCATTCGCTCTGTGGTAAATGTGGCTGCCCACTGTCCTGACGGAGAAACGACGATAGCGCCTCCTGCGCCATGGACACGGTCTCCCATGTACTGCAGAGACACCTGGGCAGAATCTGCTACTGATTTACCTGTGAGGACATATGGAAATAGATGGAATGAAGTTAACTGACTAAACTCATTTGGGAATCGATATGGAAACGGCTACCCGACAACCTGAAAAGCTTCTCCTGCAACCTGAAATCTTTCTGAACACCCAAGATTGTCAGCACTAAATATCAAATTAGTCTCTCTTATTTTATAGCTTGTCATTTTTAGTATCAGGACTTTTTAAGGGGGTATAAGTGAGTACATGCAAAATGAACAGTGTATTGCAGTGCAGGCTACTGTCAGATTATGCAACTTGTGAGTATACCTATATAGGGTTGTGCAATAGGAACAAACATGTAGTGTCGTGTAGCCTATATGTGTAGCCTATATGTTGAAATGTGCAATATCTTAGTTTTATCTCCTACTCGGTATTTATTATGCACTTTATACTATGTAGGGGGCATAGTAGATAAGTGGTACGGCCCTTCTCCTATTTGTTCATTATACATACACTTTATATTATGCAGGGTCGGGGATTTAGCATGTGGGGGCATGGCCCTTTCACTGTGTATGACATGCACTTTATACTAGGCAGGGGGTATTTTTACTGTATCTAATTGTGATAAACTGCTTGACTGAAGTCTGTCATATTTGTTATATGTATTTATTGTATTGTGGATTGTACTTGACACTGGGATGTTATGTAGTGATCCTGTGGTGATGCTGTGTAGTGTGTTTATTGTGTCTGTGTTTGGGACTGCAGATGGAAATTAGCATCCCTGCTAAATCTGGTGATCTTTTTGTATAAATAATTTATGTCTATGCACACTGTCCTTTTACATGAAATAAAACAAAAAAGTGTGGTGACGGCCTTCTACAGTACAATAAACACAACAAATCCACCTTCTACAAACTTGCAAACTCATGTCATTGAAAGCCAGAATGATAAAACAGCAAGATTAGTATGTAAGTGTGAACTCGGAGTAAACAGGCAAGACCACATTTCATTCTTTGTGTAGAATGACACAGAAGCTGGTTTCAACTCAACCATGTAATAAGTGCAGACGTAGTTAAAATCGTCATACCATTGAATCAAATTCTGTTAAAAAAATGTCACAAATAGGTAACATTTACCTTAATTCTGTATTGCCAGACAAAAAATAAAACTAACTACAATGCAAAATTGTAATCACTCTAAATTTCATTCACACTCATTCATTTTATTATTCAGTGTTGTGATGATTATCCCAACAGCAGAAGTGGGGGCATGAAATTATATTAAGACCAGGTGTAGCAGGCGTTGGTGGTATAGTGGTTAGCATAGCTGCCTTCCAAGCAGTTGACCCGGGTTCGATTCCCGGCCAACGCAGTTACTTTTGGGGGCGGCAGTAGCTCAGTCCGTAGGGACTTGGTTTAGGAATCGGAAGGTCACCGGTTCAAGTCCCAACATGGACCAAGACCAACTGAGAGGTACCAGTTTACCTCTTGGGCACTGCCGAGGTGCCCCTGAGCATGGCACCAAACCCCCAACTGCTTGGGGCGCTTGTCAGGAGCAGCCCCCTCACTCTGACATCTCTCCATTAATGCATGTATATAGGTCCTGTTTGTGCATGAATGTATTTCAGGTCTGTGTGTACTGTGTGGAATTAACAACAGAGTGTAAAAACTGAATTTCCCTACGGGGATTAATAAAGGTTCATCTTAATCTTAATCTTAATAAAGTCTGACATACAGTATGTGTCTTGTCTTAATAGTTTGAGAGTGAGATACTTCACCTTGTTCAATATGTGAAAGAATGAGTCTGGCCAGTGTGACTTTAAGAATAGACTCTCCATGACCGGTACAAGACACTGCACCACTGAGGTTGTCTGCGTATCCACCAGAGCCTATTGACAAGAGAAAATATGAAAAAAACATTAAATCTACTATACTAAAATAAAAGTTGAGAGTATAATTAGAATGGTAAATTAGCTCTTAAAGTCTTCCCCAGTGAAACAGAATATTTGAGCGGTGTAAAGTCATAAGAGGGATTCAGATCAAATCCTTCGCATTTGAATGGCCTGCTAAAAAGTGGGTGAGCTTAAAATGTAGAGCAATACGGTTGCTAAAAGTTGCAGATAGATTGATGGATGGATGCCATGATGTTATTGGCTGAAATTGGTTGGTACCAGCTTATGTAGCACAGATCATATTTTGTTTTACCGGAAGAAAAGAAGTTTGGATTTTGAAATAAAAACAGAAAGAAATTGATTGTAATTTAATTTGATTTTGCATGTGTTGTTAAATAGGTGCACAATATGACAACGAATGTGCTCTAAAAGAGTTAAAAATGCATTTTTCATTTCATCTCAAATTTAAAGTGTAGCTTGTTTGGATAAAGTAAATTATGTGACAAAATCTGATTTCATAATAATAATGATTGACTTCTAATTTCATTTACTCTCATTTTAACTATAGCTGACAATGTACAAAATGTACAATGCACTATTTGATATAGTGCAAGTAAATGAAGTAATACCAATGATTGGAGAGTCTCCCACTCTGCCAGCCATTTTATTTCTGATCCCTCCAGTTGATGTTGCACATGCAACATTGCCAGCAGAGTCCACAGCAACCGCCCCAACAGTATCATGAGCCCTAGAATGAGAACAAAAAGCTTATAAAGGTAGACATATTTCACTTCTCATGTGGCTAACATAATAACTAAACAGAGACATTCTCTGGATGTTCATTTAATGAAAACATTTCCACAAGGCAGAGGATGTTTCAGAACTGAGACGGCATGTTAAAAGGTACAGTGTGTGGGATTTGGTGACATCTAGTGGTGCAGTTGCAGATTACAACCGACCGAGTACTCCTCAGCTCACTCCTCCCTTTCAACAATGGCGGGAACGTGATCCGCCAAGTGCAAAACTGTGGTAACGCCATTCTCCTCGCACAGAGGCCATCATTACCATAATAACACTACATTAGGAGCAACAGAAGTCAGGCGGTTGCAGGCGGTACCACGGTTTTGACCTCTGCAGCTCACATTAACGCAGTTCCACAAGTGCGTTGGAGAACTACAGTAGCTTTCAGGTAACGTAAAGACATGAAAGGCTCTCTCTAGAGCCAGTGTTTGCTTTGTCCATTCCGGGCTACTGTAGAAATATGGCGGCCCAACATGGCAGACTCCATGAAGAGGACCTGCTCTCTATGTACGTTAGATATGAAATGTTACACACTGTTCCTTTAACAGGTAATCATCACATTTAATGAAACTTCCTATAATGGCCACCAAAACCACATTGTGATCTAGTATCAGTGAAAACAATTACAACTTTTTGGTCAACTTAAAAAAAACAGACTGTCTTTAAGAGGACTTTAAAACATCTTCTCCTGCAGTATTAACTGTGTGCACTTTCTCTGCCAAGCAGGCTCTGCCAAGCAGGCAAGTTCATATTTATTTTATTTCAAGGTAGTGTCACACCATCAGGGTATTCAACCTGAAAAGATGCTGTGTAGAGATTTGTGAGGTATTCTATGTCCACACTAGAAGGGGTAAAAGTAAAGCCAAGCACTGCAGATACTTACCACTGACAGTTGAACGTCTCCATTACTCCAGTAACATAAGTCTTGTTCTTGCTCCACTCTTTCCTCTCATACTCAGTCACCAGCGTATCAGTGGGAACTGTGGCCATGCCAATGCTTTCTGCAAACTGGCTTGCGCCGCTGCTTGTCAACATGACGTGGGATGTCTGAAATGTTTAATAGCAGCAAATACACAAGAAAAAGATCAAACAGAAAATGGTTTTCAAAAGATTTTCACCGATGGATAATAATAGTACGTCACTAATCAGATCAGTGCCTCTCAAGCCATCAGTGGACTCTTGTGGCTTCTTTCACAGAGAGACAAAAGTAGAGTATTTAAGACGACACCTTTTCCATCACTGCCCGTGCCAGTGACACAGGATTGGCGATGTTCTTCACTGACGACACGCCGCCACTGGCAAGTGTCCTTCCATCCATGATGACGGCATCCAGCTCCACATCTCCGTCAGCATTTAGTGTTGCTCCGTGCCCTGCCATCACAATCAGTGATCAAGCTGGAGAGCCCTCATCAATGCTGAGAAACTAAACAAACTCAAACTCAAGCTAGAGATATGATTTCCATCCTACATTGTGAGCAGAGGTTTTACGTTGCCTGCTACATCCTCACAGGTCCACAGGATGGTGACAAAGCAGTACAAAAGAGCATAGTACAAGTGACTGATCACTGATGTCCAGTTTGTATGTACTTATACAGATTAGTTTGGTACATAAAAGTACATCAAGATTTCCACAGGTGTTGATGTATAATTTAAAAGATTTTAGTTTTAATGTAGCATCATTGTGTAAAAGGTTAAGTTAACATACTGTATGCCTATGTAAAGCATGTTGGCAGATGTTTGTTGTGTTTATACTAACAGAAATCAATAAGCACAGGTAAGATATGCATCACTGTGCTTAACAGTTGATCTACACTTGCTTGCCAAGTGAAAATATTTTGGGTTTATATGTTTATGTTCAAGTTGTCCCATAAGATGCACATTAATTTAAAAGAGGCACTACACCCATTTTCAAAATACATACATGTAATTCCTATGGTCTAAGACAGTCTATATAATATTAGTAAACATAAGCAACTCCCCCAAAGCCAAAAACTAGAGTGCTAAAATTCAAACTTGTGATGTCACTGCTTATTAAGTCTGGAGCTGCTACATAGGCAATGAATAGGGAGAGATGTCATAAATGAGTGCATTATAAAAAGAATAAAGCTCATTTTGATATAAAATAAATAAATAAATATATATTCTGTGGGTTCACCCATTCACTGTCTATGGAGCAGCTCCAGACTTTTATCACTCTAGTTTTTGGATCTGCAAAGAGTTTTTTATGTTTACTAATATTTTTGGACTGTTTTATACCATAAAGATAAAATGGATGTAGTTCCTCTTTAAGTTCAAGATTGTTATTTTGTACAGTGTCCAGAAACCGCCTTCGACTGGGCAAGTTTATGTTTTTCAAGCTTGCCAGAGTCACTATGAGGGCATAACACATAAAAGCAATCTAAAATGTAGATTACATTTTGGTGCAGACTCCATTTGGGATTAATGCCAGATTATGAGGATGAGCCCCATAATCTGGCAGCAGCCTCGCCTCCACTCGCCGCCATCACTCTGATTCTGGGTCTCGATGAATGCGGCATCACCACCAGCAGATGGAGACATCGAGCTACAGACAAATCTATCTGAATTAATAAAGATCATGGTGACCATCAGTGATTGGCTCCTGTGTGGCCAGGTGGGAGTAGTTTTAGGCTTTTCAAAGGGATGTATGAACGACTAAGAGCCAAGAGCTGTGGCTCTGAGACCTTATGCTAAGATCTCTGTGAAACATCAGAGATTAGAGAACAGTGGCCAGTTTACTGAGTATATAATCATTCATTCATTCATCGTCAACGCTTATCCCGTTAGGGGTCGTGGGGGGCTGGAGCCGATCCCAGCTGGCATTGGGCGAAGGCGGGGTTCACCCTGGACAGGTCGCCAGTCCATCGCAGGGCACATAGAGACAGACAACATATAGACAGACAACCATTCACACTCACATCCATACCTACGGGCAATTTAGAGTCATCAATTAACCTAAATTGCATGTTTTTGGACGGTGGGAGGAAGCCGGAGTACCCGGAGAAAACCCACGCTTACACGGGGAGAACATACAAACTCCACACAGAAGAGTCCTAAGCAGGAATCAAACCTGCGACCCTCTTGCTGTGAGGCGACAGTGCTAACCACTGCACCACCGTGCAGCCCGAGTTTATAATCCTGTTGTCCAAATTTAGATTTGAATGTAGATTTGTGTGTATGAGTTTGTGTGTATTGTTAATAAATATTGATAAGCATAATTCTGTACAGCACACCTGCATTGAACACAGTGTTATCTTCCAGAGCCCTCACAGCTGCCTCAACAGCATCCAGTGCACTTCCTTCCCTCTTCAGCACTGAAAACCCTTCACGGGCAGCCACCTTCACTCCGTCAGCAGAGGCCTCGGCCAGGTCATCTGGTATGGCCCACGCCCCACCATGCACGACTACGACTGGTGACATTTTTACGGTCCTGCAGAAAAAACACAGAGTGGTTTATGGAGTCTCTAGAGATAATATTTCTCATTGTTGGACTACACGCCATTAGGCACAGCGCTGCAGCTGAAGTTAAATGTTAACTTTAATACATCTTGGCGATAGTACTACAGGCTCACTGCAAATGACGCTCCACCCTCTAGAAAGAATCTAGAAAGACAGGATATGGCGTTTGGAAGAATTTCAATCTGGCAAGATGTCCAGAGTGTAGACAGTAGATTGATCATTTACAGTCCTCCTTTTGAGGAAATTTGTAAAAGAACAAATAAAGAACATTAATTATGACAGAAAGACATAGCCACAAGGAGCACAATACAGTCACAAGAACATTGTTGTTGTGTTATTGCTGTAGTTTGTTGATGGCACAGAGCACTAACTACCACATTTTTTTATGACAGATCAGAGATCTGTATCTGAGGCCGGCTGGGAATAGAGCGAGGCGTGAGTTCAGGGAGTGGCTGAGGTCATGTACTATGGTGAGAGTGTTGCGTGTGAAAGCAATGTCAATGAGGGCTCAAGGTTGGGGTTATTTGATGCAACTATGCTCGCATAGTATGCAAGAAAAACTAGTAAACTGATTTTATCTCACTTGATGGTAAAATGAGAAGGTGACTGTTTAAGATGTATTGTTGCTCCCACTGCACTTTCAGCAGTTAGGAAATTTTACTTTTGCATCAAGACCATGTATTTACTCCTTAAATAATAATTCATACAAAACATTCAAGTGATGTGTTAACCATTTCTCCCTGAATGAAGTGCAATTTAAACATATAGATTAACTGCAGACATGCCATTTATTTCCACTTCAGGCTTGGAGCACACCATATACTGAGGATACTTGCTATAGTTATATATCATATACTGCTGGATACAGCACAACCATAACATTGCAGCCAACGGCAGTACTGCATTTCATCAATGCATCGATATATTCCTACTCTTTCTTCTCACAGATGTAGAGGAACTCCCTGCCCGCCACCACACCAAATTTGGGATCAATCAGAGCTTACATTATGAAATTACATGAGTTTTGGTGTACCATCTCCCATTCAGCCTGGTTTATTTTACACTTCTTTTATTTATAGGATGTGTCACAATATTTGTCAATTTTACCACTATTGCAGTAAATATTTTTGAACAAGAATACATTTCATATGTAGGAGACCTAACAGAATATGAAAACACTGTTGTACTATCTCAAAAACAAGCGCACTTAGTCTACGCCTACAGTTTTGAAATGTTGATCTGACTCTGGCTGAACTGCAGGATCCGTGGCGTGAATCCTCAGGTGTGGAGCCTCCTCGGACAGACACGGGTTATTGTCAGGTGTGCAGCTGCTTGAATCATCAACATTAAACTAATGAAAAATGTGGACATTTGTTCTCACCTTTCTGGATCTTCTCGCTTCTTCCAAGATTAGAGAGGATTTGCCAAGTCTTTTGCCCCAGTTCACTGAAGTCAAGTCCGATATAATTCAAGCAAGACTTCCGGTTAAGCCTTTCAAAATAAAATCAGTGTTGCCCAATTTGTTGAACATCGATTAGGCTCGTAACCATCTTAATCTTGAAGCTGCAGTGGGTCGAAGTGGAGCAAATATGATTTTTTTTTTAAATAAAACACAACAGTCACTATATCCTGACAGTAGTGCATGAGACAGGTAATGAAAAAAATCACATGCCTCTGTGTCCTCTGGTGCTCCTAATGGTATCTGCAAGATTTCAGACTGGAGGAAAACAACCAATCATATTCAAGCCGGAGTCTCTGAGCAGCTGTCAATCACTCGTGAATTCACAACTCGTGATTCATCTGCGTCTGGGGCTTCAGGCAGGAAAGAAATAAAAGTTTAACAGAGCAAACTTGGTAATCACCATTCACATGTAGGGTGAGAACAGCTTTCTTTAGTGATACATACATTTACAAACATTAGCACACACAGGAGGGACCTCCATGCAAAGAAAAGCAGCACCAACCCTTCAAATTAAAAGCATTAAAGCTTCAGTAGCCAGAATATTTTTGGCATCATTTGGCAAGAAATTCATAATAACCTTTCAACATATTGTAATTCAATTGTTCTGAGAGAAAACTAGACTTCTGCCCCTCCTCATGGCTTTGTTTTTAGGTTTTTAAAAATCTAGCTCATGATCGGAGACTTGGGCCAATTACACGTCATTTCAGAGAGAAAGTTCCAAATGGCTGTTCATTCAACAAATGCAGCTGTTAATCACTTATGACCTCTGATCATGGTCAAACTAGGCAGTTACTGAAACATCTTGTCGTGTCCTGAATGGTGCTTGGTATTTCCTCAGCTGATCTCAACATGGCTGCTGGGTCACACACTTCAGTTTGTGACATGGATGTATGAAGACAACTGGATACAGCATTGGAGGTGGGGCCCCATTCATTCCTATGAAAGTTGCTCAGCAGCGCATGAAGGTAATGGGTAGATGTCCGGGTCTTCCAGGTCTTTCTGGGCCCCACTGTGCATGTCTGTTATGCATAGCAGCATCCGCTCGGTCACATCACTCAGTCACAAGGTCCCAACGTCACAGTTGAGACTTAAACAGAGGAAAGGAAATAATAATAATTGTCAAGGCAAATTTATTTTCATAGCAATTCAAACAATAAATCAAATGGCTTTACCAACACTGAAACTTTAAAGAAAATTAGAAATAAACACAAATTTATTAAATGAAAGAGAGATTACATTATTACAAAACAAAAGAGATAAACACAACACTTGAGGGCAGCACAACAGTACAGGGTTTAAAGCCCACTTTTAAATGTGGACAGAGATTAAGTGCACCGTAGAGCCTCTGATAATTAAAGAAAAGATTATTACTTACTGCTGCAACTCAAACTTTTATAAAATATTCAATACAAAATAACATAAACCTTTGAAAGGATTATCTGCATCACTTGGATGTAGTAAAGACATATGCAGTGTTGCACTTTGACCATTAGAGAGCAGTAAGAATGCATCAAATCCAAGTTGAAACAGAATAATTTCAGTATTGATAGAGTTTTTAAATAGTGTCAGCCACAGTCCTCTGTCCAAAGTGACATGCAGCAGTCTGATAAAAGTCTTCTTCTCTCTGTGCTGATAAACATCACTGGAGAAGATATGTTCCCGTCCATATTTCTTTTTGTCTTTCTATTAATGTCACGGTGAAGGACCACATTGAGTGTGTTTTTTTTTTCTGTCTGCCTGCTTTAGTCTAAATGCAAAACCATACCATAGGATTACAAGATTAAACCACATTTACCGTCACAGTCATCATAACCATTAGTAGCTACTGTAACAGCAGCAGGGTCATCATCATCATTGTCATGAATCATTTCATTCACTGAAATTAAATCAGTGAAGGTTCAGCAAGCGTAAAATGCAAAGACAGTACTGTCACTTATTTTAGGCCATCAAGAAGAAAAATAAAATTGTGTCTCATTTCAGAGAGCCATTAATCCATCCATCCATCTTCAACTGCTTACCCGTTAGGGGTCGCGGGGGGGTGGGCACATACTCACGCTCACATTCACATCTATGGGCAATTAGAGTCATCAATTAACCTAAATTGCATGCCTTTGGACTGTGGGAGGAAGCCAGAGTACACGGAGAAAACCCACACTAACACAGGGGGAACATGCAAACGCCACACAGAAGAACCCCAAGCCGGAATCAAACCTATGACCCTCTTGCTGTGAGGTGAGAGTGCTAACCACTGCACCACCATGCAGCCCCGAGCCATTAATCATTAAATATAAAAAGAAATGGCGAGGACATCCAAGTTATGATCAATAATGGCTCCTTCTAAGCCTGCTTGTCATTTCAGAATGAGCAGAAATAGCAGTTAGCCTGAGCTATATTATCAATATACTGTATGTATACAGAGGTACAGAGAAAAAAATATTGGTTGGTGGTCGGTTGGTGGGTTGATTGGTGGGTTGGTACATGGATGGGTTGATTTGGATGTCTAAAGTTGTACTGTTGGATGGTTGGTTGTCTCGTCACAGTGCCAAAGGTGCAGAAGTCTAGATTTGTCTCAGAACACTTAAATTACAATATGCTGAAAGGTTATTATGGGATTTTTGCCCAATGATGCGAGAACATACTGCCTACTGTCACTTCAATGTGTTAGAACAATATCAGATTTTACAGACAAATGCAGTTGTGTCTCATTACTGCACACTGACAGCAACATCAAAATTGACTCTCAGGGTCTGTGGTCCCTCACAGTCTTTATGATTCTGGTCAGTGCAGTTAGAATCAACTCTAAAGGTCAAGTGGTGCTAGATATTAGTCATTCACCAGCCTCATCTGCTCAAATTCAATAGTAAAGCAGTTTGAGTGCTGTGCTGCAGATGACTTTAGGAAGTCAATGTCATAGCTATGGGCCAAGAGAAACGTTTCATATGAGATGCATGCTTTCACTGCTGACATTGCTTCATATAAAGATCTAATGAAGCATTCACTTAACACTGAAACTTCTTTAAGGGTCATATAATTCATTTTGCAAGCAGAAAAAGCTTTTATTACTCATTGAGTCCTAATAGGACAGAAAGTAAACATTTACATTATTCTGAGTCTTAAACCTGCACTAGGCTGAAAGTTTTTGGCATCACTGGGCAAAAAAAATCCATAATAACCTTTCGGCATAATGTAATTCAAGTGTTCTGAGAGAAAACTAGACTTCTGCTCCTCCGGCTGTTTTCAGGCTTTTAAAAATCTAGGCCGGGATGGGAGACTTTGACCAATCACAGGTCATTTCAGACAGAGAGCATTCCTATTGGCTGTGCTGCGGCTGGTTGGTGGTGATTGTTATTTCCTTGACAGATCTCAACAAAGTTGGTCACAAACTTTCTCATTTTCCAGCAAAACAGTAAACTATAAGATCCATCCATCCATCCATCTGCAACCACTTATCCCGTTAGGAGTCGCAGGGTTAGGGTGCCAATCCCAGCTGGCACTGGGAGAAGGTGGGGAACACCCTGGACAGGTTGCCAGTCTATCGCAGGGCACATAGAGACAAACAACCATTCACGTTGACATTCACACCTACGGGCAACTTAGAGCTTAGAGTTTAGATCAGTTAACCTAACCTGCATGTCTTTGGACTGTGGGAGTACACTGGAAGATGTTTCAAAAAACATTTGAGGGGAGAAATAGGCATTACAGTAGCAGAATATTGATTCATATTTGATCAGCACTACATAGTTTGTCTGTTTGATCGGAGTTCATGAGTGATTGACAGCTGGTCAGAGATGGCAGACTCCAGCTTGGCTTTTGGTTGATTAGTTGTTTTCCTCCAGTCTGTGAAATATTGCAGATGCCATTAGGAGCACCAGAGGACACAGAGCCACATGATTTTTTTTTTCTGATTACCTGTCTCGTGCACTTCTGTCAGGATATAGTGACCGTTTTATAAATCTAACATTTTTTTTCACCATATTTGCTCCATTTCTACCCACTGCTGCTTTAAGTGGCTTTGCAGCTCTGCTGTTTTACTACTGTACAAACAAACAATGAGGTAAGCAGCTAAACCTCTTATTGCACCAATGGACATAGCTCTGCATAGTCTGCATATTTGCTTTTCTGAAAAAATAAATATGCAACATTTGCAAGACTTTCTTTTTAAGAAACAAATTTAAACAAAAGATTTAAAACAAGAAATTTAAACAAAACTACACTGGGATGGGATTACAAGTTCTTCAAGTAACAGAATGAGAAAACAAATGAGGGATAATCTCAAATTCATTATACACTGGCAAAAGTAAAAAAAAAAAAAAATCCACAGCAAACAAGAAATGAGAGCCATGGATGGTGATCCCTTACAATCCCATAAGCTTTACAATGCAGTTCAAAAAAGAAACTAGTTGGACATAACATCGCAGAGCTTTTCAAGTAAGATGCCAGTGCTTTACTCAATACAGTAATAATACAGTCCAATTTATTTTTGGATTGTTTAACAGGGATGTTGGAGAAGATCAGGTCTTGTAACCTGTGAAGGGTGCAAAATATTCTTCTCTAAAGGTCTCAAAAACTCAAGAGCATTTTAAATCATCTGGAGAGAGTAAAAGTACTTTGTGATGTTTATTCTTGTAGTATGTTTTCATCTAGAGTACATGTAATGAAAATAATAGCTTCAGAAATGACCATTCTCCACATGTGCAAAACCATCCAGAGAAATTTCAGTCATGGAAGCAGGGTTCAGCACCATGGACAGCGTCCTTCAGGTTACACTGCTAGGACTCAATCAACAGAACAGTTTAATAGACTCTCTAATAGAAACATACCACTACATTTAGCCTCGGTGACAAACAAGAAACTAAGTGGTTGAGAAATGTTTTCCTTGGAGATAACGTTGCCTAGTGCCTGTTACTAGTAGGCTGTGAAATACTGGTTTAGCAATAATTTAACTTATCGTTAGGGCTAAGGACAAATCAATCAGTTGATTTAATCATCGGATCTGTAAACTGAATTTCTTCACAAATAATCACACTAAAAGCACCATTTTAAATCTTGTGTTTACCTGAGATGTGCTCATAAGTTTGGAGTGGTCCAGTCAGAGTCTTGACCTCAACCCGACTGAGATGCCGTGGCATGAGCTCAAGAGAGCGGTTTACACCAGGCGTCCCAAGATACTGCTGAACTGAAACAGTTTTGCAGTTCTGGTCCAAGATTCCTCCTGACTGTTGGACAGGTCTGACCTGTAACTACAAGAAACGTTTGGTTGAGGTTATTGCTGCCAAAGGAGGGTCAACCAGCACCAATTTTTGTGCAGTATTAGTTTGAGCAGACTGTGGTTGTCTATTGCTGTGAAAGAAAAAGATCAAAACACATTTTATAACCGATTTATGCAGAAATCCAAGTAATCCCAAAGGGTTCACAAACTTTTTCTTGCAACTGTATTTCTTTTACTGCCAATTGTAGCCGCACATTTACAGAGGTACTGCATATTCTCAAATATGTTAGAACTTCTTACTTATTTTTCATAAGGGACTATTTACAACATAAAACTTTCAACATCAGAAACTTCCATTTTAGAGTGAGATTATTGCTTGCACCAAAGTGCAACCTCAACTTTTATTTTTTCCATCCAATCCCTCATCGCACATCACCCAATTGGTATGCGCTCCGCGGGGAATGTCTTTGTTTTCCAGCAGCGTCTGTCCCGGAATATGGCCGGTAATGATGCTGAGGGGCGGGGAGCAGCGCGATCCGCAGACCCAGTGAGGCTGCGAGTCTGGCGGGGTGCCGACTGAGGAGAGGAGAGGCAGCAGCAGGCAGGCAGGCAGCGGTGGAGGAGATGGACTCACACCTCTGAATCACAAGCCACCCTCCAGTCGTCTCACACCTCTGGTACCCCTCAGCGTCCGGTCAAGCATCTCGGAGACCCGGGAGTTTTCTTTTTGGACAGGTTTTGCTGGTGGCGCGCACACACACTGGTAGAGCTGTATACCAAAAAGCAGGAGCGGGAAGGTTTAGTTGCATTCCGACGCTCAGCATTGTCGCCTCACCTGCACGGCCGGTGAAGAGGTCCGCTGTGGCAATAATGCATCCAGAGAAGTACTTACCTGAACTGGTGGCCGAGAAAAACAGCTTGGACCCCTCCTTTGTGCATGCGGTGCGCCTGCTTGCAGAAGGTAAGTCAGGTATTTTTCAAGTCTGAGCTTTGCACAGTTGTTTAACAGGCATTCACCCTGTTCCCTGCAACTGAAAACACCATTGCATTTCGCGGATGTAGAGTGACCGAGCTTATTTTAACACAGTGCCCTTGACTCTATGTGCTTGCTTGGCTGTGAATTCACTGTGCTGCGCGTTTAATGGAGGAAGCTGCTCTGTGGCTCCAGTGGAAGAACTTTTCTGAGGTTTTCTCCCATGGAGGGAAGAAATGCAATCAGCACAGAAAGTCTATAGAGAGTGTGTAAAGTCAGAGAGTAGTCACCTCTCACCTCCAAGGTCAAACAGCACCCAGAAAATAAACTGATAGTGTTCACAGAGTATTTCTCCAGGACGAGAAGGGTGAAAGTGCTGTAATTGTATGATTGATTGGATTTAAAATGTACTGTTATTGCCAGCTGTTGTGTGTTCAGCATCGAGTCAGATCAGGATTGTAATTCAAGCTGCATGTTGTCAGAAAGGACCAGGCAAAATTGACATCCTCCTCCGGCAGCAAGATTCTGGCCAAAATGACAATCATGATTATTTATATTGATGATTGTTCCTCGATTTTAGGGACAACGTGTTTTAAATTCACTTTATTTTAATAAACAGAGCACCGCTTTCACTTCCATGCTGTGCTACACTCCTGCTAATGTCCACATCTTAAAATAAGACCGGTCCTTATTCACAGTACATCTCCTAAAGGCAAAATAAAGTCGTACCAAAATGTTTTACTCCAAATTAAATCAACACATGCGCTGCTTTCACTTTCATGTTGTGCGACATTACGACTAATTAGCAAATCTTTGTAGCAAAATAAGATTTTAAATAAGGTTCTTCTTCACCTGCATTCAGTGCATTTTCATTTTGATCATCTGATCTACAGTATCTTTCTCTTCTACTCTGGACTGGAGCCGAATCATTCAGGAAAAGTTTTTTTACAGGTTGCATTGGTTGTGTTGACCCTGTGGGTCGACCCCGTGGGTCAGGTGGGTTTGGGTGAGCTTAAGTTACTAGGAATAACTTGGGTTCAGGAGGTGGGTCAAAAACAGACAAAGCAGCATTCTGGGTAAGTTATTAATAACTTACAAGAACATTGCATGTATTAGTCCACCTTATTTACCCCTCTTCCTGTCTCTCTAAAACACACACATAATTGTAACATATTCTGTGCAACTATTGCATAATGCTGTGTCAAGAGATTGTGATCATTTTATTTATTTCTGTGAGATCACGCTGTCTAGGAAGCACTTGAATTGATGTGCAGCAGAGTTTTCTATGAGCATTTTAAATGTTAGTATCGCAGGCGATTGTGTTCACTTAATTGCAGGAAGCCAAAATTGTGATTGCGACTACGAGTTTTCTTGATTCAAAATTAAGTCCACTGACTACATATCATCAGTCTGCTGTCTCCAAGAACTCAACCTAAGACATACAGTATTGTGCAGTGCAGGCTGAGTATATGTAACAGGAGTCATACATTCTAATATTGCAAAGAAAACGGTTTAATACACCATTTAGGTGACTGTATCTTAGCATGAAATTCACCTTCTTTATATCACTACTAACTAACTGTCATCAAGGTCACAGAGAACGGGACTTAATGCCATTGAGACAGGCGGTCTACAGTATTTCCTCTGATTTCATGTTACAGTCTAACAGTAAGGGCAGTATAATCAGTTTCAACATAAAGCAGCCTTGTTCCTCATGCTGCAGGTAGCCTTGGTGGCATTCACATGCTGAGAATGTGTCAGTTTGGAAAGGAAACTCATCATCGCAAAGCAAACACAAGAGCTCAGCTCAGCTCATTCGGTATACAGATGTAACTTTTACATTTATCCAGTGCAAATCCAGACTATGTGCTCTGAACATTTGAGCGGTGTGCTTTTTGTGATGGATGGATGGATGGATGGATGGATGGATGGATGGATGGACGGACTTTGAAGCAGCAACAATTAATCTATTTTGATAATCAATTCATTGTTTGAGTTTTTTTTTAAGAAATAGTCATAACTCCTTAGTTCCAGCTTCTTAAATGTGAATATTTTGTGGTTTCTTTACTCCTCTGTGACTGTAATTGAGTTGTGGATAAAACAAGACAATTGAGGACGTCATCTTGGACTATGGGAAACGCTGATCATCATTTTTCACCATTTTTTGACATTGTGTAGACCAAACAACCAATTGATAAAATGAGAAACTAAACTGATTAATAGTCAATGAATATAATCATTAGTTGCAGCCCTAATAAAGTTTTATTCTAGTGTCATAGACCCAGAGATGCTCAGCCCACATGGGCTCACAGGACACAAGAAAACAAACAAGAAAGAACTTGGTACTTATGTGAAAATATAGTTTATCAGACATAAAATGACCAAATTAAACATAGACTGCTTTCATATGTTGACGCATAACAAACCTCCAACAGAATCTCAGAAAACAAAAACATTTACATAAATTTATATTAATCTTCCATTTTAATTAGTACCATCACTACATACTGTATAATCAAATTCCAACAGTTTTTGACACATTTGTTAAAATCAGTAAAGTCGAGCTGTGTGTGTTAGATTAATGTGCGCTGATTATACAGGGTGTTTGTGCTCTATCCTGTTGAAATGTGTCGATGAGACACCTTACAGTCCTGTTCTTGTCGCCGTCGCTGTGATGCAGATGGGATCATCTGTCACACAGTGCATGTTGCCAGATTTACTCACAGCTGACTCACATAGGCAGGATGCAAACAAAAAAATGTCTTTATTATAATCCTCTGCAGTGAACAGCAACTAGCATGTTAAAATGTGTTGTGTGTTTACCTTTTTTCATGTTTATTTCATTCATTTAGGGCAGATTTTGTGAATTATGTACCGATTTGCAATTCACTTGCAGTTCCCTATAATATACAATACAGTAGAGTCTTCCACAATACAGTGTAATACTGAATATAAAAAATACAATACACTGCAATAATAATACATTATAATAGAATAGCATGCATCCAGTGTGCAGCATATAATAGTGGACAATCAGTATAATAAACTGTGCGTTCAGACCGTCTCGTATTGTCAGCCCTAAAATGTTCAACGTAATCATTCATGGGCAGCATGTGAAATATGGCTGTTCATAATTTCAACCACTTTCCCGCAGCTGTTATCATTTTTTTCAGTGTATGCTCTGAGATAATGCAGAATCATACATATGCGCGGACAGCAAGATAAACTGCCATTTACAGATTTATAGATTCACAGCTATTTATCAGTGAATTGCAAAGCATGTATAATCCTGCATTATTCACATCATGCACAGTAACAGCATAGCATGGAATTACCATGGTCTCAGCTAACAGCTCCATATTTATGAAGTCAATATGTGCTTAAATGACGTTGCCTCTAAAATCATTTGTCTTTCTTTGAGCGTATTTAAAGCGGTTTGGGACAAAGCTGTCTGAGACAGCGGGTGGGGATAATTCTCCTTCAGAGCGGAGTGTGAGCTTCTACCCTTTGATAGAGTCATGATAAAAAGAGAAGGTTATTTGAATAACTTTGTATAATATACAATGAATACATGTATAAAACTTTATATATTAGCAGTTCTACCAAAAACTGCTCCTTTTGGATACAAACACTTCTCATTTCAATGTGGCATGAGCCTAATGATTGCCCAGAATGTCATAAAAGTCAATTCCTTCACATGTTGCATCAGAGACTTCAGGCAAAAACATTACTTTTTCATGCTCTGGTCGATTTTGAGATTTTGGGCTATTTGGCTTCCATAACATGCCTTCAGACGAGAGGAAAGAAAACACACAGCACACATATTTATGTGTTTATTTTACTACTTTGTCTGTGTCTGATTTCTCCTAAATTCACCAAAAGTTAACCTTAAATAATGCCTCATTTGTATATTTAAACGCAACATTTCAGAAATCTTGTATTAGAAAAATTAATTGTCTTTTGTAAGTAATAAACTGGAGAGTTAAAATTAGGGATGCTAATTTGCTAATTTAGATTTTTTTTTTCTTTAACCAACCCCCGTTAACGATTATTAATTGTTAACCAATAATATTAGTGACTTGCATGCAGCGGTGCGCCAGCTGCAGTATATGAGCACAACAGACAACTGAGTCAACAGTTCACCATCAGGAGAGTTACTGAGCATCTACGGTGCTGCGTTCACTGTCTCCAGTTCACCCTCCAGGATCGTTAGCAGCCACGGTGCTGCGTTCACTGTCTCCAGTTCACCGTCCAGGAGCGTTAGCAGCCACGGTGCTGCGTTCACTGTCTCCAGTTCACCGTCCAGGAGCGTTAGCAGCCACGGTGCTGCGTTCACTGTCTCCAGTTCACCGTCCAGGAGCGTTAGCAGCCACGGTGCTGCGTTCACTGTCTCCAGTTCACCGCCCAGGAGCGTTAGCAGCCACGGTGCTGCGTTCACTGTCTCCAGTTCACCGCCCAGGAGCGTTAGCAGCCACGGTGCTGCGTTCACTGTCTCCAGTTCACCGCCCAGGAGCGTTAGTAGCCACGGTGCTGCGTTCACTGTCTCCAGTTCACCGCCCAGGAGCGTTAGCAGTCACGGTGCTGTGTGTCGTGTTGCAGACATGCAGCCATCTCCATCGCACATTTAGTTTAGTTTAGCAAGCTGTCAGCTGTGTTTCTGCCCGGATTAACGATGATGAGTGTCTGACAAACAGTGTGTGTGTTTGTGCTATGTTAGCAGCTCTAGTGTTGCCGGTGGCTTCCTGCCACACATACAGCCTGTCAGCACAGCGTAACTTTTGCGAGTTTCCGACAGACCGTGTGTGTGGCGGCGGTGAGTGTGGGGTTGTCAGTGGTGTCATAGCTGTGAACGTAGCTGTAGCAGACAGTGTGTGTACAGTTTATTTGTCGATGACTAATGAGGCTACAAGCTACAACTCCTCAGCTCAAGGCAGGAGCCCATTTCCTGTATTTGCACCGCTGGCTCAGACTCCCTCATGGTGGACCCGCTTTTCTCCTTAAAGTGATGCGCTGCTCCTCTGAATTTTGCTCATCTTTTTAAGTACAGGATACATAGCGTACAAATGGCAAGCCTTAAGCAAAAGCCATACTTATTGCACGCTAAGCGCCTTGCACACACGCTATTATGGCATTTATACACTTTTTCGTGAAACCATACACCAGACTTTCCAGTTTCATTTCATTTGTTTTTTTTCATCTATATTCTGAAGGTTTTTACAGAGGAGTTTATTTGTATTGTATATCATTTATAGCCTGATTTATATTCCTAAAACCAACATGAGCCAACATGATTTTTTTTATGGCTGTTGACAGTACGCAAATTAGCAGATATTTAATAAGTTAATGCCTCATAATTTAACACAACCTTTCCAAAAACTTAACAAATAAACTAATTGTCTTAACGTTAGAAATGAACCACAAGGAAACCCAAATTGGAGCAAATACGATTAAAAAAAGTTATATTTATAAAAATGGTCACCATAACGTGACAGTTGTGAATGAGACGTAATCTGATGAAGATCATATGCCTTTATGTCCTCCGGTGCTCCTTATGTCAACATTAAACCAGTCAGAACCGAGCTGCCGTCTCAAAACAGCTGTCAATCACGCGCAAACTCTGATCAGGCGTCATGATTTTGCCAGTGTAATGTCCATTAAGTTAGATATATGGAGCTTAAACTGCCTGTCTCAAAACACCACACTGACTGAGCTCAAAACATCATTAATCTACATAATGTAAGCGTTTTGTTGTCCATTTCCTCCTTGCATCCTAACTATAAGCACACATTTTCACTTGAGCACTGGGTTGCAATGTCTTGTTTATACGCAAAAGTAAATTTTCATAGAAATACAGGAAGCAACCAACAATAAATGACAGTACTGGTCAGTTTCTGCTTGCACATCTTGTGTAAGTGAGAGTAAACTCTACCACATACTCTGGGCTGATGAAAGTGCTCCGTCACGACTCTATCGAAAACAAGCTCACACCACATTTTGGTCAATGACCCTTTAACTTTAATTAAAATGAGTGGGACAATGCATGAACCTGCGCAGTGCACTGCAGTCATTTAAGTTTCAGTCAGCCCATAATGAAGGGCTATAATTAGATATTGAGATGGTAAACTTCAGTGAGTGACTGTTGAGGAGATCTTACTCTATACTCTGACTATATAAGGGTTTAAATGCAGCTTTTTGCATGCTGCAGAATACAATCAATTTGCAAATACATATTGCAGGAGGCTTCCCCCAGCATATACATGCATGTGTGGCCTGCTTAGTCAGGATCTTCTTACATCCTGCAATTGATTTGGACGATGCTTCACCACAGAGTTCAGTTCTCTCTCTAAGAATTGATTTGCATTTAATCTACCACACTCTTTCTTATAAATAAATTGTTGCTCACATTTTTGGTGTATTCATTATGTCTCGCGCAGTATCCAGCAGTGACCCGGCTCATAGCAACAGATAAACAGCAACCCGTGTGGTGTGACCTATCAAAAGGACACAAAAATTACATTTCAGGAAAGTGATACATTGCATTACATTCTCGGCATTTAGCCGACGCTCTTATCAAGAGTGACTTACAATGAGTGCACGGGTCGAATAAGATTAGACTCCAAGGTCGCGAGGATTTTAAGGCGCTGGGATGAGTGGACGAGCCAAAGGAGCAGCACTCAGACAAAAGATTTTAGATATCACATTATGTTATTGTGCCTCTTGAATGTTCACATATGACAGGAAAGTTTCAAATAGAGAAATAAAAATTTTTGAAGTCGAAACTAGCAAAATCAGAAGAAAGTATCAGGCGTAACAGTAGCATCAGGTATTTAGTGAAGAAGCTAAATTACTGGTCTTTTCATATACTGTGATTCTTTTGAATGTGGTTGATAAATCACTTTCAGTTCACTTGTGAGTGACAGATTGGAAGTGAGCAGCATACTAAGCATTAAACCACTACATGCTGATGGAGGCTAATGTGCTGTTTTGTCCAGCATACCAGTAATTACATTTACGCAGATTGTCCCATCAGACAAGGAAATAAAGTGCTGGATGCCAAGTAAACACAATTAGGACTGAAAAAAAAAGAGATATACGTACTGATCATGAAGGAACAAATCAGTCAATCATGGCTGTGTAGTTTTTGTACATATCGACAACAGTGTGGTAAATTATCTTTTATTAATGAAATATAGGAAAAATATGTGAATTTAATTGAATGACACAAAATAATACATTATAAATCAACAACCAAAATATATTCGATAAGATATACTTGTCAAACTGTTTTAGAGGCACAATAGCAGATGTATTTCATTCACGAGGCTCTGCTGAAAATTGGCGACTATCATGAACAGGACTGGGGTGAAGGCAGCGACCGCTAATCAATATACGTTGCAATACCTGTGTAAGTGTGAGGAGTAGATATTGATCCATGTTTCTGGCCATTTGTAGGAAAATGAATGAAAACGAGGAATAATGTTGTATGACAATATGTTGCATTAGTAGTGATAATAAATTGTATGTAACAGCAAGAACATTGCCTATATAATAACACAAATCACTGTATTCAAGCTAAATGTAGCATATTCTCAGACATTATGAAGCATATCTGTTAAACTACAGGTATGCATTATACAGTATGTATATTTAAGTCACACATATAACATGCAGAATAATATCTCACTGTAATAAAATATAAAAAAAGACTACTACATATAAGAAAGAGAACCATATCCTATAATACTGTATGTTGTATATGTAATCTATGAGACCATAGGCCACGTTGTCGACCATTTTTCCATCCTGTCTGGCTTGTCTGTAGTTGTAATAAATAGATAATTATTGAAACACCATCATGATTAAAATGTATAGAATTTGCTTGCTTTTTAATGTGTAATTTGTATGAATAGTAATTACTTTTTCACTTCACTGTCCATCGCGCATTCAGCAGACAATTTTGAGATGACGTTATAATTAGATTGAAGATTTAATGCTTCATCACTGTGGCAGCGGCTGAATGCAATTTGCCTCGGTGCAGCTCGGTTAAAAACACATAAACAGCATGTGGCCAAACACTGGCGCATTTTTCCAACCCCATGCAGTTACATTCATGAGTCCAAAGTGGAAAAGGACAAAGCTAATTGCACGTCTGCTGGTCCACTCTCTGCTCCCTCTTTCTAAGTCTGATGTGAACAAGCAATTAGGTATTGGAGAGTAATTAGATTGATTCATTTTTGCTCCCATTGTGAAGTCGGTGTAGATATTCAGTAGGCAGAAGAAATCAGTGAATAATGTAGCTGTCTAGAGGCTAATGGCGGCGCTCAACAAAGCCTCTGTGTTTTTACCTCTTGCTGCAGCTGGTGTAACCGCCTACAGTACAATAAAGCATATGAAGTAATAATCACTCAAATCTGTATGACTGGTTGCACTGTGTAAAACATTTTGGATGAGTATTTCAACCAACCAACAGTACAGTGACTCCCTAAACTTAAACTCATAACTCGTTTTATTGAACGTATAAAACAAACAAGTGGTGTTCAGCTGTAACTCTCAGCTTCCAAACCTGACAGAATTGGGTTCAGTGAGTTCAACTATGTTTTTCTAGCAATTTACTATCTGCAGTTTTCCTCTAATGCTCGTCCATCATTTCGCAGGTTATTCAAGGTTTCCAGTCTTTCAGCCAGCTTTGCAAAATAAAAGATGAGCCGAGTGAAAAAGGGAAGGATGCTTACTATGTGCATTATTTGTCTATGCACAGAGTACATGTCAGATATCAGGACGTCCTGAGTTTGCTTTGCTAGGTGTGATGTGGTATGATACGGTCTCATTGTCTGATCCAAGTATACAGGTTATTGTTTTTATGCAGCTGTCTCGGCCGAGTCACCCTTGTAAAAAGAGATCATTGATCTCAACTGGTCTTACCTGGTTAAACAGTGTTAGAGAAAAATAATTTTAATAAAGATGAGGTTCATCTTCATGCTCTTTTTTAACCATAGTCTGTATATAAGAAGTGGACGTAGTCACAGTGTGTCACCCATTTGTTTGTGGACTGCTGTTTTGAAGCGTCGAGTTTGGCATTTTGGCTGTCGCCATCTTGTTTTTTTGCAACCAGAAGTGACACGAGAGGGTGTGGCTAAGTATAACTAAACACTGAAGAAGACACTTTTAGATGGCCAAACTGTTATAATCAACTTCCATGAGCTGAAAAAAAAAGAGTGAATGCTCTAAGGCGAAACATGGACAACTCCTAGACTGGACAGTGTCAGCACCTTAAGTCATACCCTGCTTTATGGCCTATTTGGCTCTAAATGGGACCATAATTTACTAAATGAACATCATGCTGTATTGATGAAGACTTGAAACTAGCAACTGAGACCATAAACTCATGTTCACAATGTTTACTGAGGTAAAGGTTACTGAGGTGAGGCTCATTTTCTCATAGACTTGTACACAATCAGACTTCTTTTTGCAACCAGAGGAGTCGCCCCCTGCTTTTAAGGCACTTCAGCATTGGCTTCACTTCTCAGACCCAGAGGTTTATCCTATTAAATCCCTCTGTGGAATGTCAGTGCAATGATGTGAGGAGTAATCTGAATGATCTTTTTATTGGCTTTATGATAGTAACCTGTTTTGACTGCATTTTAGTGTGTGAGTTTTCTGTAGATCCACGTTTCTCTATTGACCCATCAAAAAAAAAATAATAACCCCCCAGCAGTCCATTAAGAGACAATTTGATCTCACCGACATCATCTCAGAAACAAAAGCACGTTTTACAAACAGCTCCTATATTCAGCAGTAGAGCATAGTGCATGCTTTAGTAGCATAGACTGTATGGCAAACAACAACTACTGAAATCCAATAACGCTACGATGTGAGGATAAACAGCGGAGCGGTAAACACATTATTTTCATCAAATGGTGCAGCTCCCATTCCCCCTTCGTCTGATGTTATTGGACTGCATGCATGCTATTTTGTACTGGCAGTAACTCAAAAATTGTGGGACATTTATGTTTTCTGGAGCTTTTAGTGTTTTCTAGTCTGTGCAAGTTGTGAAAGATTTCACTTAAGCCAGTGCAAAACAGTCCATCACAATAAGTGTATTCATGTCAAATCTCAATGGCAAATTTATTTATTTATTTATTTGTTTTTGGCTCAGCAAGAATATCCTTTAGTTCCTAAATGTTCATTAAGGGCAACTAGTTGCTGAAAGAAGGGAGCCCTCTGTTCAAGGTGAATCAATGCTACTAAATCTTTCCGATAGAACCTAATTTACTGTTATTATGAATATGTTTTGTGCATATTTATTGACATTTTACTGGTGTCCAGAATAAATGAACTTCAAACCGTTCCTCAGTTAGTGTACAGACCAAAGTAGATGCCTTTAACCTTAAGCCATGGCAGGCTGACTGAGCACATTTCCTCTTTTTCAGCAAAACTCGTACAGTTGCACACATTTATCTGGTAGCTGAGTTAAACCACAGGTTTTTTTTTTCATTCTTGGCCACTGAGCAGCTCCACTGAAGCAGTCTGGGCAGCGCAACGGAGGGGATCAAGAGCACCAGAATAGTCGCTGAGAGTGTTTCACTCATTCAGCTCCCCCAATGAGATTTTTTTCATCTTGTGTGAGGACTGAAACCACTGACCTTCAAAGCACATTTTCGCTCCTCTGATCTTTAGGCTCCCGTCGCTGCCTCATAGTTGACAACGATGATACTGGTGTGAGCGTTTCCCCAGATTTGTATATTGTAAGCTCATTTTCCTCTTTTTCTCTCCCTTTCCCTGTCTCTAGTTCTGTCACACACAATCTTCTTCTGAGTTCACTGGCAGGCTGCAGACCAGAATAAAGGTGTTTCCCATTATGTTCTGTTCCAGAGCATAACCATCTGCATGGGCTAGAAAAACATCCGGACTTCATTCAAATGATAAGAACACAAGCCCCATTGGATAGTGAAACACTTCACAATGGAAACATAGCCCAAAACAAATTCTCTCCCACATGCAGAAGACCAGAAATAATCTTTGAGGATATCAAGAAACACATGACTGTTTACAACCAGCACTAAAATCAGTTTAAAGCCAAATGATGGTTTGACTAATAGCTAGTTCACACTACATGACTTCAGCCCTAACAATTTTTGGAGATCCCACAAAAAGCCCCAGATCAGAGTCAAATAAGTGTTGGCTCGCCAGCTTACAGCTAATGACAGTGCAAGACACAGAGCTGTAACAATGGGAACTTACTGTAGAGGAATAAATAGTAAAAAATAGTGTGCAAACTGGTGGAAACAGGCTATTTTGTGAACACGTACCAAAGACAACATCAGCAATGTGTGGTATCAGACCTCATCCTGGATTCCTTCAGGTGACAGATCTTGTAGTGTGTGACCCCTGTCGCCGGCCAGTCATGTTAGTGTGAAAACCACAACGACTTAAAGACTCCCGATTACAAGACAGCATGTCCTGTAGTGTGAGCAGTACTGAGATCTGACGACTCTGAAAGTCTTGTAGTGTGAACACCACATTATAAACACACATGAAAATGTACTCAAATGATCAAAACTTGTCACTAAACCCCACACGAATGTGAAAATATGTTGTTTCTGGGTGTTTGCTAAAATGAAATGGTGCCGCCTTCCTTCCAGAGACGACAGTCTTGCCTGCAGCCATAACAGCATCTCTTTGAGGCTACATTTAAACACAATGGTGCTTTGAGCTAAATGCTAACATCATCATGCTCAGAGTTCAGAAAGGAGAGTCAGTTTCCTTGTTTCACCACTGCCCCACCCCTTTAGGAGACTAGCGTCATGTCCTGAGTGCATTAACTCCAATAGGAGAAGTGAACATGAACACAGATTATAACCGATTCTTTCGCTCCGTAGTCACCAAAGTAAATATTGGACCCATTCTTCACAAGCCACATTTCTTCTGAAACGCTTTCTCTGTCTCAACAATACACTCTCGTGAGATCTGGCAGCTAACGCCCTTGTTAAATAATTATCATAATGCTAAACATGGCTGTTAGTTGTGTAAATATCTAATGTTAGCAAATGAAAATTCGGTATAATTCAGTCTGCTTTCATCCTTCCACACAATGTTCACAACACTTCCAAACCAGGAGGGGGGATGGTGGGAGAGGCGAACACACCATGACTGTGTATACCATTTCAAACCATTGGCCAAACTTGCAGTGCATCATCTTTGTTATAGAGCATCTTTGTGTGCACCATCTTTGCTATTACCACTAAACACAAAGTCACAAACCAACATATTGGACAAATTCCAACTTTAACCTAATGATTGGCACCAGAGGAAAGGTCAACGGATCAGCAAAGTTATTACAGTTCATCCTCTGAGGACCATGAATGGTGGTACCAAATTTCATGGCAATCCATCCAATCGTTGTTGAGATATTTCAGTAAACTCACTGACATCCCCAGAGCCCCACCACTAGTATAGCTACATACACATTCTGCTCCTTATGTACATACATATACTGTATTCATATTTTCAGCTTGTCAACACTGTCTCTACTGTATATAAAATAGAGATATAGTTGAAAATATGCATGTGTTTGCACACCACAGGTTGTGTTTGATTTATCTCTTCAGGCACGAAGGCATGAATGCTATTTATAAAAAGGCACATTTTGTAAGCTCCTGCTACTCTGGGACACCTGTTGTGTAAAGTGTCACGTAGGTAGGTGTGAATCAGCGGTGTTGATGGGAATAAAAGGTTGGAGGGGTCTTTCAATCTGTTTACCTGTGGTTTAGCAAGAGGTTTTCAAGCACAGTCTGTACCCAGAGGCAGGCGATGGTGGTGAGAGGGAGCATTTCCATTACAGCCTCATTGTTGGACATGAATATAGAGTTATTAGTGACATAAGCCTGAATGATTCAATAACGTTGTAGAGTCTGATTTCAGTGGCTCCAGAAAGCTGTCCTGAAAGTAATGAACACAGTACTTTCTTCAGTAAATATCCTTCAGTAAATATTAGTGATGACTTCTACATCCTTGATAACCCAAAAGGCATTTTTGCACTCTCCCATTTTGATTAGCTCTAATGTTTTAGGAAGTTTTGCAGCTTTGGTTCGACTCATCTCACAGAGAAAATGCAAAAAAATGAAGACAGCATGCTCCAATTTAAGCGATCTTCCTCGGACATTCAGACACAATCAGAGAGCTTGTGTCACGCTGGAAGAAATCGGCGCATTTTAAGCTGTTGGGAGTTTTGTTTTTCACAGACAATAGCAATATCAAATACAGGAACCTGGTGTAAAACTAAAAGCACTGGCCATTAGGAAGCGTACCAGTGGGCGAACTGCCTGGAACAGAGGGATCATTAAGCTGCAGTTATGAATGTCCAGAACGTCATGTCAGGGAAAAGCCTCAGAAGGACCCTTCGCTAGGAACATAAACTGGGACATTCTCCTAACAAGGCAATATTATTTACAACTACAACTACAACTACAACAAACTGGTCACTAGTCGAATTCGAAGACGTGTAACATGGATTTTAAAGGTGGATTCAGCCACTTATGAGGACATGTTTCTGTCTCCCTCCTTACTGAACAGAAAAAGAAATGCATTAATTCAAATTAGGGTTGTCAAAGTTAACCCGATAATAATACGATCACGCCAATTTGTTTTAAAGTCACTAATTTCATTAAAGCATTAACACAACTGATATTTCAGAGGTTGTAGTGGGTACAGTTTTAAAACTAGAGTGACAGTTTCATATGAAACTAGAAAATGCCAGGAAAAACTGTCATGGCCATTTTCAAAGGGGTCCCTTGACCTCTGACCTCACGATATGTAAATGTAAATGGGTTCTCTGGGTACCCACGAGTCTCCCCTTTACAGACCCCTTTCCCACTTTATGATAATCACATGCAATTTTGGGCAAGTCATAGTCAAGTCAACACACTGACACACTGACAGCTGTTGTTGCCTGTTGTGTTGAGTTTGCCATGTTATGATTTGAATGTATTTTAATGCTAAATGCAGTACCTATGAGGGTTTCTGGACAATATTTGTCATTGTTTTGTGTTGTTTATTAATTTCCACTAATAAATATATACACATATTTGCATAAAGCAGCATATTTGCCCACTCCCATGTTGATAAGAGTATTAAATACAAGACAGTCTCCCTTTAAGGTACATTCTGAACAGATAAAAAATGAGAAATTTCTTTGCAGTTAAATGCAATTAATCATGGACAATCATGTGATTAATAGCGATTAACTCAACTGACAGCCCTGATGCAAATGTAATGTCTCGTTCAACATTTGAGCCATTTGTTTGTCCAAACCTCTGCTCTGTAATGAAACTGTTTTTCAGCTTTACAGCTTTGTCCACTAGCGGTTGACAACTCAGATAAGGGTGAAGTGCTCCAGACTAAATGAACTCTTGAGTTTCAGTATAGCAGCTCAGGAGCAGCCTGTTGTCCTCTTGTTCAGGAATATCGTTTATTGTCCAGCCAGTGTGTTGTGGCCAGATAACTGTTCTTCTACCGGATATTAATTAACAACAAAGGCAGACTCCATCTAGGTGGACAATGCATAGCTTCATTTCTAGAGCACTCAATGTATTGCAAGTGCTATAAAATGTATGAATCAAGAAATAACTCTGTTCAGGGCGCTCCTGTCGAGCTGAACCCGACAGTTAATATCCACCTCTCATCTCTCATCATATTGCATTAAGGCTAGGGACACACAAGAGCACTATTGGGCCAATTTGCACAAGATTTGCCCATCTTGCAAATTATTAAGAGGAATACTGCAGTTTTATTGGAATCAATGATTTGTGAATATGATCTTGACATTGATGAGTTCACAGATCCAATCTTAACCACCTCAACTGACTTTTGCCCGTTAACATCAAGCATTTTTTTAATGTTTAATCCGCCATATGCACAAGACCCATGCTGTGTGTGGATCAGAGACTGCTGACAGCCCTCAAGAGCTCAGTTTGCAGCGAGCTGAGGCACAGCGAGCTGAGTGTCACTATTTGCCTCTGTTGTTGTTTTCGATTGGAATTACTGGATCATGAGATTACAGGGCCCGCTGTAAAAGGACGCATCAGGAGTCAGCGGGATAATCTCATATCATTAAAGTTTGCAATGTGAGCATATTCACAATGCAGCTGAGACACAAAAATAATCAGTGAAATATTCACTGTCTAATGCAATGCATAGTTAAATGTCTCCTAATATGTCCCCAGCCTGTTTTGTTTGTCATCCTACAGTTGGCTCCAAAGCAGACTTGAAGATGTTGACTGATGATTTTTCAGTTACATAACAAACTAATCATCCTCTTGTCTGTTCTTATTTCATTGTTTTCCCTGCAGAGATTGAAAAGAATGAAGGTGATGAATTGAGAAAAGATGGTGACACAAAGAAATACCTCGATATCATCAGCAATAAAAATATCAAGCTCTCCGAAAGAGTTCTCATTCCAATCCAACAGTATCCAAAGGTAAGAGACACAACAGCCACGTCTTCAGGCCTTCACACACCGGGGCCGTGACGAATCAATGACATGAATATTATACTTTTATTTTATTGTGAAGGGTAAGAACAGAAGGAGTGGATCTGGTCTGCACTGCCTTTGTCAAGGTTTTGAAAGAGTATAAAAGTTTGCCATCCCGGTTTGGACTACGGCACGTCTGTGCTGCTGTTTCATAAATATAGGAGCAACTCAACCGGTTCTGCACAATGTGATTGGTTGATGCCTTTATTCGTGGTGCAAAAGCTCTGAAAATCAACCTAATATTCACATTCTGTATGAAAGTACTCATGACAAAAACAGCATTTCATATATCAAAATATATTGATGGGCAAATTAATGCAGTAGTGGGTAGAAATGGAGCAATATGATTAAACAAAGTTATGTTTATAAAATGGCCACTAAATCCTCAGTAGCATGTAATCTGAAAAAAATCATGTCCTCCAGTGCTCCTAATGGCATCTGCAAGATTTCACAGACCGGAGGAAAGCAACCAGTCAAAGCTGATCTGGAGCCTGCCGTCTCTGAGCAGCTGTCAATCACTCACAGACTCTGATCAAAACAGTCAAACGATGCCGTGCTGATCAAATATGAATTAATATTTGTTACTATAATGACTATATCTCACCTCAGTTGTTTTCAGAAACATCTTGTAGCTACCGTCTAGCTGTAAAATGAGAAAGTTTGTGACCCAGCACCAATGTTGAGATCAGTTGAGGAAATACCAAGAACCGCCCATCAGCCGGAGCAAACTTTCTCATTTTACAGCTAAACAATAACTCCAAGATGTTTCTGAAAACATTGAGATTGAGAAATAGGCATTACAGTAACAGAATATTGATTCATATTTGATCAGTGATGCCTAGTTCGACTGTTTGGAAGTTCGCAAGTGATTAACAGCTGCCTCCGTTGAATGAATGAACAGCCAATAGGAACGCTCTCTCTGAAATGACCTGTGATTGGCCAAAGCCACACGACTCGTCGACCCGTCACAGACTACATTTTGTAAAGCCTGAAAACAGAGCCAAGATGAAGAAGTCTAGTTTTCTCTCAAAACACCTGAATTCCAATAGGCTGAAAGGTTAATATGGATATTGTGCCCAGTGACAGTCTGCCTACTGCAGGTTTAATCACACTGCACCCATTTAGGGTCCTATTTTTTATTTTCTGTGGAACTCTAGTTGTCAATGTGTGGACGGGACCTCTTAGTGCAGTCTGGGCACTCTTGGGTCACCTCTTTGCACAAATACTGTTGGCACTGAAAATCCCACTAAGCCTCAAAACAGGCTAATAGAAAGTCACCAGGCAGTGTCTGCTTATTTTGATGTAGTCATCAAAAACTCAAAGTTTTTAGTGCACTAAAGCACTCAAGGGTACAGTGAAGAACACTGACCATAAATCACCGTGTGACACAGTACGCCTTATTCTGACTTATGAAATGTCAGTGGTGACAAAGTTTGAAACGTGGCCTAATGAGGCTGCTCCGTCAGGCAGCTACAAGCAACAACACGCAGCTGCTTGTGGCGAACCAAAAGGAATCAAGGAAAGCTGCTCCACTGAGTTTGCATTCATACATTCATGCAACAGGCAGCTAGGAATGATAGCGTCGGTGTAGCGACACAGATTGCAAAC
Organism: Pterois miles; assembly: GCA_947000775.1. Taxonomy (NCBI): domain Eukaryota; kingdom Metazoa; phylum Chordata; class Actinopteri; order Perciformes; family Scorpaenidae; genus Pterois; species Pterois miles. The sequence goes on from CAMQGK010000341.1 coordinate 12,434,727, forward strand.
GAATATATTTCGATATAGCAGGCTGTATTGATTTTTGTACAATATATATTGCATTCGTTTTGTAACTGTGGGCAGACAGAAAGGACAATAGGGAGTTGTTTTCTTTTCTGTAAATACTTTCAGTGTTACTGTTATGAAATCTCTCTGAAAATATACAGTATTGATTTTGAGATATATGATAGTTAACTGATACTCGCCGCAACTGCTTTCCATCACATTAGTCTAATGACAATAAGCCTATATGATGATATACGATACTTAGCTTCCATTAGTAGCTATGGGCTATTAATGTTAGTGTCCCATTAAACAAAACTGCCCCTCACGTTTGTTTTAGATACACAGCTCAGATCTGAGAAACATGTAAATTAATCAAACATTACATACCCACTCAGGCAGCCCAGTTATTTATGCACTTGATGTTTTTCTCTCATTTTTCACATTGTATGACAATATGGGTTCAAGCATCACAATCTACAAACATATTACATCCTGAAAATAATTGGCAAAAAGCCTGTCCAGTGGCATCACTGTCACTTACAAAAAAGACACAATCTACTTAGCTCTGAGAGCTTTACTCATTTTTTGTTTTCTCAAATTAGCTTTCAAATGTTTTAACAGTCTAGCCCCAGAGCCTCTGTCCAGATATATCCAAGACAAGACAGTAATAGAGGTACTAGGAGCATGGTTAATGGCAACTGTAAAATACCACATAGTACAACTAAAGTCGGACAATCAGCTTACTACTTAAAGGGCTGTCAACTCTGGAACACATTACCAACCGTGGTATGTGTATTTTGTTGTATTTCCATATTTATAGTGTTTTGTTGTCTTATTATATACAAAGCTGCATATTTTAATTACACAGTAGATGTAAACACTAAACTAGGGACTATAAACTATAAACTCTCTCTGCAGCACATCGCTTTCATATCCTGTGTTGGAACTACCGGTATGTCAAATTGCATCATCCCTATATAAAATGTAATTTAAAAACAAATCAGTCCATGGATGCATGTTTTACCACTTGTGCCACATTTTCTGTATGCCAAAAAACAAATCTTTTGCTGCTGCATCTTGTTTTGCACTGTGCCCTGATCATAGCTTGTGGTTTGACCTTGGCAGCGCCTCCCGTCATATAAAGCCTGCAGGGTCTGTTCTTCGCTGTCAGTTTGCTACTATATTGCTATCATCATCAGCACTCTCTTCTCCTAAAATCTCAAACATTTATGGTCCAACGCTGCTCGGCTTTCTGCTTCCACACACTGACAATTTTTGTCTCCAAGCACTAGTCCGAAATGAATCACTTCTGGTCACTTTCCCTCTTGTTGTCGCTGCAGGTTTGAGTGCTCAGGAAAGGAGTTATGGGGAAGAGATCCTCCAAAAATCACTGACAGCTTCCATTTTTCAGTCTTTGTCCTGCACACTCTCAAGTCAAATTTCTTTCTGTGTTAAGTTTTGCCCCAACGTCTTGTTTCCTGATCTCACATCTCTTTTATTTCAGCGATAATGGTGTTTTGAATGTAGCGTACTGCCTTGGTAGAGAAGGACAAGAGAAAAGAGGATGTCAGAAGGGCAGAGCAACATTTACCGGTGCCTCAGGAGCACAGGCTTTAGCCAAGTGAGCCCCTCAGGACGCTCCATAGAAATCAATTTGCTGTTTCCTCGTCAGGATCAGTGTTGAGAAAGTAATTAAGCTGTGTTCAGGAACCCCTCACTCAATTAAATAGATTTCAAATCTATAAAAATGCCAATTGAGACAGTTTCTTGGGGACAGAGGACCCACAATGACTCAGGGATGTCTTTCGGTATTTGTGTTTCTGCCTCATTAAGTGCATTTTCTGTGCAACCTTTACACTATTTTTCTCGCAGTATAAAGTATGGTTCATACTCTTAAGGGGCGCGGGTCAGGACAGATGTGAAGCAGTCATCATCATCATCTGGGATCACTCCCAGTTGAATATGATAGTCCTTCTGATATGCTGGTGCTGATATGAGGTGCTGGTTGGTTATGACTGTATATAAAGATGGAGGATCTCTACTTCCTCCCACTGTACAGAAGTGAAGCCAAAATATCCCGGATCCCGGTGCTGCCATCTTGACATTTTGTGTGCACAGTAGCAATCTGATAGTAGACCTACAAGACTGAGGTCACCTGCCCGAACCAATCACGAGCCAAGCACGGCCACAGCTTGTCAACGAGAGAGACTCACAGCTGCCAATCATGACGTCTCACCCCCTTTTTATAGTAGCAAATAACAAATTAGAAGAAGAAGAAGAAGATCTACCTTTATTAGTCCCACAATGGGGAAATTCAATTTACACTCTGTTAAACTCATACATGGTACATGCAGACCTGAAACACACATACATGCATTAATGGAGAGGTGTCAGAGTGAGGGGGCTGCTCCTGACAAGCGCCCCGAGCAGTTGGGGGTTTGGTGCCTTGCTCAGGGGCACCTCGGCAGTGCCCAAGAGGTAAACTGGCACCTCTCCAGCTACCAGTTCACACTCAGTTTTTGGTCCATGTCGGGACTTGAACCGGTGACCCTCCGGTTCCCAAGCCAACTCCCTACAGACTGAGCTACTGCCGCCCCCAATTAAAAATTAAAACCAAATAATCAGAAAAATTAACACTTAAAATACATCAGCGTGATAAGAACTATCTAAAATTACAGAAACCATCTTTTGGAAAAAGTTATTTAGCGTGTACTTCTTATTTTGGCCCATCCACCAGCATGGAGGGGACTTGATCGATACTGCAGCCAGCCACCAGGGGGCAGTGAACATGTCCTGGCTTCACTTTTGAGGTGCTGTCATGTCGTCCGTTTAAATGTAATCTTTTGTGGTTGATCCTGATGTTGTCCTTGAAACTCTTTTTCTGACCTCCAGGTGCTCGTTGGAGAGCATTTAGCCCTGTGTAAAGGACCTGTTTTGGGAGGCATTCATATTACATGGCCTGTTCATCTCACCTGCTGTTTAGAAGAAGAAGAAGAAGAAGAAGATCAACCTTTATTAGTCCCGCAAGGGGAAATTCAACTTTTACACTCTGTTTGTTAACTTATACACGGTACGTGCAGACCCGAAACACACACATGCACATGCATCAATGGAGAGATGTCAGAGTGAGGGGGCTGCTCCTGACAAGCGCCCCGAGCAGTTGGGGGTTTGGTGCCTTGCTCAGGGGCACCTCGGCAGTGCCCAAGAGGTAAACTGGCACCTCTCCAGCTACCAGTTCACACTCAGTTCTTAGTCCATCGGGACTTGAACCGGTGACCCTCCGGTTCCCAAGCCAACTCCCTACAGACTGAGCTACTGCCGCCCCCAATGATCGTGGTATAATGATGGTTTAATGATCGTGGTAGCAATGCTGTTGGTGTTTGTTTCCTCAAGAACACTTTTGTTAGTGCGCTTCTCTTTCTGGCTGATAAAAGCTGATTTTTTGCAGGCATCTCTGCTGATGGACTCTTATATGCCTACTGTCCTCCAGGTAGTGCAGGTCTCAGCACCATATGAAAGAGTGGGCAAGATAACTGCCTTGTAGACAAGCAGCTTGGTGTTTGAAAGCAGGTCAGAGTTCCCAAAAACTCCTCTACAAAAGTGGCTGGCACAAGTAATGCCATGGTGTACCTCTCTATTGATGTCTGCCCTTGAAGAGAGGTGACTTCCAAGGTAGGGAAACTTGTCCACATTTTTAAGGCTCATAGTTCAATTGTTAATGTTGGCGGGGGTGCGGAGGAGTCTGTTGGGGGCTGATGGAAAACCTTGGTCTTTTGTATGTTTATGGCCGAAACCAAGGAGTGAGTACGCCTTGACAAAAGCATCAAGACTACTGTTCATATCCTGTGTGAGACCAAAAATACACACTGACTTAACGCGCACTTTACCTAATATTACACTTGTTAGGTGACGTGTTAGGGGTAATGTAAAGTTAATGGGTGACTATAATAAATAAATCCTGACACTTCTTGCATCATCCTGAAGGGGTTTATTTCACAACATTGATCTGTTTGATGTGCATTATTCCACTGAATTAGTAGTGGGTAGTGGGTAATAATCAATAATTTGATACAAAAATAGTCCTCCAGAGTCTGACATTTGAACTGCCACTCCTCAGCAACAATCTGGTTTACATAGCAGCAGTTATTATTTATTTCCACTAGTCAGTGATCTTAACCAAGTAGCTTTGTTGCCTTGTGAATTTCTCCACTGTGAGACTAATAAAGGAATATCTTGTCTTATCTTATCTTAAACCTAACCAATCCTTTCACAAAGTTAACCATGAGGTATTATGCATTTCTGCAAGCGTGATTTCAGGCTGATATGAAATGTATTTATGACATGTATTTTTGGTTCAGAAACGTAGACATTCAACATATCCCATGGTTAGCAGAAACGTATGATGCCAGCATTATCAGCTCCTGGGTGATAAAAGCCAGTGGAGCTTGGAGTCAAAACACCTGAAAACCACTGAGATAGATTAAAAAGAAATTGTGATCGTAAAGGCACAATACTCGAAATCCTGGTTCTGTGTAATTTGAGGGAAGGTTGGAGTGTGGTCAGTCCTTACAACCAGGACGAAACCCCAGGCGGGATGGAGGTGTATGACGTGGTTGAAAGATGAGCTGATGAGTCAAATGGTTTTTCACAGAGCTCTGTTCTTTTTAACTGGTGATTCTGGGCAGGTGACAAAAAGAACTTCACAATCTGGACAATGAAGCAGGTCCTCTCGCTCACACAGACTTCAGTGACCGAATCAAAAACCATTCAACATGGCTGCCCTCGCAAATTAGCACTCAACCGACCTGCTAATTGGAAAGTTTCTCAAAGCTCTGAGTTCACGACTTGAGACGTGTTTGTTGGCGTTGTGAGAAATGGTGGAGCCCATGGAAATTCATTTATTGGTGCATAATAAGGTAATATTGTACTGTATATTGTAATTTTAGTCATACATTGGTTTTCTTTGCAATTTTATGTCTGAGGAAAATGTTGATATTCTCAACAACCTCATCTTTCTCCTCTGTCATTATATCTTTGCATTTCCTGTATCATGTTACACACTTGCTAGCTTGCTAAGTTGTTAGCCTCTGTGGCGTCTAGGCTTGGACAGTAACATTAATATTGACGTTGCTTAGCAGCGGTGTTCTTCACGACTTAACCACTTGAACGCAACGCATGTCGTGTTCACGACTTCCATTTGAAGGCACCATTAATTCAGCTTAACAGGCTGATTGAAATCAGCTGGAGACAAGTGGCTGAAGTTTCAGGTGTGCTCCATGAAAACACTCGCCTGGAAGCAGGCCTCAAAGAGAGAGATCTCCAAAATAAAAGCACAACATACAAACCTGAACTTTCTGTATTAGTCCATTTTCTTGAACTTAACACAGTCAATTCACACTTCTGTGTTTTTTTTTTTTTTTTTTCATCTTAGAGAGGGGGATGGTTTTGCAGCTCCCTCACATGAACATAATAGTGCCAGCTCTGCAAAGTAAGCAAAGCAGTGCAGTGCAGTCCAGTGGGACAGAGCAGTCGTCCAACAACAACTTCTGTGACCTAATTGCACAGTCAGCACCTCACAAGACACTGCAGTGCCACTATCTTAAACATCTCGGTAACACTGCACTTTCAGTTAATGGTAATTAGGCACATGAAGACACTCTTTGATCGAGTGCACGCCCCGCAAAGAGGATGGAAAAAAAAGAAAAGTAATGCAGGGCTTGGAAAAGATGACTAAGGTAAATACCTTACAAAGTTCAAGACTGATTATAGACACGTACTTGACACAATTTCACACAGACATGCTGAAACTAGACATTTTCAGACAAAAATATTACTTTATACTACTACTATTACTACATACTTTACTTTAATCCTGAATGTGTGATAATACTGTGTAAGAATACATGTTAGTAAAAGTTGTAGAAGGTTTTTATGGATGACGGACTAACACACAGATTACTTGTTATATCAGTTTTAGAAGAAGAAGATAGTCCTTTATTCGTCCCACAATGGGGAAATTCAATTTTTTACACTCTGTTGTTTTTTACTTATACACGGTACATGCAGACCCGAGACACACACATGCACAAACAGGACCCATATACATGCAACAATGGAGAGATGTCAGAGTGATGGGGCTGCTCCTGACAAGCGCCCCGAGCAGTTGGGGGTTTGGTGCCTTGCTCAGGGGCACCTCGGCAATGCCCAAGAGGTAAACTGGCACCTCTCCAGCTACCAGTTCACACTCAGTTCTTGGTCATGTCGGGACTTGAACCGGTGACCCTCCGATTCCCAAGCCAACTCCCTACCGACTGAGCTACTGCCGCCCCCAAGCGGTTAACACTTCTAAAAAATAATTAAAAAAATAATTAGAAAAATAAAAATAATACAATGCTTCTTTTTAGGCTACAACAGAGATAAACATACAAATATATATAAAAAATACATGACTTTTTATTCTGATTGAACATTGGGGCCTACTGAGAGTCAGTAACTAATATTCACCGCCAGTTTTATTTTACTTCTTTTTGTGTCACAGCTATTCAATAATGTCCAGACTTACTTTCTGTCACCGGTGTGAAGTATGAAATGTCATAAATCTGTTCTCTCACGACTCAGCAGTCTAACCGTGCTCATTCATGCTTACAGCTGCCATCTTGCTGCAACGTAATTAAATGCAAAGTAATTAAATTATTACTTGGGAGAATTCTTCCGCGTGGTTTCGGATTTGACGACGTGACACTTGGAAGATTAATGTCGTCTAACAGCGAAACAACCAGTACTGATGAAATCATTCTTCATGCTATACGATGACAGACACAGACTGTCGGCTGTTCTCACTGAAGACACGTCATAGCAGCAAAAGTACAGGTGTTGTTAATAACATGGGGAAATTGTGGTATGAAAGGTTGGCATGCATATAATTTGACTCACAGGTCATCTGTACGAAATGAAGTCTTTATGGAAGGTAATTCTATACTTTTGCAGTCTTTGGGAAACAAATGTTGTAAGCATTTATAAGCCTGCGGAGCATGGGAATGGATTCAGTGTTATCAGTTCAGCTATGTGTTAGATGTCACCTCTGTGTTTTAGATCCCCTGCAGTGGAGGATGTTGACACCCGGCACAGAGACGTGTTTGACGATTGTCTACTTTATAAGGCGTTCATTCACTACTGTAGGCGTGAAGCCGTGCATGCACACATTAAAAATCTTTAGGACAATCGTTGGACAAATGTTCTGTTCATTCTGGTGCCTCTCTCGTTACTCTAGATACCAATTTTAAGTTGCCACGCTAAACAATTATGGCTGCATTTCATTGGCTAGTTTTGTGCATGCTGGCTGAAGCTGAATTAATACCACATGACTTTCTAAGTCATCATATCACAGCACTGTTCGCACTACACAACTTGCTGTCTTGTAGTCAGGAGTCTTGAAGTCGTTCTCACACTACATGACTCAATTCCCGATAAGGTCACCAAACTGTTTTGTAACGAAACCACGCGATAAATGCATTATAAATGACGTGATACTGTACATGAGACACATTGCTGATGTTGTTGTTGGCACGTGTTCACAAAGTATCCTCTCTCCACCAGTTTTCACACTGTCACACTTTTTTACTATTTATTCCATGTGGTGCAACAACTTTGTTGCAAATGCAACACATACAGTAAGATCCTATTGTTACAGGCAACCCCTCCTCCAGGTTTTCCCCGAGCCCCCAGGAGGAGCGCCGGTCGTTGATCCCAATTTTTGTAGCAGCCAAATGGTACTACAACTTCTGTGTCCATCATGTGATGCCATTGACCCAAAAAGACTTTATCCCATAGACTTACATTGGGAAAGAGACGTAGGTGAATTGGCTTCCCGGTATGAACACTTGAATCACAGTTATTTACATCATTACGTCCTAAAAGTTGTAAAACACTAATAGCAGGGGTGGCAGTTATTTTCCTGGGGGGCTATAAGAGAAAACCCAGATTGTTGCCGGGGGCCAAACAAATACTGTCAGACGTAACCTCTATTTAAACACTTTAGAAAACACACTGGGCACTTATTTTTCAGCATTTATTATATTGAAAATCACCCCAAACAGCGTATTAAGAAAATGACATTATTAGGGTGTTAATGTTTCCATGAAGAAAACTTAACATTAACACTTACTTACATTTAACATTTATCTTAACAATAACACTTACATTTCCTTCTTTTGCAGCTTTGTAAAAAGTCCTTGCTGCTTTAGTATCTTAGCCAGCAGCCCAATCCTCTTCTCATCTCCAGATTCTGTATTTTTCTGCATGTTTTGTCTCAAAGTGACGGTTCAAGTTGTATTCTTTGAATACAGCCATGTTTTTGGCAAACTTAAGATAAGATAAGATATGATAAGATAAGATGAACCTTTATTAATCCCCGGAGGGAAATTCGGGTGTCATAGCAGCATCAACACAGTACAGTATAGTAAAAATTAAAAGAGAAGGTGCAATGAAGGAAAGAAGGTGCAATGAAGAAAATAAACAATAAAATAAGTAAAATAAGTAAGTAAGTAACAAATAAGTAAGTAAGTAACAAACTTACTTAACAAACTTGGCTGTAGCTCATGGCCCGAGTCCCAGACAGGTCCAGATATTTAGCATGCTAGATATCTGGATTGTATCTGCGAGTCTTTGAGCAGCTCACACACGACACTGATCTCTGATTTTATCTACTGTGAACAAGTGAACAAAGTGAAAGAGTCAGAGAAAGACAGAGACTACTATGATAGCACGTATATGTGTCTATAAATGGATACACAGCCACTATGGGCTACATTTAGAATATAGAAGCAGTTTATTAAAATATAACTATAATTGGCGTCACCGGACAAAACTATTAAGTCAATGTTAATTGCCAACACAGCATACTGTAAGAATATTTTATTTTATTGTACTTATCTAGGGACAGTGTATACATTTACTGCATCAAATATATTACCTAAAAACTAACTTTAAGTCTCTGTGCAGGGGCTACCAGTAAAATGCAATGACGCAATACAAGATTATACAGTAACAAACAGTTGTAGTGTATAAAACATTGGATGTATGATTATAATAATAGTAATAAAATAATAATGTATTATTACATATTATAATACAGTAGGCAGAACAATAGATATAACTTCCTGCAGGGCAGACCTTTATCCTGTTTATTTTATACGGATGCAAACTTGTGAAATCAGAATTAATCATATTATATAATATATGCTATGGTCGAAAACGATGTAGTCTAGGCAGTAAAATATAGACATGGAGCCTCAGCATACTGTTAAGTCAATTTTAGGATTTTCATTTTAAAATCATGAGTAGTATATTGTATTTTCCTACTTTATTTTCTCACAAAATCATCCCCCATAAACTACAAATCATCTGTAAAACCATACTTTTCCATGAATTCTATTGTATATTAGTATTTACATAATTAAGACTTTACAGTATTAGGTTAGTTTGGTGTTTTTTTACTGTGTTTTGTGGGATGATTTCAGTTGATTAGATACTAATATCAGCTCAAATTTCAAACTTAGTAAAGCTGCTGGATAAAAGGTGGAGGGATGATGCATCCTGTTACAGACCGGCCCTGGTTGTGTACATCATTCATAGGGGAGGACTTGTGCGTTTTGTGCACCACTCTCTGTAAAATCGACATTAGGTTTGTTGTCGTTTTATAGCCTGTCAAGATAAAGAAAGTTGGCCTTGGCGCATTGCTCCAGTGACCTTCTCATCACTTTCTTTAATCTCCTCCAAAGACGGGATGAAACCTTGAAAACAGGTTGATCTCGTTTAACAGGAGAAGAGGAGGTACATCTGTACCTGTCCCATTTTGACACGTAAACAAATGACACCGTCACAGTGTGCTAATGGAAGCCTTGAAATTGTACGCTGAGATCACTATTTACTCAGCAAAAAATATGATTAAGCAGCATAGTCATTTTCATTATGGCTTAACTAGAATTTATCCTCTGCTGTTTAATGAGACGGCTTGATTAGCATCTCATAACCTTGGGGCATGAAATGGATTTTCAATGGCTGATACTGTCTGCTTGTCTGGGTCCAGTACTGGGACTACTCTGCATGTGTGTGAGAATGTGAAATTATTTCTGTCCTTTTAATTAGAATCACTTTGGTTAGAAACAAAATGGACATATTTCCGCTCTTGTCACATTTGAAAAAGGTTATTTTTAAGTATTACCTCTGTGGGGTGTTTGCTTTAACTGTCCATTCTGCAGTTACATACAGTACACAGCCTGCAACACATTCAATTGTATTTTGTCCTTGTGGGTGCCACAATTTTGTGTTTATCAGTCCTGGGTTATTGTGACCTTTAAATAGTGCAGCAGCTGTGCTCTACCCAAAGAGGAATTGTATTTGTCTGCCCAGAGATGTCAGTGTCCCAAAGAAAGGCCTATCATGTGGAAAGGTGTTTTGCTTAGATAAAAGCTGAATACAGTAGAGCGAGTACAGAGAGTGAATTAAAATTAAGCGCTTGTACGATAGCGTTCCACTCTGGGATTCCTCTGCGTCAGTGTTTGTGTGATGACTGTGTCTGCCACAATGCTGCTCGCCAGACATAATGAGATAAAATGCCTCCCAATGTTAAGAATCGCCCCACATATACAGTGTCCCAGCTCTTTACCAAATACCAACAGGGTTTTCAGTATATAGTGTGTTCATTCTGGAAATATCACAAAATCTTGTTAAATGTCAACATGCAGAACTTGATTTTTTAAGTATGCTGTTGATTGACACTGTTGTTCCACAGAAATGGAGGCGCTGCTCACAGCTGGAGAAAATTAAACTGTAATGCTGCGTTCTAGTTCAACTGGGAATGGGGGCAGCAGTAGCTCAGTCTGTAGGGAGTTGGCTTGGGAACCGGAGGGTCACCGGTTCAAGTCCCGCCATGGACCAAGAACTGAGTGTGAACTGGTAGCGGGAGAGGTGCCAGTTTACCTCTTGGGCACTGCCGAGGTGCCCCTGAGCAAGGCACCAAACCCCCAACTGCTCGGGGCGCTTCGGGTCAGGAGCAGCCCCCTCACTCTGACATCTCTCCATTGTTGTATGTTTGTGCATGTGTGTGTTCGGGTCTGCATGTACCGTGTATAAGTTAACAACAAAGTGAAAAAATTGAATTTCCCCTCGTGGGACTAATAAAGGACTATCTTCTTCTTCTTCCTCTGAATTTCTGAATTATTAGGGACTCGGAAAAGTCAGTCATGAGCGTTTAGCATTTTTCAGCTCATTGTATTGTTTTTATGGTCCACAACATGATTTTTTTTTGGTTCACTCTCACTACTTTCACAAATCTCATTTCTAGCAGCAGCTACCCGATTAGATTGGTATCGGGACATTAAATACGCATTATCAGTCGCTATAGGCACCATAGATGTGGGTCATTAGGGGCCTACTATGCCTACTACATTGTAAAAGTGAAAGTTAAGTTAAAAGCAACTTGTTTTAACAAAAAACTAAATGAATATTTTTATATTTGCAGAAGTGCAGAAGTCTAGTTTTATCTCAGACCATTTGAATTACAATATGCTGAATGGTTATTTGCTAAATTTTTGCCCAGTGATGCCAAAAAAATGTCTGCCAGTATAGCATGTATACTATACAGTATAGTATGAAAATACAGTACAGTCAGCACATATTGGAACCTATTTTCTAGTATTATATGAAGAGGGAAATTGAGATGCATTAACAGTGTTGACCTCTCTTTTATTGCATTTTGAGCACTGAAAAGCACTTCCTCTCCAATTGTTGAAAAAAAATGGAAGCGATTCAGTGTAAAAGAAGAAGTGGTGTTTATCGTTAGTCATTTAAAGGCCGTAGCTTGTTAGAGACTTGTAAGAAAAGATTGTATGAATTGATTTTTCTTTGCTCTAACAGGAAAGTTACGTAGCTGCTGCTCAGACAGCAAAACAGCTCGTCTGGAACAGTTTCATGGTCTTAAACAGCTTTCGTAGAGCTGTGTCACTTTGGCATGGCTGGCTGCTCGTCTGTAATGATCTTGGCTCAAGTTGTTTGTCACCTGTTAAAATATACAAGGATCATGATATTTGTCGTGTTCACTGTCGCTGTGTGTGAAGGCCATCTGGGCGACAGTTCAGGGTTTACATATTAATGGGAATTACATTTTTATCAGAACATTCTGCTTGTGTGTTTTATGATGACGGTGGGTAAAAGGGATGGATTTTAACTGATGTACTCATGTTTTTGTGTGAAATGCACTGCAACTGGAGTTGTTTTATTAATGTTTTCAGCAGTGACAATACCCTCAACTAAGACAACAGTCATAAGGTAACGTCATACCTTAATTTCTGACACCACTGAACCAGGTGAACAGTAAATCATCTCCCATCTGCTTCCTTTAAAGTGTGTGGAGTTGAGTCTGTGGACACTCCTCTGACACGCTCACAGCCCAGTCATCCATAGCTGTCATTAAAGCCTAAACCTTTACCTGAGGGTTTAATCCTGCTATCAGACAGGACCTGGACTTCCCCAATAGCACAACTCACTAACCTGGTAGCAAGAGCCTCAGGACATCTGCAAATCTTGCCAGGCCCCGGTGAACTGTGTTAAAAAGCGGCAACCGTGCACATTTTCCAACTTAAAAGCCGAAAAGGTTTTTGTGTTATTAGATCTCCGTGACAAAGTTCAGGTGCTGAAGTTGAAGTTTCAATATTTCCATGCCTTCCAGTGACTTAATACTAAAGCACAGAAACAGGATAGTTTCCTTTGATTGTTATTTATGTGAGTGCTTCCTTTGCTCTTTTTTTGCTTTTGCTTTTATTGCTTGAAATTTAGTAGCATTAGAGAATCAGGGTCATGAGAGTGTAAAATATTTATAAGTATCATTATTTTGAGAGTATGGAAAAATATTCTTGTCTGCGGCTCTGATACCCAGCTGGGATGTTGCTGTGTGTTCACAGAGCTCTTGGGTCTTGTAGGGCTCTGTGGTGACGTGGTATGAAATAAAGATAAAATGCTGCAGCCTGCAGCCGAAGCAGTGTTTCTTTCATCAAATAAATAAAACATCTTATAGACAGCAGTGGTTAGATTGTTTTACATTATGTAAAAGATAAGCCATATATGGTCAGACTCTGGTCAGACACTCACCAAAGTCCATATGAATATTAATGATTTCACGCTCAGGGATGTTGTGGTGCATTACAGGTGCAAAACAGTTTCGAAAAGATGAGTCAGTGTTCTTCAAAAAGTCACAGTTTTCACATGCATTGTATACGGAGAACAACCACAATAAAAAGTGTGAACTATAAAAGAACCCTTTCTTCTAATTTACAGACTTGTTTTGTGCCAACACCTTTAGATAATTTACCAGTGCTAATTTTAAACTGGTCTCAACCAGACACCAGTATAAGAAACAGGAAAGTAAAGATGGATTACACACAACAATGCAGGGCTTGCCTGTACCTGACAGGTGCACTCTGTGTCTCATGCTCAAAGTAGGTCCTGTCTACAGTGGCTTTGAGAGCTCAGAGCACTGCACCTTAAAAGACTACTCCACCGAGCATTGCCCTCCTATAACACGGTGCCACAGTTGCCTCATAGGAAATAGGATCTGGGTTTAAACTTGCCTCCTGCCTTCCTGTGTGGAGTTTGCATTTTCTCCCTGTGACTGCATGGGTTTTCTCTGTGTGCTCCACTTTCCTTCCCTCACACAGTCCAAAGATCCATCTATCCATTATCTGTAACTGCTTTTCCTGTTCAGGGTCGCGAGTGGGCTGGAGCTGATCCCAGCTGACAGTGTGCGAAGGCGAGATGCACCCTGGACAGACCAGACAATCACAGGGCTGACACATAGAGACAGACCACCATTCACACTCACATTCACACCTACAGGCAATTTAGAGTCAACAATGAACTTAACCTGCATGAATCGGACTGTGGGAGGAAACCGGAGAACCCAGAGAAAACCCACGCTAACACTGGGAGAATGTGCAAACTCCGCACAGAAGGGCCCCAAGCCGGGTTTGAATCTACGGCTCTCTTGCTGTTAGGCCAGTCCAAAGATGCACGAGGTTGACTGGCGACTCTAAATTGCCCGTAGGCATGAATGCGGGGTTTGTGTAAATATTTGCTTGTTTTTTCTGTATCAACAGGGCATTTCTGTATTTGGTTATGTTTTGTCTATTTGCATGTGTTTTCTTCAGTCAAAGTGCATTGAGCTCTCAAAGCCACCCTACCTATGAGGAGATTTTTTTAAAAAAAATTGTAATCTTGTACAAAAGTACTAAACTAAAGAACAGGCCTCAAGGGTCTTGTGAAAATTGCTTTGCTCGGCTGCATTAGTAGTTTTTCAGATTTACATTAGTATGACACGACTCAACCTTCATTTTCTGCTTGATAAAAAATACGTTTTCTGAAGGAACATAATCATACAGAGAAAATTTCATCCTGCATAAAAACTTTGTCCTTCTTGTAGAAGTTACTTTGTGAAGTGCAAATAAGTAGATCAGCACACCCATTTTATAACTATTTATTCAACATCTCAAATGTGCGTAATTGTTGTATGCACAACACCCTTCCGTCTAATATCTGCATAGTTATCAGTGTTTAGACTGCAGGGGGCACATTGCATCATTTCAAACCTCATTTAACACCGAACCGTGCCCCTTTCTAAAGCCCAAATTGCTCGCCATGGAGCAGCAGAGTGGCTCCAGACATTCATTAGCTTAATGAAAACAGGCCACTCTTCTTCTACCGCCCAGCGAGCGCGTTCTCGGCTTCGCCGCAACGACCATCTGCTCTCAAGCTCCCTGCCAGCTATAGGATAGTCCTGTCAAAGCAACCCCCGTGAAGAAAGGCATCCACCAAGGTGCCTTAATCATTCAGATCAGAGGACAGGCAAGGACAGTAGGGATGTTTTTTTTTTTGTATGTGTGTGTAAAGAGGATTTCATCTGTGCGTCCCCTGGCGCCTCCCTAACCTGAAATGTAGCGTTCACTCGTGATGTTAATGATGTTCATGAAATAAGCTGAGTGTGCAGTTGTCGGAGTTGAGTTGCAGCAGCCACACAGCTGGCACTGAAGTTATTATCCGCTCAGCCACAGTGGGAGAAGCTGCTTTGTGAAAAGGTTAATATCATTTTAGGGTTGGCCAGAGTGTGTTGTGGTGGGCGGCTGACCACCTGTTCAGCTCTGGAGGTGGTCTCTTATCATCACATCCAGCAGCAAACATTTGAAGGTCGAACCATTTATTACAATTAAAAAAACAGTGTGAAATAGCAGGAGTAGCTTTTATGGCCGTGTTTCATGATTCTCTCATTTTCTAATTGATCTTCTGCTCATATTTTCTTCAGAAACGACCCATTCGCCTACAGTCTTGAGTTTCACCTCTCGGATTAATCACCACTAATCTCAGCAGTGTTGCGCCTTCAACAACCCAGAGCTACCTCTCTCAGTGCGAACACTAGCTGGTGCACAGCGAGAGGGAAATGATAGTCAGAGCCCCGAGGCTTGAATCTGATAGTTTGTCATCTGGATAGTATTACTTAATTTCCCACTGGGAAGAAACTCATTATTTCTGACTTTATCTCAGCACTGACCTCTGGAACAGTCTCAGGAACGTTATTGGTTTGAGACCATGTTCCCTTTTCTTTTTTTCTCTGCACGACACGGGTGACCCTAAACGCCAATAAGATACATGACTAGCGAGGGCACAGTTCAAACAAATGGACGGGTGCATATGCTTATGTTGGACCACGGATGAGTGGCCCATTCACTTCTAATATGCTACAATACAAAACACAATTCATTTGATTTATCACCGGCTACATTACAGCTTTTTCTCACATGATGAATGTAATGTGAGATTGTACTGATAATACATGACTAATGGCCAGCCAATATCTTCTTTATTGTGATCAAATTTTGATTTTTTAATACGCAGCAAATCATCAGCTTCTGCATAATCAGGACTGGACATGGATCATATTGACATAAGTATACAGATGCAGATAGATTCTTGTTTATCCACATAAATATGCATACATAATATAAAGATAAAAAGTAAAAGTCCTCTCTGAGATTTTGTAACATCAATTACTGAATCATCATTTACAAGTAAAACACAAGGTAAGCTAAGAATACAGATTTCGGTTACATAGTACATGTGCATCTCTGGAACAAAAGTATTTAATATATTTTGACAGGTCCACAATTAAGGTTTTATTTATAGATATCCGAGTTTTGGTTCCAACAAGGCTTGTGAGACAATGTTGGTATCACATGGTGGCTATCAAGTTGCTAGTTAGTGTGAGGTAAAAATGAAAAGGATAAATGGCTGAGATTGACGGTAATCGCCCGGCTTCGCTCCGGTACCAATTCCACATACTCAAAGGAGGCTGCCTCTGCTATACCTGGCTGGGCTGAGGCAGGTGTTTACTGAAACAAGTGACAACTGACGTTAGCACATATTAGCTGTCTTAGCTTAAATGTCTGAACAACAATATTCCCATAAAATCACAATTCAGCATGTTTAGAAAAAAAACAGCAATATGTTGTCATCGGTTAGATCAGTGTTTCTCAAAGTAAGGTCTGGGGACCCGCAGGGGTCTATGGCACTCTGACAATTATTTGCTATAAATTATTAAATTGTGCTGTAGCATTAAAAAGTGCATCTCTACAGATCGGGACCATTTACGCCAATGAAACAAGCCTATTGTATCCATTACTACTATTCACGTTAGCTTTGGGCCAATAGAAACTGGCAAGCATGGAGAAATATTTTAGTCAGTTCATATTGTCAAGCGACGCTAAGACCACACTAGCTAGATTTAATAATTATGAAAATATGACAACAGCGAGCGACAGCAACAGGAGACCAAAATCCGTCATGTGTCTTTAGGTGCTAGTGAATGAAGCCATGAAGCCGGCTAAGCTAAAGTGTCATCTGATTACAAAGCACATGGATTATCAGAGCAAAACAGAGTGCTATTAACATGATTCAAATTAAAATGTGTTTCTGTTTATCACTATTAAACAGGTCTGAAGTATTTAGGTTTAAAAGTTTTAGAATAGAAATTGCACCAATGGCATGTAAAAGTACAAATGGTTGTAAACATTATGCTTAATTGATGTTGTGATTACGAGGGGGTCCATTTTATCCCCTTTAAGGGGTCCCTGGTCCCAAAAGGTTTGAGAATCCTTAGGTTAGATTATGAAAGTTATCATAAGTGACAGTTGCGTCCAATTACCAAACAGTATAGCTCCCTTAAACAATGTATAACTAAACTGTGCATCAAAAGGGGTTTAGAAGTGGGTGACTAACTATACGCTGTATACCTGCGTCTTCCCTTCACTACACTGCTTAGATGACAAGCTAAATGCTATATAAAACTACACAGCCGTACCATCAGATTACCATAGATTACATGAATATTGAATATTATGAATACTGAAACACTACTGCATGAAGTAAGACTATAGCTAATGTTGCAAAACTACTTCATTACTCAACCACAAAAGTTTATTCACTTGACTGACGCCACTCGACCATACAGGTTGTACAATGAACTGGCAAACGTTTGTTGTGAAGTGAATGCAATGGAGTAGAGGAGGGAGAGCATGACATGTAGTGGCTGAATGTCATCAATAGCACCTTTAAAATTAATAATTCGTTAGTTATAGTTTTGGGATGACCTTGGTCACACCCATTGGCGGACTGGAACTTCATGTACATCTCTTTTATGATTAGCCTTTCCTCCAAATGGAAGCATTTATCTTCATCATTTGTCATCTTCTTACATTTGTTGGAAATATTGATAAGGCGCTTTGGTTGCCTTTGTTTTGCTCCTGTGTCACAGTTTAATTTTGTCGGGAAGCTGCTGGGACCACGGGGAAATTCCATGAAACGATTACAAGAGGAGACGGGAGTGAAGATGTCCATCCTCGGCAAAGGGTCCATGAGGGATAAAGGCAAGGTAAGATACTGATTTGTGTTGAGATGTAGTTGTCGGGTTATGGATCAAAAGGAAATATTTACAGAAATAATCGGCTTGAAATTCCACCAAAGCGCAGAAGAATATTCTAACCAACAACATCTGAGCTGTAACTGAGATGGATAACACCCAGGGTGGGATTAATAGCTTTCAGTTGGCAAACATATGTAGTAGAAAATGAGAATGTTTTTCTGTGTGCTGTTTAATAGCATATTCTGTAATAGTCAATTATGAATGCAAAGTAATGAATCTCTTTGCCAAAGTCATTTATCCTGCTGACTTGTGGTCCCCTGGAGCCAAACTTATCCGAGCGTGTACGCAGACAGCCTGCTGGATCTGATGTTCACGCTCTTAACAGGTCTCAGTGTGCTGCTATAGAGTTACATCGCTATTACTGTAGCCTCCGATCCAGACATCTAGACATGACAAAAGACTTGCAGTGTTACCACCTCTTTGGTGAAACTGGAGCTGCATTTCAATACAGCAAGAACACCTACACAACTACTTTAAAGCAGCCATATTCAATATTTTATATAATAAAAATGTATCAAATGACAGTGTGAGTTCCCTCATAGAATTATCACCTGAATCTACAGCTCCCCTTGGCTTTACAGAGCTTTATAGGCAGCCCATTGTTAAGCAGTTTATCCTGCAACTTTACCCTTTTGGTTCACTCGTCCTTCACTCATCAGGCTGTTCTCATACACCGTTTGTAGCTAAACCTATGAAAAGTAATGCAGTAATTTGTATACATCTCACAAAATCAATTCAAATGTAATCCACGTAATAGTGGACCAGAAAGTACAAAGAGCAAACACGCTGCATTGGAAGGAGGTCAGGACGAGTGGATGGGTGAAAATACACCAAACCATCATCCAGGAGACCGGCGTTCACACCCCGTGTGAAACCAGTCAACGCTGATTTATTTGTCAAGTAACTGCACTGAAGTCACGTCACTTACGGTGCTATTTTAATCCAAACCATGATATTTTCCTAAACCTAACTAGGTTGTTTTGCTGCCTAAACCTAACCAAGTTGTTCCCTTGAAACGGAAGTTTATTTTGAAAAGACTGTATGCATGTAATGAGCAGAAATGGACTTGTGTCACATGTTGCTGGATATTCAAAAAAGAGGAATAACTCTTTGAAAGATATCACACAAAACCTTTTTTGAGGATATATCGCTCTCGGTTTCCATCATGAGTTGGTAGAGACCAAAAACGGAGCTAAAAGAGACAGAATATTGGACTTATTTTCATCAGGAGGCCAGAAATACAACTGCAAATGTGCTGCTGTTGATATGTCAATGTTGTTTTCACAACTTGTCTCAATTGCTCTCAGGTGGCCAAAATATCAGTTATTACAGGTTTAAACGTATCAGTACAGAAAAGATGTCCATTTAGTAGCTATTCTGGAACATATCACATGATCTTAATCAGCAGACAGAGTTGTCATGTAATTAATTGTACAGTTAGAGCTACACAAGTGGAGCTATACAGGTCTTTTAGTTATTCTCAGTTTTGAAAAAAATATGACACATATTTCTTAAGTATGAAACACCATCTTAATTAATGAATGAGTGAGACTGAAAGTTCATTCTCGACTGTGGGAACAGCAGATGACGATTTCAATTTCAAATTGTTGCACAGTTTTCGTGGACATATATAGCAGATGCAGTAAGAAACTGCTTTATTACTGTAATTGCTATATACTGTAATTATAAGTCTTTTCCAGCTTCCAATCATAGATTTACTTTAATGTGCCTGTAAGTGGAGCAGTTATAACTGTGCAATCTTCTGGATGACCAATTTTTTGTATAAGTCAACCTATTAACTTCAACAACTGCATGGCTTTGTACTACTGGTACTACTGGTCATACCTTTTCAGGTCGATTTCCATTCAGACCTAACTGTGGGGCTGAAAGTCTTCACTCTGACGAAGACTAAAGGCACTGAGACGTTTCGTTAACATCACATTTTTGAATATGCCTTGGCCGGTGCAAGTGTTCATTTAAAACTTTGGCTTCCTGCCACTAAGTCCTCTCAGTTTACTCATGTGCTGCATTCACTTGTCTCTGCAGTGAGTAAAATAAAGTAGAGGTGCTAAACTGTATGCAAAATAATGGTTTATTTACATGCATGCAGTGCTTAGGTTGTGATACGGCACTGTACAGGACAGCATGCAATATGACTTTGTATTATTTAAGAAATCAGTTGCTCAGTGCTGTTATCACTAATGTGGTGTAATGTTGGTTTCATTCTGAGGGAGATTCATGGTGCTGTGTGCAGCACAAAGGAAAATAATAGACCCCTAACAGTTGTTTCTACCCAAAGGCTTCCTACATAACGATCTGATTTAGCTCGGTGTTCCTGTGTGCCATATTGATTTTGTGTACAGTCTGGGCAAGTCTGAAGGACTCTGTGATGAGACTGACACCTAAAGGTCGTGACCGAAAGGCTGTCTGCCTCTCGAGGCAGCTGGTCACAAGGCGGTGTGTTACAGATATAGCAAAAGTCCTATTACAAGCTAAAGCTGTCATCACGCACGTCTGCCGTCTCATCCAGTTTGTCAGTAGGGTGCATCTGTCTAGCTGTAGGCTAATATCTCAGGTTGGGAAATTTTGCATCAGAGCAGCCCACCCACATATTACACCATATGGTCAATATATAACACCTTGTGCACAGATATTAGCCTGGTTAACAGATAACAAAGGGAGTCCTCATTCCACCTCTCACTGTGTGCCAAAGAAAATGCTGCAAGGTTAATTTCCTAAAGTCCTTATAGCAGTACTAACATATAATACCGACTGATTAAAAACAGGCATATTCCAGTCATGATGTATTCGTTCTCATTCCCAGGGTGTTATATATACCGAGGCTTTGTCACGGCTATTGGTGTTCGATACCACCGCGCGTGGAACCCTTTAGCACCGTTATGAAATGCACTGGGTGCACCCGGAGCGTGGTGACGTAGTTTAAAGAGTCAAAGAGACATATCGAGGGCAGATGGGACAAAATACAAACACAAGGTTTTCATCTGGGAGACCACTGTTTGTGTCCTGTGCATAAAGTTTCACTTTTACATTACAATCAGCTGTTTGTTCGCGTCCCCTGATCACAACGCTCAGTGTCATCTTCACTGTACAAATGTAGTAGTTTCTTTCCTAAACCTAACTATAGTGGTTTTGTTGCCTAAACTGAATGTGACGCCAAGGGCGTGACAAAGCGGCGTTATGTGACGAGTCTGGATGAGAATGAGTTGGAAGTAAAGCTCTGTGTTGGCTGCTCCTGCTGTAAAACTCTCCCAAACGTTTCATTGACAAACTACTGAAGCAACTCAGAGACACATGCACACTTTTGATCAGATCCGTAATGACTTAGGCTCTCTGACAGTGAATGTGACGCCCGCTGAAATTTTAGCAGTGATTTTTAATTAAAGCTGATTTCTCCTAGAGGGTAGAGAACGGCCGTGCGATGCAAGGACAAAAGTTTGGCTGGGTGAGTGGCACTCTCGCTTCGCTTAACAGCCACAATCAAGGTGTCCTTGAGCAAAGCGCTCAAACACCCAACGCATACACTAATACAAGTAGACAAAACGTCTCCACTCAAGGTCTGACATCATTCACGATTATTTGTTCAGTGAAGAATCGATTTTGCGATTTCACTGGTTCCTTTTAAAACACAGTCAGGACTGGCCCTGAGCTACAGCCTGTTACAGATCTTTAAAGCCTTTGAAGCCAGAGTGAAGCCCCAGGCAGGGTTCCCTCAGGGACCTGGGTTAAGACTGAAAGCTGATTGGGCTTTTCTGGTCATCAGACTTTGGAACAGTTTGCATTAAGAGCTTGGATTGACATATTTTGTTTACTTGAGTATCTTCTTGTAGACTTACTTTAACTCAATATTTCCTGTCCAAACTGAACACCTCTTTGCATTCCTAATTTATTTCTCTGCATTTTTACCTTTCATCTTGTGGAGCTCTCTTGCTTTAAGGATTTAAAAGAGGAGCTACACTACACTAAAGCGGTACCGCCATCGGGGCCACGAGATAATTTCCGGGTATTGCCACTCGTCAGATGGTTGTGGAGAAAAAAAATAAAATACCATATTTTAGACTTGGGATTTTTTTTTACATTACATTGCCAGTGATATAATTTCCCTTATTATAGATTTTATTGAGTGTGTTTGTGTGAGTCAAAGTAGGCATTTGCATGATTTTCTTACAGGAAATTTCTGGCAGGTCAGAGGGAGAGAAAAATCCACAATGCTTGGAGCACATGAACAATGTCTGCACTGGCTAAGAAAACCTGCCTACATTTATCAGTCACAACAGTCATAATCATTCAAAATCAGCATAGTAGAGACAGTTTACACTGAGCGGGGGGGGGGGGGGATGCAGACAACAACCTGATTACTCTGGGGAGGGGTCACAATTTTAAAAGTTTGCAAATCACTGCACTCAATCATGAGTCCAGCAACTTAACAGACGTTCAACCATAAATTCAACCATAAACACTTTTCTTTTAAGTGAGCAGTTTTTGTAGAATATTTTATTTATTTTTTGAATTTTAAATAGTGCCATTTATGGTGACAATAATGGTATTTCTGTTCAGATAAAGACGATCTGGAAAGCTTGCCCAACCTTTGGTGCCTTCAAATGAAACTTGTAAGCTTGTGTTTACGACATAGGAAGCCGAGGACACAATATGCTCGGCGTTCAAGTAGTTAAGCTGAGAGAACACCGCTGCTAAGCAGTGGCAGTATTAACATCACTGTTGGCGTCTAGAAGCCACAGTGGGTAACAGTTTAACAAGTCAGCACGTGGGTAACAATGCAATGAATGCAAAGGCATAATTAGGGAAAAGATGAGGCTGAGTTTCCTCAGACATACAGCATTGAAGAATTATCAAGAATTACAAAATACAACTAAAATTACTACATGAAAATTACTAAATGACTACAATATATTCACTTATGTACTCGCCTCAGCCATTTCTGACGTCAAAAAACACGTCATGGCTCATAAACTTTCACTTACGAGGTTGAATGCCACAAGAGGGGGGCGTTGATACTGTATGGACTCTTCTCATGAACACAATAAACTGAATCCCATTTGAAGGCACCATTTTACTCTATTCTAAGGTTCCTGGGATGTTGAGAGAGTAAACTTTACTTAATCAATGTAAAAACAGAAATCACACTGCACCTGCTGTTTGTCTGACATCTGCATCGTTCCCCTCTCCTTTCTCTTCTGTCTGCCACATAGACAGAAGGTTCTCTGTGCGTCTCTGCAGTTTTATTTATCAAACATGTCATGCCTCACCTGTCCACCAGGCATCCTCGGTGTGTTTTCCTGCCTGGCGCACCTGTTCCTCATCTGCTACTCAGTCTACGTCCTCCCCAGCTGCACCTTGTTACCTTGTTAGCCTGTTCTTCATGTTGGTGACTGTACGCCTGTGTGAACACTAAGCAAAAACCTTTTGTCCCTCTCAGTCTGTATGTGACATGTGTGATATGTGTCACTTTACCACCATTGTCCACCATTTCTGCAATTTTTTTCCATTGATTTTTTTCTCTTGAGGAACTTCAAATCCATTTGGCACAAGCGGGCACTAATTCATTTACTGACCATCAAGCTGAACTATATGTCATGTCTGAATCACAAGATGTCAAACATTTCCGGGAGCTGTTTTGGAGCGGTCAGAGTGGTCTTCATAATAAATCAATGCAACTTCTAGCAGAAAAAAAACATTCACTAACAACATCCCTGGTGCCATAATCTATGACCAAGCTCTAATATCTAGTCTGTTATTTTTGTCTTTTTTTTTTCTACAGTTGTCAGATGAGCAGTAATTATACTCTAGATGTTAAGTTATTCACCAGAGAGTAAAAGGCCACATGTCATTCACAAATGTTTTTGTGTGTGGTTGAAGTGTCTTCCTGGTGATGAATGCAGTAATTGTTCAAGTGTTGCCTTGTCTTGAAAATAAATCATAAATGTTACTGTGGGTTGTAACCTGTCTCTCCAAGAGATACTTATGATGAATGGAGGAAAAAAAAATGTGGACTTGTGAGTCACAGCAAAACTGTTTTATTTTAAAATTTTTTGAGGTGGAATACGTCATTTGGCTAGCAGCATGGCTCTCTGGGGGTGGTATCGTCAGTCTGTCCAGGTTTTGATCCAGGCTGAAATATGTTAACAGCTATTGGATGGATTGCTAGGAAATTTTCAATTGTAACCGGAGGGTGACACCTACTGACTCTGGTGATTTCCTGACTTTTCATCAGGTCAAAATTTTAATTTGTCCGGTACTTTAGTTATACTAAACACCTGCAAAGCTAGTTAGTAATTCAGTGCTAATTAGCAAATGTTAGTATTCTAACACATCAAGAGTAAATGTGCTGTTGGTGCCTTCAAATGGGGTCGTGTTTACTGTGTTTATGATAAGGGCCCATATGAACACCCACTCATGTTACATTCACAACCTCATAAGTGGAAAGTTTCTGAAAGCTCCAAGTTCACGACTTGTGATGTGTTTGTTGATGTTGTGAGAAATGGTGAAGCCCATGGAGGTTCATTTATTGGTGCATAATAAGTTAATATTGTACAGTATATTGTAATTATAGTCATATATTGTTTTTCTTGTAATTCTATAATATGTCTGCGGAAAATGTTGATATTCCCAATGAAGTCATCTTTCTCCTCTGTCATTATGTCTTTGCATTTCCTTCATTATGTTACCCACTCTCTAGCTTGCTAAATTGTTCGCCTCTGTGGCTTCTAGGCTCAGACAGTAACGTTAATATTGCCGCTGCTTCGCGACTTAACCACTTGAATGCAACTTATGTCGGGTTCGCGACTTCCCATGTCGTCGGTAGATCACTGGTGACGGTCAGCAACAGACATCATGCTGCATCAGCAGTAATTCAATTCAGAGGGATAAATTAACCCAGTAATGGCTTCTATCTAACTACAGGACAGTACTGTGGTACTTAGTGAAAAAAAACGTGCCGTTTCAATCGCAACCGCTTCAGCCTCCTCGTCCGCCATTTTCACGTTTGAAATATGCTGGTAGCCTCTCCCTTTCCTCTGAGTAGCAAATACAGCGACCGTTGAGGATGACAAGTGTCCAGCGCTACACACTTAACATTAGACCGTTTTGACTATAACATCCGGGTACTCTACACTGCATTTCGCCGTACGTCTCAACGAACGTACGTACGTATGAACGTACAAAAATAGCAAGTGTAAGTACGCAAATTGAGACACAGCATTGGTAAACCTTATACCTGCTTAATGTCAGCATGCTAGCATCGTCATTGAGATTACGTTAGCATGCTGACATTAGCATTTAGCTCAAACCACTGCTGGTGCCTATAAGTATAATCACACAGAGCCACTAGCGTTCTCAGTGGCGACCGTCAGCAGGTAGAGCAACAAAAATGAGTCCAAACGGTCTCTAGTCATTAATAAAACATAAAATGTTCATACAATTAAATGTCAAAAATATGTTTTATCCATCATATATTTAGTTGTTGTAATATAGACTTACTAATCATTCAACATCAGCACATTTTACCAGTTTTATTTTGTCACTCAATGTACATTGCAAAGACTGACTTATTGCAAAAACTGACTTATCACAAGTCATTATGCAAGAGGGTAATTATTACATGTTAATCAATATAATATATTATTAAACAACTTGTATTCTGGTTTCTCTTGTATGAGTGGAAACTCTTCACTGTCTGCTGATTTTTGCACAGGAAGAAGAATTAAGGAAAAGCGGCGAGGCCAAATACGCCCATCTGAGTAATGATCTTCACGTTTTAATTGAAGTCTTCGCTCCACCTGGAGAGGCCTATTCCCGCATGAGTCACGCCTTGGAGGAGATTAAAAAATTCCTAGTTCCAGTAAGTGTAATACTTCACCTTATTTTTTTTGCTTCCTAATTTTAATTCCTGTGCAGTGTATGAACATCAGTCATTCCTGCTGACTTGATAATTTCCTCATCAGCCTTATGAACACAAAGAGTTTACAGTTTCCAGTTTGTTGACATAATATATATGCATGAAGTTTTTCTCTGCACTACAACCACTAACTTACACCACATACCCTTACGTGCAAATCAAAAATAATGTATTCAGCAATTAAAGTGCAGTATGGAAAAACTTGCAAGGCTCCAGCAACTCATAGCCTGGAGAACTTAGCAATAATTAATGTGCATGTTGTGTACTCTTGCTGAATTTAAGCTGTAAATATTAATCAGGCTTTGCAAATGTGACAAGCCTAATAGAGGAATTGTGCTGCATGAGTCTGCTTTATGGAGTTCATGCTCTTTTCCTACATAGAGACAATGTTCTTACAAGCATGCTTTATTTTAACGAACGCCTTTCCAAGAGTATACTGCTGGCAGTCTGGGCTCTGGCTTCATTGCGGTACCTTGAGAAAAGAGGAAGTATTGTGTATTTCAAATGATTCTAATAACTGCAGCAGTGTTTTCTAATTAGTGTACTCACAGGATCGGCTGTAATACATTTCTTTTTTAAATAGGTGCACTGATTCAATGAGCACAAACTGTTGTGCAGCCTAAACAGTCTGAGTCTTTTGTGAAAATCTGCCAGCAGGACAAATTATGCAGGGTGACTAGGAGCAATTCAGTAAGATTTAACTATGTGACAAACTAAGTGAAAATCATTAGAAATGACTGTTATATTCGGGGAAAAACAGTTAGTGACAGGTGGGAGTGGACAATAAAACCTCCAGTGCTGATTTATTATTATAAACACTAATCCAAACTGAAAGGATGGGTGCTGAATATTGGGGAGGGGGGAAACATTAATTTAGGTTATATCTTGCTTCTTAATCAGATCTTACATTTCCTTCCTTGCATTGTCTTGTCATAGTGAGTACAGCTAAAACCCCAGAGTACTAAGTGACATTTGAAAAGGGGAAAACATCTCTTTGTCCCTAAAATCAGCTTGTACTATGTCCACATGTCAATAAAAAACATAAAAAATAAAGACCCTACCATCTATTTTACACCACATGCTTGCTGCTTCAGGGATCTTATGGATTTGCAAGTAAACTGCACATAATGTAACACAACAGGCATCTGTCAGTATCCATAGTGACAGATGTGTCCCGCCTCGGGTGGAGAGTGGATAGTGCATCCTGCTGTTTATCTTGTTTTTAGTGCTGCACAGTGTATTAACGGAGATGGTTACATGTTTTGTCAGAGGGCAACTTAAATTGAATTGCTATTGGGGACTGGTTTGGCTGAAAATAGTCAGCATGGATGTAACAACACGTTGTTAATACAACTTGTAATTCTCATATTTCCAAAAGGCAGAATAATGTGAATTTGTTTATTACCAACTTTACACATCAGAGTCTGTTTACTGGTGTTGAGGAGCAATACTACTACTACTATTACTACTACTACTAGCTCCACAGGGAGCTGTGTGAAGTCTGATAGATGAGGTGAGGTTGGTTGGTTGGGACAGAAGACTACAAGTCATTTTTAGAAAGAAGTGAACTTAGCAGACCTGTGACGCTCACCTCTGCTATAGGCTTGAGGCTTCATTAGCTGCTACTAGCATTACACACATAGACTGCATGTAAGAAGTGGATGCAGTCACCATGACGTCACCCATTGGTTTGAGGACTACTGTTTTGACGCCTTGAGTTCAGCATTTTGGCTGTCGCCGTCTTGTTTTTTTTTTTTGTAACCAGAAGTGACACGACAGAGTGTAGCTAAGCACAACTGAACGCTGAATAAGACATTTTTAGGTGACCAAAAAAAGTTGTATTAACTTTCATGAACTGAAAACAAAAGCGTTAAAGATGAAAACATGGACAACAACCAGACCCTACGATGCTGTGGTAGCGACCTGTCAATCACAAGCAGCCTCACCCTAAAACATACCCTGATTTATGGTCTGTTTGAGTCTAAATGGGACCATAATTTACTAAATGAACAACACATATTGAAGAGAACTTGAAACTAGTGATTGAGACCATAAACTCATGTCTCCAATGTTTACTAAGGTAATAAATCAAGTGAGAAGTAGGCTCATTTTCTCATAGACTTCTATACAATCTGACTTCTCTTTGCAACCAGAGGAGTCGCCCCCTGCTGGCTATTAGAAAGAATGCACATTTAAGGCACTTCAGCATTGACTTCACTTTACACACCCAGCTCTCCAATCAAACTGTCAATGTTTGAGTTGCATTATGGGTAATGTAGGCTCCAGCACTGACAAAGAGGAAGAATGCATTTGATCCATTTTGTTTTAACCTGTCTGATGTGAGTTGTGCAATATTAAAGGAGAGCAATTGCAAATAATCCGAGCGGACTACGTTTTTTAATGTTCAAGACATCAGTTTGTTGTAACCTCAGCATCTAAAATGTAGAATGTACCAAATACATGTTGGCCCAGGAGGAGAAATGGACTGAATTTATGATCCAGCTACAACTGATTCAAGCCAGCTGGTGTACAACGCTATTGCTTCTCTGTGCCGGCCCACCAGGAACACTAGCACTGCTCCAGTGGCCAGTCTGCCACTGCTTGTGTGACATTACGCTTCAGAAACCAAACTCAACTCAAAGTGATGCAGCAGGACGTTTAACTCCCACAATGCCACGCAGGCAGTTAAGTGACTTACACTGCTGGTTGCAGCTGAAAATCTTAGTATGTACCAGAGCATGTGAGCCGAGATCACACTCATTTCTTCCCTTCACTCGTACTCCTCTCCGCTCTCATCCATCTCTGAACAAAAACTCAAATGTGCTCCATCTTCTACCAAAGTAAAATCCATTTTAATGTGGCATCACCCCCATGATGTCTGAAAATAAATGTCTTAAATAAAACCCTACTTCCCACTGAGATTCTATCTACAAAACAGGAAAACATTAAATTCTTTTCTCTAATATGAAAACCCTCCTTATGTGGTATGCACACATTTCTTCGGATATAAATCACAATTATTAAAAAAGTACAATCACATGAACTAGCTGTGACCATTTCCAATTCCAATTTCACATGCATAATTAGTATGTGTTGTGTTATTCATTACGCCTGGGCAGAAATAGACCAAACGGGCCGACAAGAAGTACAGTTCGTCTGACTGTGAGCTTCATCAGTCGCTGAGGCGATTGAGGAGAGAAAGCTTGTCTGAACGTGGAGTCCTCAGATCTGCTGTGAAGCAAAATCTACAGAAAATGCTGTCAGTGCTGTCAGCTCACAGTTATGCATCGTCTTAAGGGAAAAAAGTAAACAGGAGCCTAATCAGTGGTAGTGTATATCCAGGCTGAGAGCGAGAAACACTAGAGAAGGACGGGAGCTCCTGCTCTCAGCTGGATGAGCTTGTGGCCTTCATCTCGGGCCAAACTGCATTTTGGCAGACAGAAAGTGACACAGATGCTTGAACAAGATACGTGGCTGTAATTTGTTTTCAAGTCAACACACAAATGTACATGCTATTAATACTGACTGTTTTGTGTGCAAATTTAATGAATCTATTTGATGCATATGATCCCAGAGAACGAGCCAACACTGAAGATGCATCCAGTTCAACTGTTATCAGGCCGTTGAATAGGTGTTATCAGTCGCTATAAGCATCCCGGATCATTAGGGGCCTACTACGTTGTAAAAGTGAAAGTAAAACTTAAAAGCAACGCATTATAACACATTATAAAACTGAATAAAATGTCACGTTTTGAACAGAAACAAAGAGGCTTCTTTAGGTTTAGGCAACAAAACTACAACTTTTTTAGATTTAGGAAAAAATACAACTGTTTAGATTTAGGCAAAAAAAACAGCTTCAGGCAATAAAACTATAACTTCTTTAGGTTTAGGCAATAAAACTACAGCCTCTTAGGTTTAGGCAACAAAACTACAGCTTCTTTAGTTTTAGGCAAACAAACAAACAAAAAAACAGGTTTCCGCAATAAAAATACAACTTCTTAAATTTAGGGAAAACAGGTTAAAATAAATACAAACATTGGTTTAACAGGGGATGCGAACTTCAGGCTCCTGGGTGAAAGCCCTGTGTTTTGTGTACCGCCCATCACCCATCACACTGTCTATAATACAACACCTGACTTCCTCCTCTGCTTCTGTCATAATTACTACGGTTGCTAGAGGTCCTAGGTCCTAACCACTAATGGGTGTAGTAGGGCCCTATTGACCCACATCTATGGGGCTTATAACGACTTGAAACACCTATTTTACATCCTGACAACAGACTAATCGGCTGACAGATTGGACTGGTGTTGCAGAGGCAAGCACCTTGCTGCATTATTATCTTCAGCGAAACTCCAGACGAACTGTGCCGGTGTTCCTAACAATGCAGGGCCAATTTTGCTGTGGAAATGAAGAAAGTGCAATTTGTGTAGAGCTCACTTTGAAAGAACCTGACATGTGAAAGAATACATTTTTCACTATGCAATACCAGTAGATTGTGTTCTGAAATAGCACACTATATATAAGTAAATGTAATTCTCAGGTGTAGTGGTATTACACTGTGGTTCACTTCGGCTTTGCTGCATCAGGACCTCAATAGTAGCTCTGACTCTTCTCTGTACTCAACCCATTACTCTCCTTCGCTGCTGCCGAAACTCTGATTCATGCCTTCATCACATCTAGAATCTACTACTGCAACAGCATGCTTTACAGGTCATCATCGAAAGTCCTAAATAAACTTCACCACATCCAGAATTGTGGGTCTGCTCACCCGTGATCACATCACCCCTGTCCTCCAGAACCTCCCAAAGCCGTCCGCGACCAGGTCCCCTCCTACCTTGCCGACCTGCTCCACCACCACACTCCTTCCTGTAGCCTCCGCTCCTCTGATGACAACTTCCTGTCTCCGTCACTCAGAACCAAGCACCAGACCTGTCCAGATTATTCTCCATAAATAAAATGCATTATTATTCAGCATTATCAAACCACCTATGGTCATGAAGCAGCACAATATATAGTGAAATGCACAAGCACAAAGTCCAATTAATTAATTACATTCACAAAGATTTGTAAACTTTTGGTGTCACTAAATACAGAATTAAAGTCCAGATCTACACCCAGTTCTTTTGGTCTTGAACTGAAAGGAGCAGCTCATAATGAAAAACATAAGGACATGCAATACAAAACTTAAGAAACATCATATCAAGATGCAGATTAACAGCTGCTGCAGCTGCTTCTGTGCCTCTGGATCAACTGGCCTGATGTGCTTTGGGAGGATAAGAACATCTTTCAGTAAGTTGTTATGCAGCACAGTGAGTAGTATGGTTGGTCTTCAGACCTTCTTCAGACACGGCACATGCTGAGGTGCTGAGTTGTTTATAACAGTGATTCTCAAAGTAAGGTCCGGGGACTACCAGGGGTCTATGGCACTCTGTCAGAGGTCTGCAAAATAATTTGCTATTAGTAATTAAATTGTGTTGTATCATTAAAAAGTGCATAGCTACAGATGGGGACCACTTACGGCAATAAAACAAGCATATTGCGTCCATTACTACTGCCCACGTTCGCTTTGGGCCAATAGAAGCTCCAATAAGTTTGTGACACATAAGTCAATCTGTCATGAATCAGTCATTTTGCTCAGGGTGCAACGAACCATTCCTACTGCTGCTTAGCTTACAGATAGCTAGTTGACAAGCACGGAGAAATATTTGAGTCAGTTCATTCAACAGTGAGCTACAGCGACAGGAGATCAAAATCAAGCCGGCTAAGCTAAAGCGTCATGTGATTACAAAGCACCCAGAATATCAGAGCAAAACAGAGAGGTATTAGCATGATTCAAAGTAAAATGTGTTTCTGTTTATCACTATTTAAAAAGTCTGAAGTATTTAGGTTTAAAAGTTTTAGAATACAGATTGTTCCAACAGCATCTAAGAGTACAAATGGTTGTAAGCATTATGCTTAATCGGTGTTACAATTATGAGGGGGTCCTTGGAACATTTTGTCCCCTTTAAGGGGTCCCTGGTCCCAGAAAGTTTGAGAACTCTTGGTCTCTGAGATCTTAATTTACCATTGTTATCACTGACAAACCACATCCCATAAACAATCCACTCACTTTGCACTGGTCGTCCTTTCCCACTGTTTTTAAAACATTTCAATAAATTGTGGCATGTAACAATATTAGTCAGGACCACTTGTGTGTATTTGGATGTTGCCACGCACGAAATCATTTTTGGGAAATGAAACAAACTTATAGTACGAGGGTACCGTTTCTGCAGTATCAGTTCATGTTTGTAAAATCATGTGTCCCTGTTAACTGACCTGTGCGCCTGCTGTGTAAAGGGAACATGATGTATCACACACTTAAATTCTGCCCATCCGGCACCGCAGACGAGACACTTTGTGAGAGCTTTTTTCGGCAGCTGATCTAACACGAGATACATTTCAACGCATATTTTCACAGCTCTTGGAAATTGGTTCATTCATATCGCAGGGTGCCATAAATCTGAATGTCTGAATATGCTCTATATCACTCCTGAATTCATAGCTCTGTCCTCCAAAGAAATCAATGTATCTCCTGACATCCATCTATCTGATGTCTTCATATGTGGTAATAGTCATCTCATTATAGTGATATTAATAGTATGGATCAAATAGTAACCGCATTAGTAATCTAGCAAAGGCCACACAAGCTGGGATTGATTTGATGTCTTTGTTAGTTTATCTTTTTCATGTTTCTGTTACAGAAATGTATTTACTCAGTAAAGTCACGTCACTGGATGCCTCAAGGTCTCAGAGAAGATCAACATCTCTCCCACTGAGATTGATTATCGAAAAAGTGCTGAATTAATTTTTATGTGGTATTTTTACCAAAAAAAAAAAAAAAAAGTGTCCAAGGATAGGAGCAGTCATTAATGGTCCTCCAGCCAACAGACTCATATCACTGAGATGTGAGATAGAAAAAATGAACTGGCAAGAAATCTGTCAACGCAGCCAGCAACAGAGACGTGAAGCAGGTAGACCCAAACACAAGAGGGATTGGTATCGCCGTGCTTCATGTGCCGACACCTTAAAGTCTAACTTCAGCTCTGTGAAGGGCATCCTGTGTGTACAAGGTCATGCATGGTCAGAATTAATCTCAGCGAGCAAACAGTCTGACCAGAGAAGCCTCAGCATGGGGTTTATCTCTGTATACTCATGTTAACGCCTCTGTCAACAGTCAACTTTTACAAGCTCGGGCAGATTTGTTGTGCTTTGGATAAGCTGCCAGCTTTCCTATTAAAACCTGCCAGTCTCCTTCAAACCGTCAGAACGCTGCAGGCCCTATTAATTCATTAACAAGAGAAGCACATGTGTGCGGTGTGTCAAGAGTTTTGGAAATGTACCATGAGGATTTTTTTTTTTTCCTCTATGGCATGTGAGAGTGAAAATCTGTTCATCATATGGTCCCTGTATGACAAGCGTCCCATTACTGTACATGTAGAGGTGGGACAATGTGACAGGAAAATAAGGCTGAAGATTGGTGTTACATGTACAAGGTGTACGAATATGCAATTGGGCCGCTGTGGTAGACTAGTTGTTAGGATGCACACCACATACAGCACAGTCTGATGTCCCTGGTTTGTTCCAGCTGGGGACCTTTGTTGCATGTCATATTCAATTCAATATTAAAACACATTGAGTGCTTACATGTGACAAAATATGCTGCGATTTTATGAAGTGACGCTTTTGGTGTTTTCCGTTATCAGTACCTGAATAATTGGGCATCACTTCACCTCTGTGTAGGATAATATCAGACTGACACTATGATGCTTGAAAAACCAAATACCAGTATGTGATGTTTTAAGACATGCAAAAGTACCTGAAATAATTTGTGTCTGATAAAAAAGATAAAAAAAGATAAAAAATATATAATTATATTTACTCCCTCTCTCTCATTAAACTTTGCATAATCTATGAATATGTAAAGTTTAAAAGGGGCCCTGTGGAGTATTCTTGTAAACAAGCAAAGTTTCTGTTTATATGCAATTCCGTCCTCATTAAACATTTGCAAGGCTGATTTTCGAAGTCTGAAACCTGCATTGTTAACATGCACTTTTAGTGGCTTGCAGACATCTTCCTCACTGCTTTTGTTGGCACAGTGGAGATCCACACATAAAGACATTACTCCATAGCTTTAATAGTGGTCAAAACCTCCACAGGGAACCTTTAACCCGACATTACTGTCTTTAAGCGGCTGTAGCGGGCTCAGTCTTAAAGCTAGAGGGAAGATAATGGATATAATGATAGGGTTTCTGAGCAGTCTCCAGGAACAGAAGTGCTCGCCATCCAATTGCCGAAAAATGAAATTCTTGCAGAAATCTCCAAATGTCAAAAGCTTTTTCCATGGAGTTCCTCAGGGTTGTGGTATCTTAATATGGTATTTTGAAGGGATTATTGATCATTTTATGAATTCTCAAAATAGTTAAATTTAGCACCAAATCTGGTATCGACCCCAAAATTGCTGCAACAACTTATGAGACATAATAAAGCATGGGAATGGCCATCATATACTTCTATCATAATGTTATACACTCAGAAATTATTTTAATCAAATGGCTACCAAACTAGTTGTATATCACACATCTTACACTCAGATTTAAGGAGCTTTTCCTCCACAGCAGATCCTTCAAGTATCAAACTCAAAATCATTCTGCACAGTAAAGGTCAAACATCCAAGTGAGGTAAAAAAAAATAATACTTAGCAAAAAAACGACTTAAACTTTTTGGAGATATTAATAAGCTAAGAAGCTGAAAAGACCCATCACCATCATCATCGAGCTGAACAAAAGGTCCTGAGAAAATGACGAGTGTGATGGTACATTGGCTGCTAAAGTCTGATAATGAGTCCATTACAACTTTTGCCGTTCACACAGAATAATTTAAATTTGTGGAAGACAGTGGCTCAGATTGCACAAAAAGTAGTGCTATGATGTTGGATGGGGACTGTGATAATTGGGCGGCAGTAGCTCAGTCCGTAAGGACTTGGGTTAGGACGCGGAGGTCACCGGTTCAAGTCCCCCATGGACCAAGACCAACTGGTTGCTGGAGAGGTGCCAGTTTACCTCTTGGGCACTGCCGAGGTGCCCCTGAGCAAGGCACCAAACCCCCAACTGCTCTGGGCGCTTGTCAGCAGCCCTCACTCTGACATCTCTCCATTGACATGTATATGTACTGTGTGAACAACAGAGTGTAAAACTGAATTTCCCCACTGTGGGACTAATAAAGGAATATCTTTAATTGCTGGTCCCACTCAGGGTTGCCAGGTCTGTGTGATAAAACCAGCCCAATACCAGAACTCAAAATATGCCCCTACTAAATCATATACACTGCTTTTAAAGTCCAGCAGCATTGCATTGCTGTTGTATTGTAATATCTAAGTAAAGGGCTGTATATTGTCAAGAATCTGGCAATATGATACGTATCATGATACAGGGGTTATGATTCAATATATTGTGATACTGCAAGTAAGGCTATATATTGCAGTCTTTTTATAGACAGGCATATTTACTGAGCATAAATATACTGAGCTATCCATTGTTTAATTTGATTTCTTCCTGTATTTTGCCCACTTTACCAGGATG
Source organism: Pterois miles (assembly GCA_947000775.1). NCBI lineage: Eukaryota > Metazoa > Chordata > Actinopteri > Perciformes > Scorpaenidae > Pterois > Pterois miles. The sequence continues at coordinate 12,470,296 of CAMQGK010000341.1, forward strand.
GAGAGGCGGGCGAGGAGTGGGCGGAGGGCGTATGGTGTGTGTGGGTTTATGTGGGTGGGTGATGTGTCCCGTCCATATGTGTACGTGGTGATCTGATGGATTTTTATTTATATATATATATATATAGTATTCATGGAATTTGTATGCAAAATAAGTCTACCCAGACCTGACAACAATGATACCACAGTTTATGCATATGGTGGTGTGTCCTTATGTTATGACAGTCAAATCAGTACTGTAAGTAGTAATCAGTACTTACTGTATCGCAGTATATTGAATCATGACCCCTGTATCATGATACGTATTGTATCACCTGATTCTCACCAATACACAGCCCTGTTGCCACAGAAACATATCTCATAAATCAATGTGCAGTTAATTCACTGGTCAGATTAATGCTCACACCAAGATTTAAAGACTATAAAAGTTTTAAGAGTAATCATTAATAGATCTGAGGTCTGAACTATGAAGTGAGTTCAGCATACCCACAGCATCTTCTCGTGTATCTGGCTTAACTAATCCTAACAAATGAGATGTTTAGCTACTAAGTGGTCCTACGACACTGGTCATCAACACGGGGTTTCTCCATCTGGCTACGAGCGCGTTCACATTAACGGGGCGGTTTTTGCAGCATCTGACCAATCACAAACATGGACAAGTCTACTGATTTGCAGACAGACAGGCAGAGCAAACTTCTGGACAAACAGGAAGAAGTTAAACTCATAATCCAGACTAAAAGTTACACAGCTGAAGCAGCCAAATTCAGGAAGGACAGCTGGCAAAAGAAAAATTCCCTGTGTGTGAATGCATAAATTAAGAAACTCATTAATTTAACGGAATACTCAAAAGTCAGATGTAGTTGTTTAGATGATATAAATAGCCTGTGGAAGTGTAATGGATGAATGGATTACAATTCATTATGTATATGACTTGGCGTGTATGACTAGTTCAGCTTTCTTTCAGCTGCGTTCCCGTCTCCAACGGTGTGAAACGGACTTGAAAAAACTAAATATAAAAACATAATTGAAAGCGGTAAGCACCCACAGCATACAGCCAGCTGTCCTTACTGCATTTGTCAGTTTAAACTGTGTTGTTTTTAGTCTGGATTATGACTGTTGTTTGTATTTGTGTGATATTATCATACAATCCACACATCGAGCGTTGATTGGTCAGTAGGCGGTGCTTTTATATGTGTTGATCTCTTATCTGGAAAATAACTTGCTCCGGAGTAGGCTGTTCAGCATCAGTTACCATGGCGATCTACCCCGGTAAGAAGTGAACCGCCTTCGTAGGATGGGAAACCCAGGGTTAACCCTAAAGTTACCTCGCCCAGGAGAAAGTGTTTCATTTTACTCTTAAACTGCCTCCCAATTCTGGAAACTAATTCTTACAAACTGGGTCTAAGTTGTTGGTCTGACCTTATCCATAATGACTTCTATTAATTTTCTAATTTGTTCTGGCTGACGTAGGTTTCTTTGAGGCTTTCTCACTCTCCTTTCAGAGCGTGACACCCAGTCATACAGTCAGAAAGACACAATAAAGTTACGAAACGCTGCTGTCAAAAACACTGACGGCCAAAGAAATTGGTTGCTGCGCCGGTTGTTTTGTTGTCATTATGAAAAAAAGAACGTTTTGCCCGAGGTATCAAATCTTGTGCGTTTCTTAGAAATAAGCCTGTTTATCTGTCAGCAGTGACAAGATAATGAATATTGCTTTGTCCACTCCCTTATCTGCTGCGTAATGACCCATATTATGCTTGATAACGGGTTGACGAAAAGTAGTTCAGAATCACAAGATAACGATATTCCACACAAACTTGTTGAAGCTGTCAATTAAGGACGGTGTGCCGACAAAATAAGGAATATATTTTGTTGCTTTAGTGAGAAGTAGTTTTTTATTTATGTATTTTATTTCTCTATAATGTTCTTCTCATCATGCAGGTTTAGGAAATTATTTTGTCAGACTTTTTTTCCAGCCATCCAGAAGGCAATTTGTTGTCCCTTTTTTCTTCCTGCCAACAACGAATCCACGGCTCTTTTAAGGAATATTTATTGTCTTTTCCTACGTAGTACTAATACTAATCTCTCCCCTGCCTTTTGTGTCCAAACATAACCAACAGAAAACATTCTTCGTTGAGTATTCAACGCTCAGCAATGCCATGTGTTTCCTGTGTGTGTCAAGATCATTTTGATCAGATGACATTTTGCTGCTGTTGCGAGCATCTGTTGCAGTCGCAAGACAAATGTCCTTGTTTTTGAGACATGCTGCATTTCGTTTCCCGCAGGACTACAACGACGAGATCAGACAGGAGCAACTGAGAGAGCTCTCCCTGCTGAACGGCTCCGACGAGTCGAGCAGAGGGAGGAGTGCACAAGGAAGGAGTGCACGACCAGCGATCACAATATCCACAGGGTAAAGTACTAAATAGTGCAGAAGAAAAGGGCTCTGAAAGAAGTTGAGTACTTGAGTGAATACAATATTCGGGGCTTCTTAAAGTTAAGAACTTCTGAAGGTTACTACTATTATAAAAGATATGGGGAAAATGTGAAAATCACTCCTGCTGTAAGACCTGAAATTCACACACTAGCTATTTTTTTGTCTTGCAGTTTAAGACTTAATTTGCATTTGCAGTAACCAACAGCTGCAGTATGTACTTACAGTTCACATAATAGTGAATCCTTAAAAATAACATCATCAGGGCTATTTTTCTCAGACTGTTTTACCCTGCAAATCATTTTCTTTACGAGTACAGGAATTACATCTGCCACCCAGAAACTCTTTATTCTCCATAGTCCTCATGCTGAATCTTAATGGAAAAATATTACGAGATTCATAACTGATAACACAGTCTTCGATATGAAAATGTAGATGAAAGATAAGCAACAAGAAATGTATTTAATTAATGTAATTTTAATATTGGCAACACACTGATTCCAAAAGTCTAAATATTGGGGACGTCAAAGGTAACATGATAAAATATTAACACAAATTGGTTTTAACACCACTAGTTTCTTTAATGTATTAATGCAACTTTGATTTTGATTTTTAGGTTGTAGTGGGATTAATACCGAAGCTAGAGTGAAGATGTTAGGATCAAGTGAAACCAGAAAACCTAATGAAACTACTCGTACCAACCGTGTCATTCTAGCTTGTCGTGAAGGAGGCTAAACAAAACTTACACTGAATTTTGGCGAGTAAAAAAATGGTATGGCCATTTTCATAGGGGTCCGTTGCCCTCTGACCTCAAGATATGTGAATGAAAATGGTGTTCTATGGGTACCCACCAGTCTCCCCTTTACAGACATGCCCACTTTATGATAATCACATGCAGTTTGGGGGAAGTCAGAGTCAAGTCAGCACTCTGACACACTGACAGCTGTTGTTGCCATGTTGCATATTATTTCATGCTAAATGCAGTACCCTGTGAGGATTTCTGGACAATATATGTCATTATTTTATGATGTTAATTGATTTCCTCTAGTAAATTTATACATGCATTTGCATAAAGCAGCATATTTGCCCACTCCCATGTTGATAAGAGTATTAAATACTTGAGAAAAATCTCCCTTTAAGGTAAATTTTGAACAGATAAAATGTGTGATTAATTTGCGATTAGTCCTGATTAACTATGGACAATCATGTGATTAATCATCATTAGATATTTTAATCGACTGATAGCAAACTTAAACATCAAAAGATTGATATGATTTATATTATACTGTTGTCACAGGTAGAGGAGTTTTCCTTTAAATATGTTATGCAATCACCCAAAAGTAGTCAACTCCACACTTCACTGCAATATGATGGCATTCTGAAACTAAATCTTGGTGTGCAGTGTTGTGAATGACAAATATATATTTTAATAATGAAGAAGGAAGTAGCCACCTTCATGGTGAATTTGCAGATTAATTGGTTCACTGGTTGGTTCATAGTTCTCTTCCTCCTCAGGTTGTACTCAATTTTTTTTCCAGTTATGTCTTCTTCATAACTCAGATATTAGTGTATTTCCATGGACTGTCGCTCAAGGGGATTTTAGGATGCAGGTAGGCCCAGCTAGAAAAATAGCAAATGTTAGAGATTTGATTGGCTTAGCCATGCGTGCAGCTGCTTGTGTGAAAGGCGTGCCTCTTACAGTCTTCTTTTAAATTCGTTTTTTGGAGCAAATTCTCTGTAATCTACGTGAGCCGTGGCGGTCCTTCAGGAGTAACCGTGCAGGTACAGTTTGCCTTGACAGCCTGGCCTAATTCAGGCTGCACATATAGATGAGCTAAATCCTGCAGTAACACAGGACGCTCACAATTTAAAGTCACCACCACCACTTCCCTACCTAGATTTTCTCCTTATGGCACAACGATAAGCGATTATTGTAAATCTCCATGAAAAATATGCACCAGTAATTCCCCTTTGAGTGTCTGTATTTTTGGATCACAATGGGCTGCTACCTAGTGAGGGATGTGCCAGAGGAAGAAAGGGTATCCTAGCCCACCTACATCATGCTGCTGTTAAAATGCTAAGTTAGCAGACAATAGACGGCTTTGCGATGCTAAATCCACCCTTCAATCCCTGCGGCGTTCATGCGGTGCTGCTACTGGACGCTCACATCTCCATAAAGGAAACAATCCACCTTAAATTCCTCACGCCTGCACATGTCCTTTGTCCTTTGTCCTTTGGTGTCTCTCTACTGGACACTGCTGAATAAGTCTTTGTATGTCTACAACCTGAGTGTGTTCTGTAGCTTCAGGCAGATGGAGGTGTGATATTGTTCAAACATAGAAGGCGCTGCTTCATCGAGTTATTGAAAGAACCACGCTGAGTCCCACAGGCGTGTTCGCAGAGCTGAGAAAGACACAAAGTGACACTCTTGAGCCCTCTGATCATTGCAAGATCTACCTCAGTGCCAGCGGAGGTTATGCTTATCTTGTGTTTCACCCGAGCTCACAGTACGACAACCACCAACCGAGGCAGCCTGCACATATGCAGCGATAAGAGGGATTTAACAGATTTCTTAATTCTAAACTCCGCTTTTTCCAGTAAAATCATTGCGGCTTATTTATAAATGTTGTGAAGTAAGATTCTTAAGGCAAATTGATGCCATGTTTGTCTGCTTGTTTGCTTTACCAGGGGCCACAGAGGCACAGGAAGGAGCGCCGCAGCGCCTCGGGGGACAGCGGCAGCGACGCACAGCAAACTTCCCACGACTGCTTTAACGAGGGAGGTACAAGCCCCGAGAGCCAGGGGGGCAGCAGGGAGCGCAGCATACAGGCCCCCGCTGTTAGCAGTCACACATGAATCGTACGACGACTATGTAAGTCCAATCCTCTTTGCTCAAACTGAAAAGTATAGCTGATAATAATTTCACTTGAACTGTGTGTAAATCAGACTTGGTTTAATCCCCCTTTCATGTGATCTGGATGAGTCTGGCTTTACATGGAGAGGGACATGTGCTTGAAAAATTAGAGCAGGAAATTACTGCAATATATTTTATGGAATTAACTTTTTACTATGATTTTGGATCGTCTAAGCAGCCCTCGGTTTCCATTTAAATCTGCTTAATATTAAAATCAACTTAAAAGTTGATCAGGATTCAGTAAATCCATCTTTTGTTTGTAAGTTATCATTAGGTACATTGAGTCTAATGGAGATGCATGGGTCATTTTCTCTTCCTCTTGAAGTAAAATAAAATTAATAAATAAATTAAAAAATAAAATTATGTTGCTGTGCACATTTGAAGATAAAAATTGCACTAAACCAGACCTGGGCGTTATATGGCCCGCTGGCCAGAACCGGCTCTCGTGATGGTTCTGCCTGGCCCGGGGGGTCTCAGACAAACCACGCCATTTTTTATTACGAAGCTAAAAAAAAAAAAAAAAAAAAAAAAAAAACAGCAGCAAAGAAAATAGCTTTTGTTTTGAAATGCTTGTGTATTGTTAGTGTGCTTCTTCCTGTCACACTTGACATTGATGTAAATTGACGTGCGTGAAGTAGCGTCACCTGCTGAGGCGGCACCTCCATAAAAAGTCATGGACTGCTATTTTTTTTCGAGGTTGGCGGTAAAGCTTGAGCTTGAACTTGAGCTGTCACATTGAGATAAAACATGATGAAAAACACAGAAACCTATCTGGAGATGAGAAGGAGAGGACAGCCGAGGGGCTGCTAGCTAAGATACTAAAGCAGCAAGGAGTTTTTACAAAGCTGCATGCAACGAAAGAAGGAAATATAAGTGTTAATGTTAAAGTTAAATGTTAAATGTAAGTGTTAATGTTCAAGTTAAATATTAAATGTAAGTGTTAATGTTAAGTTTTGTTAATGGAAACATTACTACCCTAAACAATCAGTCCTGTTCGGGTCAAGGACTCGTGATTCTCGTGATTTTCAGTATTATAAATGCTGAAAAAGAAGTATCCAGTATGTTTTCTATAGTGATAAAATAGAGGTTACGTCTGACAGTATTTGTTTGGCCCCCGGCAGCAATCTTTTCTCATGTGGTCCCCCAGAAAAAATAACTGCCCACCCCTGCACTAAACAATTATTCACAATTAATTATGTCAATTACTTTCTTTAGTCTGGTTCAAAAGTAAAATTAGCTCAGATTTGAGGTTTTGACGGATTAAAAATACGCACACAGTATTGTGTTTTGATTCTGTTTGTCATTTACCTCTCGTAGTCACTGAAGTTTCTTTGGTGCCCGTAGAGGAGTGTTTTGTCACCTGAGTTTACTCGTCACCATTACCACTTCTGACAGTTTTACCCCACAGATGAGGCATTCTGTCGTGGGACAGCTAGCTTTCCCTGTCCACGAAATGCCGCGAGCCAATCATCTTTCACTGTACACCCACGTTTTAGCTCAGGTTCGACTGTATTGAGGGCTGAGATGTATCAGCTTTCAGCTCTATCAGCTGTGACAAATCTGTCCAGCACCTTATCTGACAGCTGCTGTTTGTGACTGCTCTGCATCTGGAGCCAATTGCATTTTATAGCATTTGGTCGCTTGCGCACCTCTAGAACCCAGACGTCCCCGGTACAGGAGCACCCCAAGACGTAGAAATGTGTAGTAATAGAAGACATGAATATACTGTCTGAATACATGAGGTCTTCTTGGTCTTCTTGGGGGCGGCAGTAGCTCAGTCCGTAAGGACTTGGGTTAGGACGCGGAGGACGCCGGTTCAAGTCCCCCATGGACCAAGACCAACTGGTTGCTGGAGAGATGCCAGTTTACCTCTTGGGCACTGCCGAGGTGCCCCTGAGCAAGGCACCGAACCCCCAACTGCTCTGGGCGCTTGTCAGGAGCAGCCCCCTCACTCTGACATCTCTCCATTGACATGTATATGTACTGTGTGAACAACAGAGTGTAAAACTGAATTTACCCACTGTGGGACTAATAAAGGAATATCTTTCTTTCTTTCTTTTTTTTCAGCTTTCAGAATCCATAAAACAATTGTGTTTTGTCCAAACAGTCTTATTATTAAGTATTTTAACAATAAAGTCGTACAGAAATAAACTTTGTAAATAAGAATATGTTCTGAGCAAAACACTAAACTTTATCGTCAGTCTACAATAACTTGTTCAGTACCGCTAGAAACTAGAAATTTCAAACTTTCTAAGACGCCTGAATGCACCTCGGAGTGAAGCACTCAGCTTTCACTCTGCACGGGGAAACAAAAACCTCACAATAATCATTGTGTGGGTCTAAAATGGTTATAGAGAAATAAATATAGATATTTTTTTAAGTCAGTCAATATGTAAACAATAATCATAGCATGAGACCTTTGAGTATATTTTCATAAATTGTATCAGAAATGTTGTATTTTTGTGTATTTTCATAAAATCTATAATTACAGTTATATTCAAAGAGGAGGCGACATTCAGTTGTGTTACTGCCAGTGAGATCTTGTATATAACTGTGATATTGCCTTTGAAATTTTGATTTTATAGTAGCCAAGGATGAAAATGTTATTTTTTCTTTTATTGCATCGCAATTTCCTGTGGAATGGTAATATAGTTCAGTTCACTTTCAATGGATTCATATTCCTTAGCTTCCTACCTGTCAAAGGAGACTAGATATATGCATATAAGCTTTATGGTTGAGGAGCTACTCCTGATTCATTTTGGGTATTTTATTTTAGGCGATTTTTTCCTAGGCATAGGACTCCCAGGGCTTAACAGGTTTAAAAATGTTACAGCACCAGATGTCAGTGCCTGAAGAGAGCTTTAAAATCAGTGCCTGCTTGCAGCTACTAGATTTTCCATTCTGTGGTGAAATAAATGGATCAAAATGGCAGCCTGAAAAGTAGCATAACAGTAAATTTGGTTTGTAGTTGATTAAAACATAAAAAACACCAATGGGGTTCTGTACAGAAAAGAAATAAATACTACTATAAACATGGAACATGCTAAAGGTAACATCACTATAAGTCTCCTTAAGTTAAAGTGTCATGTAAACATATAATTTTGCATAATGGCATTGTAAACAGCTGTACCATTTACAAGAGAGAACCCTTGACCAGTGGTCCATAACATCTTTGCTCACATCATTTGAAATAATAAGATAAGATAAGATAAGATATTCCTTTATTAGTCCCACAGTGGGGAAATTTACAAAAAAAAATTTATAATGCTGGGATCCATTAAAAAAAAATCTCAAGGCCCGAGTTTAAAGTATGCTTTTCCTCAGATCTTGGGAATTTCTCAAGGTCATTTTGGAAAGACTACACGCGGTGAGCTCTAAGTTTCATCCAAATGAAAAAAGGCAACACTTTTACCAGTCTATTTCCTCGGAGCCTTCCTGCTAAGCAAAGCCCCCATGTGTGCTGGCAATTGAAGATTGGGCTGTCTGCATGGGGAAATGCACAAGCGCAGTCTCATTACCAAACCAAATTGAGTTCTGATGTAGAGCCTGTGTATTTCTGAGGAGTAAAAAGCGAGGCATTTCTTCCCTTTGTAATTGGAGGTTGGAAAGAAGGGTGGGAGCGCAGAAACTAGGGGATTATGGAAAGATGAGTTTGTCCTGAACATTTTCTTCCCTCATATCTCACTTTGCTATTTTTTTTTTTTTTGTACCATATTACACAATTTTCTTCAAGCATGTTTTCAGAATGTAGCACGACCTCTTTATACAAAGGTCCAGGTTTGTTTGCTTTTTCAATCACTGAGCGTACACGATGCTGCGCCGCTTGTTGTTCCACTACAAGAATCCTGCACTGTACAGTCTGCAGAAACACAACAACAGATCAGCTGCAATAGATGAGTCTTTGTTGCTACATCCTGTGTTTGTCTTTGGGAGAAGATGCACTGTAGTGGGTGTGGGTATCGCGTAGATTTCTCCAGAGACGGTCGATTGATGGACTCTGTCAAACTGTCAGTCTGTCTCATAAAAGAGATACTGTGAGAATGTCCATAATTGGTATCTAATCGAGGGCGGTATCGATTTTAAACTTCAACGGAGAGCATGAGTAAGCTGGCAGTTATCATGTATCGTTTTTGCTTTATAATTAATGAACGCAACGCTTTATCGTTATCTTTCTCCCACAGATCTAACCTTGCTTTTTCCTTTACATCAGCACTCTTCCGTCGTAGTCGTCTTTGTTCCTCCCGGAGTGACTCCAGTTGGATTTTGTCATTCAGGTGTACAGAATGCTGCAATACGTCACTTGTCCAACACTCGCTGAAACCATATAAAGCAGCCCTGCCAAAAGCTAAAAACAGATTTGCTCTCCTCAGTGTTGTTTTGACATTATACTGAGAAAGAATTCAAGGCCAAATTCACTGAGAGCTGAGATACCGAAAGATAAGGATGTTGTATTTTATATGTGTGTTATTGTCAACAAAGTCAACTGACGAAAATAAACCGACAGTTAGGGTTAGGGTTAATAATACTAGCAAGTATTGTCTGTGTATGCCGTACTCCTCTGTGCCATTGTTGTCCAAAAACTATTAAAAACACATCAGTGAGCCTCTGCTGCTCTCAAGGACATTTTCCTTTGCCACTATTTTATTTTGAGTCCCATCCACTGCTTCTCTAAAAACTCACTAGAGCACCAAATGTCTGTTAATCCACAGATGAAAATAGTCCCCATTAAAAACACAATTTACTCCTGTCTGAGTAATGTTTGCTAAAAACAAGTGTCCTGCTGTTATAGTAAATTATTTAGCCTTTTTTTATGGCTGTCAGTTGATATTTAAAAAAATATTTAATCAGGATTAATTATATGGTTGTACATATTTAATCACAAATGAATCACACTATTTTGTTTACCTGTTCAAAATGTACCTTATCAACATGGGAGTGGGCGAATATGCTGCTTTATGCAAATGCATGTATATATTTATTATTGGAAATCAATTAATAACACAAAACAATGATAAATGTTTTCCAGAAACCCTCACAGGTACTGCATTTAGCATAAAAAATATGCTCAAATCATAAGATGGCAAACTGAAGCCCAACAGGCAACAACAGCTGTCAGTGTGTCAGTGTGCTGACTTGACTATGAGTTGCCCAGAACTGTATGTGATTATCATAAAGTGGGCATGTCTGTGAAGAGGAGACTGGTGGGTACCCATAGAACCCATTTACATTCACATATCTTGAGGTCAGAGGTCAAGGGACCCCTTTAAAAATGGCCATGCCAGTTTTTCCATGCCAAATTGAACACAAGTTTGGAGCGTTATTTAGTCTCCTTTGCAATAAGCTAGTATGACAACCAATGGCATCCTTAAGTTTTCTAGTTTCATATGATACCAGTATCTTCACTGTCACTTTAAAATTGCTGCAACCTAAAAATCACAACTTGCCTTAATGGCAATGTATGTAATGATTTACATCTCCAGTAAAAACTGATGGGGTTACCAGTGTTTTTTTCACCATTGAGGATCACAGGCAATGTGGTGAAGCCGCAAAGTATTGAGAAGCATACTAGTGATTTATCGATTTTGGTCTTTCTTTCGGATCTCTGAACAACATGAAAAAGAATTGAATAATATTCGTTAAAAGGTGACAAACCAGCACACAAGCTAGCATTTATTTAGATTTATTTGGTGGTAAGAATCAGGTAAATTTCTCAGAATTAACATTAAAAAACTGTCCATAATAAATTAATAAATAATAAATATGCTTTAAAGCTAATCATTTTAATTGTACTTTCTTCGTACTTATCTAAACACTGGTAGTTTTATGTTTTATATGTTTTAGGAAACACTTCCTAAAAGGGTTTATTAGTATTTTACTATGTTTTATCAGTAGATTGTATATGGATTATTTTCATCAAATAAAATAATAAAAGAAACATCAGACAGTATGACAGATCTATCAATCACATGACTAAATCCTTGAGGCAGCCACGGTTTGGTTTCCTGCTTCACGGCACCGTTGCATTGTGCGTCGTCCTTTTGTGCTCAGCCAATACAACAACTTTTTAACATCTGTACACAATCTTCTGCCAAACACTGATTTGCATAGGATTGCTTATCTATAACCAGAACATATGCATAACATAGTTATGCATGCATCCTGCAGTTTGCAGCCATTGTGTTTAGTGAATGAATGACAGGCTATTATAGAGTTGTGGTGAAGTTCCCATAAACAGCTCCTGTGTTTCTGCTGTGGAGCAGGTCATCATGTAACAGGGATTTCTCTGGAGACTGTAGTGATTAATGGACTCTGTCACGCTGTCAGTGTTGTAAAACTAATACGGTGACAGTGACCATTATTGTAAGAACGGGTAAGTATCACCTCCATGCAGTGAGCTGCAAATATTTTCATAAGCTGAAGTCAGCATTATTGAGTTTCATTGTTCGGGGCTGATTTTGCAACAGATTCTTTACACGTCATATGAAATCCTCTTCATCTAGACTGACCGTAGTCATAGTCAGTTTTGCGGTTAACATATTGCAGCAGCGCCACCAAATCGTCTGCTGTGTGTTTGGTAGATATTCAACGTGCCAGTGAGCTTTTAGCATCATGTTAGAAAAACTGATAAACCCTTTAGTGATTCACTAAACCATAAAATGATCAATTGATTACAGGCCAATTTAAAAACTCAGTCTGGCCCTTTAAGGTGAAATGTTCCTCACGTATAATCAAAAATAATTCAAAGCATGTCATACTGTATATTCATAAATACATCGTGGTCCACCTAAGAACAAGGCTGTTTCTCGCTTTGCTGTGTGAACGAGCTTAAAACGCAGATCTGTCATCCAGTGAAAAGAGGTCTGTTTTCCAGTAATATGTTATCTACTAGGTCAGCAATCAGCCAATGTCTTCTGGGTAAGATTGTATTGTAATTGTAGGGCTGTCAATCGATTAAAAAATGTAATCACGATTAATCGTATGATAGTCCATACTTAATCACGATTAATTACACATTTTTTTATCCGTTCAAAAAGGGAGGTTTGTCAAGCATTTAATACTCTTATCAACATGGGAGTAGACAAATATGCTGCTTTATGCAAATATATGTATATACTTATTATTGGAAATCAGTTAACAGTACAAAAAATGACAAATATTGTCCAGAAACCCTCACAGGTACTGGATATAGCATAAAAAAATATGCTCAAATCACAACATGGCAAAGTGAAGCCCAACAGGCAACAACAGCTGTCAGTGTGTCAGTGTGCTGACTTGACTATGACTTGACCCAAACTGCATGTGATTATCATAAAGTGGGCATGTCTGTAAAGGGGACACTGGTGGGAACCCAGAGAACCCATTTACATTCACATATCTTGAGGTCAGAGGTCAAGGGACCCTCTTGAAAATGACTGTGACGGTTTTTCCTTACCAAAATTTAGCGCAAGGTTGGAGCGTTATTTAGCCTATTTCTTGACAAGCTAGTGCAACATGGTTGGTACCAATATGTTCATTAGGTTTTCTAGTTTCATATGATGCCAGTATGTTCACTTTAGCTTTAAACTGACTACAATCTAAATAACGCAATTTGCGTTTATGCATTAAAAGAATTACAATGATTTTGCATTAACATGTTAACTTTAATAGCCCTTATTAAGTCTTTTACAAATGTACCAGAGAAATTGTCTTTCTTTTTCTTTTTCCCTACTATTGAGCTTATAATTAACAGTACTGATGTGATCTGATGTGGCAATTTCAGACTAATTACTTTTGATGTGTATTTTATGGTTTCCATATAAAACACAGTTGGAATAGGTCTGGCACTTAAAGTTGTTGCAGGTCCTCAGCTGTGAACAGACAGCGCTGCAGCTGAAGTGTTACTGTAGTGTAAATTCCCACTTATAAGCATTATTTTAGGACTTTTAAACAAGCATTAATGAATGAATGTTACTAATCCTCTATAAAGAGCAGCAGTGAGACATTTCACTGCAGTCATTACAAGTTCCTCCATGAGAAAAGAGCAAAGGGAGAGCAGAGGGAGATTAAAGATGTGATTGATGGCATTTTGTATAGACTGGGACCATGGCCTCAGTTTAATGTTAAAGATCAAATCCCATCTGGATCAAATCTTATCTTTTAATGTCAGGGCTGATGATAGAAGAGAGGAATCTGGAGAGCGATGCCGGATTCGGTCGCTGACAGCAGACCATGAATTGTACAAATTGCTGGTAAAAAAAATGAAATGCATAGCTTGGCTTTTAAACCTGAGCCCTGCAACCATACTGAGGCAGTGTGGGAAATACCATAATGTGATTAAACATAGAGCTTTGGGAGGCTTTGAAGAAAAAAATCTAATCTATCTCCTGTGGAAAAAAAAAAAGCAAAAGGACACCCTTTTGAAATGGGGGGAAAATTTTCCCCATATCATCTATTTCATGAACATAAAAGATGCGCGAGATTCTGTATATGTCTTGAAAGAGAGAGGTTTCTCAGGCCACCTCACATCTGCTGTAATTGCTTTATAACAATGGGTTCGGATACACTGCTGAGTTCACATTTGTTGGATTAATTATGGAAATTTGCCATACAGAGCGCTGCTGTTTATTAAAACAGATGTATGACACACACTCCCGCTCGATTATATAATAGAAGAAAAACTCAGGTAGAATGCGTAATGGCCTCAGTCTTATCATCGGGGACTGAAGCCTGGTGTCGGGGAAAGAGGAGACAGATGCAGCCACATTTAATGCTCAAATCAAGCACACCAAGTACTATAATAACATCTGAAGGCTGAGAAACTCTTGTCTGCTTGTTTTGTTCTCGAGCCTCTCTTCAGATGATATGACGTATTGTTTAATGTCACTCCTCTTGAAAGCAATCGAGGCTCAATCTCATTTATTTCACGTGGAAAAATGTGCCCTTTTCTCAAATTTAACCGTGACGCCAAAGTAAACTTATACTTTTAGCGCATAAGCGACAACAAAAGGTGCCTGCTGATTGAATTTGCACAGGTAAGCAGTGAAGAGCGGCATCTATTCACTGAGACAAAAGGCTGCAAATCTCATTTTCCTCCCCATTCTGCTGTGTGGAGAGGCATTCACGGTCGGCTCGCTATGAAGATCAGTCACTGTCAGGGGACATACAGGTTGTCAATTGATAATGAAGCACAGAGCTAAGGGCCTTTAGGTTCCCGCTGTCCTAATTACACTGAGCGAGGACTCTCCACCCTTGTGTTAACATTTGATTTATTCCCTCTGCCTTGTTAAAAAGGACCAGTGTTAATTGTTTTTACAGATGAGCGTCAAACTCAAGGAATCAGGCCTCATTAATTAGGGGCCGGACTATTTACACACAGCACCTTGTCGAATCTGAATGCAGCCTGTGTTGTTGTGGGTCAAACTAATACTGAGGTCAGCGGAGAGATAAGTTAGAGTGTGATGAACGTTTTGTTGTCTTTTCTTTGAGCTGATGCTGAATGAAAGGCTTCATTACAGATTACATGGGTTGCTTTGTTTCTCCCTAACAATTTTTATCTGTATTATCCCTGTCAGATAAACAAATAGTCATAGTTTGTATTTCAAAATTAAAATTGTATAAAATATCCTGTCATCTAGAACCATTCACATATAGTTTGACGAAAAAAGAAAAACGTATCTCAAGGTCCTCCTACTAGCATTTTCTTGAGCTTTCAGCCGCAATGTTGGAGAGATGCCTGGTTGTCATGGAGATAGCTCGGTTGTCATCACACATTTCTAAACATATACATTTACAGTTAAGCTTTGTTTGAAATCACATACTATGCACGACATACCCAAAATGTGTACTATGTACTTTGCATATTGTAATATTTCACCCTAGCATGCAACTCGCGTAGCCAACAATTGGTTTCAGACATACCAAAATACCTCTCATACTGTTTTAGCGTACTAAATACCGCAAGTATTGAATTTCAAATGCAAATGTGATCCGAATATAATTTCGAAAATTTAAAAAGTGGATACAAAACCAAAAGTACTGCATCAAAAGTCCCAATCATGCACCATTTATTAGCACTATGCTAAAAACAAAATGGCGCTGCCGACAAAAAGCAGCTAGCCGGTATATATTGTTTAGCCAGACATGCTAACATTTTCAGCTTGTATTAGCGCAAATAAACACACAATTTAATTTTGTTTATGGTGCAAAGTATTGCTTTGCCTGCTGCTCCAGGCCCATTACTTACATCACAATTCATTATATTACCAGAAATTCAGTCTCACACATGCATACTTGGATTTAATAGCTTTGAGGTTTTAAAATAAAACTCAACATTATGACCCGAAGCTTCATTAGAGGAAACTATGCTGTTAGAAACTAGATTTTAACAAGTAGGCTAATATTTTCTAGACGTAAAAGCACAAACCAGACAGCTACTTAGAAAGAGTAAAACAGCAGCATGACACTGAGATAACTTTATCAGTAGCTTCCTCATGGTGAGCTGAGCACAAACCAGTATGGACATGGTGTGTTGAATTCAGCATCTATGTGTTGTTTTTTTTTTTTCTTTTAATAGATATACTGTAAAGAATCCAAGTTTTACATGACTTCTCATTCTTGCTTTACCATGACTGGTGGTTTATTTTTAAAATACATTTGACTGAAATTAATCCACCGATCGCTTTACATTCAGTGGTCTAGTGTGGAACGATTTGTCATATGGGATTGTTAACAAAACTGTCAATTACTGAGATACGCAGGTCTCTGACTCGGCCTTTGTGGGGAAAGACTCATGCAAGAAAAGGAGAAGTATTGGATCCCCTGAACAACTTAATCCCTGACATAATCCCTAACTTTAATTTAGTCAAATTCATGTTCACACAAATAAAACCACACAGTAGCAAGAGCCGTGCATTACCCGGCAGGAGACGGAGAGTGTGCACAAGTGCCTTGAATGTAATTTCTTTTGTGTTGCTGCACTTGATGTCCTTCACACTGATGAGTCTGCTTTGGTGTCACAAAGCATTACCAAAAGCAGCCACACCTAAGGCAAGACGATATTACTCTATTGTTACAGGCAGGCAGGAATAATGCGCTGTTGAGACCACGTCTGGCATAAACCCGCATCATTGAAGCTTTCAGCACATTTCATTCTGATGATTTAAAGTGTATTTGATCTCTAAAAGGAACGGTACACTTGTATGCATCGCAGTGGAGCTGATTTGAAATAGCAAGCTCGGAAAGGATTAGAAGAGATTAGATTAGGATGAAAAAGAAGCATAAGCACTTTAAACTGTACTAAGTATCTTTGAATGAGCAAGATCCAACAATTACAAGAGCAGACAATAGCCAAGTTTACTGTTCTGCACACACTTTGGCCTTGCTCCAGTTAAGGTGTTATGCAGGTTAAGCTGTTTACGTGCACCTTTGGTCCGCTGAGATCGATTATTCCCGCTGTGAGGAATAAACCATTTAACTGAATATTATGTGGAGTACTTTCTGCAGACAGATCCAGTCCACACACGTAGGTTTGGTTTCAGAACCGAATGAAGGCAGAGTTGTTTGCCGTCTCCTGCACTGATATGCCTTTATATCAATCTAGCAAATAAATTATGATGAAAGTGGTTATTGGCAAGAATCTGGTGATACAGTACATAAGACTGTCAGTGTTAAATGCTAATTACGTGTTAGCGCAAATTTGTTTAAACGCCACTAAATTCTTTAATGCAATCAATCTTTTGGAAGTTGTAGCAGGAGTAATTTTAAAGCTAGACTGAAGATACTGGTATCATATCATATAAGATAAGATAAGATAAGATGAACTTTATATCATATCATAACTGGAAAACCTACTGAATCTATAGGTACCAACCATGTCATATTAGCTTGTCACAAAGGAGGTTAAATAACGCTCCAAACGTGTGTTAAATGTTTAATGAGAAACTGGCATGGCCATATTTAAAGAGGTCCCTTGACCTCTGACCTCAAGATATGTTAATGTAAATGGGTTCTCTGGGTACCCACCAGTCTCCCCTTTACAGACATGACCACTTTATAATAATCATACGCAGTTTGGATCAAGTCATAGTCAAGTCATCACACTGACAGCTGTTGTCTGCTGGGCTGCAGTTTGCCATGTTATGATCTGAACATATCTTTTATGCTAAATGCAGTACCTGAGGGTTTCTGGACAATATTTGTCATTGTTTTGTGTTATTAATTGATTTCCAATAATAAATCATACGTACATTTGCATAAAGCAGCATATTTGCCGACTCTCATGGGTATTAAATACTTGACAGTTCTCCCTTTAATGTACATTTTGAACAGATAAAAAAACATGTGATTAATTTGTAATTAATTGTGATTAAATATTTTAATGAATTGATAGTTTTAATTGTAATATATATTTCAATACAGTAAGCAAGGTGATACATTGTGATTTTTAAAAAATCAAATTTCAGGAAAACTGTCAGTGTAAAGAAACTACAACCATATCATAGATAAATAAATCTGAGTAAAATTGTACTTTTTTATGCAGAACAAGGGTTTTTTTATTTTGTCACAGTCCCTGTTACATCCAACATCATGGTACTACTTTGAGAGGGCATCTCTTTGCAAAAGAAATAAAATATTGACCGAGCTAATACTTGCATGTTAACTGTTAATTAAAAATCAATATTGTGTTTTTGAGAACAGATACAGAATCACAAAACATAATATTGCCATGCTCAATATCTTTTATATTTTCTTACTCCCCTAATGATGAATAATTATTGATGAATAATACTCCATCTTTATACTACAGGGGGAATGTGTGTTTTAAAAACAGAGACAGAATTAAGTATTTTTTTTAGTACCAAAAAACTCCTGCCAGGGCATAGTGTCCAAAAGTGCTCATTTCCGCTCATAAAACTTAATTGCGGTGCACACAGTCGTAACTGAAAGCAACTCTGAAGAGCATATCAGCTCCTCTCCTCTCTGATCTGAGTTTTGGCAGTTGGACAGTCAAAGGATATTGGTCTGTTTAGAGAGATTTTAGGAGGAAATCAACTGAAACTGTAAAAGTCACATGGACCAAAATAGGATTTTGAAATGTGAGGGGGACATGATGTCCCTACCCCAACCCTGTCTCACACAAAATTATGTTCCCATACAACTAAACTGCATTTAAAAAAATCCTGGTTTCTCTCAGCTTTGCCTTAACATGCAGTACCAGCAGGGGACAATAAAGCCAATGACTCAGGATAAGGCAAGAAAATCACTTAGCTAGGATAAGGGAAAACATGGTTGGGCTTAAAATAAGTATGTAAACTAGGTAAAATACGTACGGAAATGACGTAAAGTCAGTGCGGAAACAAATGTCATTAATGTAAAAATGTAACAAAACAAAACACCGGCCTTGAACAGTGGCCTCCCAGTTGAAAGTCCTGTGTTTGTTGTACCCACCAACCATAAGTGGTCCTGATAACCTTTTATACTGCGTTACCAGCTCTAAGCTTTGTACAGAGTATAGAAAAGCCGTGACGATCACCCTCAGAATACATCACCTGCTCTGCATGTCACTTGCTGCAGACTTTGTGATACGTCAAAGACAAACGTAACCTTCGACAGTCGTAAAAAGATGAAAATGAGCAACCCTCTCAGAGCCTAGTACACGGGATAGAGCTGATCCGGATCTTTATGCAGGTGGCAAAACACCAAAGTGGAAGGAGTGAGATGTTTACATGCCTCAATCATCTATTGTTCTAAAACCAGGCTACTTGCATAACTTGGTCGGGTCTTCTGAAGATGTGAACAGTCATTAACCGGATTAACAGACTGGGGGGAAAAACAGTCTGGGGCTCTGCACAGATATTTGCAGTAGGATTTACAACATTTCGGTCCTTTGACAAGAAAAAAAAACCTACATGTTGACAGCTTATTGTCATTACATAATTACATCGCAATACTGATACTGTCAGTTTTCTCATCAAACACAACAGAATGGGTTTTTCCTCTGTGTTGGGAGAGAACGCCAGTGCTGTGTGTTTATGAGAAATATACAAACAAGTGTAATTTACTATATGATATTGACTCACAGCTGCACAGAATGGGGTCTTTTATTTTGTTTTATGCTGTCGCCAGTACTTACAGGAGGCAGTGTTGGAGGAGAGACATTCTGCAACGCATTTATACAACTGTACATAAATTTAGGAAGCCTTTCCTGTTTGTTGCATGCTGTTTAACCATTTTTATTGTTATTGAACATGCTGGCTTTTTGTGCTTGTTTCTGGAGTAGCTACTTATCAACCATTGAGATCCATATTGCAGTTTAAGACTCCGAAGTTGTCTATTAAGCTCCACTAGTGAGACACGCTGTCCTGCAAGCCTTAATCGATAATCTCTGTTGGACATGATTTTTTTTCCTGTTTCATCTCTTATTATGGACACAGTAATGGAGTGTGCCTGTGGAGCTGAGTATTGATTGTTTTATATTCCTCTAACCAGTCAGACTGGATAGAGATGAAGAGACAAGTCGACTTTAAAGCCAACTGCGTGTTTTCTCGCAGGGCTACGACGATGGGTATGGTGGAGAATATGATGATGAGAGTTATGAAGCCTATGAGGATAACTACAGCAATCAGTCAAAGAGGTGAAGTCTAACACACACACACACACACACACACACACACACACACACGCAGGATAAACAACACAGCACTTTTTTTTCAATCACCATCTGTCTACTGTTACAGTGCAGCATGAGAAAGGTCCACTGTGACCAGCTGCTGTACATTTCAGCATTACATACTGTAAGTTCAGTAATACGATGTCCCCTTAAATCACTTTTGACTACTCGCAAAATTTAGCCTGAACCATAAATTGGGACCTTTTGCAACTGGTGATATTTATATTTTTCTTGCTGTGAACAAATCCTGTGAAAAGATCAATACCAATGAACCAAAAACAATGAACTGTCCCACTAAAAAGTATTGTCTGTGAATCCAGACCTTGATATATCTTAGTCCTCTGTGCCATAGAGCTCCACGGTCGTCCAAAAACTATCAAAAATACACCAGTGAGCAACACGAGCGCTGTAGTTAATCCCACTTACACTGTCCTGCAGCTGTAAATAATCACTAGAGCACCAAATGTCCACAGCTGAAAATAGTCCCCAACAAATGTACTGTTTCAGGAAATTACTGAAAGAACTATAATTTTAAAGATGGTATTTGTTCAAACAGAATAATGCCAACCTTAAGCATACTTTAAATACTTTTTTACCGAAACAGAACATTTCACTATATTTCCTTATTGTTCCTTGTTGTTCTTTATTCTGACTGATTTTCCACTGTCTGTTTTAGCATTTCAGAATATTATGAATATGGACATGGAACCAGTGATGAATCCTACAACAGCTATGGTAAGTACAGTTTTTGTTTTTGTGAGCTGAGCATTGACCTAAATATCAGCTATTTATGAATCATCCTTTCTCTCTCTACTTTCTCGCACTGTCAAGTGTTTAACGTAGCTTAAGGGCAACTGCCATAATCACACTATTAGAGCTTCAACAATGAGCTGATTATTTGAGAAGTTGAGCTTCTCAATTATGATATTCTTTGTTTTGACATCATTAATTGAACACTGTTAGGTTTTGGACCAGCAATTTGAAGGAGTCACTGTTGGCTTTAGGGATGCACCCATCTGACTTTTTCAGTCCGATAGCGATAGCGATGTCTGGGCTCTGGGTATCGGCTTATACAGAGTACTGATCCGATACCAGTGTTTGCATAATACGCTGTATGATTCAGTGTGTGTAGGTGATTTAGATCAGTCTTGTATGTGTAAGATTGACTTGATTAAACATTGCTTTCTTAACTTTGTAAAACAAAATGTAACCAATAAATACATAGATATCAGTCTAGTGAATTGTAATTTATTATTAAAACAACAAATACTACACCAGCAACGTGGTAAAAAAAATCTTCAAAATTAACAGGAATTACAATGCAAGCGTAAACCTTTTTAATGCAACAACAATTTGGTCAAAACTTTAATTGTTCCAGTGTGTACGTATATAAACAGAATTGAATTGAGTAGATCGGCCCCATTGTCATCAATATTATCCAACTATCTGAGTCAGTATCGGCTTGTTCTGGTTGCATTAAGCTGTGAAAAATTTTGTGATTTTTATGGATCAAACAATTGGTCAAATAATTGAAAAAATACAGGTAGGTTATGTGCTATAGAAAATGACTGTTAGTTGCAGTACAGTACACAATACTAAGGAGAGTTCAGCATTAGGTTGTACAGTATCTATTGGAGAGCTGCACGGTGGTTAGCAGTGTCGCCTCACAGCAAGAGCATCGCAAGTTCGATTCCGGCTTGGGGCTCTTCTGTGTGGAGTTTGCATGTTCTCCACGTATAAGCGTGGGTTTTCTCCGGACGCTCCGGTTTCCTCCCATGCAGGTTAATTCATGACTCTAAATTGGGTGAATGTGAGCGTGAGCATGTCTTTATGGGCCCTGCGATGGACTGGCGACCTGTCCAGGGTGGTTACATATCTGCAACCCATTCAGTGTGCAAAAACAACTCCTCTCCTCCCTTAAAATGTACCAGATTTTAAGATAGTGATATTTCATGAAAGCAACAGTAAACTGGCTCTTTTGTTAAATGTAATTAGTCAAATTTGTGTGATTTTAAAAACTGACTTTTGAAGAAACATCCTTATTTGAATTCATTCCTGAGAAGAAAAAAAAATCTTGGCCACACAATCCAGGCTGCTGCTGCTGCTGCTGCACTGATATTTAAAAGATGTTGTGAAGCAGAGAAACAGAGTAAAAAAAAAAAAAAAATGCCTTGTGGTTCCAGCCCAATTCAAATCATCTGCATCCAGGGGGCCACTCCCGCATGCACCATCCCTCCTACCTCCCTGGCTACCAGCTGCATTTGACTCGAACAGTAAACGTGCCAGTGGAGGCTCGGGGGGCTAACCGATGCCCGTTGTAAAGGT
This sequence comes from Pterois miles, assembly GCA_947000775.1. Taxonomy (NCBI): domain Eukaryota; kingdom Metazoa; phylum Chordata; class Actinopteri; order Perciformes; family Scorpaenidae; genus Pterois; species Pterois miles. Next base: position 12,492,615 of record CAMQGK010000341.1, read on the forward strand.
GGAGTGTTTTGCCTTTTGGATATGTGCCCTCATGGGCTTCTTCCAGAAAAGCTGTTACTATTGGCCAAGTAACATCTGCTGTGCACACAACACCGCTGTCAGATAAGCAAAAGAGTGTTTACATTTCCTCAAACCATTAATCAAAACATGCAAAGCTTCAATTCAAGCAAAAATGTTAAAAATCCACCACCACCAAAAGTGGTGTTACAAGGTTGTCACATGACAGCGGCGATAAGCTGGTTGCCACAGCGGGTTCGCAGGCTCATTCATTTTCAGCACAATGAATTGTGCACTAGGGTGTTGAGGTCGGACCAAACCAAAAACCAAGGGGGCAATGATTTGATTTTCTGCTCCATAAACACTTTCTTATTTGGAAGCAGTGCAATGTGCCATGCAGCGGAGGTGGTCATCTTTATGTAATTTGGCTCTAAGGATGGAGCTGCTGACAGTCAGATCTCAGTATTGGCCCAACAGAGGGCAAAGTGCTGATGAAATTAATTTCCTGTGGAGAGGAGCCTCCATTGTACCTGGGATGGAATTTGCTCGCTTGAATTTTCTTGTCTTTGGTTAAATGGGTTGTGAGAGGAGGGTATACGATACCCCAGCTTACAGTTTGACTTTGTGACAGCACAGTGAGCGCAGCAGCTTTCTACAATGTGTGTTTCACTGTGTTTGCAGAGGAGGAGTGGGCGACTACCCGTCCCAGTCTCAAAGCCCCAGTTTTACGGCTGACGAGAGGGGGCTACAGAAAACATCCCTATGGTAGATACTGAAGGTGCTCCAGACATGTGACCTCCAATGTCAAACTTTTTATATTTTTCTTAAATTCCTCATAAAATGTTGTAACATTTGCTTTTTTGTTCATCTCCTTCAGGAAGTGAAATAAAAAAAAACTCCACAAAGCACTTAAATTCATAAACTAATAATTGCAGTATTTAGGATGTAGGTGTCATTTATTAAAAAAAGCTTAGAGGAAATGAAAAGAGAGACTCATTCATCCATGTATAGAGAGATTTTTCTTCAAATTGGCTGTTTAAATATCCTTCATTTCACCTCTGTGCCCCCGAAAAACAGTAACTATTTCACATTTTTTACATTACACTGCGGATCTTCAAAGTTATGTCTTGCATTTGATAAATTAGTTTCCATTCATTGCTTTTAATGCAGTGATTATCAAGGTTTACTAGCCAATGCCTGCGCATTTTTTTTTTCCTTTTGAGATTCTCTGATTAAGCAACCATAAAGTCATATTTTCATTGTTCAGAGTTGTCAGACTAGGATTCTGACACACTTGTCTTTTTGTCAGGACATCGTGAGACACTTCATGCCTGTTGTCTGACACACTACAAAGCACAAAAGTCAAATTTTTATGACATTATTGTTGCCCCTGCAGTTCGACAAATACCCAGTGTGCACCCCTATAATGGCGAAAAGTAGGGAGAATTTTATTTCATAGTTATTCAAAACATATGAAGATTTTTTTTCTAGATTTTTCACAGTATAAGACAACAGTGCACAATCCCAGTTTAGCTCATTGTGGGTGACCCAAAATGACTTTACAGGCAGGATGAGTCATTGAAGGGATAGTTTGGGTGTTTTGAAGTGAGGTATTTATCCATAGTCAGTGTATTAACTACAGTAGATGGTGGTGAGCGTGGATCCAGCTTGAGGAGACAGACAGGAGTACCTACACCAGAGCAAAGCATTATAGTGCTGTGGAGGGGGCCATTAGCAAAACGATACTTAGCCACCTAAAAGAAAGGCTCACCTAAAGAAATCAGTATCAGCTCACATTATACTTATCTATTCTTCAGTTCTCCATCGGAGGGGGCTGTCTGACGGAAAGATAAATATTCTTAATATAGCATACATGTAAAAGGATATTTTTAGGCAAGCCTTTTCTTTTAGGTGGTTGAAATACATTTTTCTGTCAGCCCCAGCCACAACGCTGTATTGCTTTACTCTGGTGTTTCCAGTACTCGTCTGTTTCTTGAGCATGCCGACCGTCACCTAATACGCTGAGTATGGATTGGTCAATGTATCCTTACACAGCAGTTCGTATGATATCTTGCGTATGATATCTATCGTACATTTTTCTATGAATGTCCGGCAAGTAACGCATCTGTTCCGCTCCATTCCGCTCATTGCATGCATACAGTCTTTTCAAAATAAACTTCCGTCTTCAGAGGGAGCAACGTGGTTAGATTTACTACTACTTAGTTAGGCTTAGTGGAAGTGGCGATACTTAAAGCAAGGGCAGGCAGAACGTTTTTGGCATCACTGGGCAAACATCCATAATAACCTTTCAGCATGTTGTGGGGGCGGCAGTAGCTCAGTCTGTAGGGAGTTGGCTTGGGAACCGGAGGGTCACTGGTTCAAGTCCCGACATCGACCAAGAACTGAGTGTGAATTGGTAGCTGGAGAGGTGCCAGTTTACCTCTTGGGCACTGCTGAGGTGCCCCTGAGCAAGGCACCAAACCCCCAACTGCTCGGGGTGCTTGTCAGGAGCAGCCCCATCACTCTGACATCTCTCCAATTGTTGCATGTATATGGTCCTGTTTGTGCATGTGTGTGTATAAGTTAACAACAGAGTGAAAAAATTGAATTTCCCCTAGCGGGACTAATAAAGGAATATCTTCTTCTTCTTCTTCTTAATTCAAGTGGTTAGAGAGAAAACTAGACCTCTGCACCTCCTCGTGGCTGTTTTCAGGCTTTAATCTAGGCCGTGAGGGAAGACTTTGGCCAATCACAGCTCATTTCAGAGAGAGCGTTCCTATTGGCTGTGCTCTGGCTGGTGGGCGGTGCTTGGTATTTCCTCAACAAAATAGCTGCCGGGTCACAAACTTTCTCATTTTACGGCTCAACAGTAACTACAAGATGTTTCTAAAAACATTTGAGGGCAGAAATAGGCAGTACAGTAACAGAATATTGATCCATATTTGATCAGTGCTGCCTAGTTTGACTGTGTGGTCGGAGTTTGCAACTGACTGATGCACTAGTGTTAGGATATAGTGAATGTTTTATAAAACTAACTTCTTTAAATCATATTTGCTCCTACGAACTGCTGCTTCAAGTATGGATGTTAACATGACAAATACATCAATGTTGATCCATCCCAACCTCCTCCCTATGTGGTCAATCCGTATTCTTCCTGGTTAACAATTATATGGATTACATACAAATTAATTTCGTGGGAAGTATATGAATTACAGTGTGTTATTTTAATAGGTAGAGCTATGAACGGTGGATAGGTACCTCATACAATCCTCAAAACACCTCAACTATCCCTTTAACCAGCCACAGCTGCAGAGCAAATGTGACTTCAAATTCAAAATGAGCTTTTTTCAACCTCCATCACCTTTCTCCACAGTTCGCTGATTGGTCTGGCTGAGGGCTCAGTCTGGTTTAAGTGGATCTTTTCCAGACTAATACCTTATAGCAAAAACTTCAGACTGGCTTCTTCTAGACAAAAATTGTTTTCCACAATTGTATTCAGTGATGGCTCGGTAAAAAAAAAAATCAAGAGCAGAATTGTGGTTAATTTGCCTCCTGAAGCGTCTCAGCAGAAATTTCACTTCCTGTTTGATTCATGGTTTTAACTCAATCATTATAATGGTAACAGACCGGGAACCACACACTGCTCTGGATTCAACAGATGGAAACCAAACCTTTTCCAGAACCGAAGACCTGAATGCAAAGTCACTACATGACCTGGACTTTTCTTATAAAACTGTTTAATGTTCAGAAATCTAAATCAAACCTCAACTTTCCCCATAACTGATATGAACCTTCATGGTAAAACTGAGTTGATACCACAGACTAAAGTATATTTGTGACTTAAATTGATATAAGATGTGAGATCGTAAACGTGCAAAACACATTTTTCTGTTTGGGTTGAAAGCAATCGGCTCTGTACAGTGTGTCATTTATAATGCGTGCTTTGTTCTGTGTGTAATCTGTATTTGTACATAAAGCATTTAATAAAAACAACATAAACCTCAACACAATGTGTAAGACTTTCTAAATAGGAGGCTATGGAGCTATAAATGTTTGTTAACTTTAACATCTGCTTTCAGGTAACAGCTAACTCGTTTCATAAAGAAAGCCCACCAACCTGTCCCAAATGACTCATTTGTTAAATAATTTATATTCCTGCTCAATCGTCCTTGAATCTTTGATCACTTTTCTTATTTGGAAACTAATAAATTTCTCTCCCTAATCCATTCTGTGAAGTTTCACTTTATTAAACAGACACTGATTGACTCTGAGAATGATATGGAGTTAAAAGAGGTAAGAAGTCCTCCTATATTATCATAATAATGCGCTCGGCGTTTGAAGCTGGCTCGTGAAGAGCATAATGGGCCATACAGGATGTAGATCTTTTGTTATTCACCCTCTGATAGTATGCACTCAGTGTGCTGTGTCTTTTATCTGCGGCTCATCGATGTCTCTGCTAACCTCTTTTTCCATTTCTGTCATTTAACCTGAAAAAGCTGTACATGCACTGCAATTTTACGTGCTTTAAACATCAACGCTGAAGTCCATTTTAGCGACTTGAATTCTCTTTTGTGATTAGTACACCTGGAGCCTGGCTCTCATTAAGAGTGTAGATCACGGGACTGAAAGGAAGACTAAACACTAAGCAGGTAACACTAATAATAATGCTAATTTAAATGCTAACTCCCACTTAAAAAAAGTAAACCTGCCCTTTTTAACCCCAAATAAAAATCCCTTCATATCACTAACTAAATAGCCCATGAGGAATTCAGCTAAACTGTGATTAAAAAAATAACAATAAAAGACACTAAAATAATGTCCGGTAAACTAAACATCACATCAGTGATATAAATAAATACCAAAAATTTGCTCAGAACCTCATAAAATGATATTTATAACACCTTGAATTGGTTTACTTTTTTCACAGTGATGGAACGCAATGACTACTCTGTGTTATATGTTGCATATGTTTATTACATTGCATGCAGTCTGTCAGTCTGTACGAGTTTATTACTGATTATACACGGGAGTGACATGTTCCTTATCATGTTGTTTTGTTTTTCTCTCTAGTTAAAGAAACACACTATTGTGTGATGTGGTCAAAGCAGAGGCGAATTTAACAGGTGAGTGGAAATATTTCCCAGGAACGTTGTTGTTGTGTAGAAATTACAGTTGCAGTTGTTGAAATCATTTACTTTTTACATTTAAATGAGACAGAAAATCAGGGGGGGGAATCAATACAGCATAGTATTGTGATATTTTGCATGTCAAATATCGATCTTTTATGGAGTGCTCCAGGGATGATGGATTTTTGTAGGCCAATCAGGAAAGCCGAAAGCGGTCAGAAAGCCGATGGGGTTTTTCTTTTAGGATTTGGATTACTGCAGAAAATAAACTCTGTGGCAAACACACGTTTATGATTCTTACGCATTTTGTTCAGCAAGATTATCTCCACCGATGATGAAATGAAGTAAAAAGCTGACGTTAAGCTATAAACAAACTACAGCGCGACGAGTCGGTGTGATGATATTTAGTAGCTCATTTAGCCACTAACTAACTAACTAACTAAAAACCAACTCAAAACACCCATTGCCTTCCAGACAAGGGGCCGAAGATGCTAAACTAATACTAATGGGATTTAGGACTCATTCCTGCAGCACTCCATTATATAAACTATAAAAATTAACGTATTGATACCTTAAGTTTAACCATGTCATGTTTGCTTTTCAGGAATAAATAAAGGTAAATTTTGGTGAGGAAAATTTGGCATGGCTGTTTTCAAAGGGGTCCCCTGACCTCTGACCTCAGTGAAAACTGTTATCTTATGGAGCGCTACAGGAACGAGTCCTAAAACACAGAAAGTGGAGTAACGGTGTAACAGTAGGCTGTTTTTATAACTCTGACATCTCATTAAAAACACAATACAGTACAGACATGCAATTAAAATAATGGAAACAAAAGGGATAAAGGAAAGGAAATCTTACTCAAACTGCAGCGTGATTAGATGTAATTAATCATCTGACTGGTAGAACAGCAGAGTGGTGACTCAATGTAGAGTATGTGAATGCAATGTGAATAGATTAATTATACAGAGAATGTAGAAAAACAATCTGTACAGCTCATTTATTAAATACAAACAATATTTACTGTTCTCACATTGCCTATTATTACATGCTTTCTTTTCTGTCAAACGCTGTTTTTCTCATTCTTTCTTCACCGCGTATTTGCATCTTTTCTTTCTGCTGTTTCTGCAATAAATCCTATTTGTGTGTATTTTTCACCGGTGTTTTATAGCAGTGCAGCTACACTTAATCCCCACAGACAGATACCTACTGGCCTATTCATTATCCATGCTCTTCTTTGGACATTTCTCCAAAGGTCCTATTCTTTTTGAAATGTATTCATAGACATAACACCTTAATTGTACACTTGTGCTCTTAATGCACAACAAGATTTATGAACAAAGCTGACCCAGAAGAGCAAGACACAGCACCAGTAGTTGTTTATATTGGTGTTTAATTGTTAAAAGATGTATTTCTCCTGTAAGGCAGCAATAGGTTGTGGGTTTTCAATTGTCACAAGTATAAATAGGCCATGATTTTTCCTAAAATATTTTTTTTGTTTTGATTTCCAACACCCCCTGTCTTATACCCAGTGGGCTTTATGCTAGGGCTGATTGATCCCGAATTTCCCTCCGGGGATTAATAAAGGTTCATCTTATCTTATCTTATTGGAATCCTCCAGCCACCAAAATCTAATGGATTGTTCATTGTGCCACAACCCACCCCTCCAAACAAATTTTATCCAAGTCCATCGCAAACTTTTGGAGTAAACCTGCTAACAGACAGACAAACAAACGGCACTGAAAACATAAGCGGTAACTCAGAACAGAGTCTGTCAATAGTTAGAAGCAAACTGGGGCTGTTGCAATAACCACCAACCGCTAACCTACATGTTTCAGCCTTCCCTTCATCCAGAGCAGGTACGCTACCTTCTACCGACATTTGTACGTCTGAAGATATTCTGTGTCAAGGCAACCAGATGCAATTGCATGCTATTGCCGGTAAAGTGTTACAGTATACAACGTTCGACACTACAGCTGCATAAATATCCCACAATGCAATGCAGCATTCAGATGTTGACAGACAGCTCTGTAACATCAATAATGCTTCAATTCAACTTTAAGATTTCACTTTGTTAGGCGGTAATATATATTTTAATTTAATTCAGACTTTGATTCTCACAAACTGTTGTTTTGGTCACATGAGGTTGGCACAGGTTACCATGGTTACACGTCTCAAACCAGCAAGGAGGCTCTCAGGAAGTGACGATGTAAATTACTGTTCAGTGCGTCCGAAAAGATACTGTAAAATCACACAAATGTATGTTGAACAATAGTACACATATCAAGTATATACCTAATAAACAATAATAAAGCTAATTCATATAGCACTAAAATCAGGATAAAGTAAGTAATTTGCAAAAAAATAAAAGCAATGATGCCACATATCACACTATTGATCATTATCACTGCAGGGGAAACTCCTTCACCATGATAAACATTAACATTTTACAGTCTCAAGTGTCACAAGAGGAACAGTGTGTACTTTGTAGATATTCTGAGCTTGGAAAACAAAAGATTACCTTCTGCAAAATAATTTTAATTAATGAACAAGCTCAGGAGGAACAATCTGTCTTTGTCTGAATCAACAAAACTTTATAATTAAAGAACTTTCATCAAAACTTTACAAATCTAATGCTGCATTTAAACTGGGATAAAACCACAGCAGCTTGCATTCCTATCCAACAGCCTTTTTCATATATAGATATATAATGATGAGCCAGTTGCCTGAACATGGTGGCCAGAATATTATACAGTATATATGTCATAGCGGGTTTAACCATAATTTTGCTGAAATCAGTTGTATTGTACAATCACTAGACAGTCTAACTCTGCAGTTCTCTAACACGACTCTCATCGTGCTCCCGTTGCCTTTCTGCAAAATAGCATTTTCTTTTTGTGCTTTTCTCCAGAGCAGAAGGCTCAGGAATCTGCTCCCAGAGGACTGAGGACCGTACTCAGCCATCAGACATGTTCGGGCCCTTCATCAGTCAGGAAAGAAGCTCGGTACGTATTTCAAGTCGTTCTCCATAAAGCATCTAACTATAAAAGTGCCTACATTTTTCCTTACTGAGTTGGAAAAGATTGGGTGTTGAGGTTGCATGAAGAACTGCTGTGTCAACTTAATGCAAAAAAGATGCAAAAAAAAAAAAAAAAAGTTTGCACTTCATGAAAAGCTAGATGAAGTATGTTTTTTCAAGGCTGTTTTTTCAGGATACACTGTTGTAAATCAACAATGTGCTCAGACAACATGGCAATAAAGCACCTCAGACAGATAAGTTATGAAAAAAAAATAAAATGATGATTAAATAATTGAATAATGAATTGTTGTAAATATAATTCCCTATTCTCAACTCTTTCCCATCTCAAGTGTTTGTTTGCACTTACGAGTTGGAAGTGATCAGTGTTGCTGGAAACTCAGAGTCTGCCAGTGATGTTCGTGCAGTCTTTGCCAGAAGCGCTCTCAGATCCATTTTCATAACAAGCCCGCCGCCAGCTCCAAACCAGCCAAGAGACAAAATCCCAAAACCTGCTGTGGATGTTGATGCGTTAATTAAAGTGAATACCGCTGATAAAACTCTCACAGTCAGATTACAAAAAGAAAAAAGAGAAAAGGATCCATTTCTCACTGTGCATTTCTTCTTTTGCACAAAGAATGGACTGTAAAGTACTTAAAAACTTCGCAGCTGTCTTCACATCTCTTCCACACATGGGTCCACGGTGATTCTCGTCCATTAGGCAGTTCTAGGCTGCAGCCTTGGGCGCATTAAAAACTGGCAGCTGTTTGTTTTTGTTGGTTTCCCAAGTTTATCACCTTTGGCAACACTGATCATGCAGCCACAGCACTCTTAATAGAATACACATTAGTCTATTTAGTGAATCCCCTCCGCTTGTGCATCTGTTGTTCCTGAGAAAAAATGAATAGAAATTGTGTTTGCATTAACTTTTATGTGTTGCACACAGAGATGAGAGCAAAGATGATGGAACAGGACACATGATGGCAAAGACAAAAGACTAACAGGTACGGAGGTGGTCACTATTAGAATAACATGCATGCAAATAATCTGTGCCCGTGTATTTGCTGTTGATTTGCTCTCAAAAAAACAAGCTTGATTCTTACTGTTTTTGTGAATATTCTTGCGAGCTCTGCTGGAAACACTTTAATTGTCCAGTCCAGTGGGGCCAAAGAAATACCAGAGTTGAAACTGTTTTTTACAACAAAAACAAAACGTCCTTTTCTTCTATGCCAGCTCTGAATGTCTTAATAGCTGGTTTCACATCCCACTGTAAACAAAGCTGTTTCACAGCCTAAAAATAGTCTGTAATATGAAAAACAACTTCAACTTATTGGATTTTTTGGTGTAATCACTGTTAATGGTGGCGTTCATTAAGGAAAAACTGGTTTTGACATTTCTGTCAAAGTTGGACTGTTTAATCCATTTGAGGATATTAATTCCTTGACCTCATTTTACTCTTTTCTTGGACATACATACTGGTCCTATGTACAGCCAGCAGCTGAACTTTTCACAAAGACTGGAAACAGGAGGAAACAGCTAGCCTGGCTGTAGCATCATATTGTGCCTTCAAATGAAACTCGTGAGCTTGTGTTTACAACATGGGAATTCATGCACACAATACGCGTGCCGTTCAAGTGGTTAAGTTGCTAAGCAACGGCAATATTAACGTCACTGTCTAAAACTATCAAGCAGGTAACATAACATAGTAAATGCAAAGGCATAATGGGGTCGTTGGGAATATCACCATTTTCCTCAGACATATTATACATGTACGAAGAAAAACAATAGCCGACATTATATTATATTATAACATATTAATACTGATTATTATGCATCAAAAAATTAACTTCCATGGTCTCCGCCGTTTCTGACAACGTAAATAAACACGTCACAACTCGGACCTTTCAGAAACTTTCCAGTTACAAGGTCATGAATACGACATGAGGAGGACGTTCATATGGACCCAACTCGTGAACACAGTAAACACAACCCCATTTGAAGCCACCAATATTTACCATACAGGCATAGAGTGGAATCAATATTCTCCTCAAAATGGAGCTTTAGATGAACAAGATTAGCTCTACATTTTTCCCCAAAAGGTAGACTTATTCCTTATTTCCCATACTAAATCTTACTCTCCTGGTGTTGTCACTGATTTAGCCAGCTCGGCGATCAGGTCGATGGATAAGCCTCTGGTGTCGAGGGGGCTGTATTTTCTGGGGTTCCAGCGGCTATCCAGAACAAGGCTTCCTTTTCCCATCCTGCTCATTGTTTACAGTCCATTTAACAACTTGAGATGTAGACTGGAGTTAAGAGACTATGTGTGCATGCAGATTGAAGCAGTCAGCTCACAAGCTAATTTTAAACCAATAAAGAGCTAAATCACGGTCAGGCGATAACCAGGAGGTCAACACGTTCTACCTCTTTTGTTCTCCACACGGACTGTTTACCTGCATTCAACTAAAGCCTGCTTGAACATGACTGGTCAAACAGAAACCAGAACGCTTCCAATACCAAGATCTTGTCCTGTTACCCACAGATTCTACATATGAGTGTTAATAACACATTAATAATACATTAACCACACATTAATGCAAAATCGTTTTAACGTCACTAATTATAATAATTATTTAACACATCAATACAATTAATCTTTATCAGGCTCAGTTTTAAAGCTAGACTGAAGATACTGGCATTATTTGACACCTAAGGAGTCCATCGGTATCAGCCATGTCATACTAGCTCATCCGTAAACTTGCACTAAACTTTGACAGGGAAAAACTGTAACGGCCATTTTCAAAGAGGTCCTTTGACCTCTGACCTCAAGATATGTGAATGAAAATGGGTTCTTTGGGTACCCACCAGTCTCCCCTTTACAGACATGCCCACTTTATGATAATCACATGATAATCACATTCATCTGGGGGCAAGTCATAGTAAAGTCAGCACACTGACAGCTTATTATTTTATTTCCACTAATAAATATATATTTACATTTGCATAAAGCAAGCATTTTTACCCACTCCCATGTTGATAAGAGCCTTAAATACTTGACAAATCTCCCTTTATGGTACACTTTGAACAGATAAAACAATCACGGACAATCATGATTAATTGCGATTAACTATTTAATTGACTGAAATCCCTAGTTTATAGAGATTATGGACTTAGTAATGAGAAGGAAAGTAGAAAAACATGTATGATTGAAAACAGAGGTTGCACCAACACATTTTGCAGTCATGTAATGATACCATCTGCTTGTGTGTTCAGACCGACATCGTCAGATCTGCCACACGCTGTAATCACTAATTCAGTCGACGGCTGTGTGAAGAAATAAAGGATAGCTGCTAACTCTCAAGCTTTGTGCCTTATTCTCTCAAATAATTGCACCTATTTGTTCTTAACAAGACAATAAAAGCTCATTTGAAAAGGTGGAGGTGAGAGTGAGGAGGTCTATCTCCTCCCATCTCCATCTCAAGGACGAGCTGATTGTGTGGCTGAAAGCTGCATCCCCATACAGAGCGTCACCCTGGGTGTCAGATGCGTGCTGACAGATTATAACTGGGGGATTCATAAAGAGACAGCCGGTGGATCGAGGGGAATTACTGTACTGTATTTGATGCACACCCAGCCAAAATGTCAGACTCGAGGCTCAAAGGCTCGCTGCATATACAAAATACTGCACATCAAGGACACGGTGTCATTTTGTCATACATCCTCAGAATCAATTCAGACAGATGATAACATGTGTCCATGAATCTACAAATTATTATATAGACTGAAGGGAATAGTTCAACATTTTGGATTTTATTGCTTTTTTTTTTTTAGTTAATGGAGGAGATTCATACGTCACTCATGTCTGACCTTTAAATATGAAGCTACTGCCAGGAAGGGTTATTATCATAAACTAAAACTGAAACTAAAAGGAAAATAAGCAGTGAAAAATGTTGTCATGAACTGAATCCAAGGAAATAATGATATCCTTTAAGAAAAACTAAACTGAAACAATATTTCCTGATTAAAAAATGAGTAAAAATAAAATATAAATGCGCAAAATTCACTGCAGTTTAAGTTTTAAGCTGTAATATATCACTACCGAAAAAAGGAGACAGCATGAATTTCCATCAACTCTCGTGACATTAAACCACTGAAATTGATTGGACTTGACATACCAGGAGATGAACAAGACCATAATTTAAATAATGCAGTAGATCAAATTCCATTTAACCAACTATTCAGCTCAAGTCTAATGTTAACCAAGAGGGGTCGGGACGAAATTGCAGGTCAAGAGAGCTTGGTAATGAAAGAAATTGATTCACAAATCCAAAGACTGAAACATTACAGTCAGTACAGATGCAAACTAAAACTAAATACACAAAAAACTGAAACTAAACTAAAACAAGCACACTCTGAAAAGTAAACTAAGCTAAAATGAAACTGAAAAGTCAAAACTAGAATAAAATAAAAACTAATTGAAAAGTCCATATATTATAACATGCTGCCTGGAGACAGTTAGCTTAGTGAGTAAGTAAAATTGTATTTATATGGCACCTTTTAAAACCTTGGTTACTCAGTGCCTTACGAAAGGATAAATGATTAAAAGAAGAAAATGTGAGGACAACACAAATGTTACACAGGAAGAGGAGAAAATAGCACAGTAAAAACAAAATAGAAGTATCACAGCACAAAACATACAGTACATGACTTGTACATGACAGTGACTTAAAACACCAAACAGAATCTGAGACCCGCATGGTTCCCCTTGGGTTTTCAGTCTCGAACGAATTACAACTAAAGCCATGTTCACACTACAAGACCTCCAAAGTCGTCAGATCTCAGAACTCTTCACACTACGCAACTTGCTGTCTTGTAATCATTAAGTCGTTGTGGTTTTCAGACTACATGACTGACCGGTGACAAGATCCCAGATGAGGACTCCATGAAAACATGTGAGAAATACACAGTAAATGATGTCCTACCATGCGCGAGACACATCACTGATTAAATATCCTGATTCCACCAGTTTCCACACTCTTTTTTACTCTTTATTCAGCCTCGGTTTGCTCTGTTTCAAATACAACACATGCAGTAAGTTCCTGTTGTTACAGGCGACCCCTCTTCCCCAGGTTTCCTCTCAACCCGGGTCCTGCGCTCTCATTGGCTGTAGCTCATGGCCAGTGTGCCCTACAGGTCCACATATTTAGCATGCCACGTAACTGGAAAGCCTCTCAGCTCACATCTTTGAGCAGCGAGCCAACGACGATTTTCCTCCAATCTGGGGCTTTTGTCATGGAGCTTTAAAAACTGTCGCAGAGCAGAAAATCAGGGCTAAAGTCGTGTAGTGTGAACGTGGCGTAACAAGCCTTATTCAGAGTACCTGAGGGGTCGAGCACAGGTATACGGCACTAGGTAGCTCTCTAATATACTCAGGGCAAGACCATTCAAGAGACCATGAGGACGATCTTGAATTGAATCCTAAATTTAATCGATTCTTGTGTGCTAAGCTTAGCTTAGAATAGTGAAGAAATAGTCCTTCACATAGCCATCCATAAAACCACAGATTGTTGTTTTTACTCCTCTTTTTGTATGGATAAATAATGAGATATAGAGGTGTTAGTAGGCTGCAGATTTGTTTCCTTTGAGCAGAACTAAGCTGATTGTTTCTCTGTTAACTGTTTTTATACTAAGCTAATCAGACGCATTATCAATCTTCTCATCTAATGCTCAACAAGAAAGCAAATAATCATATGTCCTATTCCTAATTTCTCCTCTTTGCCTTTCAGTATACAATGTGTTTCTCATTGCTTTTTGTCTTTTGTGTTGCAGGTTGTTGAGCGTTACGAAGACAAGGAGTCCCATTCCTGATGGACAACAACATTTTAACTTGTGCTAAGGAATATAAGTGTTATATTTTTTTGATATGTAAGAATGTTTTAAGGTTAGCATATTATATTAGCATACCCAAATGTACATCAGGTGACAGCATGCTGTTCTTGCAGCAGATTTTTAAAAAATGTTTTTAACTTAATGTCACTTCTGTTCGGTTTTATCATAACAGTATTTTGTATTGTGGCCGATGTTGCAGCCTAAAATAAAAAGCACTTAAAGTTGCAGATATACTCTATAAAGAAATCTCAACGTGACTGCACCTTTTTTTTTATGCTGTTGTCATCTGGCGGCTGTTATCATTACCAACCCGTGTGCACCCTGTTTCTGTTCCCAGCTCACTAATAAATGGTTCACTTAGTGCTGCCAACATGAACATGTTAGTTCATTAAACAAGTCGAGCCCACTGCTGGCCAACTGTCACAGCTAGTTTACGAGCCCAACCCATCAGCACCGCCGCTATATACTTCAACACCCAGACGCGGCTCACACCTCGTGGCATTTTCTGAGTGGTAGTCAGAATGAACGTCTGCAGCTCTATATAAGGTACGCAGTGATTAACAGTTGAGATTGATGGAAGCAATACAGCTGTTCAAATAAATACGCATGCATGTCTTCTTTCTGAATTTGTCTGGTCATATTTGATAAACAAAACAATAAATCGACAGCCTCATGAACCAGGCGTCTTAGCTTCTCGCAACATGAGCAACTTGCCGAGTCCGATTTCATGCAGAAGATCATCCACTGCTTATCTTTTTAGGTGGAAAAAGGATTTCAAGAATCTGCTCGATTGTGTAGCAGACTCATTTCATCAAAAACACCCATCCCTGGATCTGGCATTTGTTTAATTCATCTGCTCCATTACGTACACTCCACACAGGCTGTCAGACAGCGTGCCGTTTATCTTCCTCAATATCACTTGATCTAAATATTTGAAACACAAAGACACCAAAGTGGGTCAGGAGCTGGGCGAGTAACCAGAAACGTTCAATCATGCAAAACAGTGCATGGCTGTAACTCTAACACACAGCATTTCGCCCAGCCAGGGACGGGTACCTGAGCAAACTCAGCTCTGTTTAGACAGCTGCTTGATGAGCCAGAATAGAAAATGAGGGTTTATAATCACCCGCGTCTAAAACGGGGCCTCTTCACCAGCGCAGCACTCGTGTGCAGAGTCGGAGTCCTTGACGTGTTTTGATGATTTTCTTGTTGTTCCCCTTGCGACAGCAGCCTGGGATCTAAGCCAGGTGACAGCAGGTGAGGACGTATAGCTTGAGCTGCAGTTTTGGGGCCGTTCTACTTTAGACACACTGCTATACTGTATCTGATCTTAGCTCTTACACAGAAAAAAACGGCCCCCTCCAGCTCATTAGAGCTATTTTTGGAGAGACGATGAGTTTTGACATGTTGTGTTGCTTTGTGCGTGTGAATGAACTAAGCGGCGAGAGAACTGGGTTAACTATGTTTACTGATGAAGTCTAGTACACAAAACATCTTCACAAACATAGAGCTGGTTTGACGCGCGCGATTTGTTTTGTGAGGAAGGTTTTGCAGGATGTAGCTTTCCCTGGAACATTTGTAACAACATTACATAGCCTATTCAATAATAATAAGAAAACACGTCCCCCCAGAAATACAATACTCCACCAGAAAAGATAAAATTGACACCCATTATCATAACGGTTTGGTCTCAAGGTGTGATTTGTGTGAGTCTCTCTCAAGGAAAAGCAAACCAATTCTCTCTGAATAATGTCTTCAAACAGTGGAGTCGGAGTCTCTTCCCATTGAGTGTTTTCATGCATAATGCAGATACAAACTGCTAAATACATCTCCATATTCAAATTACAAATAGCTATTTATGAATAAACATAATATTTGCTTGGCAAGCGAGCTTCTGTAGACCATAAAAGGCAGAAGTAAACAGGATAAGGTGTTTATATGCTGCAGTATCCTTGCTAATGATGGTGGAAGATTCATAGCTTCTGTATGTTGTCCACCAAATCTAAACAGGATCAGACATATATGTATATATTATATAGTTAAGGGTATAATACAATATCAATACACTTGAGTACTGCGATACTACGATTTGTGATACTGTGTTGATTCACAAAAACACTTGATTTTTAATTAAGGTTACATGCGAAGATTCAAGCCAGTGCTTCATTTTGTGAGATGGCAGCGTTGTAATTTATTTTCAGCCATTTGACTCTTCCACTCCAACGTAACAACATAAACTCATACAGGAAGTAAGATAACGCAATAGGAAACAGATCGCCTTCTTACAGTAGTGCATTATATGACAATATATTGAATCGTAACCCCTGTATCATGATCAGGGCTGTCAAAGTCAACGCAATTATAACTTGTTAATGCAAATTCATTTCAACGCCACTAATTTCTTAACTAGGGATGCTGACTTCTAAAAAAGAAATTTAACCAACCCTCATTAACTGATTATTAACCGTTACCCGTCAATATTCGTGAGTCTTATGTAGCGGTGCACCAGCTGCAGTGTTTGTGCACAACAGACGACTGAGCCACCAGTTCACCCGTCTGGGAGTGTTAGCAGCTTTTCTCCATAAACTGACTCCTCTGAGTTTTGCACAGCTTTTTAATTAATATTTCTTTTAACAGTCTAAGCAATAGCATTAATCCGTTAAAATTCGTAATGTCGGTTAACGGGTAAACAATTAATTATTTACATCCTTAGCATTAACGCAACTTTTAGGTTGTAGCAGGCTCATATTTAAAGCTAGAGTGAAGATACTGGCATCATATGAAACTAGAAAACCTACTGAATTCACTAGTACCAGCCATGTCATACTAGCTCTTCACAAAGTAGGTTAAATAACGCTCCAAAATACAAGTTTTGGCGAGGAAAAACTGGCATGGCTATTTTCAGATGGGTCCCTTGACCTCTGACCTCAGAGACTGGCCCTGGTGAGCTGAAGTTCGCCTTGTTATGATTTCAGCATATTTTTTTATGCTAAATACAGCACCTGTGAGGGTTTCTGGACAATATGTGTCATTGTTTTGTTTGTGTTCTAATAATAAATATATACATACATTTGCATAAAGCAGCATATTTGTCCACTCCCATGTTGATAAGAGTATTAAATACTTGACAAATCTCCCTTTAAGGTACATTTTGAACAGTTGTGCGAAATTAATTTTTGAATGCAATTAATTTGTGATTAATCACAATTAAACATTTTAATCACTTGACAGCCCTAATCATGATACGTATCATCCCGCCAGATTCTGTAGTTTGTTTATGGGTAATTTCTGTGATGCTGTACATAGTGTCTAACATAATTCTCAAAAACACTGTAGATACAAACAAAGTCATTTTGAGTATACATAATTTAATTATTAGTTTCAATGATTCTTTGTCTTTTACTTCTTGATAATGAAAATTATATTAAGCCAAGGGTACTCAAAAAGCTTTCACTGGAGCAGCGTGTGACTCGTAACCACTTGTCTAGTTGAAGTACTTTATTTTGGAGCACTTGTTCTGAAAATCTACAGTTTGCTGATTCAGAAATTTTAAAACTACATGCTAGAAAACAAAAGCTCTGATCTAAAATCCTAAAACTTGAAACTTGTGGCTAAAAATGTGACATCTGTTATTCTTTCATTTCATCTGCAGGTTGTTTTTAAACTGTCATTACCTTATTAACTCAATTATGCACCATGCCAAGAGTGAAAATGAGCGTGTTTATTACGCAGCAGTTGTTTGGTGTTACATGGATCCTTTCCCAGTCTGCATGCTTCTCCATCTCATCCACCACTGCTTGTTATAGCCTCAGTATGCAACCAATTGATGTTCTTGTATGTGAACTATGTTTGTGTTATTATATCAGGTGAGCTACTTAAACCATGGAGTCCAATCAGCTTACAAATACATTTAAGATTGTTGTAAAAGATGACGGCACCGCAGGTATTTCTCGTCCTTTTTTCTGCTGTGCATACCCCCATCGTGAGCTGCGGTGCAAGATGCTGTGTCGGATATATGCCTCCGACTGGCAGCACAGTGAAGTGGCTGTCAAGATTCAGAGTCACGGACGTCCCCAATGAAGCCTTTTTGTTTTGCCTAGATTGTATTTCTTTTCACAGCCAAGGAAATGATACACAGTTGTTAAATTTGATCTGGATGACAAAAAGACCTGCAGCAACGATTGCTCAGATGGGAAGGTGATCCATCTAGCCCCACGAAAACAGTGAGCTATTGATTCAGCTGATGATTGTCAGTCAAGGTCAAGTTTGAGTTCCTGGGAAGGTACTTAATGAGGAGCGTATGACAAGAGTTTATGCTTTCTATAGGGAACTCTTAACAACAGAACAAATTAAACTACTTAGACCTGTCACATATTTGCAAAAGGCCACTCAGTGCTTTCCACAATGACTGAGAATGAACAACTAATGGGCACTCTACGCTCAACACGAACACGCAGCGTGCCGGATAATGAGCTTTGGTAAAAAGAGCTTCAGACTTTGTTAGTGTTTGCTTGCCAGGTAGAATGCTTTAGCTATGTTAGATGAGTTTATTCAGTGTTGCAGTGATCAGTGGCAGTTTAGAAATGACAAAATGTGTGCCAAGATTTAGAAAAAACAAACAAAAATGAAGCAATTGAAAAATAAAATGAGCTAGAAAATATAAATATAAGAGTAAATTAAAGTTTTCTTTTATAATAAGATATGATTAGCAATAAAGGGAAAAACTTCCCAAAATCTGCAGTTAACGGGGAAGTATAAAGCTTTAGATTTCTTTTTAAACTCCATTTTAATTACTTAAAGGTGCAGTGTGTAGGATTTCAGAATCAGAATATTTATTTGTACCCGTAGGTAAATTTGGTTTGCAGTGAGTGAGTCATCTCGTAATTGTGAACACAGAAACAACACAACACAATACAAGACAAAGTGACAACAGTGCTTAGGCTAAAAAGGGCAGGAAGAACGGCCGTATTGATAAAAAAGAAAAAAAACAAGATAAGGTAAAACATCAGTGAATAAAAAGCCATAAAAGCCATAACAGTCATAAAGCCATAAAAAATATGTTAAAACCAAGCCAAAAAGTGCCATTCTTTAAGACAAGATAAGCGAACCAGCGAAAGAAATAAATACATAAAATTAAAATTGCAGTTTCTTACTTGTTTATAGTAGTAATGGCTGCTGGTATAAAACTGCTTTTGTAGCGCTTAGACTTACAGGCAGGTACCATGAACCGCCTACCTGATGGGAGCAGCTTAAATTCGCCATTAAGAGGGTGGGAGTCGTCTCTTATAATAGAGTCAGCTGTCCTCTGTAGCTATTTTGCATACAGGGCTTCTGGATGGAGCTGAGACTCTCCAATCAGCTTGCTTGACCATGTATCAATTTGATTTAAGCTGTTTTTGTGTTTTAGGGACACGTTTCCAAACCATGAGATAAGACAGAAAGTTAAAACAGATTCTATAAAAGCACGATAAAACAAGGTCAGCATGGTTCTGTCAATGTTAAAACTGGACAGTTTTCTCAGACAAAACAAGCGCTGGCATCCCTTTTTGCACACAGCTTCGCAGTTTGCCTCAAAAATAAATTTGGTGGCATCTAGTGGTGTGTTTGCAGTTTACAACCAACTGAGTACCCCTCAGAGGCCATCCTACCATAATGACACTACTTTAGGAGCAACAGACGGCGGCTGGCGGTACCACGGTTTTATGCTCAGGCTCACGTTACCAAGGTTTCACAAGTGTATCTGAGAACTATGGTGTCCTTCAGGGAAGGTAAAAACATGAAAGTCTCTCTCTACAGCCAGCATGTGGTTTGTCAGTACTGGGCTACTGTAGAAACACGGTGGAGCGACATGGTGGACTCTGTGCAGTGCAGGGGTCGAGTTTTCAGACCCCTTTAGAGACTCTTGGAGTGGAAATCAAAACTAAAGAAAAAAAGAAAACTAAACTCAAAAACTTGAAGTAACTCCCCATGACGTTACTCATCTCTCCAACAGCGTCCATTACAATTTCAAGCACGCAAATTATGCATGCAAGTATTTAGTGATGACGTCATTTAGCGACTTCTAGCGACTTTCAGGACAGCCAATAGCTCCTTTCCTTACTGAGGAGCTGAAAACACTGACAGTGAAGACGATCCACTCCCTATGTAGATATGAAGGCTCATCCTAAGCTAACAAAAACACAGTTCTTAGTTTCAGGTGATTATACATTAATGAAAACACATCCTTCAAATAACATTATTTATCTATCTATCTATTCAGTTATATTTCTAATTTGTCTGAAAACCATTAACTAGGCCCACATCCTGTCAGCGTCTGGGCTCCAAGGTAACCATCATTTTGATAGAATCCTTAATAGTTCAGACATTACTGACTGATTACTCCCCTGCTGCTTCTTTTTTGGTAAAATGCCTGAAGGATTGCTGCAGTAAGCTGTTGAAGTTGATTGCGAGCTTACATTGACCTTACCTTATCAGTGTGGCAACCCGTGGGGCTGTATTAGCTCTTTGTCTCAAGTGAAAGTACTCATTTTCATTATCGTATAAAAGACAACTACGCTAGAACGGCATGCAGAGCCACTCTGACATTTTCTAATTAACACTTTTTCTCAGTCCTTCACTTAAGACATACTTTTCGATTATGTTGTATAAATGGGATGAAAATGTTAATAAGCCTTTAAAAAGGAAAAATGTTTTGATGTGAATGTAATTACTTGATGGATTATCATGAAATGTCAATTTTGTAGGTCTGAGTCGATGGTCTACACATTTTCTTCTAAATAAGGGCTGAGGTCAACAGACTCTGTTGCTCACGGGCAAAATGAAACACCAAATTACAAAAAGAAATAATGAGTCACCAGTCAGTGTGTGTACCGTCTGAGCTCTGCGAGGTGTTGACATAATGCTGAGGGGTCACACTGACAAAAAAGGTCTCTTTTCAGCTCGCTCTGAAGTTCCTGGTTAAAATGTGCACACATGTGCGGCCCACTGCTGCTAAGACATCAAACTACAGACAATTATGTGGCTTGGGAAAACTGCGGTTCTCTGTAGCGAGTGCTGCTGGAAACCCAGTGAAGATGAAAAATGCATGTCAGTAGTGAAAAACCCTATCTACCCGAGGGGTGCTGAAGTTATGAACCACAAGAAAGAGATTAACCAATGCAGCTGAGAGAGAGAGGTGAGCTCCCTGCTCTCCAACGCTTTCGCTCCCAAACAGATCTTTTCTGCAATAATAATAAATGCCCCATGACAAGTGTGATTTAATGGAGCAAATAATTTGTGTCAACTTAAAGGGCCCAAAGAAAGGTTTGTTCTTGCAATAATAAATCAAGTGTTTTTGAAAGCACAAAAGCACAGAACTTTAAACAAAACACTAATATGCAATTTGTAGGCTAATGCAAATTTGTTTTAATGCCACTAATTTCTTAAACGTATTAACGCAATTGATATTTCAGAGGTTATAGCGGGCTCAGCTTTTAAAGCTAGTGTGATGACACTGGTGTCATATGAAACTATAAAACCTGAGGAATCCATTGGTACCATCCATGTCTAGCTTGTCGAGAAGGAGGCTAAATAACGCTCCAAACGAGGAAAAACTGACATGGCCATTTTCAAAGAGGTCCCTTGACCTCTGACCCCAAGATGTGTGAATGTAAATGGGTTCTATGGGTACCTACGAGTCTCCCCTTTACAAACATACTCACTTTATGATGATCACATGCAGTTTGGGGCAAGTCATAGTCAAGTCAGCACACTGACACACTGACACACTGACAGCTGTTGTTGCCTGTTGGGATACAATTTGCCATGTTATGATATGAGCGTACTTTTTATGGTAAATGCAGTACCTGTGAGGGTTTCTGGACAGTATTTAGCATTGTTTTGTGTCGTTGATTGATTTCCATTCATAAATATTGTATATACATACATTTGCATTTATATATTTAAGATACATTTTGAACAGATTAAAAAAAAAACATGCAATTAATTTAACTATGGACAATTATCCGATCAGTCATAATTAAATATTGTAATCGATTGACAGCCCTATTATATTTATCATATCTTTTTGTCGCTAGGCATGTCTCATGGTCATGCCTACAAGACAGAGCATTACATTGCTTTGTTATTGCATGTGGCAGAATTTGCCGATAACAGCTGACAGAGATGTGAATTTGCAGCAGCTACCGCTCGGTTCTGGCTCTAGTAATAGCGCCTCACAAGCGCTAACCAAAAGAAGATATCAGGTACGTTATTCATCTTATGTTGGCTTCAAATTGGATTTGATGGTGTGAGACAAAATGCACTTTCATAACCTTTTATCTAGAACTTACCAGGATGTACCTCTTTAGGGGGATGTCAACACTGAAAACAAAAGGGGAAAAAAAAAATCTGTTTCCATCAATCTCAAGGGGGCAATCTGGCATACCGCTGTGAGCAGCGGCTCATCAATCTATCAACGTCAAAGAGGAAATCCAGGGGATTGCTCTTAACTCTGGTTCCTCAACACTCCCATCTTTCCAATTCTTATCTCCCTTCTGTTCAGAGCTGACACAGACTTAACTCTGTGTCAGCTCATGAAGCATCAACAAGCTCCGGCGCTCTGTCTCCGCCGACACTCCCTGCAGGGAAAAAGGACGGGCACTCAGCCGGTTGATTGTCAGGGCCATTATGTCCCCCCAACATCCCACAGTCCCCGCTTCCACTATTCCCTCCATTAACAAGGGGGTTTGCTTTCCACTTCCCCTTTGATGTGTCACACTCGGCTGCACATTTGGTTTTAATATGTGTGACTGAATCCACTTAACTGGTAGTGAGAGGAAGTGAGAATTTCTGTGGAGCAGCCATCCAATGGCAATACTGCATCCACATTCTCGTCCGTTACTGTCTGTCTATTAATTATAAATGAATATGATCAACAGTATATTGCACTCACAAGTGACAAATCCGGCTCCTGACACCAGATGTATTTTTATTTAAAGGAACAGTGCTGCAGAAATGGAATATTAATAAGTATGTTTTCTTTAGTGTATTATCAGCTGAAAGTAAGAGTTGTTTTTGTTACCTTAGAACGAGCTGTACAGTAGCCCAGAACAAACAAACCAAACACTGTTAACTTGTGTAACTGTCTAATTGGGTCGGACTCAAGGACCATCGCCGCCGGTCTCTCTCTTGCTTCACCACTCACTTCCCATGTACACACACACTCTCGAATCTTGCCATAGAGAAGGCCATTTGCATTTTCCCATTGGACACCATAACAACCCTCCATGCTTGGCATGCACATGGGAGAAGTTGTAGTCTGCAATTTCACCACAAGATCCTACGCACTGTTCCTTTAAACCACTGTATATAAGATCAACAGTATGTTGCACTCAAGGGACAAATCTGAACAGACTGTCTCCTTACAGAAGGTGTACTTTTACTTAAAGGAACACATTTATTTTCATTGTTGCTGACAGTAGTTTGACAAGATCAGCACACTCTCATATCCGTCAGTTAAATATGAAGATACAGCTCGCAACCGCTTAGCTTAGCTTAGCAAAAAGACTGGAAACAGGGGAAACAGCTAGCCTGGACCACACCCATCTTCTGCCTTCATTTTGATCTCAACCACACCCCTGTCACGACTGCAACCACCTCACCTCACCACATTTTGCCATGATACCACACACAAAGGCTCACAAACTTAAAATGATACCAGCATCACTGTCGCTCCTGGTAATAAATACTACACACACAATACACTAACTCGACCGATTAATCAGTCGGCCAATTAATCAGGCCGATTTTTTTTAGTTCTTTTTTTCCCCCATAATCGGCATTGGCCGATGTCTGAGCATATTAAGCTGATTATCAATCAGGTGCAAAAAAAAAAAAATCAGCATCATATATCCGCTATTGGCTATCCTGATTCTCCAATAAATCGGCATCAGCCATTAAAAAAAAAAAACATATCGGTTGACCTCTGGTAAACACAGCCAAATGAGTTACTTTAAGGTCAAATGTGGATATACAACAGTGTGATCTTGTTAAATCGTGTCATCAAAGCTCAAATAACTCATAGGAAAAATAACTACAGAGAGTAAGATGAAATCATGAGCGCCCTTTTTAGACAGGCAAACCTCATATGGGGATCAAATAGATGGTCAGTGTTTACTAAGCAGACTGAAGGGTAAAAAACAACTTCTATGTGTGTGGTGGTGATTAAAACCTGTTTACCAAAGCAAAGCAGGAACAGGGCTGTTTTTAGCAACTAATTCTCCTCTTCCACAGGTTTTTGTCCGACATAAAGTCTAACACAGAGCGACAGCATGGCTGCAGGTGAAGCTTAGAAAGAGTGAAGAGTTTGTGAGCAAAGTTAATCACATGCAGCGGCTCACACATCTGTCAGGTTAATGAGACAACGCCCGGGGGAATAATGAGGAGTTTACATACAGCTGCAGGAAGTTCTGCCTCCAATTTTACAATCAGGGTTGTCACATCCCCCGGCTAATTCTGGGCTTGGAGAGCCAGAGAGGACTTGATGATAAATATTTGACAGCATGGATAGGTTTTATTTCTATCATGAAGAGACCAACATCGCACGCTGCATCATAACAACTGCCAGGTTTCACGTGAATCAGACAAAATGCTGATAGGAGTGTAACCGATGCTTCCATCTGCAGTTACAATCAATACCAAAAACGTCATCAAGAGACAGTAATGGACACTGGTGGATCTCCAGATTTAGACCAATGGAATGATGCCAACAGGTGCATCCTTATTGTACTGTGTTATAAACCTTGTAGGAAGGACACCGGCTTAGCCGCTTTCTCTGAAAACACCTATTTGTAGTGACTGCTAAATTCACTTTTCTATTCCAAGCCAAAGGCAGCATCAATTTTGCCTCCCAGCAAGAACAACAAATCAATTCCCAGCCACATGTAGAGTTTGCATGTTCACCTTCTGTTTGTATTGGTTTTCTGCCACATCCCAAAAGCATGCACGTCAAATAGAAGGGCTCTGGCTTCAGTGTAGGCTG
Organism: Pterois miles; assembly: GCA_947000775.1. Classification (NCBI taxonomy): domain Eukaryota; kingdom Metazoa; phylum Chordata; class Actinopteri; order Perciformes; family Scorpaenidae; genus Pterois; species Pterois miles. The sequence continues at coordinate 12,517,657 of CAMQGK010000341.1, forward strand.
GGTATAAAACCCAGACATCAGGTGAGACGGTAAGGAACAAGCAGGTAAAGTGAGGGTACTGCATGACTTTACATCTCATTTATAGACTGTATAAAGATGGATGACGTAACAGCTCCCTAATAGTGAAGCCAAAACATCTGGATCGCCCCCTGGTGCCTGGCTGCAGTACAGGTCATTAATCCTGCCTCCACCATGTTAGTGGATTGGGGCATGAGCCAGACTAAAATGTCAACGTACACCTCAAATACATTTTTCCCAAAGATGGTTTCTGTCATTTTAGGTAGTTCTTATCAGTATTTGTTTGTTCAAGTGTTCATTTTTTGATAAGTTTTGGTTTTCGCCACTGGTTCGGGCGGGTGACGTCGATACTGCGGCTCCACCGCTGGCTCCAAATGACGTCAAAAACTCAAGATGGCAGCTCCCGTATCCAACATATTTTGGCTTCAACTCTGCACAGTTTGAGGAAGTGGAGACGCATCACCCATCTTTATATACAGTCTATAATTTAGATTTTTAGAAATATAGTATATTAGTCAAACAATTGATGAAAGCAAGTAAGAGTTCAGCACCACATTATGTGCTCAGAATAGAAATGTTCCCTTTCTTAATGCATCTATACGTTTTTCAGTCATGGATTTCAGATGTTTGTGACACGATAAATCCTGTTGCTTCAATTGAATGCCATTATAAAGAGGAAATGACATATAAATGGTAATCAAGCACAAAGTGCTTCAAAATAGAAAAATGTATTTTTAATAGAATCTATATTATCAGTCTTGTAACTCTATAACACTCTTCACCTTTGCAAAGAAATCTGCCTGAAAAATTTCATTAAGAAATGGCACATTTTCTAGTGAGTCATGCGAGCGCTCAGGGGAAATTCAAATTGTTAAAAGTGAAAAATACTTCTCTGACAGAGACACGTTTTTGTTTTACATAATTTTCCAAATACAATCCCCAGGCTGTTGTTAGCAGATATGAGCAATGTTTTTCATGGTAAATAGTTTTTGTCCTGCTTTCTTTGCCAGCAAAGTAAACATCCAAGCACTGTGTGTTTAACACATCCCAGTGGGACCTTGGGTTGTGGAGGGGAACATACTCATGGATGACATTTGGATGAATCTGGAGAATAAAGGAATGAAATGTCAGCTTGCCATTATCTTTAAATATGCATACTTTTGACAGTGAAGCACTTAGCCTAGATAAAAAAAAACAGGTCAAGGTTGGTCAGTGTTTTGGTTGTTGGCACCTTCACAGAAACATTTTAAATAGGTAATAATAATCAATGATTTAAATATATTCTGCCAAATCACATCTTCAACAGATGAGACGTTCACAAAGACAATTTTATGTATTTCTTCCTCAAAAACTAAGCAACTCCAAGCTTGTTCCTGCTCGATGTTACTAATTTAACCTCCTTCAGGATTTGCTACAGATCTGATCAAACTTTTTCTTACCTTGAGAAAAAATATTTCCTAAAAGTGTGACAGCGACTGCATTGCAGCTAATTTGACATGAATCCGCTAAAGACCCAAAATAATCAGCTCTTTCTCCCACTGAAAAGCTAATACTCCATCGTGACTGCACAACATTTTATGAGGTCTGAAATGAGGAAGGAGACATTTATCAAACAAATTGTGCTCCTTTGTCTAAAGCTTGAGGGTGAGATGTACAAGGATGCGTTATGGGATCTTATCTAATCCCTAAAAATAAGCAGAAGACAAAAATGTGCACAAATCCCCAAATTAACCAGAGTTGCTCCTGGTGAGGCATATTGAATAACAAATCAAGCTAAGTCCCCTGGGTGAAATTATATTAGGCAGAGGACAAAGGGAAACACCATGCTGTGAATAGAAATGTACAATAGAGTCAATGTTGAGTATTCAACACTACTGACAAATACCCTTTGATTTAATTTGGTGCATTTTTACATCACAAGGCAGGTGATAATTTTCGCACCAGCTCTATAGCTTGTTCCACACGCTCCGGTGGCCACAGTTTTCACCCTAGGAGACTGAAATTTGGCGTGGAGGTATTGTGCTCCAGGTTCAAGCGCCTACTCTACAAACAAAATGAGAGACCCAAATGTTTCAGTCTAAAGACGGAAACAGACGTCAGATGGATGGACCTACTTACAGGCACAGAGAAACAGCCGTTATCTCATGTAATCATAAAGATCTACTGCTGAAGCTTCCAAACTACCTCACGTCTCTTCTGTCATGTAACTACAATACATGATCCAGCAACTACTGAACCTTAGACACCCCCCATGTACACGCTAATGTATGTGAAACTGGTTTCAGGGACTAAGCACCTTTTAAATGGAATGAACTGCAAACTTTTATTGTGTAGTTTCCGTTTTGCTGACTGTGTTCCTGTGTTCAGGTCTTTCTTGGAAAAGAGATCTTAATCTCAATAAGGCTACCTGACTTAATAAAGATTAAATAAAACAAATTAAACATGGAGTGCAGCAATTAAGAGGAATAATAATATAGCGAGCTAACAATAGCAAAAAAGAAAAAAAGAAATGATCAGAGTGAATCCACATTCATCGGACATGGTTTCATAGCATTATTAAAGTAAACCCAAGCACCCCGGTACCAGGGGGCATCGGCACACACCACACCACCAGATTAGGACATATTAAACATCTACCAACATATTCATCCTGCATAACAGGAAGAAGCTTGCTGAAAAGGCCACAATCTGCATCTTTACCTAAATTCCAACACCAAGCATCTAAATGAGTAACATTTGACAGAAAAAACACAGATTCCAGCTCTTCAAACTCACTGAACCAGCAGCCGAAGAAGAGAAAAGTTAAACTTCACTTTATAAAGCCATAAGCACGAATTATGTCTTACCTTTGCTGTTTTGTGATGAAAAGTTGTGTTGGAAGACATAGCTGCTCTGCTAATGGCTACTCCAACGTCTGGGTCGTTTTTGAGTTGTGTTGCAAACTTGAAACTCTTTCCCAATGAAATTAGCTCTTCTTCTTGTTTGTGGAGGTGGTTTGCATCTAAAAAGTTGCATTACCGCCTCCTACTGGATTGAAATTAAGACCCAATTCTCCCAATCACCTGATCTAACTAAGTAAAATGAAATAGTCCCAATAACTCATTTGCATATCAGTGACATCATCGTGCAGGAGGAGAGGGCTGGGATTACTCTGAGCAACATGCGAGGAAATGAATTATAATATACGGTATTTCTTGCTTTTTCCCTGTTGTGGATATGTTGCTAAATTTGATGCTATTGGATTGGAATGAATTTAAGCCATCTAAATCAATTTGTATAGAGGAGCATTTACAGTCTGCCTTCCTCCAGCATCAAACAGTCTATCCTCAGCCTTACATGTGAAAACAGTCTATGTTTCCATCTGGTGGATGAATCGTTCTGCAATCATCTCAATGGAACTGGCCTGAGGCCTGAGCTATCAAAATACAGTAGTGCTGCGAGGTAGACTCCGACGATAAAAGTGGCCAAAAAGCTCAGGAGTGAATCCATAAGGATCACATCCAATTATCGATGTATTCTCAGCACAGCTTTTCTGTTCTTTGCTCTCTCGATGAGAACTGAGTGACATTGGTGGTGAAGAGCGCTGGCATTATGTAATTATTGGTCTAAGCAGATTTTCCCTTTTCATTTTGCCATGGAGGTCAAGTGTGTGAATGCATGCATGCATACATATATAAAGTTTTGCTTTCTGTCTATGGATGCAATGTAAATTAACTTGACGATGTTATGTTTGCAGCATTTACCAGCTCCAGGCTGCAACACATTCACAAAGCTCCACGGCACATCTCTGCATATAGATTCTGCATGTACGCTATGTCGGCTTCCACACGAGGCTCTAGCATTAAATTTCTTGCCCTTTTCGGATAAAGCACCATCCCCAGAACACCTCTCACCCATGTAATAAGCACAGGAAGAGAACAAATCGCACAGCGAAAGCAAGCAAGTTCATGACTAATGATTGTAAATCCATTCGGAGGAGATAAACACCGTCCTAGTCAACTGCCTGCCCACAATCTAAGAAAGTGCCAGCTTTGTCAAATGTAGTCATGCACAACCAAATATTAAACATCAAGGCTGTCTTGCTGACAGCAGCCTGGCTGTGCACTGTTATCCAGTTTGCTTATTATACTGGATAAATCCTCTGTGTCAAGCACCATGCCTGGATTTTAAGACCTAATTTAATTCCTGGCCGTGCGTTTGTGCTCTGACGTAACAAGCGTGACACGGGGATGAACCGTGGTATGAGTGTCAAAAAGTCTTCAAACAGAATACTGCACAAGCGCTATGATTTCTTTTAAAATTTGGCACCCTCAGGGAGATAAAATTTGATTAAAAAAAAAAAATCACAATCATTAAATTACAGAAAGAAGTTTCCATTCAAGCATTCAGTATTTCTCTTGGCCTCCTGGAAAACACATTTGTATTCATGTAATTCAGTGCTGCTTCTAATTGGATCTAAAGTTGGTAATGTTGTAAAATGCATATAGTACGAGCAGAAACAACAGCACAACTGGACCTCCTAAAGAACGATTAGAGGAGCAGGCTGTGTTGTCACACTAGTGCAAAATGTTTCACTTTCGGACAGCCCCCATTTTTCACAAATGATTGCAGACAGAAGATTGAGGAGGAGGAAATATCTCCTGACCACGTACGCTTTGAATAAATTGCATTGTGCACTATGGGGCAATATTCCAAGGGCTCATAATACAACTGTGGAAATTGTTTATTTTCTTCCATCCTCCTGCCACCATTCATCCACACTCCTGCCAGCAAATACAATGACATTGTTTCTGAGACAGCTGGGTAATGTTCTAGTCATCACCCCCCTCAACCATGTCCCTGCCAAAACACAGTGCACTGAGGCTGGATGTAAGCATCCAGAGTTCAGACCCGAGCGAAAACAAAAACAGAAACTGAGAGACTACCTTTAATACTTAAAGAACAGAAAATAAACAGAAAAATTAATGATGCTGGGTCAGTGACATGACAGACAAATTTAAGGCAGACAACATGTCTGCTGCAATGGGAACAAACTAACAAATCATGGAGAAATGAATGATAAGCAACTTTAACTTTTAAAGATTCAAATTAGAATATGAACAACCCCCAGTCGTCATAGAAAAAAACATATATACATGAATGTACATATAAAAAAGAAAAATCAGGCATCTTGAAAGAAAGCGTCTAGATCCTCCGTCATCTCAGCCAGACCCTGGGAGGCGTTTGCTGTCTCTTGAGCTACGCTGGATCCTCTGGTGGCTGAGCTTTCCTGCGACCTCTGTGGAGCATCCATCTCTCGCTTTATGTCCTTGCCGCCTCCCAAAATTTTCTGGCTCTCTATGAAGTACTGGTTGGGGTGATTGAGCGAGAAACTGGCATCCTCAATCTGCTCCATTAAATAAAAAAAACACAGGAGAGTAAAGATAAGAGGGAAAAAAAGACTATCAGTCTTAGTTTTCACAGGGGTGGCAGGTTGGTAGCGTATTACTGATTGATTGATTCAATGTTATGTCATCTTTTATGGGATGGTCATGCAGCATCTGCTTCAATGGGGACGATGTGGAATGGTTTGCTAATTTGCAGACAATTTACTAATTTATTAACAATGATGAGGACAGCAGGCTTTCATGGCTAAATTAGCGAACTAATTCGGTGAAAAGATGAAATGCCCTTTCAGGAAATAAAATGTCAAAATCACTCACGAGGAGTAAAATCCTGTGAATCAATTAACAAGATGGAAGTTGGGGCTCTTTCAAATGCTCTTCCTGTGACCTCTCCCATCATCTTTAAACAACTGTGGAAACCAATTAAATGTGAGTAAATGTTTTAAATTACTATGATAAATTTGTACAAAACATTATCAGCGTCTTCCATGGGCCAAATGAAGGTCTGAAAGGAGACATTTCACTTTAATGTTTCTACCTGCTGAACCACTAGTGAAGAAAATTATTTTCTAAAAAAAAAAAAAAAAAAGTTTTGTCGCAGTGGATGGGCTGAGGGGCTGAAAGCGTTTTTGATCAATACATACATATCCGTGTGATGTCTATATTATTATCTGTTCATTGGATGCAACGTTAGTACAGGATGAGATTTTTTTTTATCTTTTTGGTGATTTATCTTTTTGGAAATGGCAAACTAAAATACCACAAATGCAAAATAAAAGTATGGATTTTCCTCAAAAAAAAAAATATTATGACTGTATTAATCATGGGCTGAACGGTGGTGCAGTGGTTAGCACTGTCACCTCACAGCTAGAGGGTCACAGGTTCGAATCCGGCTTGGGGCTGTTCTGTCTGCAGTCTGCTTGTGCTCCCAATGTTAATGTGGGTTTTCTCCGGGTTCTCCAGCTTCCTCCCACAGTAAGACATGCAGGTTAACTGATGACTCTAAATTGCTCGGAGGTGTGAATGTGAGCGGGAATGGTTGTCTGTCTCTATGTACCCTACGATGGACTGGCATGGACACGACGCCAGCTGGGGTCGGCTCCAGCTCCCTCGCGACCGCTTACAGAATAAGCGGCTGCAGATGGATGAATTCATCATTTAAAATAGTCTGGCGGGTTTGTTTATATCTGTGGAAGATATCTGACTTTTGGCTCCCACTTCTAACACGGCTTGTGAGCCAATATTGTTAAAGTTTGTATCACAGTATCTCACATATTTTTTTTTTTATTTGTTGTGAAGTGAATGCAGTGGGGGAGGGACAAAGCGACATCTAATGGTTTAATGTTATCAATATTATACACTACCTTTGAAGGTACTAAATGCAAGATTTGGCGCATTTTTATTGGCTCTCAACATGGCGACGGCTGAGCCGGTGGCCTCACCTTGCAGTGATAACAGCTCTAACGGTGAAATAAACTGCAACCATGCTGACAGAGCTAACAGTGTTAAGGCACGGTCACACATGCACAGTCACTTGCTCACATGCATGCATGACCAAGAAGATATCCAAACTGAAAGTTCACCAAAGCTGAACTTGAATGCAAAGATGCAAATATGCTTCACTATCGGAAGCGAATATTTTTTCGCCCCCTTCACTCGCATATAATGGACGTGAATAAATAATAAATAAGTGAATATTAAATTTGCACATGTGACCGTTCCTTTCAGCTGGGGGAGAAGTGGAGGGTGGGTGCTATGCCTCCTCAATGGTCCCGTCGGGCTGGCGTTAGCTTAACAAGCAATGATATGCAAAAAGCAAGCCACAAATCATGACTGCAGCTATCGACTATATTAATATTTGAGTATTCTGATGATTATTCCATTGATTGAACGATTAATCGGATAAAAAATACTTTTGTTTTATCAAGCAGTAATAGTACATATACAAAAGACAAAATAAGACAGATCTCTTAAAATGAACAATCAATACTTTTACATGCTGTCTAAACTAAGGTCATTTAGTGCATTTAAGTTTAATAATCTAGGTTTTAAATAAAACATTTTCTGAAATGCAAACAAATAAAGGAGAAATCTAATAAATCAAATTACTTAAAAATAGGTTCACAAAAGTGGTGGAGCTGGGGATCGTTTCAGTCCTACTATAGGTCCTACCAAAAAAAACATGTTTAACGCTGTGCTTTAATAATGGCGTATTATTATTATTTTAACATCATATTGTATTTGACAGTTTTTTGTATTTTGTTGATCTTTCTGAAACTGAGTTGTAACAGCACATGCAGTCACAGCAGTTCAAACAATCATGCTCCAAGTGATTCAGTGCGTTAACACTGTCGAGGTTATCAACTGATGCAAAGTCCAACCTTGAATTTTTATAAACCGATCCAACATTTAAACTGCGTGCCAACGCTGAATGTCAAGCATTCATAGTCACAAGAAAATACGTTTCAAGTTTAAAAAACTTTTTTTTTTCTTCAGCCCCTCCTTCCCTCTAAAACGAGGACATTGAGTGTGACTGAAAGGGATGATGACTCAAGCATCCAAAGTAAAACAGACAAAATTAAATAAGGGTCCACAGGGGACTACATAGATCTAAATGCTATAATAAACCTATAAAAATGAAGTGGCTATGACAGCCAGCTAATGATGGAGGTGATGACAGTTCTGGGTTTCTCCTGAGTCTTCATGCATGATATGTAAGGCCCAAACCCCTCTCCTCTGATACAGGTAGCCCCAGTTACTCCCTGCTTCGAAGTAAATCTGCACTTACATTGTGTGTCAGCTCAAAGTACTTCTGACACGCCAGCTGATAGTGCATTCCTTTAACCAGCTCCAGGATCTGCAACAAAAAAGGTAAAGAAAAAACAAGCACCCTAGGTTAGGTTAAAATGAGGCTATTTTCTTCCACTCTTAAGTGTTAAACCTTAGATACTGACACAGCACATTTACAGAAGATAACATTTTGTGTTGTAGCCTTGTATTAAATTTTCCTTTAATTGGCCTTCGGTCAGCTACCTAGTACAAACATTCCTGAATCATAATGACAGCAGTGACTACATCCTTCAAGGGATCTTTGCAGATGCAATGAAAACAGATCACAGGCATATTTGGGCTAATTTAAATATTCATGCCCTGAGTCAACTCTTTGCAGAGTAACCGCTGGCAACAATTACTCCTCCTGGTACTCAATTTTAGGATTTCCTAATTTTTATTTCTGGTTTTCTGACGCTCTGCAAAGCTGAAAAGAGAGGATGTGAGTAGATATTTTGAAGCCCAGGCTTTTAGCTGGGTCACATACAGAACGCTCACATTTTTGTATTTAAAGCACTGTAGTGTTAGCGTGACTGCATAGTCGGGGCGGCTGACCTGCTAAAAAACAAATCCAAAAGGTCCTCAGCACCCACTAAGGGAGGGAGACTCTTCTGCAGTATCTTGCCTGTATTTGGCTCCTTCATTAATCCCTATATTCCTGAAGAGTGCCTCCAGCGTGATACCGCTACAAGAATGCAACACTGGGGCTGGTTTTAGATCAGTGATGAGCTGTTCTTAGCTTCTGCCAGATAATGCAGTTTTTATTATTCTGTTTAAGCGGAATACCAGGAACATCTGCAAAAATGCACAGTGATAATAACAGGGCAAACATTAGCTCTGCTCCAACTTGAATTGTTTTTTTTTTTTTTCCTCTCATGCAAAAGGAGAAAAATATGCCACTACTGTGATAGTAGTACTTCACTTCCAATTGGTAAGATTCACTCTGGACTGGAAGGTTCTCAGGAGGCTGGAGAAACAACATGCCGAACATCCACAAGACACTTGATTGTACCATTACGGCCTTGATTATCGTTACATTACAAGTCTTTGAGAAATAAACCACTGCTGTGGGGAGCAACCCTAGGTCATCCTGTGAAATCATAATTGTGATATGTGGATTGCCATGACATTTTGTACAGACATACATGCATGAATCACTTTAGTGATCCTGACTTTTCACCACCAGCAGCAGCAGGTGGTTCTTGTATATTGTCTACACTGTAGATACTGTAAATGTTATTAAACGTTATTAAGACCCTTTATTACATGGCTCTGTTGAATACTCGATTCTGACTGGTCAATAATGGCACTTTACTACTGTTATTTCTTTATAGCAGATCGTTGCTATGGGCGCAGTTGTGAATAATATTGCAGATACTTTTTGTGTCAAATTATTGATTCCTTAAGTAAGTAGCTATGTAATAAGTGGGATAATGTACAGCTAGTGGGTCATTGTTGGGCTTCGTGTCAGGATGCCACATCACCCTGTCAGGGTTTATTTCCCAACAATGACCGGCTCGCTGTATATTATCCCTTACACATCTAATGGGGCATTCACACCAAACATGAAGCAAACTTTCCGCGTGGCACGATTACATACAAAGTCAATGCAAAGAGATGAACAGACAACAAGTTCAAGCCGGGCAAGGCAAATGGTGTTGAAATATTTCAACTCAAGCCAGAAATTTGTATGACACTGTGTCGCGAAAGTGCCATTGGGATTCTGCTCTGGTTGTTTGTTTTTGGTCCATACCGCTGTAACTTCATGTGGCTTGATAGATACAGCAAATACAGCGCTGTTCATCGAGCGCTGCCAAATGATGCTATGAAGCCAGACACAACCGCGTTTGATTTTTCTGTATCTGGGACTTCCAAAGCATGTACAAAGCAGCAGAAGTGGTTTTCAGCCTTGGCCATAAAACGTTGCTGGTATCTACATGAATGTAAATCCCTCCTCCTCTCTGGTGCGTCCAGTGTGAGCGATACAAATCGACATAAATGATACTGCCACTTAAACTCACGTGAGTAACATGAGGCGAAAATTCGCTTCAGGTTTGGTGTGAACGCAGCATAAGACCATGTCTAAGACCAACTGCTCTCTGCCACTGAGGGCTTTGTGAGTGGTACCATTTGCCAGTTTCTGTATTAATATTTTATTTTACACATATTTTATGAACATACTGACAAAAATCAATTTATATTTGCTGTGTTTCCTGAGATCAGGGGAGAAATGTCCCCAGTTTGAAGCACATGATGGTGGCTGGCTAGAGGGCTGTCCAACCACTGGACAGGCCTAAATGTGGACAGGACAGCACCCACCTGACTGATCCCACTAGGAGACACTTTGTAGAACTGAAGCTTCTGCTTCAGCAGTTCTGGGTCACTGTGACGGAAAGGACATCCTAAAAACATAAAATAAAAATGTTTTAAAGTAACTGGATGTATAAATACACAATTAACATAGTACATTACCCGTTCCACAGATGAGAGGAAACTGAAATACGCTGCATTTGAAAACAATATACAAGCAGAGCTTTAGGTGATATCCACAGTCAGTTGCGTCACTATTTCCAAGCAAAGTACTTTCACTAAAAAGCCTGATAATGGCAGCTGAGTGGCTCATCACATGGGTAATGGCTTCTTCCAACAGTCATCAACTCACCATGATGGTCGCCTTGGCTGGGTGGGTTTGATAAAATCACCTTCATGCAACTGTAGGGGGTGTAGTCTGTTCGCTTGCCTTCTTTGCCAAACATGTGGCGGATGCTGTAGGCATATGCTTTGTCAAACTACAGAGAGAGAGAGAGAGAGAGAAGAAAGGAGAGAGAGGAAGCGGAGGCATTAATGAGGATGAGAGTGTAAGAGGGACAAGGTTGGGGTGAAAAGAGACATTGTCATACATCATGTCAGATCTGACAGGGTGTTTTCCTCAATGAAATATAGAGCTATTAGAGAGAACCTGCTGTAGAGGTGTCGTCACACTCGAGATAGCTGAATTATGGATATCATACAATGGCCAATTCTCCCCTCTAATTGTTTTTGCCCCTTGTTCTGCAGAGTACTTTGATACACGAAAAAATGTACAAGCAGGAAGTATATAGTACCAGTATTCACTGCAATGCACCCATTATTCCTACTTACAATTGGAGCACTTCAATAATTATTGGTCACTGGGAAAGTTAAATAATCTCAAAGATTTTCGTTTAAATAAATGTCTGTTAAGTCACTATATCACTGAAGGGCGTAACAGTGGTGACTGAGTCTATGGCGCACTGCTGAAAGTTTTGCAATATTTATATTTTTGCAGTATTATAAATCAGTGGCGACATTCAAGAATTGCTGCGAAATATGAAAACTAAACATTTCCGTCAGCTGCAGCTTCACATTGAAAGCATTTAGCTGGCAAAACACAAGTTTGACTTTTATTATGAAGCAGTCACAGGAAATGCAACATATTTGTCTATGACCTTGACACTGACCTCTATTGCTAACTAATTAACTAAGTGTCATGTTTGTCATTTTTTGAGGGATCAGTTTGAAATATTAGACGGAGTAATAGAAGAAGAAGGAGCAGCCACAGTGAGCTGCAGGCAACAGGCTGCACAGCTACAACTTCTCAGGTAACCAACTACTTCCACTTTCACTGTTCACAACTCCATAAAATCAGATAACAGTTGCTCACAGAATGCTGGAAAAGGCCAATTATTTCCTGACTTTTTGCTTTATTGCTGCCCGAGTATTCTGGGACCTGTAATATTAAACTACATTTGCTGTTACCACCAGTTAACAGGCGTCGCCACATCAACCAGGACTGAAATGTTAAGGATGCCCACTATTAAGGAACAAAGTGTAGCATTTAAGGGGCTCTACTGGCAGAAGTAGAAAATAATATTATATGTATGTTTTCTTTAGTGGATAATCACCTGAAAATAGGAGTTGTTGTGATTTTGTAACTTTAGAATGGGCCATTATATCTATTATATCTACATAGTTTTCGTCACAGAGCCGACTGCCATGTTTCTTGTTGTAGCCCAGAACTGACAAATCAAACACTGGCTTTCGAGAGTCTTTTGCGTTTTTCGCGTCTGCCGCCATAGTTTTTTGAAACACTTGGCACACGGGAGAAGTTTGAGTTGACTGCAATCTGCAACCTCACCACTAAATGGTGCAAAATCCATGTACTGTAAAATACATGTACTCCGCTACATTTCAGAGGAAAATATTGAACATTTTACTCCACTGCATTTTAGCTTAAGTCACAATAAAGTTGGGTCACATTTCATATGTCTATAAGTTGTTAGCAGTTTCACCAAAGAGATATTTCCATTTAAACTTCTCTGGTGGTTTCATTTAATTCTCGTTCGAGGCCAAAAGAAGTAAAACTATCCAATATTTTTCACAAAAGAGCAAAGACTAGAGTAAGGTCCAAAAAATAAAATCGAAACAGATTTGAGAACTTTTTCTCATTTCCTTGACCCCTCAGATTTATTTTGCGACCCACTGTAGAAAGGATGTCCTTTTGGTTAATAACTGACAAGAAATCTTTACAGTATCTCCCAAAAAGCAAAATCTAAATGTCAAGGACACAAGTGAAGTGTATTAATAACCTCTAAAGTGCCAGATATCTGTAAACCAGGTTGTTCCAAAGCAAAAAAAAAAAAAAAAAAAAAAAAAAAAAAACCTGTCATGGTTTTTGATGTGGGTCACTCAACACAATCTTCACAGTGAACTCCTTTTATACGTGCAGAGCTCAAGTGCAAGCATTAAATAATGATTTACGGGGACCCTGCCTCTAAAAATCAAACAGTAAAATACACACAGTGCGCTTCGACAACGGCAGAACACAATCACAGCGACTGCTCCCGTCATAACACATAAATGTTGCAATAAAACCCTTGAACTCGCTAATGTGACAAGCTGCAGCGACAATTCACAATCCATAAAATCTTCTTGAAGTACAATAAATCAGATATTAATTATGTAGAGCTTGGAAGAATTCAAAAGGCTGTTTCCTGATTTAAGACGCCCCTGCTCTATTAAAACGGATCTTGGAACTTCACTGGCACCAAAGTGTGTTTAATATGTATTATGTGAAATAATTAGGATGTAAAAAGATCCTATGTGGTCTCAAAAAGTCATACTAGGAAATAATGGATCAAACTTTCACTTCCTCCACGAGACTGAGGTGTGACTTTTTTGATAAAACAGTTATTAAAAGATAAAACTCTTAAGAGCTGGAATTAACCACAAACAGCAAATTAGATTGAATGTTTTTTGATTTGATTTGTCCTCAAAAGCAGTATTCAGATTCCCCCTCAGCATCTGCCGTTGCACAATGCAGCTTGCAGTTTGTTCACAACTTGTCCTATTTTTACTCTCATTGAATTCAACCCCTCTAAATATATTATGATATTTTCAGTCTTCCATTTAATCGCCAACTGTGTTCCTACACTTCAGCCCACACTTCAGATAATCCTGGATATACTCTTAACACAGCTGACCTCCAAACTGAGGGAATTCACAAAATCAGAGGAGAGAGTCTAAACACGAGCACTAAAGCTGCATTAAAGGAGCAGAGCTGCAGCTCTTCTAGTGCACATCTTGGCTCATGGGGCTACATCACTGTAACATCCCCCCACACTCGAGGACACATTCACAAAAACCTGCGGCGACGGAGACAGAGAAATAGGACACAATCAAAGGGATTACGTACGTGCGCGTGCGTTCGTGCATGTGTATGTGTGTAAACTTGGCATGGCTTCTTAGGCTCAGTCCATAGTGACTGATGTGCCTGCAGCTCCTCTTATATGTAATACCATTAAAAATATGTCCCGTTTTAATCTGCACTACAGGCTTTTTCACTACCTGAAAACAATAAAAAGGTGAGGGACTATAAAATGCGGCAAGTGTGCTCAAGTTGAGAAGCTTGATGTTGCAGAAAGAACAAAAGGACAGCTTTTTAAAAAGGTCATTTACACACAATGCACAGCTAGAACTTTAAACTAAAAGGCAATGGAGACAAATTAGAACTGCGATAAGCCTGCTATAAACCTGAACCATTGCACTGTGCATCACGCAGTAAGAGCTTAATGGTTATAGTTTTTTTTTTCCTAATAATTTTAGTTTTTTGTTTTATAAGCTGTACCTTAGGTTCAGGTGATTGGACAAATATCGGCTGCTGGCTGAGTACATCGCCTGTTGCTTTGTTGGGGGGCGATATTTATCATTTTATTTTGCTAATTTCATACATTGCTCCAGGGATCAGAGGTCGACAGATATGGGTCTTTTATGGCCAATGCCAATTTTTTTTTTTTTTTTTTTTTTTTGCCAATATCGTTGGGCTAACAAATGATACACTACATTTATTAACTTATGGACTCTATTGTACTCTCTTAACACTTTTGGTCTGCCGTAGAATGGCAATTTGATTGAAGCAAGGGGCAGTGTCACATGATCTAAAGCAACAACACTGGTCTGCCCGCAGATGCGCCTGCTAGCTAATTGGCTTAAAATGCTCAGGCATTGGTCGATGCCAATTATAAAAAAAATGTAAAAAAAAATCAGCCTATTAATCGGTCAACTGATTAATTCGGTTGACCTCTACCAGGGATGACGTATGAACACCGTTTTTATGATTTTGAGTTATTAATGCAATCGTCAAAAGTAAAAAGTGAACGTTAGGCTATAAGCAAACTACACCACAGTCGCATGTGCGCGAGTATACACAACTAAGCTGTAAAGGCGGACGAGTTGGCATAATGTTTAGTAGTCTCATTTAGCCACTTGTTAGCAACCACATTTATGGCACGTAAAGGCTTCAATGCTTATGACTGGGATATTTGCTGACCTATTTTATGCAGTAGAACATAATGTTAAAATTAAGCTTGTGTTAACCACAGGCCTTATTTAGACATCCCACTAACCAGGGAAGTGGTGCTAAAATGCTAACTCATCTCTGGGTTTCACTCTATTGTCTGAAGAGTGAGAGTCACTCAGTCACTCACAGAGACAGAAAGGAGGTATACAACATGTAGAGTCGGCATATATTCACATCTAAGGCTGTGAAATGAGGGTTTATATCAACCAAACAAGAGTTGGTGATTAACTTGAATAGAGCACGACCATTGTTAATGTCGTCAATTACACCTGTGTCATAAGTCAACATGTCTACTGTGAAAAGGGATTTTAAGAGGCCGATACCACAATCAATAATTGGAAGTACAAAACAAATCAGATGACGCTATTATCAGCCAAACCTCTTTTTTATCCTTAAACATTTTTTATATAAATTTCTCGAATCAGATCTTTACAGGGTGAGTCCGTTTGCATTTTTTTTTTTAAATGGAAACACCCACTCATTCGCAAAAAGGAGTGACGTAGGTTACCAAAGTAAGCTAATCAATAAGGTTATAAATAATGTGAATGCTGAAAGTTAGCTGTGCTAAGTCTGGAAAAAAACAACAGAAAAAACATATTTTAGCCACCTAGCCCCACCCCAGAAAATCAATAAATAATAGTCTGCAGCTGTTATATCGCAGCTATCAAAGCTACCAGACCAGACTGCATTCACAAAAACAGCCATTTTACCTCACAGAACAATCGCTGCATCAATCTGTCAGTTTGTTTGTGTTATTGTGTGACTTTTGGATCCAAACTAACGTCGTGTCCACGTTGTTTAGGTTCCGTGCTGGTACACCTGTCGGCTTCTCCACAAAGGATGCGTGCCGACCGCCATCTAACTTACTGTACATGCAGCAGCGCCATCATGCAGAAACCTCTGTCAGGTCACGTGGGAAAAAGGTTTTAGAAGGGACTTGGAAAAAAGCATTTTGATGCTAAAACTCACATACTAAAAAACTGAATACATAAGGAACACTACTGGGAAGAAAAATGATCTATAAACCTAAATAAATAAATAAATAAATAATAAATAATGGACCCACCTTTTAAATAATTGTGACTAAGACGTGCACTGACGGAAATGCTTTACAGTTAAAAAGAAACATGTCAGTGCTCTCTAGGGAAAAAAATAATTAAAGTACCATTTCTGAATTGTCCCAAATATATCTTAAAATTTCTGTCTTGCAATTTCTTTTCACCAATTAGCCACCATATACAGCTACACAGATTTATCTGTGATAACCATGTAGCCGCCTGCCTGGTCTTAGTGTGTATTTCTCTGTGAAAGCAAATACTACTTGTGCAACTCGCATGCTCAGCATGAGCAATAAATCCAAGTGCAATTCTCTAGACTTTATTTTCAATTATTCATATCAGATAACATAAGGTATCTGCCCATATTCTGTTAACTTAAGTAATGTGATCATGAATGTCAAGTTGCTATAATAGTAGCACTATTCTACAAGCAACTCACTGTAGAAGATAAATGACACGAAGCCTTATGAGTCCAATGAATTCCTAGATCCTAATGAAAGAATGACCTTACTAACTAGTTAACACTATTTTTTACTTTATGGACTTTCTAAAAGAAAAAGCTTGTAATAGTCTCACATCTCTTCTAAGAAAAAAGTGGAGTGAAGAATCAGGATATATCTTCATACAGGGTCGCAGGAGGAGCTGGGGGCTACTTTCAAATGTCCTGAAAATACCAGTGCTAAAAAAAATAAAATAAATATACTTGGTGTACATTTGTAATAAAACTTTAAGAGCCATTAATATAAAGTGTCAACTAATAAAAATGTTCCAATGTTGGAAAAGACCCCAGAGCAAAGCAAAACTATCATGTGAAAAATGGTGTCAGTTAGCGGGAATTAATTAACCTGAAGTTAACATCTGTAAAACAAGCAGTCCTCCCCCCAAGGCAATGCAACACACTAAAATGTGGTTCAAACAGACACTCCTCCAAACGAATAGGCTAACTTCTGTGGCAAGAAAAATGGATAGATCAAGTTGATTTCATCAATTTCCTCTCTCCCTCTAGTCTAATATTACATTGGCTCTTCCTCCAGGCCTCCCTCCTGGCATCGCTGCCTCCCATCTTTTTCCTCTGCGCCTGTCGCATACTAATGAGCAGGCTTTGTGCAGCATGCCACAAAGTGCAGCCCCTGACTTAACACATACATCATTGTGAGAGCTGCGATCTGTCAGCACCATTCTGCTGCCTCTGCTGTGCAACAAGAGCTGGGCTTTGTGCACCGCCCATCACACTTTCTCTGGGAGCGTGGACACGGGAACCAAGCCACCTCAGATATGGGGCACCAAAGAGGGCTCTAGTGTACTGTAGCTGCCATGTGGCTCTTACTGAGGGCCAACAGCAGATACCAGGACAGGAGAGACAGAAGGCAGGATAGACGGACACTGCTTTATTAGACTAATACACACTTTAACAGGTGTCAGTAACAAAGCTGCAATAAATTACCGGCAAACAAAAACCCCTCTTTCTTAATTACATCTTAAACAAAACAAAGTCCTGATGGCCAACATATTTTGCTGCAATGTGAAGCAATTTCAAAGAGCTCCAGAAATTACTGGCGGTATTTTTGTTTACTTTTCATCTCAGTTTAGTGATGCAACCATGTTAGTTCAGTATTACGCCCCCTTCCAATATTTACTCCAGTCTAAAATACAGGTGCTCATTGCAATTAATACTTAAACCAGCCAGATATTCATTATTACATATGAAAAGAAACTGTATTTTTAGAGGCAGGGTCTCTGTAAATCATTTTTAATGGTTGAGCTCTGTACATAATTGGGTTGCGCGATTTATTGCTATCGGCCGATATTCGCCTTGTTGACTGCCATCGGCCTATCGGCAAATAAGAGGACATTCACCGATGGCAGATGTTTATCTGTTATGTTGCATCACATAAGATGGCAATGGGTACCATGGGCACATGTGGTTTGTTTACAAATAAAAGTCAGCCACGTGGGAGTATTACACTGTCTCTTAGAAAGATCTGCGACATGAACGTTTTTATGTTGAACGGAAAATTAAGCAGCATAACAATGGCTTACTACATTCCTTAAAAGCAATCACGGTGGTCTGGAAGGGAATGACATGCCACCGTAGCCCCGCCTGTGGGTCGAGCCCGGAGAGCTGAGGCAGCGAGGCCCGAGGCTGTTGCCACTAGAGTGGAGCTCACCTCCCGCCCCCCGCGGCGTCCTGATGCTATTAGTCCACTGGGGCGGCTGTGGCTGAGGAGATAGAGTGGCTAGTGCACGAATCAGGAGATCGGCGGTTCAACCCCGGCTCCTCCAGTCTGCATGTCGAAGTGTCCTTGGGCAAGATACTGAACCCCAAATTGCTCCCCAAGGCTGTGCCATCGGTAAGCCATGCCATGCCACATCTTGATGAGCAGGTTGGCGCCTTGTATGGCAGCCTCTTCCTTAAGTGTATGAATGTGTGTGAATGGGTGAATACTGGCATGTAGTGTAAAGCACTTTAAGTGGTTGGAAAACTAGAAAGGCGTTATATAAATGCAAGTCCATTTACCCCAGTTAATCGATCATGGATGGCATCGTTCTTTGTGATGTTTAAAAAAAATGAAACTAAATAAATGCTAAAATGGATCGCCAGATATAGTTGGACGGCTGTTAATATGTGGGCGGCCCACCCAAGTAAAGTCTATGTGAGAAATATTACGTAGCTTTCTAATGGATTTTACATTTACATTAAATTATGTTTCACAAAATGAATATTTTTGTTGGGTAAGTACTGAAAACATTCTTCTCACTGAGTAGGCAGCTATAAAGGCTTTTGAAGCAGTTATTTAAAATGTTAAATCTGTTTCCTGTGAAAGAAGGTTGTTTCATAAATCTGTACAATTAAATTTGTGCTTATTCAAAATGAGTGTAATGAAATGCTGAATAACTTAGCCCAGTTATTTTGTCATAATGAAAAGCTCTTTGTTTCCTTGGCACAAAAGGGGAATAAATAACAAAAACGCTGTTATCGGCAGTTGGACAAATCGTTATTTCAAACACTGGTATCGGCCCAGAATGGTGCATCCCTAGTACATACCCTAGTACATATAAAAAGAAGGTTACTGTGAAGTGTGTGGAATAATTTAATTTCCCATAACGCCCTATGCAGCGTTTTGTGTCAGTTCAATTCATGTTAAGACAGACTTGGTAAAATTCGTTTCCATTCACACCATGTTCAGTGAAGATTTGGGGGATGGTTTAATGCTTTAACTTCTTTTTCACTCACGTAAGTGGCATATAGATTTTTGTATGAAATATCTGCCTTGTATCTTGTATTTTCCCCACTCAGTACCAACTTGTTCTTTTGCACTGAGCAAAAACAGAGATATGAAAACCCTTACAAGTGTCAACGCATCTGAAAACATGAAGGCCTCTCTGTGCATCTTTGTGCATCGGAGTCTGGTCAGAGCTCTTTGATGCGTCTTCTCATTACAACTGAAACTGAGGCATCAGCAGGAAACGGAGGCTCAAGCTCTCCCTCCACCACGCCAGGATACTTTGTCTAGCTGATGCAACACGTGTCCCCGGACTGGAAAGACTGCGGACCACCAGGAGCGATGCGCCAGCCATGTGATCTGCTACCACACATCATTATCTAAAAGACAACACGGCTCGGGGATCAAGGCCCACCGAACACACTGCTGTGCCAGACTGCTGCACTGTCTGTCTGTTTAACTCACAATTAAATGATTTCTTGGCACTCACCTTGCAGCCTGTTAATACTGCATCTTTTGATGGACACCAAAAAAACACAATACACTTACATGTGAGATTAAGTAGTGTTTATCAGTGTAGGTCAGGTGGACGATATTTCTAAAGTTTTTAGTTTACAAAAATAAATAATTATAAAAACAGCTCACGTGGCTGATTAGACAAGTATCTCACCATGTCACAGCTTGTGTGTGTGTGTGTGTCAGATCATGCTGGTTTGATATCTACCTGTCAAATACTCTTAGCCAGGGGTCTTATGAGGTGGGCATGTAGTACTTGCAGACATGTATATTTAAAATTCAGTAAACAGAAGAAAACGTTGTGAAAACCAGATGAATAAATCCACAATTTTACTGCAAAGAAAGACTGAAATGATGCATCACATGAGATATTTGAGTTTTTTCAATTTAAAACCAGATGGTTATACCTAAAATTAAGAATTATGTGACATTATGTGATTTTTTTTTGTGCACAGCTCTGATGAAGTGATGCTGCTACTAAAAGCAAAAAAAGAAAGACATGGTACAAGTGGAGGATATCTGTGAAGCGGCTTGGATGAGGATCAGCACCTCAAAATCGGAGGAAACCAATGGATTGTCTTCTTTGGGAATGAGTCTTGACCCCAAGTGAAGGAGTTCAAGTACCTCAGTGTCTTGTTTATGAGTGAGGCGTCAATTGAACGTGGGGTTGGCCAAGGGATTGGAGCAGCAGGGACAGTATTGCATTCGCTTTACCACACCATTGTGACGAAGGGGGAGCTGGGGCAAAGGGCGAAGCTCTCAGTCTACGGGTCAATCTTCCGACTCTCACCTATGGTCATGAGGGCTGGGTCATGACTGAAAGAACTAGATCGTGGGTACAAGCAGCCACAATGGGTTTTCTCAAGAGGGTAGCTGGCTCCCTTAGAGACAGTGAGGAGAAGATCAGCCATCCTTGGGGAACTGCTGCTCCTTTGCGTTGGAAGGAGGTGGTTTGAGCATCTGGTAAGGATGCACCCTGGGCACAACCAGGTGGGAGGAGGTCCCGGAAAAGACGCAGGACTAGGTGGAGAGATTATATCTCCACACTGGCCTGGGAAGGCCTCGGGATCCCCCAGTCAGAGCTGGTTTAGCTGTTTTTTTAATGCTATAATTCCAACCCTCCTCCTTTCCACAAGGCCACCTATGAGTGCTTTGGGACTGGGGAGGAGTCCACGGCAGCACCCGCTGCTCGTTGAGAAGAATAAGACCGATACCTGCTTTCATGTCACATTCTCCAAAAGTCTCCACTAACACCAGAAAAGTTGCTAGATTTGACACGTCTCTTTTTTTTTTGAAAGACTCGCTAGAGGGGTCTGAAAACTCGCTCAATATAGCGACTAAGTCGCTAAGTTGTCAACACTTAGCTGCTGCTGGAAAACGTTGATACTGAGACGCTTCAGTGCGCATACATAGAGATGCATTGTGGGACATGTAGTTTAAGGACACAGCACTTCTGTAAAGCAGCATAGAATTGTATGATAAGCACAATATATTCTTTGCAAGCTCTACTGTCATATCTGTGAAACCAAATCAATACAATCAGAGCAATTATCTATTTAACAGGCAGCTATTGTCATGACAGCTTGGCTTTAGCATATGGTTCAGAACCGTTAAATAACGGTTGCTGTGACTCGTTTAAAATACATTCATATTTAAAGCACTACAACAAGAATGAAATTCTGTCTGTTCTATCTGAGCCGTTCAATCGTGTGGCGTCTCTGGTCACTATTGTCCACTGATCAGGTGTTCAAGGATAAACTTTCAAAAAATTAACAAAAGAAATCCCTGGATATTTTACCAGGTTGTAATAAAATGTAGAACAGCTTTTAAAAACTAAATAGACTTTCAAAGCAAAATATCTGGTAAAAGTCAAAGAACTATAATAATTTTATTTTGAAAATTATGTTGGATAAAGTTAAGTGTGTAATCTAGAATAACTACCAACCATCACATGACACTGGGTTACTGCATAAAACTGCAATGTGTTCATTTAGTGAATTTTGTTGACTATAATCGTTTTGTGACAAAACATCCCATAAATAGTCACATACAAGTCACATACAATATCGCTAAGTATGTTGCCAACATCTTAGCCCCTTTGGTTGGTAATACACCACACCACATTCAAAACTCTCAGGAGTTTGTGCGAAAAATCAGAGGTCTAAGAATAGAACCAGATGAAACCATGGTCTCATATGATGTTACATCCTTATTCACTTGCATCCCGACCATGGAGGCAGTGGAAACGGTGAGACATCATCTGAAGCAGGACCAAAACTTACAGGACAGAAGCAACCTCAACCCAGACCAGATCTGCCAGCTACTGGATTTGTGCCTCAACACCACATATTTCCAGTTTAACAATACCTTTTACAGACAGAAACAGGGCTGTGCCATGGGCTCACCGGTATCCCCCATTGTGGCAAATCTCTACATGGAAAAGGTAGAACAGAAGGCACTTGACTCATACAAGGGAACATCACCAAGCCATTGGTTCAGGTATGTGGATGACACTTGGGTGAAAATCAAAACCCAAGAGGTCCAGGCTTTCACAGAGCACATCAACTCAGTGGACAAGAACATCAAGTTCACTAGAGAGGATGCTAAGGACAACCACTTACCTTTTTTGGACTGTGATGTTCACTTGGATGAGGACAGGAGCCTCCACATTGGGGTGTATAGGAAACCCACTCACACAGACCAATACCTTCTCTTTGATTCACACCACCCTCTGGAGCACAAACTAGGCGTTATCAGAACCCTACAACACAGGGCTGATAATGTACCAACCACCACACAGGCCCAAGCGAAAGAGCACAAACATCTAAGGGGAGCTCTGAAAACTTGTGGCTATCCAAACTGGACCTTCGACAGAGTAACACGCTCTAAGAAGACCACCAACGCAGAGGGAGCCGAGGACAGAAACAAACGCAGGAACATAGTCATTCCCTATGTGTCCGGGGTATCAGAAAAACTCAGAAGAGTTTTTAACAAACACCGAATCCCAGTGTGTTTCAAACCCGGCAACACCCTCAGGCAGAAACTGGTCCACCCCAAAGACAGGCTACCACACTCACAAAAAAGCAACCTGGTTTATGCTGTCCAATGCAGCGAGGAATGCCAGGACCTCTACATTGGTGAAACCAAACAAACCTTAAACAAGCGCATTGCCCAGCATAGAAGGGCCAACTCCTCAGGTCCAGATTCAGCTGTCTATTTACATCTTAAGGAAAAGGCTCACTCCTTTGAGGACAGCAATGTAAAAATCTTGGACAGAGAGGACAGATGGTTTGAAAGAGGAGTAAAGGAAGCCATCTATGTTAAATTGGAATAACCATCTTTAAACAGAGGAGGGGGTCTCAGACACCACCTATCCCCCATCTACAATGCTGCACTTTCAGCGGTACCAAGAAAATTCAACATCAAAGACAGTCCGAAACTAACCTCAAGTGTCCCTAACGAACACAACGACTGTCGTCCACTGGCAACACACATGATGCCTAATGACTGTTGTCGTTGGCCCCAATGAATCCTTAACGACTGTCGTTCACTAGTGGGACTCACACTGAAACTCCACTAACGAACTATTGTCTTAGGAGAATAAGGGGCGGACACTTCCACAGAGGTTAAAAACTTGGGTATTACTCCACTGTTTGTCAGACTAGTGGGGACTAGTCAGACTGCAGCGTTCGAACTGATGAAGCCACTTGGATAAGGGGCGAAACGTCTTCAGGGACAAATCTAAGTCCAGTTGCCTTCGATTCAACTTTTGCCAGAACCCCATAAATACATCCCCTTGCTAGTTGTTGGGTCTTAAGTTGCAGTGGGATTTAGGTGAGCAGGATGGACATATAACAAATGTAACTTTAAATAGTTAAAACAAAAAATTATAGTGTGTTATATGTTGTCAGCATTACCTTGTCTGCATCCACTTTGCCTCTTATGAACTCTGACCTCCAGAACTGCAGTGCTTGCTCCAGCGAGAGGCCGATACCTTTGAGGAAGAGGCCGTACTGCATGCGACCACCATGGCGGAGGTGGTGTTCCTCTCTGAGGCTCTGGTGGAGCTGCCTCATACAGAGCGGGAATGACTTTGCTGAAAGCTAGAGGTAGACAACAATTAATGACTAACATGCAGATATGGACTACTATAATCCATCTGTACCTGTAAATTTCTCATTTAATTTCTTCTTAGATTTTAATTCATATTTTCCTGTTCTACGGGGCTCATGTGACCTGTGGGATCAGGTGCAAACCCAACCACCCTTACTGTCTTTCAGAGGCTGTAGCAGGTTCAGTTATAGAGGAGTGATATCAGTGGTACTGATATCATATGAAACTAGACAACCTAAGGAATCCATTGGTACCAACTATGTCATGCTACCTTGTTGGGGAGGTGGCTAAATAATGCTCCAAATTCAGGCTAAATTTTGGCAAGGAAAAACTTTTATGGCCATTGTCAAAAGGGTTCCTTGACCTCAAGATATGGGAAAGAAAATGGGTTCTGTGGGTCCCCATGAGTCTCCTCTTTGCAGACATGCCCACTTCATGATAATCATATGCAGTTTGGGGGGGGGGGGGGGGGCTTTTGGAACTAAAAATTAACTTACTTAAAATGATTAAAAGTGTTATTAAAATGACCTGTGGTGACATCTACCATAATCAAAGCCTCGTGAAACTTTACAACCAAAAACTAGAGACCTAGAGTCTTTAGAGGACGGATGGCTTACTAGGTAGATTGACAATAAGGTGGTTTCTGAACAGTTTCCAGAAAAGAATTGCTCACCAAAAAATGCAACACTTGTCCATGTCAAAAGTTTTGATACCAAATCACAGCATGGCTTAGTGAATTAATATGGTATTTTGAAGGGATTATTTATCATTTTTTATCATTTCTCGAGTGATAAAGATGGTTAAATTTAGCACAAACGTGACTAATGACTAGAATAACTTGTCACGTAGTGCTGAGCTGCATCTCAAATTAATCTTCAGGTTCCCAGCTTTCAGATGATGTACACCACTTTTATGTGACATCTACTGCTGACCTGCTATCTCCCCCTAAAGACCCCCTGTACCCCCCTAAAAAAGACAAACAGGTCTATTGTGGGTCTCTGAAGGTTAAACATAATGTGAACTAATGGATTAAAACTGTTACACTTAATATACTTTCTATTCATTCTGAGCTCTGGGCCACCAAAATGTCATACAAATCTTAGTCTACCGTTTACATCATCTATTCTCAGGCAAAATGGCACCCTGAACTTGACATTTCAAGAATAAATGGTGAATGCAACTTACTGAATCAATCTGCTCCAAGGAGATTTTACCAACATTCTTCTGGATGCTGTAATCCTGTCCCACGTAGGCATGACTACAATAAGAAAATATTAAAGAAAAAATATCAGGACTGTGGCATATAAGCTACGTTAATACAATGTTAGAAGCAATCAGGGCTGCCATAAAATCTGATGATTGATGAATGACTGTTTGCTTCCTCAATGTAATCAAGTCTTTTTAATGGAAAATAACACCTGATACTAAAGATTCTGGCAACAATTTGAATCGAAGGCAACTGTTTGAACCTTACAGTCTGACTAGTCCCCACTAGTCTGACTACCTTTCGCCACTTCGTCAGACTAGTGGGGACTAGTCAGACTGTAGCGTTCGAACTGATGAAGCCACTTGGATAAGGGGCGAAACGTCTTCAGAGACAAATCTAAGTCCAGTTGCCTTCGATTCAAATTGTTACCAGAATGAATATGACTTGGATGAATGAGAACATTCACAGACTGATACTAAAGACTAGGCATTAAAAACTTGAACAGTCATTTGAAAAGGTAAATATAAAACATCCCCTGTGACCTCCTGCCAATAAAAAAAGCAAAACTACTAAGCTGTTATCAGTAGATTTTTAAGTCGATGACTTTGGCAACCCATTGACTCCTGTACAGCAATGCTTTATATCATATTTTGTTCCCCCTACCACCGAGATTAGTGACCTACCCACTAATCTCAACAACCTACCCACTAATCCCTATCAACAATCAGACGACACGACTTCTTCCACCCTTATATTCATGGTCTTACTTTAATCTAAAGTAAGATAAACGCCCTCACTGTGTTCTGAGCTGCTCTCAGCCTCAATGAAGGCTGCTGCTATAAAGTCATTTTCAATGCAGCCTTTTGTGTGCTCTTGCTGATTCACATTAACTTTCAATGGAGTTTAAGGTTTTTACATTAAGACAGCTACAGGAGGTGCTGCCTTAGTTAGAGAAGTTAGAGGCGGTTATATTGTTTGATCAAACATGATAACCATACAGACATTTTAGGTGCTTTTTGTTTGTTTAATCTATTACTTTCACCATAAAAATGCAGCTTTGCACAAAAGCTAAGCCTATTATGAAATCAATTAACAAATCCATCTCAGAAACAACTACCAGGGTAAAGCATTGCCCCACCACTCAACAACTAATACAGAGATACAGTACAGTCACAGTGCATGAGAAGTTGTAGGATGGTTAAAGTTACTTCTGAGTGACTTTAACCATAGGAATACATGATGTTGCACAGGTAGCAAGGCAGCACAAGTTCCCACAACATCTGGTCTTGTCTACAGGGAGAGATTGGGTTTACTCAGATCAGCCACAAGCTGCCAACGTTCTTTGGTGCCAAAGATCAATCCTGTTAAATCTCTTTTTTCCAAACAGTCCTGGCAAAGTGGCAGCAAAGTTATTAATCCTGCTGCTGCTGCTTACCTGAGGTGGTCAAGGAGCGGTTGGAGCCGTTCATCAGAATGCACTGCTGGTAGCGAGCGGGCTGTCAACTGCAGGTGAGATGGACATCACATGAGTAATGGTAAATAGAGTTGGCACAAGTCTAGAACAGCCCAACGCTGCAGGTTAAATGCAAAGATTAAGTACTAAACAAAACAAACAGTAATCAAAATACAAGGCCACAGCGTAGTAACTTAATCAGGTTGAATAAAACTGCATCACAGTTCATTTAGAGAATTAGGACTTGAACTTTAAAACATTTGAGAGTGGTACCAAAAAAACGATTGTCAGCTTGGTGTGTGAGGGCCCTTTAAAGTAGAGCTGCAACAATTAATCGATTAGTTGTCAACTATTTAATGAATTGCCAGCTATTTTGATAATTGATTAATCAGTTTGAGTTATTTAAAAAAAAAAAAAAAAAACAGATTCCAGCTTCTTAAATGTGAATATTTTCTGGTTTCTTTACTCCTCTATGACAGTAACCTGAATATAATTGAGTTGTGGACTAAACAAGGCATTTGAGGACATCATCTTGGGAAACACTGATTAAAAAGTTTTACCATTTTCTGACATTTTATAGACCAAAAACAAAACTGATTAATCGAGAATGAAAATAATCGTCAGGTGCAGTTTTAAAGTGATAATGTTAAGATTCCCTTAGCTTAAAACAGCCTACAATTTTCTGACGCTGAGTGAATGATCATACACATCACATTATGACACCATCCTTAAACATCTGTAGCACATAAAACAACTATCACATAAAACAACTATCACATGATCAAGTCCTTACTGCAACACCCCAGAGTTCAAATCCGACCTGTGGCCCTTTGCTGCATGCCATTTCCCGTCATAATTATCACTCTCTCTCTATTAAAGGCCAAAAAAAATAATCATTTAAAAAAAAAAAAAAATGAAAGTGATTCCTTACAAGCCCTGCACCACCCATACACACAAAAACTACTTAATATGCTAGATTTCTGTTAAAATGAACAGCCAACCAATAGCTGAAGAGATAAAGAGAAGCAGCTTTCAATGTCATGCCTTTTTAATGACACAGTTTCTGCAGTGTCCCCTTCTTGTCCCCAGTGGAGGAGAATAACCATTACAGTAACACACAACCAGTCACAATGGCACAGTTACAAGAAAAAAAAAGTTTTGGAGCATTATCCCATTCCAGCAGTTAGTGGTCCGGATAATTACCAGGAAATGGGAGAACGGCGGAGCTGGACCAAGCTGCTGTTTTTATTTGTTTTCCCTTTCGTAATTTGGAAAAGATGGTCCTGCCTGTCCCATGATGGTGGACATGTGTTCAAGCAAATCAAGTTCATGTTGTCCACTATGCCAACTTTAGTACAGAGGCAATAACTTTCTATACTATACCAAGGACAACACCCAATCATGATTTGGACACTGAAATGGTCTCTACAGCCAGTGCAGTTTTCAGAGTCCTGTGGGGCTTCTTCACCTAACTCGCACATGATAAACCATTTACTGCTGCTGAGAAATTAAAAAGCCTAAAACCAGAGCAGCAGGTCAAGGTTTGGTGCACAAGCTACTCATCGTGCATTCAGAGATTAGCAAACTACATGAAAACTCTGTGTTCTGTGTAATTCTGTTAATTAAGCACATTCCAGTTGGCGAGTAGTTAGTTTCAGATGAGTGCTCCAATTTGCCAGTAGGCCATTTTAGGTCACTGGCTAAACATAGTCGACTCTGTCATGAACACAGGCATTACCTGGAAACATGCTGATTGAAAGTGATTATACAATTAAATACAACACAACAAAACCACCAAACAAAGATGGACCTTTGTTCAAACTGCCAAATAACTTTCTATGAACAAAGCAATGAACCGCCTAGTCGATTTACACAGATACTTGGGAAAGGCATGGCAACTGGGGTCTCTTTTGACAGAGTGCTCTTTAGTTAGAGAAAGCAAACTAAAGGGATAGTACGCACATGTTGATAAGTTAGTCACAATTTAAAAAAAGATTATAAGTTTCCATATCAGGATTACTTATACGTTTGATGTGTTTGTTGAAAAAAGTAGGGAATTAACAATTCTGTAAAACGCACATGACTAGTGCAGAAGTAATCTGATACACAACAGCCATCTTGTCAGAGTGATCGGGTCCAACAATCATGGCTGTTGTAACAACCAAAAATTACAAGGCCAAATTTCAGCAGAAGGTGGACGCAATTGACCCTTCATCCCCTGCTGCTACTCCATCAAGCTGTCAGGGCTGCGTAGAGCCCACATTGCCAGCAACTGTCCTCCCTGCATAAATATTAGCTAATTTTTTATGAACAAAGACGGGATATCAGAGAGAAGCAGCCCTATATACACTACGTGTTTGGAGGATATTAAAACTGATTCAGCAGCAAAAACAGGTTAAAAAGCTAAAGATGCTAGAATCTAAAAACCTACGGTTGACAGTGTGAACGTGAACCAGCACATCACCTGGCGATCGAGACAGAATAAAACTGAATTAAGGAAAAAACTGGGTAGGTCTTTATTCACTGTTGCAATCATTAAAAAGTAAGAGCAGCAGGCGTATAAATCCAGTAGCATATACACTCAGTAGCTAGTGTAGCATAGTGGTAACGCTAGTTAATGATGTGTTACATACTCTGTTAATGTTGCGATGCTGCGCTATGATTGGCCAGTCTGCGTTCAAGGGGCGGGACTTAGTGAAAGGTCAATTATGCAAACAGTGATCCATCATGATGATCCCATGTTTTCTCCAGTACACTAAACAAATTCAAAAGTAGCTTCCTGAATATTTTCTTTGTATCTGAAAACACCATAGATCCGTCTGAGAAAACAGTATCCCTTTACCTCTATCATAATTATGAATCATTATCCTTACACAATTACTTCAGGCATAGTGTAATATCCACATCATTTTATGTGCATTAGAAAGGCTGTGATTCCATTCAGAACAATAAGGATTTGCAGGTCTTTAAATTGGCATATTTTTTATTATTTCTTCTCTGTGGCTCAGTCGTCTATAAAGTAGATTTCCTGCACCTCATTATTAGAAAGTCTATTCATAAACCATGTGCCACTGCCTGTGTTGTTGAGCATGCTTATCCCTGCTCCCTTGTCAGGACCCCTCACCATGATGTAACTGAACCTTGGTTGTCTCCTCACATGCATTATAAAAAAATGCCTCTGGACCCCAGAACACCGTGTTCCATGTCCCTCGGGGCATTCAGTGTACAAGCATGCCATTATTGCGCCTTCACACACACTTCCACAGCCTTTAAAAAAAACATAATGCTCATAGGGATAATGAGCACTTTCGTACTAGCTGTCCCCAGTCTTCCCTCCAGCAATTTGATGTCATGCATGCATACTTATTCCCCTCATTTGAACCCTGAGTTTCTCCAGTTTCCCCTCAGGGTACTGAACAACCACAGTTGCAAAATAAGAATTTTCCTTATGGAATCTGTGTAAACTTACTGTATTCGCAAAATGTATTTACATAAACTACAGTACATATACAGGGGGTTTGACATAACAGAAACAATGTAATGCAAATATCTATTCGATATTGGTGATTCGCCGTGGGGTTGTGCGATGGTGTGGGAAAGTCACAATAACGGGCTGTTAACTGTGACCGTTGACGTCTTTTGTATCCACATGGCTGGGCTGTGTCAATCTGGATTGTCAGGTTACGTTTTCCAACAGTTCATTCTGTTTCTACTTTTCTGGTGCTTTTTTTCCCGCACCTCCCTGCAGCCACCGCAGCCCACACTCACTACCTCCAATCAAAATGAAGAGAAAAACTTGTGTTTTCGTGGCACTGCCTGATCTAGTGTGAATGCAGCCTAATGCATGTAGTTATGGTCAAGATGATTTGCTCGAGTTCAAACCAAGCATCAGAAAGGTGATGTAAAGGACTTTGAACATGGTTTGATTATTTCTGATTTACTGGGATTTTCAAGCACGACAATCATTGTTTACAGAGAACAGTCTGAAAATGAGAAAATATCCAGCGAGAGGCAGTTTTCTGGGCCAGAATGCCTTGCTGATGGCAGAGGTCAAAGGAGAATGACCGGACTGGTTCAAGCTGATAAAAAGGCAACAGTAATTCAAATAACTCGTTAGAACTGAGGTATGCTTTATGCAGTTTGCTGCTAATAACTCTGTTTGCTGTTTACTGTTGAATGACTCTACCAGTGTCGAGTGTGCCTGTGAATTTTTTTCATCCAGTAAGTGTACAAAATGTTCAATGTGTACAGTTGCATAGAGTTCTGTATATATTTTTCATACTTATTCAGTACTTGTCAATGTCTTCAATTTCTATGAAATGTCCCGAGTGTTGTGTGTTGTTTACTATTTTCTTTTATTTTATATATATTGTTCTATGTGGCACTGTGAAACATAATTTTGTTACCCTGTATGCAAGTCTCCTTGTATATGCGAAAATGCCAATAAAGCTGTCGAAGACTAAGTACGCAGAAGAGCTTCTCTGAACGTACAACACATGAACCTTGAAGCAGATGGGCTACAGCAGCAGAAGAGCACACC
This sequence comes from Pterois miles, assembly GCA_947000775.1. Taxonomy (NCBI): domain Eukaryota; kingdom Metazoa; phylum Chordata; class Actinopteri; order Perciformes; family Scorpaenidae; genus Pterois; species Pterois miles. The sequence goes on from CAMQGK010000341.1 coordinate 12,548,876, forward strand.
CGGTGCCATTCCTTTCAGCTAAGAACAAGAAATTGAGGCTACAATCAGGACGGGCTCTTCAAAATTGGACAAGAGAAGACTGGAAAAACGTCTGGTCTGATGAGTCATGATTTCTAGACACATTCAGATGGCTGGGTCAGAATTTGGCATAAACAAGAAAGCATGGATCCATCCTGCCTTGTATCAACAGTTCAGGCTGCTGATGGTGGTGTAATGATGTGCAGGATATTTTCTTGGCACATTCTGGACCTCTTAGTACCAGGTGAGCATCATTTATATGCCACAGTGTACCTGAGTATTGTTGCTGACCATGTCCAGCCCTTTATGGCCACAGTGTACCCATCATCTAATTTTCTCTCTTTCAGCCCATTTTCTGCAAACACTAGACATGGTTGTGCTTGAAAATCCCAGTAGATCAGCAGTTTCTGAAATGCTCAAACCAGCCCATCTGGCACCGACAACCACGCCACATTCAGAGTCACGTAAAATTGCCTTTCTTCCCCATCTGATGCTTGGTTTGAACAGATCATCTTGACCATTTCGACATGCCTAAATGCGCTGAGTTGCTGCTACGTGATTGGCTTATTAGATATTTTAAAAAGGTGCTATTGATAATATTCATTCACTAGATGTTGCAATCTTCCTCCCCTGTTCCATTGCATTTATTTCACAGACACTTACCGTCAGTCAGTGTCAGTAAACTGATGACTCAAAGATACCAATAGTGTTTTACCATTGGCTCACAAGCCTTGTTAGAAGTGGGAGGCAATCATCACATATCTTCCACAGAGATGAACAAAACATTCATTGGACCCACTAAAATTTTAAAAATGATTAATTCACAATCAGTTTTTTTAAGGAAAAGCCATACTTTTTTTAAATACATACAGTACATATGTAAAAATGTTATAAATAAGACCTTTAAAGTGGTCAGGTGGACCCACACACTTTCCTTCGCGCTCTCTGTAATATTATTCATTCGTTCTAAAAATGGCAAAGAGCTTCAAACACTTACTGCAAGAGCTTTAGATAGCCTGGTGCGGAAATCGTTGAGAACAATGGTGACAATGTCCTGGTGAGGGATGTACACGAAGCCTGCTTTGAGGTACACTTTCCTTGTTCGCACGAGATCCAGGGCATCTTGAAATGGAACCTTTAAAATGAAACAAAAAAATATTTTAATAGTAAATGCATTCATAAGATATTGATGTTAAAAATCCAAGGACATGGAGGGAGTTTGGGTGTAAAACCCAACCTGCTACTTTATTGCACATAAAATAAAGAACAAAGAAACTGGTTCACAACAATCATGCTGGCGGACATGTAGAAATAGAGGCAAACAATGCACATCTTTTGGGAATAAAGATAAATTGCACAAATTTTGTGAAATGTGCATGTTACATTTAAAAGGTATTTGAGATACACAATACCTAAGGAATGCAAAGTTATGTACTTGGGGAATTTAAAGGACTATGTCACTGATAGTGATAGATATTTAACCAACATATTTTTGGTCACAAATAAGAAGGCAATAACAAGAAACTGGTATGTGACTGAACCCCCTAATAAAAAGCAATGGTTAGAAATTAAGAGGTTTATACTATGGACAAAAAGACTAGCTTAGAGTGCGAGAAAATGTTTTCGTTAGTAAATGGAAGAAATGGATTACAAGATACTGAATAAACACCCTTTGATAATGGACACGACTGTTCTGTTTTTCATTTATATTCTTTATTGTGTTTCCTTTTTCTATCTTTCTGACTGTAAAAACTTCTTAGTAAGTAAGTAAGTAAAAGTAAGTAAAATAAACTTTAAAAAAGTTCTTCTAGTCTAGATGTTGTTCAATAAAGGGTGTGTGATGATTTGCACTCTCTCAATGAATAAAACAAAATAAATGTAGATTTAAAGTAGCAGGCCATGACATTTTTCCCTTTCCTTTTTCATTTTATGAACAGACAACTGTAGACTTAAATCCATTCAGCTGTAAAAGGATATGAAGGTAATCTGTCAATCAGCCAACTCTTTTTCAGACTGTCCTTTCATACCGATTCAAGACGCCATTATGTGAACATTTAGTGATTCAACAAAGTTATGTCCAAATATTTCTTTAAAAGTAAGGCAAGATACTCAGTGGCAGAGCGGAAATTTTACATTTGGGAGAACACGAATTCTCTAATAAAGTTGATTTAAACAGCCCCATGGACCAATATTCGCTCATTTATTTTATATCATAAGATGGTCTGTCTACATCTGAGAAAATATTGGCCCTGAAGGTAGGGAAGCTGAGGAAAAAAAAATACAACTAAGAAGATAAATCTGTGTTTTACTTCAATGTGATCACTGTTTAATTCTAAAAAACAGACATGCAAGAGACAGATAAATGAAAAATACATTTCCCAGTTTTAATCCACTGTCCCCGTGTTAATTAACTAACTTAACTAATAGTGTTTATTTCTTGTTATATGCCAAATATGTCAGTATCAGTATCAATTTTACAACAAAATCTGATCAAAATCCCTGTCTTTTCTCTTCCTGTAAACAGTTTCAAATGTTTGCTGACTCATTCTGCACTTGAGGGACAGAGAATTTTACAAAATAACATTTTCTGGTAAATATCAATCAAGAATGTTAAAACTGCCATTTCTTTATTAAAGGTCTGACATTTAGAATACAAAACAACATACAAAATGGTACTGTGTCTAGATGACTCGCTTCTTCAGTCACTATGTGAGAGCTAAGGGAATACAAATTGCAGAATAATACTGTATATAATAATGTGCTTTATGGAGGCATAAGCACTTAACCTTGTTAGTGGTCTCGATGGAGAGAGATGAGTAACTCACTTTGTAGAAGTCCTGGTCCTCCACAGTGATTCCACTGACGGTGTAACTGGAGTTGACAAGTTTATCATGCAGAGCCTTCTTCTCCTCGACGCTAATCTGAAAAGTTATTGATGAGAATGATGAATCACAGGCAGAAAGAAGCGTGTCAGTGTTAATACACCAAAGGCTGAAGCTCATGGGAACCAAACATCGTTTATCAGATGAATGCACCAGTTTCGTCCAGCACATTATTTGATGATGAATTATTAAATGCTTTTTTTTCCTTTTAGCATTCACCTCAATTTCACAAAAACCTGCCACAATGCTTTCCTTCAATGGGTCTAATGACACATTTAAAAGTAAAAGAGAAACTAAACTAAATTATTATTCACATCTGATTGGGATTGCTGGGACTGTTTAAACTTTTCAGTCATTCATCCTTAACGTTCATAGGTCCTGTTAGAGTGATCAAACAGCGCCATCTAGTGAAAATACAACGGAGCACAAATGTTGCTTCCCCTTACTTTCCCCTCCTAATATTCACTAAATATTAGACACAGAAACCAGTATATTAATTACTAAAACATAGGTTTCTGTACCAGTTTTATGAATTATTCTACAATTACAAAAGGACCCTACAAAGTCATGTAGAGTATTTGTCATTAGTAACATCCATGAATAGCAATTTTACAGATGTATGCTTTTGCTGCCAAAATCTAAACTCTACTCACTATTTCTAGTGTCTAAACACAGTTAAATGTGTTTATGTTTGAAGGTTTGTATAGAAATGCATATTCAACAGATGCTTTCAGGTTACTGAGATCAGTCCACAAACCTTTACATTCACAAATGTGGACATAGGTGAATCTATAAGAGCACAGGAGATTAAAGCTGCATGATTATGGCTAAAATGCTAATATTAAGATATAAGAAAGATATACAAGATAAGAAATTTTGCATCAAAATAAGACTGGTCCTTGCTCACAGTGCATCTCCTAGAAGTAAAATAAAACTGGAACAAAACTTTTTACCCAAAACTAAATCGACAGAGCGCTGCTTTCACTTCCATGTTGTGCTAAATTCCTGCTAATTAACAAATCTTTGCATCATAATAAGACTTAAAATAGGGTTCATCTTCAGCGGAATTCAGTATATGTTTTTGTTTCTGTCAAAAATAAGTAATATACAGTATCTCTCTGGACTGTTTCTGGACTGCAACATTTAGAAAAGTATTGGGCGGGGGGTAGGGTGTAGGGTGCGCCCCAAAAGTAGAGCCAAAACATCTTCATCAACCTGTGGTGGCTGGTCGTTTGATTTGATATGCAGCGGTGTTTTCCATGAGCAGGGCAAGCATTTTAAACATTATTAATATTGCAGTTGATCATATTTATTTAAAAACAGGCTTTCAAAATATTTAAACAAAGACATACTTACTGTGTCATATTGCAAATTATTTCTGTGGAGAAATTCAAGCTTTTGTTTTGGATGCAGATCATTGAAGCGGTAGCGGAAAAGATCAACTTCCTGTTGTATAAACCACCGTCTCAGATCCTCCCTTTTTTGATGCCAATGGAAATAAACAGTTATTCAGTTGCATAGCATTTTTTTTTTAAATTTCATTCGACAACAAACATTCTAGAGAAACTTACGTTTGGCAGTAGGCGAGTCTGAGAATGAAGTGGGAGATGTGGTCCTTCCTTCGTTTATCATATTCACTTGGTCCACTCTGAGATTTCCTGTCATCCTTAAATGGTTAAAGCAGGTACATTATTGTTAATGACGATCATTTTCATTATGAACATTATTACTTCTTCATAAGTTTTGTTGGTTATACTTTAATTGCGAGGTAAAATCGAATTAAACTTTTATGACTGTGCACATGATAGTATATCGCATACTTTTTAAATTCCAGTCATGTTTACAATACCTGTATGCCATCTTCCACTCACTTAGACTATAGTAACTGAACTTTATTTTGTAAAGAAAGCAGTCAACTTTACGCCCACCTCTTCGGTCTCTGTGATCTTTTGCGTTTTGATACTGCATTCTCACCCTATACAAAAGGCGTTGTCATTTTAATGTATTTTTATCATAGCTATCAGTCAGCTGCATGATTATGAAACAACTTGATGGGCTCAAGATGCTAACAATCAATTTGACCCTGTTTGTAGCTGTACAGGCTCAACTATTAAACCATAATGGTCAATGCTGCAGATCAAACTAAGTGCATAGTGGCAGTCACAGGCTGAGCCATACTGTATATACCCAGTTGCCAGCTTATTGGGTACACCTAGATATTCAAATGTATGGTCATTTTGGAGGCTTCAGTTTGTGGTGCTGTTGAATTGTACTGCATTACACCGACGGGTAGTTCAGTTATTTGTCCACCTTGTTTATATCAACAGGGCAGAAGTGAGCATGGCTCACCTACCCCTGCTCACCCCTCTCCCGCAACACTGCCATCGTACCAACTTTGAAGTTCCTAAGTTAAACAGTTTTCAGGTCCTGCTTCGAAAAAGAAATAGAAGACGAAAATAATCACTTTATTGAGAGAAAATTTTAAAAAATAATTATAGCACCACCCTGTGCCTCAGAGAGGCACAATTTGACCACACTGTCAACCATCAGACCAAATCTGAAGTTCCTAAGTCAAGTGATTACTGAGTTCTGCTCTCAACAGCGGAAACAAGGACAGACAGACACACAGAGCGCTATATAGCCTGACCTGAGGTAGGGCTGCCCCCTCTTAGTCAGTTAGTCAACTAATTAGTTGTTTTGGTCTTGGTCGACCAAGATTTCTTTAGTCAATTAGTCATTTTTTATGCTTTTTAAATGCTGAATGACATATTTCTAGGATAGTTATGAGCACATCAGTTTATTTATGAGTACTAAAATGTGTGGTCGCAGCTTGCAGGGAAGAGAACGGATGCAGCTCCTGGAGACATAGCTAGGTAGATGGTCCCTAGGTGGAGGAACCGTTTAATCCACCAGCCCACTGTGCCAGTATCATTTTCCATAATCAGTGCAGCACCAAAGTATGGCGGAACCAGCCCAAGAGTTAACCAGCCAGCTGTCCGCTACTTATCTAGCCATTTTGCCACATTACTTACAGAAAATGAGACGAGCAAAGTTGTCACTCGTTATGTTGTTAAGTGTACTGTATGTGCCTCACAACGTTACTACTTTACTGCTGGTTACTGCAAAACTTCACCTCAGTGAATTAAGTTTACATGGAGTCAGCCCCCTATGCTGGTCGCTATGGCAGCAGTACACATAAAAATGGCCGCTGCTCTGAATGTCCGTTCTACTCCTATTCTATTTCTATGGGAAACATTTAAAGTGGTGTTTTTGTGTGATTCTTTGTGGAGAAAAGCAATAATACAGATCTGTCGACTAAATGAACAAGTTGATTAGCCAACAAAACCACATTAAAAATGAGTGTTAATTTCTTTGGTCGAGCACAACCATACCACCTGTCAGTAAAACACAATAGTGTTCAACAGCACAATTGTATAAGACCACATTGGTTTTAGTTAGGTGTACCCAATAAACTGGAAATGTAACTTAAGGTGACCACAACCATAATGGAGTACAGTGTGCAGCACTAACTAATTAAATTTATGATGGATCAATGAAATGTGATGCATAATGAGATGTTCATGAAACCTGTATGCTTCCTGTGAAAACAAACACCTGACAGTCATGGAGAAATCCCTTTGTGATAAAGACTCATGACAGGGTGTAAAAGTGTCACTGCTATGTTTTAAGACTATGATGTGTGTTGTGCTGAACATACTAACCACATCCGGTCTGTAAAGAAAGTTGAGGGCTTTTGACTCAGACTCCAGTTTCTTTATGTACTGCTCCGACAGCTTCACATAGCTCACTCCCAAATTCTCAATGGTCTTCAGCACTGCAGTGGCATTACAAGAAGTCATTGCAAATACCAGGCCCCCTCTTTAAAAACACATTAACCGCATATTTCATGAGTATCGTTAGATATGTATGAGACCCAGGTCTTACATTTCAGTCGATCCACAGCAAATGACTCAAATTCAGTGAGAGAGATATTTTCAAGAGGAGGCTGCCCGTAGAACTGCAGAGGATGGCTGTACAGCTCCGTCTGAGAGTTGGTGATGAACTTCTTTCTTCTGCTAGGAAACTGCATCGTTCCTGAGGGTAAGGGAAAACAAGAACGCTTTCAGTAATGAACAACAAAACAAATATAATGTAGTCACAATGCTGGCACATTTGTTGCAACTACAATTTTTAATTTTGAGAGCGCATAGAGCAACGTGAGCTTCAAAGAAAATGAATTCAGATGCACAACTCTTCTCCCATTTGCCATGATTTATTTATAAAGCACTTCTGTTTTTTGTTTTTAGTCTTCACCAGGGTGCTGGCATTTGAGGAATGAATAAAAATTATATATTGGAAACTTATAAATGACACCTTTCCAATCCTTTGACCCAATTTGGTGTGACAAATCAAAGAATGCTTTACAAAAACATTCATTCATTTACTGCCTAACCTCTGTTTAGTAACGTTATGGGTCATAGATCACACATTTGTTCACACGACAGTCCAACTGTTATAAGATAAGATAAGATATTCCTTTATTAGTCCCACAGTGGGGAAATTTATAGAGGAGTGAAGACAGGAATATTCATGCAGAAAGGATGCTGTCCTGTCAAAATGTTATTTACAAAAACTTGACTAGACTAGAAGACTAGAAAGCTGCCTTCTCCTACGTTAATAAGGTCTATTTTGAAGTTGCGTCCATATAATATCTGGCAAGGCAACCGTGAGCTATTAGAAAGACAACTGAACTGACTTGATGACACTAGGTGCCACATTACAACAGCTCCAGCAGTCCTGGTAAAGTAGCTAAGTGTGCTCTGTCCCATAAAACCAGCTGTACCAACGAGACATAATTTAGCCAGAGACCGCTTCGGTAAAGCTAACAAGACTGAATCATTAGCACTAAGTTAACAGCTAGTCAACAACACATATCTCAATCACACACTGTAGTAAACAACGTTCATGGTGGAAGAAGCTAGCTAGCTCATATAGCAGACTAACTCGGACACTTTCTTCGAAGATGCTCGACTTCTAAAACAACCTCAGCAACTTATTACACGACTCACGGCGAGTACTGGAGCAATATTTATGTTATTTACTGTTGTTACATTACCGACTAGGCGTGGGAGTCGCTTCTCTTCTGCTCAATCCCGCCAAACAAAGTGGGATGTTCAACAAACGCGGGTAAAATGACGACTCAGGAAGAGAAACCCTAATGTGTGGGCGCTCGTTTAGTAGTTCCGCCCGAGCCGCTGAACCTCTCCTGTTGTCTATAACTTTTATATTTAAAAAAAAGAGAAATAACATAAGAAAATTCTTCTCTGTTTTGTATTAAGATTATCAACCACTCTTGTGGGTGAATATTTAAAATAAAACATGGTTTATACATCGTGTAACTTTTATTTTTCGCCGTCGACCTGGGTGCAAGGGGAACTTACGGGCGCAGACGTGCCTCATAACAAACTCCCCCAGAAAACAGTGGGTTTTACGGGAAGTCCAATGGGTCAAAATTCACCCAGCCAGGCCAGGCGCTTTTTAAACGCTTAATAACGCCACCACGAGTTTAAAACGCAGTGAATACATTATAATAAACTCGACGCTCGTCAGCGCTTCTCACCGGAGTGCACCTCGGCTGTATGAAAACACACCCACTGCAAATAAGATATAATTTCCCAGAAAAAAAGAATAAATTACAGTTTGGGCACCTGTGTCTATTTATTGCGACAATCTCTGCAATTAATGATAAAGATTAATAGAAAGTCTGGACAACTAAGAACTAGACCATTATGGTTGTCTTGTGATTGAGGCTGAGGCCACGAGCACAATAAATATTCATTCATTCAATATATATATTGCTTGTGGGGGTTTTTATTCCAAGTTAATTTCTGACAAAACATCTTCATTCTGCTTTGATTTTACTCTGAAATTGCCCAGTATTTAGTAATTCCAGGTAATTTGACTTCAGCTTGTCATAACATTGATTTTACCAATTTTACTTATGTTACATTCCTGCTAATGTACAAATATTTGCATCAAAATAAGACTGATCCTTATTCACTGCTTTCACTTTCACGCAAATCTCAGTTTTAGTGCATTTGCATTTAATTTTTCATTTGTCTATAAAAAGCCAAATGGCCGTCCACCTCTTAAGATCTCCCAAATATTCGCTGAATATGACCCAGCTGAGCTTCTTTGGACATCTTGTTGTTTTTATTAACCATAATCAAACTGTACCTTCAGGTTCATAATTGTTTTTCCACAGAGAAAGTAATGATGCAGAGCACTGCTATGCGACCACATTACAACTTCAACATATGCAGATACATACTCCATAAATGACTTTGCAAGCATTGTTATTTTTCCCCAAATCAATCAATAAAATAAATGAATAAAAAATCAATTAAAAGAATATGATTCATCAATTTTCATTTTCATTAGCCTATTTATTTTTTTCTGTCACAGAAAAACATTAATGAACTAGTTGTGATGTTTAAAGACAGACATCAGTCTTTTCTTCATGCTGCTGAAGATATTGCAGATCTTCCGAAACGGCTTCTTCTTTTTCTTGACAACATTGACACTATCAGGTCCAATGACGGCTGCAGCGCCGTCTTTCGAAGAAATGGAGACTGCTGCTCCACCAGTTGAGCCAGCTGTAGCTCTGTCATCATAGGTGTTACAGACAACTGACACACAACCAGAATCTGTATTGTCCCAGTAGATAGGCACAAAAGGCTCTTCTGTACTTTGAGTCGCAGCGTCTCTGACTCCATCACGGAGGTCACTGACCACTGAAGGCTCACCAAAATCCTCACTGTCTGAATCTCCAACACTTGAACCTTTGGAGAATGCATCTTCATCCCTAACGCTAGCACAAGATTCTCTCTTCAAGCCAGCTGGAATTAGTCCCCCACTGAGACTTGGTGTAGATGAGGCTCCATCACAGGAGCCACTAGTGGCTGACACAATATCCTCTTCATCACTGGAGCACTCATTGTAGAAGACTACCTCACCACTGGAGATCTCATCGTCTGAAACTTTGACTGCGGCCTTGCAGGCTGGTCTAGTTTTTGGTTAGTTATCCGCTTATGGTGCATACAATGTCTCTTATGACCAAATGGACATCAAGGCGTCATTGCGTGAGTATGGCTAAGCTCACCCTAATATACTGATGTTCATGTTATGTATACACTACAACTTCAGATTTGCAGGCTGCTAATACTATCAAGGTTAGTAATCTTATATGCAAATCACTGGGAAAAAAAAGGATAAAATGGGGATTTTTGACTGGAAGTTAACAGATAAATTACAGTGAAAAAGCAAAACTTTGAAACAGGCCTGAGAGAAGTGAAACCAGCTTACCACTCAGGAGTTTTTCATACTGCTCACGAGTTGTCAGATACATCTCATCAAACTGAAAATGACATTACATGACAGATTTAGGGCACATTCAGGAGGTTTCCTAAAACAACAGCAAAACTTCAGAGTAACACCACCACACCCTTCACTCACCTCAACCTGCGCAACGGTCAAAAGCCAACGGATTGACTCCATTTTCCCTCTCCCATTGAAGTAGCAGCACAACTCTCTCAGCCATGACTGTAGTGTTTTGGAAGTTAAATCTCTAAAAGTTAGAAAAAAAAAAAGACAGTAAATATCACATAGTACTGAATACAAATGCATGTAACGTTTCTAAAGTGAGTGTATGTTTGGTCATACCTGTGCACCGCCCAAACTGTCGAGGAGTAATCAGGGTGAAGTGACAGTACAACACAAGTTATATAATATATATTTATAATATATATATATAAATGCCTCATTGATGTGAGAGGTCAGAGGAGAATGGGCAGACTGCTTGGAGATGACAGAAAGGCAATCCTGCCTTGTATCAACAGTTCAGGCTGGTGGTGGTGGTGGTGTAATGGTGTGGGGGATATTTTCTTGGCACACTTTGGGCCCCTTTGTACCAACTGAGCATGGTTTAAATGCCGCAGCCTACCCGAGTATTGTTGCTGACCATGTCCATCCCTTTATGACCACAGTGTACCATCTTCTGATGGCTACTTCCAGCAGGATAATGCACCATCTCACAAAGCTCACATCATCTCAAATTGGTTTCTTGACCATGACAATGAGTTCACTGTACTCCAATGGCCTCCACAGTCACCAGACCTCAATCCAACAGAGCACCTTTGGGACGTGGCGGAACGGGAGATTCGCATCATAGATGTGCAGCCAAAAAATCTGCAGCAACTGCATGATGCCATCATGTCAATATGGACACAAATCTCTAAGGAACGTTTCCAACACCTTGTTAAAAGTATGCCACAAAGAGTTAAGGCAGATCTGAAGGTAAACAGGGGTCCAGCCTTTTATTAGCAAGGTGTCCCTAATTTTGTGGCCAGTGAGTGTACATTACATACAACTATACTGTATATACAAATAGAAACAATGTGTACTGTACATTATGGACAATAAACAGACTATTAACACAACTGTACAAATGTAAAAATAACTGCACAGTATGAAGTTTACACCTGAGCTGTAGTGATATTGCACAGTTGGTGTAAAGTATAATGCAGTTATTTTGCGATGAACTCAAAGGCGTAATTTAGGGGAAACTACAATAGCTCCACATACAACATTAAAATGCAACGTACAGCACATCATCATTCATCATCATTAGTGTTGGCGGTTTTAAAGTTAGTCCCGACCCACACCAGTTGGTGGCGGTGTTGCGCTATTTCGCTGTTTGCCAACCGCCAATAAACACCCAGAAGTAGTAGATGAAGACTCTCTGCTGCTTAGCAACAAGCATTAGCCAGCTGGAGCTAGCCAGTTGCCTGGTTAGTTACTTTCATGCGCAACGTAGCTGGAACGAAGGCTTGCGGATCGATAGCAATGCGTTTTCACCCCGTAAATGTCACATATTTCTCTCCGCTGTCGACACCGATTAAAGTTTACCTGTCGTTTTGAAGCGGGGAACATTCGCTCTGTGCGGTCACTAGCTATATATCATTATCGGGCGGAGCAGGAGGCTCTTTTCTCTGGGAAAAGTAGCTAACCTTAGCTAGGTAACCTTAGCACCGGAGTCACTAGCGTCTCTGCTTGCCACGGAGAAGAGCAGAGGGAGGCTGGAGACATGGGACTGGCGGTTTAGCTCGTTAGCTCGTCTAATGTTGGCGGACACCGGATGAGTTGAAACGTGATTTTACAGGTAAGAAATTGCTCACTCTGTGGATCAGCTAGCTTTACATCCTCTCTCCCCAGCAAGACCCTTCTGTCAGCTATTCAACAGGTCATATCTTGACCTGATTTTAGGGACTAAAGCAGAATTAAAAGTTCACTAAACACTTAAGTCTCCTCACAGACTTTGGAAACACCACCTGGAGTAAAGCTCAACAGAAAGGAGGGGTGATATGTTATGATATTATAATATTTTCATTATTTCTGTGCCCTAAGATATCTTTAATGATGCCCCATTTTGAGGCCTCTGTAAAGTAATGGTGAAGATGACTCACTGTCCATGAGGGGAAGTGTAATATCATCTACATACTTATCATAGTTCATTTATATGTGCACCGTAATGCAAATGATACCCTGTTACCATGCTATGTAAAATATACATCTCAGATTCTAAATGTTAAATATAGTACAAATGGATGTCATGGTCTTATTTTAGGCAGAAAAATCTGATAGCAAGACGACCCGCAATGTAGGTAGGACACTTACCTGTGCAGGTGTTGCACTGAAATCTGTGACTGCAGAGGTTGACTGCTGTCAAAAATGTGACCCCACTGTACCTGTGTAATAACTGAGACCAATATGTGACAGAGATGGTTAGAAATGTTTGTCCACCCACTGCAATCATTCCCACAGCATGTACTACATAACTCACACTCACCTTTCTTAATGGATACACCACTTATCTGCATCTTACCACAACATAGAACTAGACTGTAACTGTTGGCCTCCCCACACACTTTTACTGCTCTAATTCACCTAAAACTTTTACATTTCAGCCCCCACTTGTTATGCCCAGCTCGTTTAAGAGCGTAACAAAGAAGGGAAGTTCACACAATAACAGTTAAAATAAGCAAGTAAATTTCTTAAAGATAATTTAAGTCAAAATGAAGACAATAAGGGTGTAAAGTCAGTAGTGATGTGGGTGATGAGTGCTGTGAAATTATAAAGCTAACCTAAAATATCTGTAGCATGAAAGATAACCAAACAAACCAAACTGGAAGCCTGCAAAGCCCCAGCCTCGTGGGATGGTGAGAAAGAGGCCATCTTGGAATCACCATGCTTAAATCTGCTCCCAGTAGGTGAGGCCAATCTCTTACTGAGAGGGGAGGGACCAGGCAATCAGGGGGACTGAAAGAGCCAAACAGGCCAAGACAGAGAATCACATTGCAAGGCTGTCACAAAAAATATAAATGTATTTAATGTTTTTACTTTGAATATATAGTCACAAAACTCTAAAAGAAAAGCAAAAGTTAGGTACAGTGGGGTCACATTTTCTGACAGCCGTCAGAAATTGTGACCTTGTTTTGCTGGCTCACTGCGGTCACAGATTTTGCTGTAACACCCATATGGAAAATCAGTTGTTTAAATGTCCTGATGGGTATTTATCGTACTGGAGTTGATTGTAAAGGGGAGTCGAGCAAGAACTCTCATTTTCAGCTGGCACTCTCAGGTAATGAGATTACTGAGAAAGTAGTCTCATTTTTACCTAGATTGAAACACACTAAACAGTGACAGACAATACATGATCATTACTACTTAATTGCCCAGCCCTAATATTGATGTTTACAACATAATGTTTCAAATTTAACTGTCATTCATTTGTGTTAGTAGACACTCTAAGACTAGGCTAGACTGAGAGATGAGAAAACTGTAAATATGTAGCTTGGCATGTGAATCAAACTTGACAGAAAACAAGGGGCTTTGAAACAAGAGTTAAATCAATTTAAGAGATTGCTGAGGTGAAATCTAATCCAACGTATGCAGTCATTGTAAACTCCTCTAAAAATTCCTATCAAAACCGGGCACGAATAAAGAGCATGCTGTTTATTTTAAGACGTGTTTGGCCTGCATGTTATAACAACTGCTGCGACACGCAGCTCAGTTATAGTTCATGAATAATATCGTTGACTGCGATACATATTGTGACTCAAATCCTGACCGGCTGTTGGACACCACAGTCACACAGTAGGTTGTCAGTATCCACTGGGAACAGATTTCCCACAATATTGTTTAGCATTGCACTCAGCAGCTCCTCGCATAGAGCTGTGGAAGAGCCAGTTGCTATGTGGAGGAGTCTGCTGCTCTCGGTGCTAATGTTAGAGTAAACACATCGCTGCAAACACATTCCTTGTAAAAATTTACAACACTTGGTTCAATGTGAGCACACATAAAATGCTTTAAAGGACAATTCCAGTCATTGTGTATATAATGCCCTTCCAGAGTATATTCCCTCCCCCAATTACATCAAATCTGCTATAAAAACATTGATATTGAATACTTTTGGAGTTTTAACTGTTGGCCAAACACAAAAAGCAATTGCTAAGCTGTGGTTATTTGAGATTTTGTCATGATGTTTGACTAGATGTAGGCTAATTAATTGGTTTGGCCGATGTGTGGCCACCACCAGTCACGTTGGGATGTACATCACCATTTTGCATGCAGGCTCCATACACAAAGTCAGGTAGAGGGGGAGAAAAAAGTCATCTCTCAAATATATAACGCAACACCACCAGCTCTTTGTCCCCGATACGACAGGCAGACAGAAAGGAAAGGAAACGAAATCATTCACTGTTACTTTAACTGGCTTTATGTACCAATTTGGCATTTTCTCTTCCAAATAATCCAGCCACGAAACTATCCATTCATGAAATGAAATCACACACGTTAGGATCCTCTTTACCCCAGGAATATTCATCTACACTAATGGTCTGCAACAGTGGCATTGAACAGCACAACGGGACGCAAAACAGAAGTAATCCTGGCAAGTCATACGCCACAGAACAGCAGGTCACTCATTGTAAATAAATAGAACATATTACAATGATGTAATCCACCAAATCACACTTCAGGATTTTCTCTTACTGTGACAAAAAACAGTTTAGCACAGATAGTATATGTAAAAGTAGCCCACTAGGCTGCTGCAGGAGTAAAGAACATATTGGCCAGTTAATTCATTATTCATTCATCATTATTATGTCGGCTGACCTCTACTTTTGACATATTTATACAAGATTAATAAAAATAATATAAATAATCTTATTGAAATAAGATTAATAAATAACAAAAATAAACAGTTGTTGCTGCTGCTGTTGTTGTTTTATGTTATTTCCAGATCTGATTGATTTGTGTGCTAGTATGTTACCTATGTTGACAGTTTATCACCTTTATCCACTTTAATCAGAACTACTTTTAGGTGAAAAATCCTAAGATGCTTTAAAATAGTCAGGATATAACCACTAATCTGTGTTATATATTGATGTCATACATCACTTGTTATAAGTCATATTAGTGGATAGGAGCTATATTACATTGATGGCTTAGTATTTCTATGTTTTGTTGGCAAATCTGGGCAAAATTTGGTGAAGATCTCATCCTTGGATTAATGGTTTGCTGTCTCAAATTGATTCAAGTTCGGTGTCTAAAAAAGAAATCTAGATGCAAGGGAATATTTAGATTGTAAATGCTTGTCTAATCCATGTACATGTATTGAGGAAAGAGAGCTCACAGTATAAGTTAAGTTATAGACTCTCACTGACAATTAAAGTAACATGAAATATTTTTTGTCAACAGAGGGCAGAAAGTTGATTCTAAACCAAACTTGTGCAGTATAACATCTATATAACTGACCATTATACTCTAAGTTCACTGACACGAGAGCTTCAAATGTAAGCCACATGAGGATGTGTTCAATTTGACTTTCTGTTTATGCTGGATGTGTTTTACTTATCTAAACATGTGTCATACATTAATGTTTTGTTTATTTTACACCTTCAGATGGTGTATATGTTCGTGTCACATCCCTGAAACTACCCAGGCAGAGTGGAAGTGAGTAAACCAGCCAGAGTTCGCCACCATGTTGGAGGAGGACATGGAAGTGGCCATCAAGGTGGTTGTGGTCGGCAACGGGGCTGTCGGCAAGTCCAGTATGATCCAACGGTACTGCAAGGGAGTCTTCACTAAGGACTACAAAAAGACCATCGGCGTAGACTTCCTGGAAAGGCAGATACTGTAAGCAACTTGTTCCACTGAAGTTTACATTCCTCCATCAATTATTGACTATGTTTTATATTATTGTCATCCTTTTCTCATTGTTTTAGCGTAAATGATGAAGAAGTCCGACTAATGCTGTGGGACACCGCCGGGCAAGAGGAGTTTGATGCTATTACCAAGGCCTACTACCGTGGTAAGACCCGACCACTGCGACAGATTTAACGCTGCTGCTTTGGGTCACTGATAACATTGACAACATTCAGCCGCTAGATGTTGCATTCTGCCTACCCCGATCCATTGCATTCACTTCACAACAAGTGGTTGCCAGGCACTTAACCGTCAAACTCAACCCGCTTCTCTCTACACTAACTGGCAAGCTGATCGCTGACAACACAAAGGTACCACGTGTTTAGATGTTTATGACATTTGGATGTTGGATGAGTTTACCTCTATTGTTGTGACATGTTATGGACGTAATCACTGATGAAAAGTCACAAATAACTATTTATATATTTACTTCTCTCTTTTTATTGTTATATATGATTGTTTAACCTGCCTACAAGCAGCTTATTGGTCCCTCCCCATTTTTCCAGCCTATGCTGAATCAGTTCCCAACTAGGGGAGGTTATTTAAGAGAATCAGTCTCAGATCTGTTTTAATGTGATGAAGAGACACGTGGGATCAAAACGTTAGTCTTGAATAAGTGTGTCTTGAACCTGGTCGGTATCATCCACTGAGAGGGACCTTCATTTTGGATCCATCAAAATGTTTTAAATGATTAATTCACAATCGGAAAAGCCTTTTATTCAGCACCTTTCTAAAAGCTTTGTAGATGTATTATTATTTTTATTTAATATTTGTCTACATAAAATGTTATAAGGCCTTTGAGTTTAGATTTCTCACAGACTTTATGATTTACACCACAGCAACACATTCAACCAAAGCCCTGGCACACACAGCACTGCAAATTAGTTATTGAGCTAAAAGTGAATCTCCAGTGGGGCTGTCGACACAATGCTTTTACATCCTCGAGGAGGATGGATTATGTATAGTATTTTAAGTAGAGCTGTCAATTGAATACAATATTTAATTGTGATTAATTGCTAATTAATCACACAGTTTTTATCTGTTCAAAATAAAGAGAGAACATGGGAATGGGCAAATATGCTTGCTTTATGTAAATGTATGTATTTATAATTGTAAATCAATTAACACAAAACAATGACAAATATTGTCCAGAAACCCTCACAGGTACTGCATTTAGCATAAAGCAAATATGTTCAGATCATAACATGGCAAACTGCAGCCCAACAGGCAACAACAGCTGTCAGTGTGTCAGTGTGCTGACTTGACTATGACTTGCCCCAAACTGCATATTATTATAAAGTGGGCATGTCTGTAAAGGGGAGACTCATGGGCACCCAGAGAACCCGTTTTCATTCACATATATTGAGGTCAGAGGTCAAGGGACCCCTTTGAAAATGGCCATGCCAGTTTTTCCTTGCTAAAATGTAGTGTTAGTTTGGAGTGTTATTTAACCTCCTTCCTGACAAGTTACTATGACATGGTTGCTACCAGTGGATTCCATAGGTTTTCTAGTTTAATATTAAATCAGTATCTTCTAAACATTTCCTAGAAATTCTACTTCCTAAAAATTGCAAGTTTAGTTAATAAATAAAATAAATTAGCGGCGTTAATAAAGGTGTTATTATTGCATTAAGTTCGACAGCCCTAGTTTTAAGTCATTTTTAAAAGAATAAACAGCTTGAAATCATGAAGTGTTGGTGTGTTGTCCTGTGTTCCAGGTGCTCAAGCATGTGTTCTAGTCTTCTCTACCACAGACAGGGAGTCATTTCAGGCTATTGACAGCTGGAGGGAGAAGGTGGAGGCCGAGGTCGGAGATATTCCCACAGTCCTAGTGCAGAACAAAATCGACCTCTTGGAAGAGACTGTTATAAAAAAGTAAGTAGTAGTTTCTTTTATGGAAAAATTCACACTGGAATCGTAAAGCAATTAACTATTAATGGTAATGACTGAATTGTCTTTACTTGGATTGCAGCGAGGAGGCAGAAGCTTTGGCTAAACGGCTCAAGCTGAGATTTTATCGAGCTTCAGTAAAGGAGGACCTTAACGTCAACGAGGGTGGGTTACTGAAAATGTGCAAAACTGTTCTAATGCAAGTTAAACATTCTTGTAACATTTCTGCTTTCTGTGTAGTTTTTAAGTACTTAGCTGAGAAGTACCTTCAGCGACTCAAACAGCAAACGGCAGAGGAGACGGAGGTGCTCCATTCAACAAGCAATAAAATAGGTGAGGAGGAATCTTTCTATGCATCATTTATACTGCATTTTAAGTTGTAGAGTTACATTACTCATAAATTGTGTTTTTTCCAAAGGTGTTTTTAATACCACCAGTAGTAATGTCAGCAACCAGAGCTCCAGCAACGGCAGAGAAGTCATCACTTTGCGACCCAACAAACAGAGGACCAAGAAGAGTAAAAATCCTTTCGGAAGTTGCAGCCTACTCTAGATAACATCATTTAGTTTTAGCGACTGACTATTGTTTCTAAGACTAAACTGGTCACGGTTGTATTTTGTGGAGTTTGCCACATGTAGAGACCAAAGCCCAAACAGACTGGGGAAATACTACTCTACGTATATACTACTTTAATAAGTTTAATCTGTAAGTTGTTTCCCCACATTGATGGTTGAATTTCCTTTGATTCAGCCTCGGATCTCCATCACTGATCTGCGCACAAACCCTGTCCTGCAGTTGCCTTAAGTAACAGCAACAGCTGCAGCTACAGTACATGTATGTTGTTTAGATACGACTCAACTTACAATCCTCTCATCAGAATATGTAACAGCAAAGGTTGCACTCTCGCTCTCTGAAATCTCCTGTATGATTTTTGCTGTCACCCATCCCTGTGTTCAAACATGTTTTCATGTATTGTAGAAGATAACAGATACTTTTGTACCATATTTTTCTGTCAGCATTAATATGGTTCAAACTATACTGTTCATTGTGGACGAAACACTATCGAATCCAGAGGTAATTCTCTGTACAGAAGTATTTTTGTACGAATCACAGTGTTGAGTGATATTTTCACTTAAGTGTTGACTGACATAGTGCCAAATTTCTTCTTTCTGAGCTGTAGTCAAATATTAACACTGCAGTGATATGGATGTAACAGGAAATGAATAGATTGTGCTTTTATGTATAACCAAATAGGAATAGGTCTTGACACAAAATAGTCCTCTGTATGTCTGCTTACACTCCACTTATTTACAGATTTGTTAATTCTGAGACTTTCACTAAGTTTAGGACTTTGTGATGTAAAACAATCACTAATAGCACTATGTTTTTAATTGCAGTTGTTAACATTTTACACATTTCACTGTGCTTTTCTTTAACTTTGGTACAGCTTTGAGTAACTCATTGATAAGTAAATACATTTCTGAACCCATGTATTCAGATTTCACTATATTTCTAACAACACTAAACATGGTACAAGATTTTGTTTTTTATCTCTTGGTTTGGCTCATAGATTGGATATAAAGATGGACGACACGTCTTCACTTCCTCCCACTGCACAGAAGGGAGTGAAGCCAAAATGTCCTGGATATGGGAGCAGCCATCTTTAGATTTTGACATCATTTGGAACCAGAGTGTGCAGTAGTGATCAGGTGGTGGAGGCGTGGTATCGATGTCACCCACCTGAACCAATCGTGAGCTGAGCACGGGTCAGCGAGAGACTCACAGCTGCCAATCATACCCCTTTTTATAGCATCAATAACT
Organism: Pterois miles; assembly: GCA_947000775.1. Taxonomy (NCBI): domain Eukaryota; kingdom Metazoa; phylum Chordata; class Actinopteri; order Perciformes; family Scorpaenidae; genus Pterois; species Pterois miles. Next base: position 12,568,813 of record CAMQGK010000341.1, read on the forward strand.
AATTAAAAACAAACTAATCAGAAAAATGAACATTTGAACATAAACCAGCATAAGAACTACCTAAAATTACAGAACCCATCTGTAGGAAAAATTAATTTGATGTGAACTTTGACTTCAGTTTGGCCCGTGTCCCATCCGCTAACATGGAGGAGGCGGGATTTTTGACCTATTCTGCAGCCAGCCATCAGCGGACAATCCAGATGTTTTGGCTTCCCATTTGGGGAGCTGTCGTGTTGTCCATCCTTTATGCGATGGCTTCTGTTGTATCTTATCAAAATTTGTATTTTGTAAATATGCATATGATATGAGTAGTGTCTGTCCCTGTGGTTTGGAGCGTTGAGCAGAATGTAAAAGCAGGCTTTCTGAAGGTGCAAAAAGCTGATTAGCATGGGATGTTTTGTTTGTGTGTGCCTGAATATGCAAGAAAATTTCTCCTCCCTACCTGAGGGTACTCTAAAAAGATCTCCCTAACTAATGCTCAGTCGTCAACACAGCGAGCTGTAAACTGTATGTTACTGCCTTGCTTTTTCAGCCTTGTCAGCTTGTTTTTCCAAATCTCATTATTTGAGAGATACCGGTTTGCTAAGCACAAAGAAAGATGTGGTCGCATCTCATATCTGAAATTATTAACATTTCCTTAATTAATAGTTACAGTTCTAAGTACTGTACATGCAATTATACATATGACATCTGGGAATACATGTGCATGCATGTTTTTGTCTTTTTAAAAAAGTTTTAAATCAGATTCAGATGAGCTCTCGAGGTGTTCAGGTGGAGCTGTTGTGAAAATCCTAACAGGTGCTTAAAATATGTTCTGTTTCTACCAACGGTACTAAGATTGTGTCGTATTTCAAGCTTTCTCGTTTGGTTGTCTGTAAACAGTGCTGTTTTGGAAAAAACAACAACCCAAAACTGTAATGCATGCCAGCCTTTTTTTCCACATCAGTGAATGTTCAGCCATGGTTGCAATGCCACAATGCCTTGTCCTTGTTTACATTCTCCTCCACTGACCGTTGACCCCCAGTAAGCATCTTAATCCCTCCTCTTGCTGTTTGTTTCAAATTTGTCTGCACAGCGAATCTGTAAATAATTATTTCCCAACCTTTCTCTCATTTGTAACCTTGTGTTTACTGTGACTTCTTTTGCTTTCCGACTGAATGGATTTAGCGCACTTTATCATGAAGATGGCATCTCATCTTAAAGAACCATGAGTTAAAACTAACCATACCTATGTGCTGTCACTCAGGTGTTGTAACGATCTTTGTCTCTTGCTGTTACTCTGCTTTTTCCACACATGCCTTCATAAAGCCGATTTCACACATTTAGATTACAAAACCAACCATATATGTGCTTTCAGACTGACAACAACACTCATTGTTGGATTTTTGTTTTTAACAGTAAAACATGTATCACAACTTTAAAGTGTGCCACACGGCTGTGCACCTGATGTTATGTTAGGGGGAAAGTTGATGATAATCTGACATAAATAAAACTTTACTTTTTTCTTGAGCATCCAGTGTGTAATTTCAAATTGCAATATTCTTTTTAACCAAAACTTCACATTAAATACATTTCGCTTATGGGCTGCACGGTGGTGTGGTGGTTAGCACTGTCGCCTCACAGCAAGAGCGTCGCAGGTTTGAATCCCACTTGGGATCCCTCTGTGTGGAGTTAATGTGTTCTCCCCATGTTAGCGTGGGTTTTCTCCGGGTTCTCCGGCTTCCTCCCACAGTCCAAAGACATGCAGATTAATTGATGACTCTAAATTGCCTGTAGGTGTGAATGTGAGCATGAATGGTTGTCTGTCTCTATGTGCCCTGCGATGGACTGGCGACTTGTCCAGGGTGAACTCCGCCTTCGCACGATGCCAGCTAAAACCGTGCTGTATAATTAAAAAATGCATATCTACAGATGTGGCCCATTGACGCCAATAAAACAATCATATTGTGTCCATTAATCCCTCCCACATTAGCTCTGGGCCAATAGAAACTCTGACATGACTGTGACACAGAGCAGTATATTTTTTTATTATTATTATTATTTTTAAGTATATGTTTTATGCACTTGCAGAAAGTCAGCTTTAGACTGGAAAGTTTAAATTTCAGGTTTATTAGGAGTTTGTCTTGCCACTATTCATTGTCTGAAGGCTTTTACGATCAGTCACTTGAAATGTAGGCTAGAAATGCTGGCAAGATGTAATTTGAACAAAATACAGCTCCGTTTAAAGGAAAATCAGTGGTATTAACATTCAGTAACATTGCAAATGTCCCCAGTGCTGGACTAATAAAGGAATATCTCATCTTAAAATTCAGATTGAAATGTGTTTCTGTTTCTCCGCTGTGGCCTTCAAAACTCTGAAAACCCATTGCTTAGGTGTATCTGGTCAGAGTTAACAAGGCCGAAAGCCAATAGATGTTGAAAGCTCCTGAAAAGCTTAAAATGTGACATTGAGCTCGGAGTTAAGTCTTTATTGTCAAACCTATCAAGATGTTGATAGCTGACTAGCATGTGGCTACAGCACTATGTTACTATTGCCCTGTTGACATCGTCCTTTCATCTATAACTTCATACACTAAATGATTATTATGTCTAGGTCTCCATTTACAAATACACGTGTTGTCAACAGGATTCAGTCTATAGATTAACCTGAATAAATAAAGGTACCTGCTCGCTCTACTGTGTTTATATCTTATAGCAATAAGCCACCCTCTAGAGAAGACTTCTCCTTGTAACGCTTATTAGACAATGTGTGTTTTTATGTCTCTGCGCCAGTGACAGCTGCGGCCGGAGGCATTATGTGTTAGGGTTGTGCATCCATCCAGTCCATACCTGTGAATGTAATATCTCAGTAACGCCTGGAGGGAATTTCTTCAAATTTGGCAGAAACGTCTACTTGGAGTCAAAGATAAACAGATTAGATTTTGGTGGTCAAAGTTAAGGACACTGTGACCTTATCTGTCCTATTCTTGTGATATCTGAGGAATGCCAGTTGAAATTTCTTCAAATTTGGCACAAACGTCCACTTGGACTCCAGGATGTACTGATTAGACTTTGGTGGACAAAGGTTGCTGTGACCTCACAAAACACACTTTTATGACAACTTCACACAAATGTCGAACAGGATAAAATGATGAAGTGATGACATTTTGGACAGACGGATATAAACTGCAACGTGACTGGTTGGAGGAGGCGCACAACTGTGAGGTTGTAATTCGAGTTTATTTATATTTCTGACACATAAACTAACATAGAAACTGCTTTGTGCAAATGTGAACTAAAATCCACAGCTTGGATGTGGTTGGTGTTGTCTTCACACACAGAGGTAGTGTACACACAACTAAAAAGTGCCTGATTTAAGAGGCGAGACAACGAAACAGAAAAAAGATATTTCAATGCTAGATTCATTGTTTGGGAAGCACTGGATTTTACAATAAAGTGACCAAACCTCCACTATGCCATTATATCTTTTTCTGTCTTACTTCAGTGCATATGTGAACACACATTATGTAGACCCAGAAATCACTGCAATATTCTTTCAGGGAGAATTATGTGGCTTTACTGTATTTTTGTCCCTATAGTATCATCTGGTATTGCTGCTACATGTAGTGTCCCTCTGAAAGTTAGTACAGGATTAGGACAGTACTTGGTGAGGTTTAAGACACATTTCATGTTTTGGTGATGAGCACTATTGGCAGCCATTGGCTTTGGGGTCCTCCAGTTTTTGGTGATCCATAATCTTGATGTTCTTTTCAGCATGTTCAACATTCCTCAGTAAAGTCTCCAGCCTCCGCTTGATCTTCTTCTGGTCCTCCAGAGCGCAGCTGATCACTATGGCCTGGAACTTCTGGTCGATGGGGACGGGCGGGGCCTCGGTCACGCAGGCGGCGTGCAGGGCCAGCAGCCGCTGCCGCCCGCCGTCCATGTCGTCGAGCAACTTCTTCACTATTTCATCAATCACAGATGTGGCCTTGCGCAGCGCCTCCTCCTGTTGGGAGTTTCTGATTGTGCCAACAGAGATCTCCACAGACAGTGTCCGGCCCATTAGACGGTTTGCGGTTAAATTTAACTCTTCTCTCTCCCCTAGAAAATACAAAACAAGACTAAATCAATGCTGCACCTTTAAAGAGCAAACACACAGGCTCTACTGAGTAATAAGAACACCTATTAGGGTTTCAAATATCCTGGCCCTTGTTTCTACTGTGTGGAGTGCTCCAGCCTCCTCCCACCAGCCAAACACAGGCCAGCACCTCAGTTGAATGCGATTATACTAATGCATGGTGTATCTAGGCCAAATCTGAAGCAATGTAATCCAACAGAAAGGCCTGTTAAGGAGTTATTTTTTTAAAAACTGTGTCAGAAAGGTGTTAAAACGCTGTTTGTGGTGGTTAGGAATTACAGTATTATATATATTACATTTCTTCATATAGCTGACAAAACAAGACTTAATATTATATGGCATTATTATTTTGTTCAGCAGGTGAAAATAATAATAAAAAAATGCCCTATTGTGGCAATTCAACAACAAAAAAACAATGCATTATAAAGTCCAGGTGGTGGTAATTCTGGCGGGGTTACTGCACTGGTTGGACCAGATTACACCATGTTCAGGTGATGTCCATCCCCCTACAGTAGCCTATTATTAGGCTACATATGGTGACTACCGTTTAGTTTATTAAGATCCCATTTTGCTAAAGCATTGCAGCTGCTATTCATCCTGGGATCCACAAAGACACTTAAAATTACAAGAATAAACAGGGCAAGACAAAAACACACACAGAATTACATAACATTGCATTACATAATAAAACAGAAATAAATACAGAATATTACAGAATAAAAGCATAAGATAACATAACAAGCTCCTGGCAATCACAAAAAAATTAAAGTAACGTCAACTTTCCTTCTGTAGCATGTATCGTCACTTCTATCTAAACTGAGGGATAAATTCTTTGACAAAATAAGTGGTGAAATATTTCTGATAAATACTAGTAATGAATAAAGTTATCTATTTTTAACCAGTAACCAAACTAGACAGTTATGAATTGCAACATGTGTGCTGTATCCACAAAGGAGCACTATGCACACTTTGTACCATTTCTAATGTCTTCATCCTCTCCATTGTAGCATTAGACCATACTGCTGGGCAACAGCCAAGATTAGATAACACTAAAGCCTGAATCACCTGTCCAGTTGGACAGTTTGGGCCAAAAATTGTGCACATCTTTTAATATTAGCAACTATCTTATTTCTGTATATTTGTCTATGATAATTTCTAGCCAAAGTAACTTTCTACTATTTCTACTAAGACTGCATTGAAGTAAGATGAATATATTTCAGATGGGAAATAAAGAAATACTGTTTGATTGTTTAATTTTTGATAATTGGGAGGAAAACAAACTATGAGCTCTGGTTCTCTCTTCTCTTGGGTGGGGTGCAAAAACTATCATGTTCCTCCATAAAACCCCCTGAGGTTCTTGAACACCACCCGACTACAACAGCATTCAACGCATAACCTCACTGGATCACAATGTTAGAGTGAAATCAGAGCAGCGCTGCTAAAACGCGTTGCTTAATGACACATTGCTGAGCACCACACGGGCAAACACGGTGTATCAGACTCTGAAGTCAGCGTTGAAGCGGTGTCTCACCAGGACAGATGTTTCTCAGCTCCTGGCTGTTCTGGATGGACTGGATCATTTCCAGGATGCACTCCCTCTCCTGCTCCATGGCCGAGGCTGCTTCGCGTAAAGACTCCACCCTGACAGAGACAACACATGACCATCCGATCCGTTTAATAAAACCACATCCTTTCTCTGGGAAATAACAGAGAGGGGGATAATAATGTGGCCGTCTGAATATCATTATCAATCCACATGTTGGAGACTTAGCTTAAAACATGTATTTATTTTATTTTCACACACTATTTTAATTCGGCTCCATCCGCTTTCTCTCTTCTGTATTACTGTAATTATAAAATATTTGAGCGGTAACACAATCTGGGATCGATAATGCCTCAAACAGCTGCCTACGTACCCTGTCTTTAACGCACATGGTCTGTTATTTAACTGTACCTCATTTCCAGCTGATCCAAACTTTCCAGGAGTTGTCCGGAGCGGTCTGCCATGGACAGCGTCCTGCTGAACTTGCTGCAAGGAGCCTCGTTCATTTTCGCCTGTATTTTAGCTTGAGCCATGATGGTGAATGATTATTATGAGTATTATTATTACTACTATGATCGGTCCCGGAGAGAGATCCTGTGTGCGATCAACAGTGTGAGCTGTCCAGCTGACTGCAGCGGCGCTCCGGGTAGAACATTTCCTAACATGGGCTGCGACTTCCTTCCTCGGTCCTCCTCACAGAAGCTTCCCGAGGAACAGTGGTTCCCAAGCTCAGGTCCGAGGACCCCTGCAGGTCCCCGAGAAGCTCCAGCGGGTCCCCAGATGAAGCAGTAATTTAAAGGTGTAATATTATGCTAATATTCAGGTTCATACTTGTATTTTATGTTTCTACTTGAACATGTTTACACGCTGTAATGTTAATAAAAACTTTCCTCATACTGTCTATCTGAATATGCATATATTTAGCTGAAATGCTCTGTTTTGAGCACATTTCAATGGAGCTGCGTTGCTAGGCAACAGCTTGGGTCCATGTTTACTTCCTGTCAGCTGATGTCATTCACATACACTGCAACCTGAAATAAACTGAGACACATTTGCAACGTTTACATTAAAAACTGCGAAATGGACCTTATATTGTAGATTTGCGACATCACAAAAGGACAGAAGTCCTGACAGCTTGTTTTAAAGGCTTCTGAACACAAGGTGCGTGTATTTCTCCATGGATTGATACTTTTACAGAGTTTATATAGCACTTTAACTTACTTAACAATAAAAAAGGCATGAAAATCTCACTTTTTACAATCTGGGTCCTTTAATTCCCTACACATTTTCAGATGTGTGACTGTTTCGCTGTTTCTATATTTAACAGATATCTGTATGTGAGGTTTTCTTAGCCTAAAGTCTTAGAAAATGGGTACTCATTATAAGAATTTTGGGAACTGGTTAATCATTAACACAAATAAATACGATAAAGGAACAAAAACAGACAACATAATAGAGAGTGATAGAAATGAATAGAAGAAATAGTCTGTTAAGTGAGGTATGTATATGTAGACATGCACCTGTTCAGATGTGTTAATCTGGATTAATGTTTCAGGGTATCAAATTCTTAAATGCCACAAAACTGTCCTAAGATGGGCGACATAATTTTACATTTTGTTGTACAGGGTTTAATATACTCCATCATTGATTCCTATGTGACTAGAATAGTATAAAACATTGTACATTTTACATTGTAAAAAGTGAGATTGTCATGACTTTATCTTATTATAAAGCAAATTTAAATGCTATATAAAACTGTTTAAGTATTCAGAAGCTGCATCCATGGAGAAATACATGCAGCTCATATTCAGAAACTGTGCATTTCAAACAAGCTGTCAACATTTCTTACATTTTATGATGTCACAACATTTCACAGTTTTAAATGTAAACCATCTAAATGTGTCCCACTTTATTTTCGGTTGCAGTGACCTCACTAACATGTTATTTAGTGCGCTAAAACTTCATGAGATATTTGGGCACGTAAGAAACCTCAGTGTGAAACCAACAGTGCCGAACTGTGTACTATTTGCGGTGAAATATTACAGTATGCAAATGCTGCATTGGCAGAAATATCCCACAATGCCTTACGGAAGTGACAACAAAGTTCATAAAAGGTTTAACTTTGTTAGGCATAATATATACTTTATATTAATTCAGACTTTTATTTTCACGAATCGTCATTTTAGTCGCTCGAAGTTGGCATGGGTTACCGTTCTCTCAGGAAATGACAACATAAATTACTGCTCAGTGCATCCAAAAAGACACTTATTACTGTTTATTCACACAAAAGTATGTACGATAGAGCACCTATTGAGTATGTAGTGCAGAGTATGTGATTTTGGACGAAACCTGTATATTTTCTGTATATATTAAAAGTCCCATGTTGTAAAACTGAGATTTTCTGTTTTTCTTAAAGCAGATTTAAGTGCTATATAAATACCGTGAAAGTATCAAAACGCTCAATCCACAAAGAAATACACACAGCCAGTTTTCAGAAACTGTGTAATAACAAAAGCACAAAATGCATCTGATGCCAATTTGTACCGTGAGTGGCATTTAAAGGAATCTCAGTCACCTTCTAATGATTTTGAAGACAACATGAGGAAACTAACAGAATCTAAAGAGCTGCTGCCAGAGCTGCAGCTGTGCTTAAACAGGATTCCCACACTTCATTTTAGAGGAACGCTCTAATAACCTACAGTATTACATAAGGATCAGGAATAATATGACTGCACTTCAAGAAAGACTTTTTAAACGATGTCAAGTCTGCAGTGAAAACTGAGACTGCAACTGGAGATACAGATAGTGCTGTGGTCACAAGTTCAGCTTTGGCATTTTGCAGTGTCATGATGCCATGTATAGCACGTGTCGACACACCAAAGTGTTCAGTCTTTACAGCAGAGGATATACCTCCACAGCCAAAAGCCAACCTTCTGCCAACTATAGTGTGATCTCCCTGTGATGGGAATGCCCTGTATTGATTTTATTATGTAATCATATATTGATACGTTTCAAAAATAATTAAAAACACAGAAAAAGTAAAATAGCAACTACTATTTATTATATTCTGAACACAAATACCCGATACAAATCATCTCAATATGATGTCTGATGAACACTGTCTCCCAAAACTCATCAGCTCACATCTTTAAAACTCCAGAAGACTTCTTTTAAGAGCTTCTTCCAACTCTGTTAAAAAAAATAAATAAAGCAGAATATAAGGATCCAAATTACACTACAGCACATCTTTTGTTATGCTGTAGCGTTATGCTTACACAAAGCAGACATTTTTGCAAATGTATTAAAAAGTAAAAACTGAAATATCACATTAACTTTAGTATTCATAAGTCAAGTACTTATAAACACTGACACATAGAGAACCACTAAGGCCAAAGCACAAGGAATGTTTATCAGACTAAAATCGTAAAATGTAATCACTGCAATATTTAAATAGGTACACAAAGGGCCACACAGTAGACTCAGTTGTAACTTAGGCTGCAGCAAGTTTTCTCGATAAATTGATCAGTTGTTTGGTCTACAAAATCTCAGAAAATGGTGAAAAATCAGTGTACAATTGGTCGATCAGTGTTTCCCAAAGCCCAAGATGAGGTCCTCAAACATCTTTTTGTTCACAACTCAAATATATTCAGTTTACTGTCATAGAGAAAATGTTCACATCTAAAGAGCTGGAATCAGCAAATTTCTACTTTTTTTCCCTTAAAAAACAACAACAACAAAAAAAAACTTAAACCGATTAATCAATTATCAAAATAGTTGGTGATTCATTAATTAATTAAAAACAAATCAATTTTGCAGTTCTACTTTAAAGGACCTTCACACACCAAGCTGACAGTTTGTTTTCTGGTACTGCTGTCAAACATTCAGAAACACAAAGTACTTCAAGTTTAGGTACTAATTCTTTAAATTAACTTTGATGCAGTTTTATTCAACTTAGCTGAACAAGTTACTAAGTGGTGGCCTTGGCTTTCTTTTCTTTAAATTACTCAAACCAATTAAGCAATTATCAAAATAGTTGGCAATCAATTTAAAGGTTGACAACTACTACTACTCAGCTACATACCTCTGTCTTCTTCTGCACTCATAGATGGTTCATGCTTCATCTCATCATCCGATTCATCTGCAACAGATCACAAAAAAATGAGCAGCTGATATGTTGTAAGTTGATCAAAACAAGCAAAATGAGTGACGTAATACAGCTCTTACATGTATATATGTAAAAGAAAGCTATGCTGTGTATTTGCTTGCTCGTGTATTTGTCTATGTGAGTGAGTGACACTGGTTATGTCTTGTTTAATTGCCTACTCTCATGTGCTTCACTCTCTTTGTTGGTCTGATCCATGTTCAGAAACTTCACCAGTGTTTCATCTTCAATCTCTGAAATGACAACATGAAAACAGATTTAAATGCTAAATGCAAACAGATAATGAATGTCAAAAAATTTAACTGATGTACCATTGGTGACTGGTGTAATCTCCACAGCATTGAGTACTTTTACAGTAGTGGAATTCATGTCTTTACTGCAGGTCCTGGAGCTCATGCAAGGTTCAAGCGTACAGTGTTGGGAGTGATAGTGTGTATGGAAACTTGGTACACCCATGAAACTGTCCTGACAAGCTTTACAATCTACTTCGAAGGTCTTGTCCAGGTTCAAGGCTGCGTGCTTTGTGTGGACATGAGTCTTCATCTGTGCAAAGGAAGGAACAGATATGCCACAAGGAGCGCACACATACTGGCATTTTCCTTCAGCCGACAGATTCCTCATGCATTGTGTGTAAGTAGCTTTCATCTCCTCTTTGCTCTTTTCTGATCCCATGCATGGACACGTGAGCTGACTGGTGCTTTCAGCAACGACGGGCTGAACAACTTCAGCATCATCCATACAGTAGTAGTCCTTACTGTGAATGCTCTTGTAGTGCTCCAAGAACTCGCCCTCACATTCAAACAGCATGCTGTCGCAGAGGCCGCAGAAGTGGGAGCTCTTTATCTGCCCGCCGTGCTCATTTGCGCAGTGTCTACGTACGGTGGACTCTTTAAAGAACTTCTGGGGGCAGTGTCCGCAGATGAATCTCTGAAAGCTGTGGCTGCTCACGTCGCTGCAGTGTTTGCGGACCGCCCTTTCTGAGTCAAAGACGTCCTCGCACATCCTGCACATCCAAGTCTGCTCTGCTTTTAAAGATGTCTCTACTGTGGACTGTGAGGATGACTGTAGGATGATGCCGCTGCTCGTGGATGGCTTGGCATTGATGACTGTGGCGAACTCCTCAGGCACTTCCTGTTCTGTGAAGTAGGTGTGTCCGCTGTGAGCTTCTGTAATGTGTGACAGAATATCTTCATACCGAGGCATTTCCACTTTGCACTTGTGGCAGTGGAAGAGGAAGTTGGAGAGGTGAGCTCCCCCGTGAAAGCGGCTCATATGCAGGCGGGTGATCGAAGACTCTCCCATGTGTTTGCCACACACGCCACACTGATGGAAGATTTGGTTCACGGTCAAGAGATGCCTTGTGGCTGTAGCCTCCTCTGAGAACTGTAAGCCACACTCACAGAACCACGCTGTGACCGAGTTTCTGCCGTTCATGCTCGGTCTCTTCCGTTTGGCTGGAGATTCTTCACTATGTGGCGTCTGGAGGCCAGTGGACTGTCTTTTCCTCTCTCGAGCACCCGGGGTGTGTTGAATTTCATTAAACCTGCAGTACTGAAGGAGGGCTTTCTCCATGGTTTGGTTAACCTCCACATCATGCTGGGTCGATTCTTTGTGCCTCTCGATTTCAGCTTGGCTGAGGAAGATTTTGCAGCAGAGGGAGCACTGCCCTCGCACCTGAAGCTGTTTCATTACCTGCACTACCGTTTTATCAGCCTTGGCCACTGCGCAGCCCTGTCTGCAGTGCACACTAAAAAAAGAAAAAACAAGGAAAGGAACAACACTTGAACAAAAACAGCATCTGCTATACAAACAATGCAATATCAAAAGATACTTATACATGCACAAGTACTGAATAAATTAGACTTACTTAAAGTGAGCTTGAGCTGCCTGATGTGAGATCAAAACTTTGTGACATAAAGAGCATCGGACGTTGAACGTTACATCCTTGCACAAAGTGATGAGACGGTTCTTGACATGCTGTGAGATGGGAACTGGCAGTGCTCTTCCTGTGGTTTCTTTAACAAGAGGAGAAAAGTAGGTTCACATAATCTCACTCATATAATACCTCTTGAGCCTTTTCTTTAAAGGATAACTTTGGTATTTTTCAACCTGGACCTTATTTCTCCCTGTTTTTTTGTCCAAATGACTAATATGGACAATATTTTCGTTGCAGCTGCAAAACGAACTGTAATGTAATCATTCAGAGCAACCTGGCACCCTCAGTTTATGTTCACTAAGTGTTTGTTTTTGCCAATTACAGGCTCAGATTATTATAAGTGAGTACAGAGAGCATAACTTAATGTTTTATAAAAGATTTTCAATGTCACAGCTTAATATTTAGATAATTTCGACAATGTGGACGCGACACAAGAGTCTCAGAGTTAGACTTCTCCAAGCAAGACATGCGTCAACAAACAGACTGGATCAAAAGAAAGGCATGAAAAATGTTTTATATCTCTGTAGAGTCCTTTCTATAATGTTGTCAGCCATTTATAATAACAATCTCAGCCTGTCAGTAACAAATCAAGCACTTTTAGTGGATGCAAAACTGATGGTATCAGATTGCCCCATATGATTACATCACAGCCTGTTTAACGGCTAGTGGCTGCAGCCCACTCCTTCAATACTGGACCAGTGTCAAAAAGTGTTGTCCCCATTACTCACAAAAACATGTGGGAATAGGGTCCAGGTAAAAAAAAAAAAAAAAACTAAACAAAAAAAAAAACAAAACACAGTTATCCCTTAAGATACTCTTATGTAGAATAAGCCTAAAATGACGAGGGAGATTTGACGTTTGAATATGTGAGATTTTCAATGAAGATGTATAGTAAATAAAAAATGTTCAATAAGCCTTACCACTCATGGCGAGTGACTCTGTGAAGTGGTTTTTGGCTGACATGTGCTGAAGACACTCATCTCGGTGACTGAAGAGGAAGTAGCAGGCAGGACAGGCGAAACACACAATCCGCTGAGAGGTCTGAGTGATGCTGTGGCCATCAGCAGTAGATGACGACACCTGGTGATCAAAATAATTAGTATACTACTGTAGGCCAATAGCTATTCAATTTTTACTTCAAAAACAAGAAATTATTCAAAGAGCAAGAGTTTTTAATAGCACAGTCAAAAAAGGCACAAACCTTAGACTCAACATGTTTCTTCCACGCTTCTTCAGTCTGAAAATGTCGACCACAGGCAACACAGGTGAAGAGCTCAGGGGGACATCCCTTAAGACTGATGGTTGGGTCACAAGGGGAGTGATCAAACCTACATACAAGATAGTTTACTGCAAAATATGCCATATTTGTACTCAAGGAAATGGTTCAAAAAGGTATAACAACAACACTGAAATGGACAGAAAAGGATTACCTTTTTAAGTGGCCCTCAAGGAGAGACGCATTGTCATAAACTCGACCGCAGTTGATCACTGGGCAAGTGTGTCTAGTTGAACTATTTTGAGGGAAAGAAGCATGTCCACGTCTTCTACCAAAACCAGCATTGATCACTCCAGGTCGAACACCTTAATAAACACAAAGGTACAGTATGATAACTGGACACAACTTCTCCAACATGTACATGTACGTAAAAGGGTGCTCCGTCATTAGTATGCCCTTAGTATGTCTGTTTAGACAAAAGTACATGTCAGTTATCCCTGTGAAGAAAGCGGATCACTGCAGCAGCACTGAATAGTACACTGGTAGCAATATCAAAGAGGACATGACAGACACATGCTTTAAAAGATGCTCTGCTGGCTTGAATCAACGCCAACACAGACAGATTTATCGGTGACAATGTCAGTGATTATGCAACAGATTTCTGATCCAGATTAAAAAACTGTACCTGGCATCTTCAACCACATGTTTACACAGTGCTTTGCTTCTCGATTTACGCCATTCGGAGAACTAAAAGCCAGCTCCTGCTGTCCATGAGCTCTTTGTAAGACTTGCTTCTCCTGAAAAAGAGATATAAAGAGATGAAAGATAATGGAACATATTCAGCATACTTTTTTTTTACATATGCCATTTATAACAGGTAGACAGTAGAAACCTACAGACACCGTTTAATGTTAGTTATTTAAGTTACAAACGGTATGATGTATGTAGTGAACACACTGTTCATTCTAGTACTGCAGGTTGTCAGTTATTTGCTTTCTGTGCATTCTGCCCACAAGGTGGCACTGTTATTGCTACACTTTACCTTAACTGATCCCATACAGTAAACAACACAGCAAAAAGAAATGTCTACTGAGCATTTAATACCACATTTACTCTATAAATTAAAAACGGTTATGGAGTTGTTAATGAGGTTTTGCTAGCACTGAAGTGACAGACTGGACTTTGCTGTCCTCTGCTGTGTATACAAGCACATTTTTTGTAGAGTAGCTTATAAATAAAACATTATGTATTGATAATATCGCACCACTCGGCAGTTGTAATCTGATCATATAATTGATTCAAAGTAGATCCCACAGACTGCATGAGGTGATGGCTTCTTTCCTTTCCAAAAGTTGATGTTGTGCTGGCCAAATGTGAATGTTTGGTTGGAAACACTAGAATACACAAAAGCAGCTCTAGCCCTTTTGGTGCCCTAAACAAAATTCAGATTTGCAATCGACATCACAATGGTTTAAGACAAAAAAATATGATTTTTATTTTCATAAATAACTGTTTCACTGCAATAGAAAAGATGTGAGGAAGAAGTGTGAGAGAGTTACGGGGTGGAAAGCGTATTTTGTTATTTAGCTGTTTGTTCGTTCGTTACCTCACTGCAGAAAATGAGAAAGGGCATCCACAAGCATTTTTTTAATTATTATTTTTTTTAGGGGGCGACTGGCACCTCCCAGGAGATGGTGTCCTACGTGACCATCTATATGACCTATGCCTTAAGCTGGCCCTGGGAATACAACTATCTCAGTTCTGATTACATAAATTATGAATGTGGTAACTATGAAGTATGCATTGCAACCTTTACTGCCTATTAGATTTTTGTGTTTTTGTTTGAAAAAGTGCCCAAGTCATTTTGCTTTTAAATGCCAGATGAAAAAAAAATGATTTAAGACAGTCTAATAAAGACACCTCCAAAAATGCTCACTTTATGTTGAAGCAAACTTACCTTGAACGCTCTACATTTGTCTGATCTTTCCTTTTTCTCGAGGGCCACCTGGTGTGCTAGTCTGTCCAGCGTAGATGTAACACGTGCTTTATGGCGGGTGATTTTATCCTCAATCTAAAAAGGAGAATAAAAGAAAACTCTAGACGGATACCATCTGTCTGATAATAAATATTACAAGTGTCTATTCAGCCACTCACCGTGCCTGCGGATGATGAACATCCTTCATCCTCATTATCACTCAGCAGGTCGATACATTCCAGTATTGGTCTGATGGGGCCCTCCTGAAGCAAGTACAAGACACCATGTCATTTAGTGTTAAAAAACACACCCACATTTATACGATCCATCAGTCTGCAAACACTGTACCAAGTTAAACAAAAAATGTGGTTTATTAATTTGAACATGCCCAAGAAAACAGAGGTGACCTATGTCTAATGGTGGAAAGTAACTGAGTACATTTACTCAAACCACTTAAGTAAAATATGTACTTTTACTACACTACATTTCAGAGGGAAATACTGGATTTTCTTTTTACTCCACCACGTTTATAAATCTTCCTTCCAGGTACATTTGAAATGATATGAAAATATGAGAAACATCGCAATTAAATATGGACAATCATGTGATTAACTGTGATTAACTTTTTCATCAACTGACAGCCTTAATATAATAATATAAACTCTGAAAGGTACTACTTTTACTTTAAGGATATTTTGATGCTCATTTTTACTTAAGTGAGATTTGGAAGGCAGGATTTTCTACTCAGCGGTATTAGTATGTTTACTTAAGTAAAATGTCTGAGTACTTCTTTCACCACTGCCTACAGTCACAATATATGGAGCAGCAGCTTATATTGTTCAGTGAATCAAATGAGACATATTTCTGAATGAAGTACAACAGCAGTCTGATTATCAGGCTGGGTCAAGATGTCTCAATGTCAAGAGACAAAGTAAGCAAATGCATATTTTACACCTCATCCTTTGAACCTATTGATTGTTTTAATAGATAAAGTGTGACTTACTGATACAAACTCCACGTCCTCCACCTCATCGTCCTCTGCTTGTGTTGGTGAAGACATTTATCTGAGGAAAATAAGCAAATAAGCAATGTACACATCCAACTGTACCTTAACCGCTAGGCCTGCTAACTCAAATTTAAGGCAGAAATCCATTACCGTTTTATAAACACGCCTATTACTCGCCAACCATGAACAACAGCACGAAAATAAGCGTTTAGTTACAGTAATAGTTGCCTGACATTTGGCCACACTAAAGTAAATAGGTCAGCTGGCTACCGGAGCACAGTTGTCATATCTGGCAGACGTTGCTAGCATTGCTAAGGTAAGCTTGCTCAAAAACTGATGTTAAAATGTCGTAAACTACGTCTGGAGTCAGTTATTATACTCAGCAACAGTTCAGGAGACTTCGCGTCGATATGAGGCTTGCATAAGTTAACAAAAACACGACTTACTCCGGTGTAATGCAGGGCTTGGAGGGGCTACTACTGTTCCTCTTCAGTGCTGCCACTGGCGGTGGGAAGCTACATTTCAACGGTCTAAATCACGGTGCTGCTGCAGTACAGTTCTCGGCCACCACTGGCAGCACTGAGCAACGAGCTGATGTGCAGCACCTCAACCGCTGAGCGAGGAAGAAATTTGGCGCCTCAGTGGCATTTTCAATCGATGTAAGTCGTATTTCTGCAACGTTACACACATTTGACGTCGTTGTGAAGTAGCCTAACATGTCGCCGAGAAGTTCACCTTTCATTCGATGTGTTTGTACTGCCAACCATCTTCTGTTCAGCAACTTTATTAGCAGCAATGGTTGAGTCACTGACGGCAGAGCTTACGGCTGGGTAGGCTAGCGTTAGCTTACCGACGTTTGCGGATGCAACGCTCCATCTACCTAATGCAAGGTAAACACGCTACGGTTTGACGTTAATCAAACATGTTTGGAATCAACAGATAAATGAAGCTGAGCATGACATTACCTACTGTTTATTGTGGTGGCTCCTCAGTAGACAGTAGCTAGCTACAACATCCCAAATCACAGTAAACGCAGCTAGTCTGGTCTGAGACGTCACGTGTAAGCGAGGCGCTCCTTTTTGTATGCGGAGTGTGCCGTACGGGTGGGGTTACTGGTTGTTGAGAGGGAACAAACGCGAGACAAACTCCGCCCGTGTGTCCTCATCTAGCCCGGGCTGAAGTGTGACTGTAACTGCAACTTATATGCAACAACAAGTGTGGCCATGCTGGAGTAATAACTGTGCACAAATGCTTTAATAATATATACGGTACATTAATTCATTACGATTACGTGAACGTATGTTGTAACGATAGACTTTAAACAACATTCATGTCTGAGTAATTAGCAGTATCTAATGCAAGCCTCTCATTGGTTTCAGTCTTCTTGGACAACTCATGAACATGGGAAGAACAACACAGAAACTACCAGGAAAAATGTGAGTATACAAATAATAACAAGCTTATGATATTACTATAAATACATGTCTATATAAACAGAAGACGTGCAATAAAATGTGTACATGTGGTGCAAAAAACAACACATGCTGACATACTCTAAAATCACCATAATTAACTGTATCGGCATAAACTGCATCAGTGATGTCAATAGGTTTTCAATGTAGTGAGGCCCCTATATGACACAAACTGAACATATACTCTATGCCGTCATAAATAGAATATTTTATACCACATAGGGGAGAGTGGGGTGATTTGAGCCTGTGAGGAAGTTGAGCCACCCCTTGTTTCTGGACAATTGTAGACAAAATTGGTCATGTGACCACCCATTTTTGGAGAGTCATCCATTTTATTTGCTCTGCCAAGGAGAGACCACGGATGTATAAAGAGAACTTGATACAGCGTTGGAGGCGAGGCTCCGTTCATTCTTATGAAAGTTGCTTAGTGGTGCATGAAATCAATGGGTAGACTTCCGGGTTTGGAAAAGTACCTGGGTCTTCCGGGTCTTACTGGGCCTTAGTGTGCATGTCCAATATGTGCAGTAGCATCCACTCAGTTACATGACTCAGCCACAGTTTCCCAACATCACAGCTTGCAATGTTGTCATGGTCTGGGTCATCACAGACATAAACAGAGGAAGGAAATAACACTGGATTCAGATATTAGTGTGTTTTACAATTTTTAGGACCTAATGATTTGAATAAAGGATATTAGAGTGTTCGTACTGAGGAGTTAGTCCCCCCCCCAAAAAAGAACCCTATCCACTGAGTTACAGATGTCTCTGTATATAAGTCTACGAGAAAAAGTCTCTACCACCGTTGGCCACTACAACTGTGTTGGGATCAACGACCGCCGCTGGGGGCTTGACAGAGATCCATATGACAAGTGGTAAGCACATTTAGATTAAAAAAATATCTTTTTGCCATTCAACATGATTTTTTTTTAATGTTCAAGGAGTCATGATTCTTGTGTCTGAACAATTACAGACAAGTTTGAAAAAATCTCACACATGTTTGTACTTTAGGAAGTTACAATATGAGGCTACACTGTTAGCATGACGTTAGCTTAGCTTAGACGTTAGTTTATTAAATTGGTGGAGTGTCTCAGCTCACCCCACTCTCCCCTATCCTTTTCAGTACACACAGACTCATTCATATGGTTACTGCTTGTATGCTAATGTATCTTTTGGGAATAACATTCATTCATTATACCTCATAATGCTACATGACAACATACATATAAAAGAATAACCATAACATAACATTCCAACATATGTTGGATATATGTATGGTAACAATATGTTCTCGTGGTGTAAAATATATGGTGTCTTGGTTTATTGCATATATGGACATATGGCATGTGCACAAACAATATGGCTGTTACATATGTGAAGGCAGCGCTTGTTAACATATTATACATACTATATGTGTCTGGTTCTTTTGTCTATAGGTGCAGAATGGCTCTTTTAAAATTGAAAATAAACTATTTTTTTCTCCCATTACATTTTGTCTGTCTGAGTCTTTCATATGTCTGAAGAAAAAAAACTGCTCCAAATGATATCAGTTCATCCCAGAATTACATAACCCATGTTGGATTATGATTAGAGTTGGTTTCTATTTTTCTCCCTAATCCTGAAAGTGTCTGTTCATAGCACCTGTCTCGTTTCAGGGCCGTCAGTACAGCAGGGTACTACATTTTACTAAACTATACAGCAAAATAAGACATATTGTATCACCAGTAATAATATTTAGTGACATATGTCAGGATAACATTACAATCTGTACCCTACAGAGCTTGACAGACACATAGGTCTGTAGTAGTCTTATTGTTATTAATATGACAGCAGTATTATCCTTTTGGTCAGCCGACTCTGCAGCAGATTACTGCGATGCTCAGCTGAATCTGCTGACTCTCCCTGCTGCCCCTGTTAGGAAATAAATAAATAAATAAAACTTGAGTCTCTGCTGAGTCATGCGTTGTACCTCACAATAATGATATCAATAGTCTGGGCCGTCTACTTTGAACCTGTGCGCTTCGTGCGGTTTTCTGTGCGATGCTTCCCGTCTGTCAGTCTTCATATTCGCATCTTGAGCATCCAGCGACACATCGGCTGGAGCGGAGCCTGCTGGGCTGTCTGAGGCTGCGGGATCTGTCCTACATCTCGCCTTATGATGATTGCGGCGGCGTTTTTGGTCCTGTTAAGGCCGTACAGTATTCAGTGCGTGCTGCTGCTGTTGTTGCTTTTGCTCGGGACTATTGCGACTATTTTGTTTTTCTGCTGCTGGCATCGAAGGCTTCGCGATGGAAAGCATCCAATAAAATCAGTGCTCTCCGGACGCACCAAGAGCCGCGGTGAGTATAGCGCAGATCAGGCCAGCCGCATCTCCGCATCCTGTCTGTTCACTGCATGTTCTGCATGTAGTCATAGTCTGTTTTTATCTGTTCTAGCAAGCAGTCTGTCCGTAACCTATCTGCAGTGTGGGCTGAAGGAGAAAACAAACACTCGTGGGCGTTAATAAGTGTGAAGACTGAGGGTGTTAGTTTGTAGCCTAGCCCAAAAGATCTGTGATTATTGTTAATCAGATAAACATTAATATCTGGCATGACATAGGCTACTTTATGGTAAATATTACATCATAATGTGTGATTCTAACATCTGTTATCTGTCCTGTAGTGGGCCTCCGGTCACATCATTTTCGATCAGAGGTAGGATGAACTTTTCTCATTATGGGTTTGAGTCAGTCTTGTGTGATATTTAACAGCTAGGAATCATCAGGGGTTGAATGTGCGAAAGCCTGATGTAGCATACGAGCTCATCAGGATTAATATGAGACGCGCTTCACCCAGAAGCCTGTTTATTTGGACTTTAACAGAACTGCGTGACTATTTTAAGGACCGCGATGTGCGCAATGCGCATGTGTTAGGCTATCAATAAATAATGTGGGTGATTTTGCAGTTTCATTCTTTGAGGAGGGTTAAACTCTGTACACAGTGTATTCTTAGAAACACAAGTGTAATGAGCTGATAGAAACACACTTTATTTTATGAGATGTTACATAAGCTATGTCATCGCGTTTGGTGCCCAAATGCGTCAAGTAGAGCTTTGTTTCCGTTTTACGCACTTTGATGTCAAGATAAAATACGAAATTTAAGTGATGAAAATGCACGAAAACGGCTGAAAACTAGCATCACCACCAAACTGCCATCCTATAACTAAAAATGTTATAGCAAAAGTTGCTGTAGTAAATGTGTTTCAGTAACTTATCTGGATGGCATATGGAAAGGTTTTGTTTATTCAAACAATAAAAGGAGGTTGGTGAGAAGCAACTGTGAACTATAAACTTTTGGCAAACTCATAATTTACTGGCAGTGCCATATAGGCAGCTATCAGTTTTATTGCTGTAGATTACATTTGCATACCTAGAAATCAACCTTTTAGGGGTTTTATTTTGGTGACTCAGTGGTTGTGAAGTTCCTAATGCAAAATATTTCCCTCCTCTGTAGGTTATGTTATTGAACCACAGGACACTGAATCCCTACTGGCTCTGTACTGTATAGCTGGTAGGGATTCAGTATCATGTTCAAGGACACAGCAGCAGGACAGTTGCTGAGCTTCAGTACTGAAGAACAGTCTCATTCATTACCTTCAAAAATAAACTTGTAAAAAACGTTTTGAAATTTGTGTTTGCTGGATTACTTCTCTGTTGTTACAGTGCTAATTGGCATTGTATTTTACATCGTTGGAAAGTCTGTTTATTTACCTTCACAATGATGTCCAATTAGTAAGGGTAATGCATTTGTGGGATGAGCAGCACAGCTGATTGTGTGGGTAACGCCCAAGTGAAATTTGCCAGAATTCTCAAACACCACAAGACAAGACCACAGGATCATAAAGTGATCCATTTCATTCTGAAACGTTAGTATTTTCAAAAACAACATGGCTCAGTTCAAAATTGTGTTTCAAAACAAAACTCCTCATCTCTTCTCTGACATGATTTGATCAGATGATTTGCTTCTAATCAGTTGAGCTCAAACAAGAGTCAGTACCAACAGGAGAATACACCGTTTAGCACTGGCAGGGAATTTTGGCAAATTTCACTTGGGCACTACTCACATAATCAGCTGTGCTGCTCATCCCACAAATGCATTACCCTTACTAATTGGACATCGTTGTGAAGGTAAATAAACAGGCTTTCCAACAATGTTAAATACAATGCCAATTATCATTGTAACAACAGAGAAATAATCCACATATTTCCAACCTTTTCTATGAGTGTATAAATAGACATTTCAAAGCAGAAATCAATAGAAAAAAGTCAAGCTGGTACACTGACTTGTTTGCTTGTCCTTCTCCTGTAGTGATTGGAGTTGCTGAATCATCTTTCACACGTCTGAAATCTAGGCCACAACAGTGCCTCCTTAGCTTAAGAAACCTGAATGGAATTACAGTTATTACGATGAGAGCTTTTAATTTCTTTTGCTGTGTCTGCTGAAAGTCGAATCTGTTGCCAGCTTGACATCTGCTCATGTTTCCCAGGGCTTCAGACACAGTCCACGTCACGCCCGAAGGAGCATACATGCTCGAGTGACAGAGGAAAAACCAAATCCGGTGGAGATTCCTGAGAGCGAACCCGATTCATCATCGTCTCTAAGAAAACGCAAAGTGAAGAAGAGAGTCCTGCCAGAATTTTACCAGTCTGTACAAGTCACCCCCACACGCAAACCTGTAGGTACCCCCCTTACCTGTAACCATTAATACCTCCACAGGGTGCCTTTGAACTTGGTAATGATTTAGCAGCTTGCTGAAGGACAAGGGTTTGTGTACAGGGTGTCAACCTTGAAGGATGCTCATTTATAGATTTTTTTGTTATTGTGTTCCCTGTGTGTGTTGTTTAGTTATTGATCATAAAATGGATTTAAAAAAGCAAACACTTTTGATTATAGTCATTCAAACATGTGAGTCAGACCTTCAGGTTTAACATAAAAGTAAATCTGCGTCTCAAAGTCATTTGAAGGGACTTCTAACGGCATATTCTATAGCACCCATCCTTCGGTTCCCCTTCAGGTAAACACTGTTATCTCTGTCAGCACTGTTGTCATTGTTTGCACAGTTAGCGTTGCTAGCATCGTTAGCTGCTAGCCGCGGCTCGCCGTCGCCATGTTGAGAGCCGTTGAGAGGCAGTAGAAATGCTCCCAATCCCATGTTTAGCTCCTTTACCAAAATCACAGCACGTTTAACTCATTTAAAAGTCATGAATCTATGTATCATTCACTAGATGGCCATAAATATTTACCTCAGGGAGTTCACAAGCATATCAGGCGTATTTACTGATTTACAGTTTGAATTTCAAGTAAGAATCCTGTACAAGAATTAGTTTTGGCTTCATTTGTAGTCATTTTAGTTGACATGATGGTACGTGTCCTCTCTAATACTCTGACTAACAAAATACTATGTTGGCATGGGAACATAATATGTATTCTTGCATGGATCAACAGCTCAGCTCTTTAGGCCTTGAGCATTTCCTTTCTGCATCTTTATTTCTCCCTGTGAATTACAAACAAGAATGTGCTCATCATCCTTCAATACTTTCACCAGTTTCAGACAGTGCTGTTAAAAAGTAAAGTGAGGAGAGAGACAGTATAACATCTGACCCACATATTGATCCATTACTTCCTGGAAGGGAACATGCGAGTACAGGAAGAGAAAGCTAAAGAAAGACAGGGCCTCAGATTGAAATGTGTACTGATGGGAACATAAGGCGAAACCACACTGAACCCTTTTGGTTTGTTGGGTTTTCTTTATGTGCAGATGCTCTAATCTGATCTAATCTTTTTCTTGTTCCAGAGAAACGAAACCTGATCCCACTTTCACAACATGACCGAGTCTGTGGGTGTTTTTTCACTGATTGTGTCCAAACTATTATATATCCTACACAATCATTATCTATACTGCATAGGGCTATAGCTGTTACTGCTGTGTACAATTCTGATTTAGTACAAGACTTGACATGTCAATGATGTTTGAACTGACCATGTTCAGAGGAACTTATTGATCTGTCTGAAGCTGTTGTAACTCCCTGCTTCAACTAGTTGTGTTGCAATACTGCAGATAACAGGTTCAAAAACATACATATCAACTTGGTCAGAGTTATGTCAGTATGTTACCATCACTTATGATGGGTAAAAATCATTTTGTTGCCATGGGTAAGACAAAATACACTTCATATTTATATTGTATGGATACATTTGGTTTTCTGGGGAAATATATAACCTAGCTTTAGGAAAAGATAAACAATCCTATATTTGGCCAATATTGTTGTTTTTTTAATTCAAAAGACAGAAGAGTTTCACATATTGCTTGATTCACAACAAGAAGAGCTATTTGATGATTTATGGAATCACAAGAGCGCAACGATGTGCTGTAAGTGAGCAGACTTTAACATGTAATAGCTCTTCATAAAGCCTGGATCAGATCACCATGCATCATTCATGATATATTAGCATGGGTAGCCTACACATGAATGAACATGAATGATCCCGAATGACTGCCTTGTTTCGTTGAAACCATATTTTGTTTTTTTTAACTGATAATCTTTCAGTGTAAATGAACTACTTTACATATTCTGTTCACAGCAGGTCAAGCAGTTGCAATCCTGATTTTATTGTATGTACAGGGGGAGTACAGTGTACAGTGTGCAATGCTAATGAAGCTGGTCATGAATGGAGTATTTTATAAATGTATCTGGATTTGTTATTTTGAGTGTGACTTGTATTGAATGAGAACTGCACATTTAGCAAATAGAGTATTCTAAGTATTGTGTCAGGACATTTTTTCCCTGCAGCCACTGTATTTTCAAATGTTACTGACGAAGATAGTCAAGTAGGTGACACGTTTTTAACAGAGCAAAGAATATTAGGTGTTAATAAAGAAGAAAGCTTTTTATACATTCCCTTATGGGGAAGATAAGCTTTGTATGAAGTGACAGCTATCAACTATTCTTTTGTCTGTACAGTTTGCTGCTTATAGGAATGAAAATGAAAAGCCAGCATTCACTTTCCTTGAATCATGTAGTTTTTTTCATATAGTGGCAGGAATTATAAATTAGCAGAAAGCTGCTAAAATTTGCAATGCTAAGCTGCCTTCTCAACACTGACTTTTATCCTGATGAAAAGTGATGCAATGATGTAAAGGCGGCTAATATTAACAGCATGTTGCTTTTATCAGCCCTGATCCAGTTCCAGGAACAGATTCTCATTACTACTGCTGTTTAAAAATAGAAATGATGTTGTGCACCCCTGTAGAAATACTGTCAGAAACTTTCAAGTTTATCCTCCGCATTATCCTTAACATTTCATGTGCTACCACAAGTTTACCTTTTAACAACATCAAGAAGACAATCCAGGCTGAAGACTCGTTTCCTAATAATGTTCACAAATTAGCACTGAAATCTTCAGGATAGCGGTCTGTGTCAGGTTGCATTTAGCAAATGTAGTGTCATCATACAGGTATTTTGCACCCAACCCCTCGCCTCTACTATTACGTTGTGTTTACCTTCTGTTGCTCAATCTCAGGTGTGTCAGGTTGCAGCAGGACATTGCAACAGAAAGCTGCTCATTTATCATTTTCATATTACAATTGTGTTGCAGTTCTAGTAAGAAATAAACGTCAGCACTGATTCAAGAAAGCAGAACGCATCACCCCCAAAAGGATGCATTTACAGGGGAACTGTGCCCTAAGACAGTCCAGAAAAATCTAAATAAACATGAACAACTCTCTCAAATCTAAAAACTGGAGTGCTTAAAGTCAAATGTGTGATGTCATAACAAGTGGCATATTTCATGGTTCATGTTGTATTCAATACATAACAATAACAATACAGGGCAACTGATTAACTGTGCAGTTAACCTGAATAGTGAATGCAACAACTGCAGGAAGTTTGTGTAAAACAAGTGATTTTTGTTGAATTTTGAGCAGATTATTTCCTGTGAATATTGCATCACAGATGGGTTTTCCTGTTATTTTTTGTCATGTTTAATACCAATCTCTGTCTCTATTATGTGCTATTTTCATTTTATTATTATTTTAACAATCTTTCATACTTAATAGGCTTTTATTTTTACAATTTCAGTATTCAATGTTCTTCTCCCTGATATTCGGCCATGCTCTGGTTGTTTTAACTGTGAATGAGGCTGTTTAGCAGAGTGTGTTTATAACTTGTGTTCAGGTCTTCACTGTGTCCTTACTCTGTTTATATTGTTAAATAATAATTCAAACTGTAAAAGTAACAATTTCATTTAGTTTTCTTCACATGAATGAATGAATGAATGAATGCTGGGATTAAGTCCCACTGTTTTATTTTTTTGATAAAACATATAGCTCTGGCAACCCACAGGTTGGGAACCAGTGTGCTATGACATAACACAAGTTTGAGACAAATGGTGCCTTCAGATGAAACTCGAACTCGTGTTTACTGTTGGGAAGTCCTGAATGCTTGGCGTTCAAGTGGTAACGTTACTGTCGGTGTCCAGACGCCCAGAGGCTAACAATTTAGCAAGCTAGCAAGTGGGTAACACAATGCAGTAAACAATATACAATTAAAATATAATAACTTATTATACACCGAAAAATGAACTTCCATGGGCTCCGCCATTTCTGACAACGTCAACAACCACATCACAAGTCGTGAACTCTGAGCTTTCAGAAATGTCCCGTTTACCAGGTCAAATACCACATGAGGGGGGCATTGATGTGAACTCTACAACCCCATTTGAAGGCACCATTGCTTCTCTGGGTTCTGGCTTTGAGAGAGAGCAGCTTATGTTCATAAGATTTGACTGAACTTTAGTAGGCTATGGAAATAACATAGGCTGTAGAAATTATAATGGGTGGTGTTCCCCTTTAATGGTGTGGACTTTTTTAATTAGTTTTTGGTTAAATGAGTTTAAATTTAATCCCTGTTAAACCTACTTAAACCGAGTGCAATCCTGTTTTTTGTGCTCCCATGGTCCTCTCCATCCTCTCAGGTAATTAGCTCACCATATGAGTAGGCTTTCCCTGCGCCCTACACCCCACCCACAGTGTGTAGGCGGTTATGTCATTGTGTGTCAGCAATCTGCTCTTTGGGGATCTAATGTGAATCTGTTGTAAAGCCCCTGTCCTCTCATTACCCCCGCTTTTGATGTGTATCTGTAAACCACCCAGCACCTTTGTGTAGGGATGGCGCTCTAACACC
Organism: Pterois miles; assembly: GCA_947000775.1. Taxonomy (NCBI): domain Eukaryota; kingdom Metazoa; phylum Chordata; class Actinopteri; order Perciformes; family Scorpaenidae; genus Pterois; species Pterois miles. The sequence continues at coordinate 12,595,456 of CAMQGK010000341.1, forward strand.
GCCGTCGCTGTTGGAGCTGCTGTTGTTGGCTACACCGGGTATGACGCGCAGACACATGCAGTCTGCTCTCCCATCACGGTCCAGCTCTGCCTCGACAGCACACAGCGTACCATCCGCTCAGCCCTCTGGAGATGTCTGACATCACCTCACATCCTTAATGCGTGGATAAGGGACGAGCTCGTGGCCGGAGAGCATCCCTCTAAGGGCGTGGCAGCACCCTCTATACATACTGACGCACAAAATGTGTGACTGAGGGGTGGAAGCTTATTACGCCCAAATAGGATTGTTATTTTTCTTCCAGCTGACAGCTCTCGATGTATACAGTGGTAAGTCTTATTGTTGACCTGGCGGGGGAGCCAGATACTATTGATTTCCACGTTGCCTTTTTATTTGGCACTATCTTTTTATTGTTATGATCATTGCGAGCCGGAGGCGTCCTCACTCCTACGCTTACATTACGCACTTTGACCCGCGGTGGTGAGAAATAACGTGATTTGTGCCTGTGCTGTGTGCTCATTCATGTTGGTTGTGTGCGTGTGTATGTGTATGGCAAGCATTGTTCTTCTTCTTTACCCCCGTTTTCTTTTGTCTCACAGAGCTCCAGTTCGGGGAACCCTTCCCTGCACGGCTCCATGTCTTCCTCGGCGGATTTCTCAGACGAGGATGACTACAGTGTGAAATCTGGGTCGGCATCACCTGCACCCGGGGACACTTTACCCTGGAACCTGCCCAGGCATGAGCGGTCCAAGCGGAAAATCCAGGGAGGATCCGTGCTGGATCCAGCGGAGAGAGCCGTGCTCCGGATCGCAGGTGAGTGGCAGTCTCCTTGTTGTCCGATATCACATGCTAATGAACTGTAAGGAGATAAACAATGAGCGGATAGGCTGCGATATGCGGAGCATATGGGGGCTGCATGAGCGACTAGTCGAGGTGTATCTCCCCAGTTTTATTTAGGGACATAATCAGGGTCTGGATTTGTGGGAGCCTACATGTGATGGTATTTTGGGCTGCTCCTATTTCGGATATGATGCGTTAAAACTAGGTTAATTGTAGGGTTTTTGGATAGCCTATGTAGGGGTTTTCTCAGTAGCTTAAAGATCAATTTTTATGAATTATTTCAACAGAAGTTGATATTAAAAGTCAGGTTGGTAAGATCAGAAAATAACTCAAATCCCCCTGACGTGGACTCGTGTTTGTTTCACACTGATTACATGCTTTGAGGGCTAAAATTTGATAGCACTTAATTATTTTAGAATGATACTTGGACATAATTTGACGTTGTAAAATCCCTCAGATACACACCTCAATAGGCTACTCTCAAAAAGTAAGCACAACTACAAGCCAAGTATACTTTTCTGCAGACCTATAAGACAAGAATACTTAATTATACATTTCTTGAATATATCTAAATCAAAACATGTACAGACATGAAGTACAAATAGGCATATGAGTCAAGTATACTTAGACTTTTCTATACATAGACTTTTCTGTGTACTTGTCCGTATAAGCCAAGTGTACTTTTCTGTATACTTGTCATTATGAAACATGTATACTTTTGTTAAGTATATTTCCAATACGTACATAAAAAGTAAACTGAAAGTATTCTCTCTTTTAAGTTTAATAGAAGTACACTACTAGAACACTTGAATGAATAAATCTTTTTGGTAGGCCCATCAGATGTCGATATTGGGACCTTTCGGGGTGAAGTTTGGCACCTTATGTAAATCAGAGTGACATTAGTGACAGCTGATGGACAGCAAAGACATTTCAAACAGTAGTCTTGTAAACTGGCCACTGTTTTAATGTTTGAAGTCGTTGGCAGGTGGACAGCGATGAAAAAGATCGTGGTCCATGTTACTAGCCGGTACAGAGGCGCCTGACAAGGAAAAGCGTTTATTATTACACACTGTAAAAAATGAACAACTCAGTCAGTCCAGTTTTGACGTCTTATTTTGCCTACTGGTGCCTATTCATGCACATTTGGTAAGACCTGGGAATAGTTAGCCTCTTGTGTTAAGAAAACTAGATTTTATTGTTATTATAATTTTATTCAAGACTCTGTTTTGGCTCAATTGACTTTTTAAGAGAGACATTTTTTGCAGTGCAGCACGTCCGGCAGTCCTTCCTATCAATCTGGTGCGCTCCAGAGAGGAAGTGTCGCCTATTGGACGGAGCGCAGACAAGGGAGGGATGTAGGGCGTTTCCTTCAGTGCAACAACAGCGCCGATCACTCTTGAGTCCTCAGCACATACACATGCATACAAAAACACACACATACACACACGCACACACACGCTGTGTCCCTGTCCGCCGCTGGTGAATGTCCAGTTTGCGGAGCCCGGGTTATGGCTCAGTACGCACCGCAGGGTTATGGTCTCACGGACGAACAGGAATACCTCCAAGCCTATGAGGATGTTTTGGAAAAATATAAAGGTAGGATCGGTGCATATTGGGTCTTGTTTAGGCTTTGGGGACGATGAAGAAATTGCCCGATTGCTGCTTGACAGTTCAATAAATGTCAGCCTGCCCCCTCGCTCTGTGGTGACTGGCTGGTCTTGGTGTCTTTATCCCTGCTGCAGTGGAAAAGTGGGAATATTTCCTGCATGACATCACAATTAAGCTGCATTTTAGTAGCCAAGACAAAGGCTTTATTATGAGTTTTTATATGTTCTCAGTTGATTATAAGATTAGATGATTATTTTTGTTTAGCTTCGCTTATTTGGAAATATTAACCAGTGTCTGCATCGCTTATTGTCAAACTGAGTGGTCGAAATAGAGAAATCAATTCTGTTGTTTGAGTAAATCACACTTACACAATGTAAATTATCTATTATTGTGGTGAATATCATTGACTGAATTGTGTTTCAAGGCAGACAGGACAATGGCATAACAGGGTGAGGTGTTAGCTCTTGTGTCACTTCATGTAGCTGCTCCTTTTGGGTCTATATGATCTCATTAATTAGAGCAGATCCATCACACTTGAGAGGTCCATGTTATTCAGCATCTCTTTGACAGCTATAGAGCTCACTGACAAAATCACATACATGCACTCTGAGGCCAGGCCTGAGGAGATTGGGAAGAGCTGAACTCAAACTGACAGCAGTGGTTTTAACTCTTGTGCTTCATCTCCTCAGAGGAAACCGAAGCAAAACGGCACTAAATAGCATATAATGTGCACTGTTGTACTGAATGCTTGCCGTGAGCGTGTTCCTCTCTCAGCTGTTGAGTGTCGTAGTCAGCAGGGACAGTCAGCTGTGGTATAAGGCTTAAACTCCAACTCTAATGGGATCATATGATGTAGCATGATCAGGAATCTCGAGCTGTTGTCTTCAGGCAGAGGAGCTGTGACACGCAGCGAGCTTCTATCACTAAACTACCATCCTGCGATTAGTTTTTACATTTTATTTGTTGATTATTGGGGGATGTTCGATTCCTGTCAGTTGTTGCATGAACGATGAACTTTGCAAAGAACGGTAAGGCATTTTTTTGGTATTTTCTTGATATTTTACCAACAGATTTCAAAGTTTATAGAAGCGTTGCGTCTCACAAAAATACTGCTGATTTTTTTTGTTTCGTCCATTTTTTCACATTTAAAACTGACTCAATTTAGTGTCATTTACATTTCTTACCAGTATTCTTCTACTCATAAATATGTGGCTATTTAGTGATCTTGGTAGAAACTTGAGATCAGCTGGTGGGCAAATCATTACTTCTTGCAAACTCGCCTACAACCCTGTTTCCATCAGCTTTGTTTCCAGCAGTCTCCTCATGGCAGAAAAACAAAACATTTCAGCTTTGACTGTTGAAGCAGAAAGAAGTTATCACCATTATTTACGAGAGTTTAGTTAAGGAGCGAAGAGTACCAGTTCATAATTTATTTGCAAAGTTGTGGGCTTCTTGTGTCTGAGAATGAGATGATGATTTACACATTGAGATTTACACAAAATAAATCAAACATAATTTTATGTGAGAAGAAAGCTTTAGAAAGTTAGATCTTAGTTTGTAGAATCTACTCCGTGCATTGCCATCGTAAGAAGTATATTTGAGTACAAATAACTGATAAGGCTGAGGAATGTATGTCGATGTTTTACATCAAATACCGTCTACCTTTTTAAACCAATTCAGTTCTCACTGTAAATTTGTCTTCTCGTGAAGTCATGACAATGTCTTCGAACTGTATTTATTGTTTCCATAAATAAGTTTGTTTGCTTCTCCACAGCTGAGGTATTTTTCTATAGGCTAATAGCTGGAAAAAAGTCACTGCTTTTATTGTTATTTTAGTTTTTTTTGCAGCTGATGGGATCATCCAGAGCCACAAGCTTCTGTCCATGTGATGCGAAGAGAATAACATGGAGACATTTTCATAACAACATTATCAATAGTAACCAACAAACACAACCAAGCAGACAAGTAAACAGCCAGGGGGCTACCACTGTAACAGAATGGTCTTTGTCTCGTCAAATCAAGACGGATCATTTTCACAATCAACCATGGAAGTTTGGGCAAATATATTTGTTATTATTTGGGCTGTCAACACCATAATAAAAATAATATGTCAACGCAAATTCATTTTAACGCCACTAATTTCTTTAATGTAATTAAACTCAGAGGTTGTAGCGGGCTCAATTTTAAAGCTAGAGTGAAGATCCTGGCATGACATGAAACTAGAAAACCTAAGGAATCCAGTGGTATCACGTCGGCTTGTCAGGATAAATAATGCTAAATAACACTCCAGCTAACGTTTAGCGAGGAAAAACTGGCATGGTTGTTCCAAAGGGGTCCCTTGACCTCTGACCTCAAGATATGTGAATGAAAATGGGTTCTATGGGTACCCACAAGTCTCCCCTTTACAGACATGTCCACTTTATGATAATCACATAGTAGTGTGGGGCAAGTCGTAGTCAAGTCATAGTCAACACTGACAGCTGTTGTTGACTGTTGGGCTTCAGTTTGCCACGCATGATTTAAGATATTAAGATAAGATATATTTAAGATGCTAAATGCAGTACCTGTGAGGGTTTCTGGATAATATTTGGCACTGTTTTGTGTTAAGTGATATATATATATATATATATATATATATATATATATATATATATATATATATATATATATATATATATATATATATATATATATATATATATATATATCCCTAGACAGCCCTAGTTATTATCTGTGCTGTTGATCTTGTTTTCTGTCACACCTCTGGGTGAATGTCAGCTGTCAGTTTCCGAGTAAAGATTAAAAAAAAAAAAAAAAGGGTGGAAAAAGACGTACAGGCTTTGCTGTGATGAGTGCGTGCCGTGTAATGTGTTTGGTCATGCACTTGTTCACCACCAGTGTGACTTTTGGTGAACTCCGTTACAAATAATTTGACAAATTTCAAGATTAAAGAAATGCTGTATGAAGCTCTGAACTGTGTTTGAAAGTTTAGTCTGAGTTTTTGGTGACTAAGCAAAACCGTCACCGTTGACTGGGATCATGCACGTAGTTGTTATTGCTCTAGCTGTAAGAAAGAATGCCACACTAATTAGGCATTAGAGTTAATAGCACACTTAACAGAGGATTTGTCGTGGGTTGGGCAGAAATTCAATGCAGGCTTTACAAAAGAATGTACACTTGAGGAATGAGTTAAATACACGGTTTCTTAGACACATACAACAGTTCACGGTGCTGGGCAGTGGCTGTGTGGGATCACACTGTTCCTGCAGAGCCTGCTCAGCAGGCCGTCAGCATGAAGGAGCCATTGAGTTCCCCAACAGTTGATCGTCCTCTGACATCAGGTCGGATTTAATGGATCAGACATTTGGTGGTTCAGTCAGCCCTTCTTGAGTTGCTGTTATTTTGTATTTAAGATGCCATATAGCGCAATTTTTCGTTTTAACCCAAATAAATGTCTTTCTAATCGAGAGCCCTGATAGAAAATTTGAATTCAAGCTGGAGAAACATTTTATCATAAAAATTTCTGACTCGATATTCTGTGTTCATGCACAGTTTTTTATTTATTATTAGGGCTGTCAATCGATTAAAATATTTAATCGCGTGATTGTTCTTAGTTAATTACGATTAATGACAAATTAATCACACATTTGTTATCAGTTCAAAATGTACCTTAAAGGGAGATTTGACAAGTATTTAATTCTCTTATCAACATAGGAGTGGTCAAATATGCTGCTTTATGCAAATATATGTATATATTTATTATTGGAAATCAATTAACAACACAAAACAATGAGAAAAATTGTCCAGAAACCCTCACGGGTACTGCATTTAGTGTAAAAAATATGCTCAAATCATAACATGACAAACTCGTGCCCACATATGTTGAGGTCAAACGACCCCTCTGAAAATGTCAGTTTCTATTTAGTAACATTAAAACATTCATAAGGCTTATTGTGTAATATGATAAAAGTATAAGATCAGTCTTTCTGTGAACGTCGGCAGACTCAGACATATGCTGACTGATTTAATGTCTTTAAGGAGAATTACGTTAGATGACAGCCATATGCAGCACAGAGCTAGTCTTAGGACACCAGCTCTGTATTAGCTGTGTGTTGTAGGAGGGCGTGGCCTGTCTGTGAATCACTGCAGTCTGCATCATGATTTCATCTCTCTTTACGAAAAGGATTTCTGTAGATACAATATAGAAGCATATCTATAATTGTTAAAATCTGCCTTCTTACTCTTTCATTATCAAACCCAGCGCTGACGAGCGCGAGAGGTTTGTGTTTTTTGCACAGTCACTGCCTTTGTCCATCCTCCTGGGCCGTGCCCAGCCCAACCCCTCTGCTCTATGTCGACAGCCCACTCATCACATTCAAACGGCCCAGTGGCCCACACACACAGCCTGCTGCCTCTATGGAGACTGTCTGCTGCCGTACAAAAGACACTTTGTTTTTAGGCGATCAGCATCCAAGTTCCAGAGACCTGTTCACATGTCAAGTTGATGGCAGTACTGACACTCCTTTTTTTGGCTTTCCATTGAACGTCAAGGAGCTGCACTTTGAAAGTGGTCTCTACCCAACAAACACAGATAAACATCCAGCTGGCTATTTTAGCCTCCAAAAACGGAGCACTAATCCACTAACTTATATTATTCACAAACAGTAGGAATTAAGAGCAGTTAATCATGGTCAAAAGGAATACACAAAGATATTACATCTAGTATATACATGGCATGGCCAACCAATCATTTCCCACTGTTATTAATCAATTTCTTATTTAAAGCAAGTGGCATTTTATTTTTTTCAACTCCATACAAGGAGATTATCAGAAAAAAGGCTTAGCACATTATGCATTTGATAGCTGGACAACTGGAACTTATCTATTTATACTAACATGCAGTAGGTCTGGTTTAGCAAAGAAGTGAACAAATATCATTTAGCGAGTATAATCATCAGACTATCTCATTACCAAAGGTCATTTCACAGCTACCACAGCCATAATCCTGAGTGCTAAGTGCTAATGGCTAATTGAGTGCATTAGATTTTTGGGTCTGTGTTCAGCTCCAGCTCAACTTGGTGCTCTGTAAATTTCACAACAACATCTAGCAGCTGCTTGTGGTTTCACTTTACAGGTTTCACCCACAGTAGATGTTTTCTCAAATCAGTATGTCAGTTTGTTTGTATTAAATGGTTGTTTTGCTGTTACTGTTCATCAGTGTGACAAAGTTTTATTTGGAAAACAAATGTAAAGAAATTAATACCTTCTAGAGTAAATATACTCATGTACGTATGGTAAAACATATTATGACAGCATTCTGCAGTCTGTTATTTCTGTATAAAAGACCGTTGCTATGGGTGCAGTTCTGATCTCTCATCTGTTTTTTTTATTGATTTCTTTAAAAGTAGCCATGTAACAAGGGGAATAATGTACGGCTAGCAAGACCCCTCTGCTTTGTGTCAGGTGCTGCATCGCCCTCTTGGGGTTTATTTCACAACAATGACTGGCTTGATTGTTGTCGTGGCCAAGCCCTTCATTGATCTAATCAATAGACTTCCTTTAAAATGGACAGTGTACTGTAATCTAAACCAGCAGAGCTCTCAGAAACCTTTTTACTGGTCCATCTGTCTTTAGCTCCAGGAATAGGTCTTTAATCATATATTAGTCTTACATTTGGAAATATACACACATTGTCTTTCTGGTATACATTCGTTTCTCATTCTTTACATATTGTTATATGCAACACAATTTTAATGCAGTCCTATGCAGTTGCATTACGTCTATGTGTCACTGTTGTGTCTCTAAATGTTGTATTTATATGCTGTCATGGTGATGAGAAGACCAGCGTGAGGCGGAGCCTCATTCCATACGGCTTTGCTTATCTCCTCTGCCATGAGATCATCTCGTCTCTGTCCCACCCCTGACTCATTGCTCTGTAGCCTCTCCTCTCCTCTCTCGCTCCAGCAGCACCACCCTTCTCCCCTGAATGCAGCAGATGCTGGGAAGCGATCCCATATTAGCAGTAGGAAACAGATTTCTCCACTGTTTCATTGGTGGCCAGGAAATGAGTAGTTCCATCTGTTTTTTTTTTTTTTTTTTTTGTTCACTATGAGGCCTAGCATTTTAAAAGCATTGCTATTCTCTCACGAATTGTGTGATATCAGCCGTGACTTCTAAAAAAGTGAAATCAGAGAGCGAGTATAGTGTGAAGATACAGGCGGGTGACAAAATTAAAGGAACGATCCGAATAAATGAGAGGAGAGACATTATGATTGCAAATGCTTCCATGCAGAGTCCATAAATGGTGTTATGAGTGTGAAAATGATGTGAATCACATATGATGGCCTTCATCATCACCAAATCTAAATGCGTTTATCCCTTCAGTAGAGTTTCAGAAACTTATAGAATCTATGTCAAGCAGGGCTGAACATTAATTTTTTTCTTGTTGTCAGAATTACTGTACAAATTGTTTCATTTTATCAAATAACCACTAAAAAAATCTGTTTACCTGGCACCATTTTCACACCAGTGCCTGATCGGTATTGCATAACTCTCAACAGAGATGAGAAGTAGGGATGTTCGTAAGTAACTGTTAAACATTTTACTGATATTAAGCATTTTAACTGATTAACGCTATTGGTTAAACAGTTAAAAGAAATACTAATAATTAATTAAAAAGCTGAGAAAACTCAGAGGAGTTGCTTGTCACTTTAAGGAGAAAAGCTGGTCCACCTTAAGAGAGTCTGAGTTACAGATACAGGAAGTTGGCTCAGGACTTCAGCTGAGGACTTGTAGCCTTGCAGCATTTATTCACAGACAAATAAACTGTACACACACTGTCTGCTACAGCTCCATTCACAGCTATAACGCCACCAACAACCCCACACTCACCACCACCATACACACGGTCTGTCAGAAACTCACTAAAGTTACGCCGTGCTGACAGACCATAAGTGTGGCGGCGACGAGCACAAAATTACCAACAGAGCTACAGCTGCTAACGTAGCACAAACATACACACTGTTTGTCAGACAATTACTATTGTTAATCCAAGCAGACAGAACGTCGTTATGCCGGGCAGACACACAGCTGACAACCTGCTAAACTTATCTAAATGTGTGGTGGAGACTTTTCCTGGGAAAGTGGCTGCGTGTCCACAATACTCCATGCAGCGCTGTGGCTGCTAACGCTCCCCGGCGGTGAACTGGAGACAGTGAATGCAGCACTTTGGCTGTTGACTCAGTTGTCTGTTGTGCTCTTAAACTGGAGCTGGCGCACCGCTGCATTTGAGGCACAAATCTTGTTGGTTAGTGGTTAATAATCTGTTAATGAGGAGAGAAGAAATTAGCATCCTTAATGAGAAGGAAGCGAGATGGCTCCCTCCTTAGCTACTTCCATCATCAGCTCCGGAAGAAACCATGTGTTAAATTCTTTTGCTAGATTTGCTATTCTGAAGTGGCATTATACTTGCACCGTGCAAATGGGCAATCCCTATTGCTGAACCTTGTCAAGGAGCACTGAAACAGTTCTGGCAGGCTGTTGAAACAGTCAAACAACTAGTCTCAAATCTGCTTCCAGTTGATTAGCTCTTGTGCTATGCAGATGTTAGGGAGTGGAACAACTCTACAATAATTCAACATGTCTTCAAAAAGTGTGACTTCATCTAAGCTGATATTGGAAAATGATTCATGACATTTTACTTTATCTTTTTGTATTTAACATGAATCTCTGTGAAGTTTGGCAAGTTGTGATTTGTCAAAACAGAAACCAAGAATTTACTCAGGATTACCTTTAAGTGTTTTTGAGGATTCTCTATAATCTGATTGAAAGTCTGGGGAGGAAAACAAGATTTCCTCATATGCACAAATACTCACTCATATGTGGCAGCAGCAGCTGTTAGCATGTGTGTGTGTGTGTGTGTGTGTGTGTTCATGCTTGTAAGTGTGTATGTATCATGTCCCATTAGCTGTCATTAATACTTCCCCCTCTCCTCTCTTTGACTTCCATGAGTGCCTTTATAGTGATAGCTTCATGCCTGAGGGCATTTTGCCAGCTTCACCTTCATCCTCCATTTGCTTTTCATCAAGAGTGATACAATAATTCAACTTCACAAGTGGCAAAATTGAATATGACATTTTAACAGATGTTAGTATTAATTAAGAAGACACCGCTTGATTGATACTGCCTCTCTTGTAGATAATCTCTGCTCCGCTGCTCAGACACTGCAGCCTTGTTCTTGGCTTCTTCTTTACTTTGTCTTAAGTCTGGAGAATAAGGACTGACTGGAAGGGCTGCTTCGAAGGCTTGGCAACCTGTTTCAGTCACATATTTCAGGCGTTGCCCTGCCCTCCTGAGAGGACTGACTGTAGTAGTCTCACTTACAAAGAATGACAAAAATGCACCTGCGAGTATCTCCCCCTTATCATTGCGCTTGTATTGTTTACAACCAAACCGGATACCACGTTCACGACGGTATGCCTATTAAAAGGCAGTGGAAGAAGAAGGCAGCCATACTGAGCTGAGTCATCGTTTCAGTGGGCCTGTGTGCATTACAAACCCTAAAGTGTCATCTGAAGAGGATGAACAATAACATTTTAGGTTGCTGTAAAGTGCAACTGATTTGTATACCTGCCAAATCACTGTGAGCATGTTCTAATGCTGATGTTAGCATTTAGCTCCCAAGCCTCACAGAGCCACCGGCATGGCTGTAGACCTTTATCTTTTTACAAAATATGAGTTGTATATTAAATTGGGCTGTCAATTGATTCAAATATTTAATCAAGATTAATTGTATGATTGTCTATAGTTATTTGCGATTAATCCCAAATTAATCACTTATTTTTTTTTATCTGTCCAAAATGTACCTTAAAGGGAGATTTTTCAAGTATTTAATACTTTTATCAACAGGGGAGTGGACAAATATGCTTGATTTATACAAATGTATGTATCCTGTATATTTACCACTGGAAATCAAATAACACAAATCAATGACAAATATTGTCCAGAAATTGTCACAGGTGCTGCATTTAATATAAAAAATATGCTCAAATCATAACATGGTAAACTGCAGCCCAACAGACAACAACAGCTGTCAGTGTGTCAGTGTGCTGACTTGACTATGACTTGCCCCAAACTGCATGTGATTATCATAAAGTGGGCATGTCTATAAAGGGGAGACTCGTGGGTACCCAGAGAACTAATTTTCATTCACATATCTTGAGGTCAGAGGTCAAAGGACCATTTTGAAAATGTCCCTGCCAGTTTTTCCTTGCCAAAATGTATCATAAGTTTGGAGTATTATTCAGCCTATAATATATAACATGGTTGGTATCAATGGATTCCTTATGTTTTCTAGTTTCATCCAATGATTTCATATCTTCACTCTAGCTTAAACTGAGCCTGCTATGACCTAAAAATTGCAAGATGTGTTAAAGAAATTAGTGGCATTCAAACAAATTTGCATTAAAACATTATTATCACCTTGCCTTTGACATCCCTGGTGCTAGATGAAAAGAACTCATATCTCGACCCTGAAGGAGCATTACCTTGGTCTCGGGTGAGCTTTAGGGTGCAGCAAACTTTTTTTCATTTTGGATGCTTTTTATATTGCCTGTTACTGAGCAGCATCACATTCAGCATTACACTGCTATGCAGGAGACTTACTTCAGTGACGGTTTCAGTGATTCATGTCCTGTCATTGTGTGCAGCAGTGATGTTGACTTAGATCAGGTACACGGTGATGCAGACCTGTATTTCACCATGCAGAAGACGACCTTGTTCTCAAAACAAAGCTGAGGTGCACACATGCCTTTACTTTCTGAGCTGGTTGTGACACAAGAGATGTGATATGAAAGCTGTTTCACAAGAATGTTTAGCGAGTCCTTGTCAGTCATAGGCGGGAAGTTCGAGGGCTTTTCAGTTTAGTTTTTATGTCTGTTTGGATTTCCCCCCCTTACGAGGTCAAGAGGATTATACAGGCTGGATTTTGATTGCTAGGACTTTTTGACTCTGCTCAGAATATGAGGATATTTTAGGCATCCTGATGCACTATAACAAGATGCCAAAGGTTGTTACCGACCCCCTGTGCCAGGGGTTTTTGGGAAAACAACAATTTATCAGTTCTGTTCACAGAAGCTTGTAATCTAGTAATGAAGTGTGAAATGCTGTAGACCGCTGTTAAATCTGGTTATGTGTTGTTGGAAGCAGTTTGGTTACCACCATTTAGAGGCATTGTCCCCAATCTCTAGTGTTTTGAGTGTCTAAAATCCCATTTGCCGTATGTGAGGAAATGAAGGGAGTCACCTAGGAGGCACCGGTTATGTGGCCTGCAGTTGAAGCGGCAGCGTGGTTTAGGGTTGTTGCTATTTATAACCATGCACATGTGCTTTGCTGAGGTCTACAAATAAGTGTCTCAGGAGCTCTGCGCTGTCTGTTTGAATGCTGTGGTGGACTCACTGGGCTCAGACTGTAGATAGACAGGCCATGAAACATTTACTTTAATACAAAACTGGCTGCTGTGCGTCATGATTTTCAGTGTTGTTTGCTGTCATTGTTACAAGAAACAATAAGCACTTGATTGTGCTCATGTACTCTGCAAGTAATTACACAGGACTGTCTAGTAAATAATATTTACTACTTAATTACTACCAGTTTAACTGACTATCATGGTGTAATTTTTCATTGTTAAGGAGTCTGTAATGACAAAATGTTCTAGACAGCCCCAAGCTTTTCAGTGTCAATACGTTCAAATGTAATATGAGAGAGAGAGGTGGTTTGTCAGGCTCTCGTGATCCTTCAAACATCAACCCATTAAAGTCAGAGGTCACAGGCTGTTGGTTAACACATTTCTAGACTGTTCCCAAACCTCTGCTGATATGAATCTGAATTTAAGGTTAGACTATGAACACATCACAAGAAAATGGGTGTTATTCCTAATTTACTTAAGCAGCAGGGGGTAGAAATGGAGCAAATAATATGGTTTAAAAAAGTTATTTTATAAACAGTCACTATATCCTGACAGTAGTGTATGAGACAGGTAATCTGAAAAAAGTTTGCAAGTGATTGACAGCTGCCTTCATTGAATGAACAGCCAATAGGAACGCTCTCTCTCTCTCTGAAATGACTTGTGATTGGCCAAAGTCTCCCGTCATGGGATAGATTTTCTAAAGCCTGAAAATGGAGCCATGAAGAGATGCAGAAGTCTAGTTTTCTAACACTTAAATTACAATATGTTGCTGTTTTTCACAGCATAAGCATGTCATATATTTACTGTCATCAAATGTGATGTGTTAATGTTATTATTAGAGTATCATACCAGAGCCGAACAAGTTGGTCACTCAGTCACTGTTTGTCATTTTCATTAGCGATTAATCTGCCAGTTATTTTCTAGATTAATCTCTGTTGTCAGAAAACAGTGAAAAATGTCCATCCCAGTTTCCCAGTCCAAGGTGATCTCTCTAAATGTCTTGTTTTGTCAGTCCCAAAACCAAATATTTCCAGTTTAATGTGATATAAAACAAAGAAAAGCAGGAAATCTCCATATTTGAGTGGCTGCCAGAATTACCTTCAGGGATGTTGTTTTGGCTCACTGATGACACTGAATGGATAATATGGTGTGAGAAATACATCTTATTAGGCATATATAATAAAACATGCCCCTGCATGATGAGCTGTAGTATTATACTGTAGAAGTTTTTCATGGCTAAGAAGATCAAATATATGTGAAATGGGTAAAAGGTACAAAAGTCCAAGTCGAATAATCCCATAATATATTAGATATGAAAGTAGAATGAGTCAGTGTTATTTGTTTTCTGTCTGATATCTGATCTTTACTACTCCTTTCATGTTATGAGGAAATAATGTGCGACTACTGTTTTTAAATTCAACCTCTTCTGGACTGATATGAGCTGCTCACTTTTTATTCTCTCAAGATCCTCAAGAGGGCACCATACTATTAAACACACCCTCATCGTTTGGGCAGCACAGCTCCAGAAATAACTTGTCTCAAACCTGCTCTCTAGTTGAGTCTATTAAGTGTGCCTGTTATCAGTAATCTGTGCAGCATGTGGAGTACAGTAGCCTCCTGCTGACCATGTCGGATAGCTGGTTGATGATGCACTCTTTCAGCTCCCGTCCGCTGCTCTGGGCCGGAGAGTTTCCAGGAATGCTCAGCCAATCTATATTAATGAGTTGCTCAGGAGAGGTTGATATATTATGCAGCCAAGAGCTTAGATATGGGCATTACTAACCAAATTAGTGCCCTGCACTGCTTTATCCCTCTGTGATTCATCAGCAATGACACAGCAGCACTGACAGACCACTTTCCTTATTTCTTATGATTTCGTTTTTGTCAGACTCTGATGTGATCGGCGGATGTGTTGCTTCCTTAACTGATGTTTGGCTTCCTGTCAGGCATTGATCTAGATGTGTTAGACCATCATACAAAGTCATTGTCAGATCAACCCACTTTCCAATTCTCAGCAGCTTTTACACATGCACTATTTTTAGATGAACTAAATGTACAAATCTGCAGAGAGTACAGCCGCACAGGACTCTCAAGATGTTACCCTGGAAATGCATGTTTCAGGGTTTATGATAATACAAATCCTACAGTCTTATATCCTGTATTATGACAGAATGGTGCATGCATTTTTTGCTTCATAGAAATCTCACATCTTAGGACAGTAGTAACTTTCATTTTCTATCACTGTCTTATATAAATGGTATGTCCAATATAATAAGTCAACATATCCACTAAAACCTCTGAGCTGAATAGCTTCCATTGTTGAGGTTGCTCGTCCTTTTTGTGGTATTTTTCGTGTCGTATCATGATGGACGTTGATTGTTATTTGCCTGGATGTGTGTCTGTTTTTTCTGCTCATGTAAACATTGTGGTGAGTCTTTGTAGCTGCACAATACAGAGATGATTATCTGAACGCTTTTGTACCCTTGAAAATTAACATCTACAGTTTGACATATTGCTCAAGATGTAGTGATAAGATATCTGCATAAATCAACCTGCTGTCAACAGAAGTGATGGTACATTGCTCTTAAATTGCAGCTTCAATAAACCGTCTGTTTTCTGGCATAGTGAATTGGAACCATCCGGAAATATGTCAACAAGGACTTTTCTATAAGAAGCACTGATTTTACTGTGGTTTTGAGTGCTGGTGCTAGATAAATACTAAACTCAAAATAGCGAGCAGCCATGGAAAACCTGACGGGACTCGTTCTGGATGCTTGATGGGAAAGAGAGACACGGCTGCCCTAGAGGCAGGCAAGGCAGACAAGAAGAGGGAGATTGTTACTGCTTCGTCAGTCACTTTATCCACATGGCATCCATCGACCAGAGTCGCGATCCTCTCGGCGGTCCTCGCGAACTAGTGTACAGGATGAAGTACCTGCTTCGGGCCGAGAGGGAGCACAGAGCTCACCTGGTAACTCTAATGTGCTGCATGGGTCAGTATTTATCTCAGTGTTTCTTCTCATCATTTCATTGAAAAGTTAGTCGTGTCTGAGCTTGCCCATTACTAATAGCAGGTGAGATTTCTTTGAGCAAAACTTCATTATGTACCTGAGGATTATTAAAGGGAGAGTGTTGTATGTGTGGTTGAAGTTCAGGGAAATACAGATGTTCCACAGTGTTGTTTTCACTAGCAGTGGAGTAAATGTGACCCAGGTCGCTGTTAATGTTATTGATTGTCCATGTGAGCGTTTTTGGTGTTCAGTGAGGAGGATTTAGAGCAGTTTGGGAGACGTGGAAGCAGTGGAATGAGTCACAGCTGTGGTGACTGGCTTGAATCCTGATGCTGGATAGAGGCCAATCTTAAGGAGGAATACAGCAACGGAAAACACAAGTTCATAATGTTGAAAAAAAACAAACATCTTTTTCTGTATTACTACTAGAAAGGTATTCATTTTGAGAAAATGCATATAATCGGTTTCCTTTTCTTTTTGTAATTAATATATGTCGCTGGCTGCAGGAAGTCTGGTTGCTAAGAGAAGAAAAAACCCACAATGTGGTCTCAAGCATGCTGGAGAGAGTGAGGTCATTTCAGCCTGTGGGAAATGACATTATTCTTCTTAACCACTGGGACGCGTGGTCTTCATGTGTTCCTACTTTTCTGCATCACTTTCACTGAAAGCATAACTCCCAAAATAACATTAAATATTGACTCTGTGCAGTAGGAAACAAAAGACTGAACGCTACAGAAATGAAATGAAGTGCTAAATGCTTCATTAGAAAAGAACTGCTGTTTCCTTATTGGTCTCAGTTATCACTAAAATGGGGCTGTCAAAGTTAATGCCATATTAACGCCTTAAGGCACATTTGTTTTAACGTCACTAATTTCTTTAACGCATCTTGTGATTTTTAGATAGTAGGGGGCTCAGTTTTAAAACTAGAGTGAATGTACTGGTATCATATGAAACTAGAAAACCAAATGAATCCACTGGTACCAACCATGTTATACTAGGTTGTTGGGAAAGGAGGCTAAATAACTCTCCAATCTTACACTAAATCTTGGTGAGGAAAAACTGGCATGGCCATTTTCAAAGGGGTCGTTTGACCTCTGACCTCAAGATATGTGAATGAAAATGGGTTCTATGGGTACCCATTTGAGCATTTTTTTTTTTATGATAAACGTGATACCTGTGAGGGTTTCTGGATAATATTTGTCATTGTTTTGTATTATTATTTGATTTCCAATAATAAATGTATACATACAGTACATTTGCAGAAAGCAAGCATATTTGTCCACTCCCTTTAGGTACATTTTGAACTGATAAAAATGTGCAATTAATTATGGACAATTGTGATTAATTTCATTAATTCATTAAATTAATTAAAATAACTTTTAATCAATTAAATATTATAATAGATTGACAGCCCTACAATAAACATAATAGGTGACATAACAGGTATATACAAAGCAGAATTAGGCTTATCTAATGACGACCTTCTTCAAAAGAGATTTGTGTTGCCTAAACACCTCGATGCTGATTGCTTTATAATGTGGAAACATTCACAGGATGCATTTTCTTTTTCCTCTCTTCCTCAGATGAAAGAGACAGAGTGCAGAAGAAGACATTTACAAAATGGATAAATCAGCATCTGATGAAGGTAAGAACTCGTGTGATACTAGATCAGATTTAGTATTTCTGTATGTGAAAACTAATTTCATTCATTAGCGTCCCCATGGAATCCATAATCATTATTACAGAGGTGAAAATCCATCAATTAGAAGTCCATTTTCCTCCAACATAAACACTCCATTGGAGAAGTGTTGGCTGTAATAACTATTACTCTCTCCATGTTAGGTCTCGACATGCCTCCCCAGATGTTATTAAAGCTGGCCAAAAGTCATTTATAATGACATGCTGTTGCTCTGCTGCAGTAACAGCTTGTCTTTCATTGTCAGGAATTTAAACTCTAAACACTTTAGCAGACAGACAAGTACCGGCAAGTCTCATCTAATGTGTCTTTATAAAAATGAATCACTACCCAGGAGTTATGTGTAATGTTATTCTTTATAGGATTCATGTATTCGAGGTAATCACTGCTATCACTAAAGATCACACTTATTTCTATTATGGAAGGAATAAACATGGAGTTGTGTTATTTAAATTAAGGGGAATGCATTGATTCATTTACTTCACTATTATTAAAGTTATAAAAAGACATGACATGAGTGTGAGCTGGTCTTTGGTACTGATATAGATGCTTTAGGAGCTTCAAGGAGCTAGTCTACAACTATCAAACATTTTGTTTAGACCTAATCATTTTCAAAAATAATTAATATCAATCACTACATGAGTAACAAAATCAATGATAGAAGTTCAGTTATTTTTACATAAGCTGACTCAGAAAGTGTATTCTTGCATATGCAGCACTACAACAGCAAATTGCAGTAAATTGACTGGAAAACAAACAAATGATATTTAATTTTGTATCTCAAGCAAGAATTGTATTCTCAAGTATATGCAAGTTGATTTTTATATTGTATTGATATAAATGGAAGGTAGAAAATCAATCAATCAAAGACTAATTGCTAATGCTTTGGAAAATAGACAGCAGATGTGTGAGGATTATGCAGTCAATCATTACTTGATGGGGATGGGGCTTCCTGTTAGGGCTCTGCAGTTTATCACATTTCAATTACAATTACAATTTTGGCTTCCAGCAATTATGAAAACAAGATAATCAACATAAAACAATTATTGTCCCGTATTTTTGCAATGACACTCTCGTTTTGACTTGTGTTATTAATCCAGTGCACCTTTAACTCTATAGCAGTGTACTTTGGCCTCGTGGTGGTGCGGCGCGGCCGGCTCTAGGTTGGCTCATCCTGAAACATGGACCCCATCTCATTTTACTTTATGGGTGTGGCTTTTTTTGAGGTGTCATCACCATTCATATCTAATCAACCATTACATTTATGATTAAATTGTTTACAAGAGCACAAAGTTCTTCTTAATTTGCTCTCAAAATGCACCAGATTGATCATTTAACTTTCAAATGTAGGCTACATTTTAAAATTTTCTCTCTAAATGCATGATGTCTCCAAAGTCAGTGAGTGATCGTGTTAAATAATCGGGATCTCAATATTCAACCACAGTGATCGTGATTATCATTTTTGCCATAATCGAGCAGCCCTACCTCCCGTGGATCAGTGCTGATGACTAGTTTTATGATCACTGGCGTGTGATGTTTACAAACAGGAGTGTATTTATTATTTCCAATATGAAAATCATTAAAGGATGCATGAGGCCCTAAGAAGCTGCTGGTTCCAGTTCTGCCTTAAGGAAGTATACCAGCTACAGCTGAGAGACACGCTATATAAACTTTATCACAATCAGAAGAAAGAGGGAAATAATATTTTATGTCTATAGTACTGCAATAAAACATGACACATGCAATTAAGGTGCAGAGAGAAGCTTTGTACTGTAGTTGTTTGAACCCATTGAGCCATAAACCTCTCGAGTTTATGGTTTAATTGCAATATTTGCTTTTTATATGTTTGCCGTCCAGATTTTAGACTTCTTCCGCTTATCTTTTAAGTCAGTTTTGTCCATGAGAAATCAGAGGTGCTGAGTAATAGTTGGGGGATCTGCTCTGTTGACCCAATAACATACGGGTGCAAGTCTATTTTGGCCCCACAGCTGTGGCTGCTATCTGGGATTACAGTGCTGAAAGCCCTGTGTGAAAGCAGGTCAGCGGGCAGCGGGGTGATTTCAGAGGCACGGTATTTAGGACAGGAAGGAAAGATGGGCCTGCTGGACGGAGAAATCCTCGGGCCGGAGTTGTCAAGTGCCTCGCTCAAGTGCTTAGATAAGGTGTCACAATGATGTCCTGTGTGTTTTCTGCCGCATTCATTTCAGTTTGGAGGGAACTATGTGGGGAAAATGTTGTGAAATGTGTAAAACTGAAAATGAACACTAAGTTGACTGAGTTGCATAAGAAAGAAACATTACAGGCAGTTCTATTCTGATTGTATGTGCAGTAGTTGTAAAGCTACATTTGCTGTAATGAACATAATGCAATCAATGGATTGTGTTAATAACAATATTTGCATGTCCGTAGGTACGGAAACACATAAATGACCTGTATGAAGACTTACGAGATGGACATAACCTGATCTCACTGCTGGAGGTTTTGTCTGGAGACACATTGGTGAGTTAATGTTTTTCTGTTGTTTTAATTTTAATGGTCATCTTCATGTTTCTTAAAGAGAAAAAGGCTTAAAACAAACAGTTAACGATCATGTTTTCGCACATGTCAGCACGTATTGTGATCTGAAGTCTTATGAAATCACAAACATTCAGATTGTCAGTAAGGAAAGTGAGAAATGCCTCTAGAGCAACTTATCGCACCTTTGTTTGACTGATGCTCTTCTCACTTACATAACTGATGGTAGGAGGGAATCCTGGGATTTGATGGTCTGTAATCAGATGTGCTTTGACTTTGCATCCACCAAAACCCACTCAATAGTCACTTTTTTGTGATTAGTATGCATGAATGAACATATCAAAACATTTTTTTTGATATCTATGAAACTGACTGAGTTCATCATTGTAATTACCTGTGTTGTGCTTCTAGATGTAATGAAATAGGGTGGTACTGTGTGCCTTGCTTTACATCTGTTGTCTTGGATAAACTGCAGGATGGGCAACTTTGTGCCACAGTAGTAGAGCTCAAGTAACAACATACTTGAGTGGGTTATTAAATATGATTAAAAAAGGTTGTTTTCTTCCAGTCAACAAAATATCAGCAAGGAAAGGCTTGCACGAAGGAAAGCTCTCTTGTTACCCACCCAGTTGCTGCCGAGTTCTTGGCCACTGATAATAATCACTCATTAACAAAGTTTAACTTGCTGACTGGCCTTTTTAATGCACTAACTGCCAAAGGCTACCTTCATTCATTATTTAGATGCCCATTCACCAGGCAAGAGCTAACTGTAATATTTAAGGTAGGCAAAAGGAATCAAATGGAAATAACAGCAAAAGTTACATTAAAAACCAAGAGAACAGCCCCAAATAGTAACATTAAGTGCCCAATACAGGCTACATGTAGAAACAGCACCAATGTTTCACTTTGTACAAGGTAGATTAATCAAATTGCTGCAGATTTTCCTGTGCTTGTTTTCACAGGAGAAATGCCGCAATTACATGAGCAGCAATTAAAAATTCTGTATGTAAAATTCAAGGATGCACTGATACGGATATCGGGTCAATATGGACTCAAATAGGTGGATCAGATATCAGTGACAATGGGGCCAATCTACCCTACGTTCACAGCTATAACGCCACCAACAAACCCACGCTCCCCGCCACTACACACAGAAGGCCTGTCGGAAACTCGCTGAAGTTACACTACAGCAGGCATGAATCCACCGGCAACGCTAGCAGCTAGCAGCTGCTAACATAGCACAAACACACACCCTGTTTGTCAGACAATTGCTAAAGTTAACCCAAAGTGTTGTTACGCCGTTGCAGACACACATAACCTGCAAAACTAAACTAAATGTGCTGTGTAGACATTTATTGGGAAAGTGGCTACATGTCCGCAACACGACACACAGCACCGTGGTTGCTATCACTCCCAAACGGTGAACTGGAGACAGTGAACGCAACACTGTGGCTGCCAACAGTCCTGGACGGTGAGCTGGAGACAGTGAACGCAGCATCGTGGCTGCTACAGTAACTCTCCTGACGGTGAACTGTTGACTCAGTTGTCTGTTGTGCTCATATACTGCAGCTGGCGCACCGCTGCATGCGAGGCCATAGTAAAATTCCTGTAGCTTATCTGCCGGTCATCATGACTCATTGAACCCTTGAAACTCAGGAGACAAACATTACTACACTTCTCTGCATAAAATGCATCCATTTGCAAATATTATCGCTAAGAGGTCAAACATTACTGCACATAGCCAGCATGAAAATGTGACATTGTTTCTATACAACAGCACTGTGGTGGAGTAATCGCTCTGTCAAAATTTCCAATCACTAGGAAATGAACAAGAATTCGATCTAGGTATGGAGATTTTCCAGATAACCAAAACCTTTCACAAATATGACAGTGTACTTGTACTGTGTTAACCCAGGAGGTTACTTTCCAGCTGTTATTCAACCAAAATGTTAATTTAAAGATTGTGCAAATTGTGCTATATCTTACAGAATAGTCTCATTTTATTTGTAGAAATGCAGAAAGAAACAAAATTGAATGTCAATTTTTATATAATAATGAAATACAGTAGTAATAGCTTTTTGATGGAACATTTTTTTTTCAAACTGTAATGCAAAACAGCTAGGTTTAAATGCAGTTACTCGGTACTGTGTTATTTTTAGTAAACATCAAATCACACATTATTTTAACCAAAAATAGTCACAATGTTCAGTCTTTGGTTTGTGGCCTAGTTGTAGCAGAATGGGCCCTTTTTTATTTTATTCATGAGGAATCATAAGGTCTTAAAATCCATATATTTCAGTATGTATTTGTGTCTAATCGCTCACATACAGATTAACACAATAGCTGCACAGTGTATGTAGCTGTAGTAGCTACTGAGATGCTGCGTGTTAACCAGCAGGCTATTTGCAGTATAATTTCATTCATCTGTGAACATGTCATTCTTTCATCTCTATATTGAAGTATGTTAATACAGTCTGTGCAGTCTTGAGCTCCATAATGTTATCATGCTGTGATGTCCCTTACTGTATTTAAACTGCATGTTTTTCTGTGCAAGGAGCCCCAGCAGATACTCCCTCTTCAGTGTGACTAACTTTCATCCCCTATGAGCTACTTTCTGTTTCCATCCTGTTTCCCCCTCTACTTTCCTCCTCTTCTGTTCTCCACTCTTTCATTGGTTTCTGTCTAACCTCCTTTTTGATTTTGGCCGCCGTGTGTGTCCATGTCTTCCTTTCTTCCCCCATGTGTTGCCTCTTCGGCGATAAGCCAAGGGAGCGTGATTTTCTGAAGACATTGCGGTTGGTGAGTGGGACAGAAGCATGTGCAGTTGAGCAGCATGGAGACACGGTGGATGATGATGATGATAAGGGGGTACGTGTGGCTCGCCCCCTCCACCCCCTTTTTTAACAAACTAATTGAGAGTTGTGCTGTGGCCCGTTAACAGGAGTGTAGAAACAATCCCACTGTATGATTTGTAGTCTTACATGATTGCTTTAGCAAATATTGTAGTTCTACTACATGCTTATAGAGTAGTGTTTCCCTTTTCCCAATTTAGCAAAATTTTTGATTTCTATGCAATATTGTATCATAATGCCATTTCTTTTGATCAGGAAACAATGTCAGACTCTTTGACCAGATGATGCAGAGAAATGTGCACATGATCTAAAGACCCAGGCATCTTCATGCTCCAAATTATCTTATCTTTGAACATGCATCAACAATAAATTTTGGTACGCTGACCTTGCAAAAGCATTAGATGCAATCAAATATAAAAGGAAATTGCCCCTAA
This sequence comes from Pterois miles, assembly GCA_947000775.1. Classification (NCBI taxonomy): domain Eukaryota; kingdom Metazoa; phylum Chordata; class Actinopteri; order Perciformes; family Scorpaenidae; genus Pterois; species Pterois miles. Next base: position 12,618,873 of record CAMQGK010000341.1, read on the forward strand.
AGCATGGGTCTTTATATCCAGCTCACTAGCTTCGCCCATCATTGAGCCATACAATCAAAGTGCTCCAAACATTCGCGAGCATCAGGACATTTTTCATGTGCTGCTTTTGGGTATTTTGAAGCTCTTTTTAAGTGTATGAGATCCATTGAATGAAAGATGTGGGAGATTAAATATTGTTGCTTTGCTATTGAAATGAGCAGGATTCTTCTCTGAGCTTTTAACAACTTAGAAATACGGCTGAATGCGGCACTTTTGCTGCTGCTGCATCCTGGCTTCGGCGCATTTTCCATCTCATTACTTCACGCTATGGCCCCTGACCGTCCACGTGCATTCGCCACAAGAGATTGGATACTTGGCCGAACAACATCATTTATAAAATTTACATTAAGCATCTACAGCACGGCGACCCAAATGTGTTACTGTGTTTTATGTACACGTTAGCTGTTAAAGTGTTGCTGGGTTACATGTAGGTGCAAATGGTGGAAAATGTTCTGTACGTGCACTGATTGCGAGTGGGTCTGCAGAAATGGCTACTCATGTTGTGGGTAGAGATTTTTGTGTTTCTTTACCTCACCAGATCAGTGGGTAAGAAGCATGTACTGTGTCCACCATGTTACTAATCATTTCTTTTTAAATTGTCCTGTGATAATGAGAAGAAACTGAATACCGTACATGGCTCCTCTTCCCTCTTTATGTCCACAGCCTCGGGAAAGAGGGAGGATGCGCTTCCACAGACTCCAGAATGTACAAATAGCACTGGATTATTTAAAGAGGCGGCAGGTATGGATCAATCAAGCACACTCTCAAACTCTGCCACACTTTAGATTGGAATTGGAATTAATTTGAGCCAACATTTTCATAAACCTTTCAAGGTTTAGGCTACCAGATTAAAGGAATACTTCTTTCACAAAATGACCATTTATGTATTAGTTACTCACCCCGTGTTGCTTTGAATTCGTGATGAAAATCTATTTCTCACATGCCTCCACTGTGAAAGAAGAATCAAACCGTAAACCAAGTAAATGGAGATCACGTTTAACAACAGCAGAATTTGATCATAAACATCAGTGCAGTGCAAACAGTAGCCACGAGAACCAATTCTTTGGTACCAAGTTGATGCTAAAATTATGAAAATGTGACGGTACTCATTTTTCTACAGCAGGTCCTCAGGGCTCAAGACTTAACCTCATCCCGGGGAGGAAAGAAAATGTGTTTGGATGTGGTAAACTAACATCCAGGAGACGCCCTGTATTTTTTCCTGACAATGATAAATTGCAAATAACAATCAGTGTTGAAATCGGTAGGACGTGCGCTAGTAAACGTTAGCTGTTAGCAGCTGGTAAGCAGCACAGTCCTGCACTGAGCTTGTAAACTAATGTTTCGATGAAGTTTTGCTGTTGTTAAATGCAACCTCCATTTACTTCAGTTCATTAAGACTTTTCTCTGTTCACCATGGAGGCACATGAGAAAAGTTTTCTTCAAGAATTCAAGGTAACAGTGTGAGTAATTGATATACAAATAGTCATTTTGGGGGTGAAGTATTCCTTTAAAATACAGGAAATCAGCCTGCAGTCCCATCATTATACAGTGATATAATAGCAAAAAAAAACATTTTTGCCTTTGCTGTCCTCCCATGAATTCAAAGCAGTATCCAGCTGAAAGTCCACATAATTAAATAGGAGGTTTCACACACACTTTGATACAGTAAGTGGATTATTTAAAAGGTTACACCTGAATAACACATGTTAAAGCATCAGTTCATGTGTGCAGCTACAGTGTATCTTGGGAGTTGTGTCATATTGTATGAAATTTGTTCACTCGTAACCACTAAGGCAAGCTAAGGCACATGTGTACTTGAGCTGGGGAATGCAACTGGCACAGTGTGTCTAAATATGTGGGCTCAGACCGGCTCAGACACACAGTTCCACATTGTGTGTGTGGGACGGCCCCATTCAGTGGTGATTACTTAGACACCGCCTGCTCTCCAACATCACACGCCATTGGACTCGTGGCATTTTCCATCTTTTCTTGATGAAAATTGCAATTCAATTCCCACAAATGGTAATGGCAGCATTTAAGGAGCGCTGACTACATGCATCCTATCGATGGGGTTTCAGAGAGCTTTGATTGCCCTCCTCCCCTCCCCCACCGCCCACGATGTGCTGAAGAACGCAGCCAGGCTGAGCCGAAGCCAGTTGTGACGCAAGGCTTGAGACAAAAGAATCATAGATGGTCGCAAATGAGTTGTTCTGTTGTTTTAGCTGCAGTACATACCGGACGCTTCCATGCATCATCTGTAGTCATTACAACAATACAACTGTTTAAACTCATTTAAATCTCCTCCTGCAGCTTATTGATTGTAATTATTACAGATGATCAAGCTGGCACTGGAAGAATAAATGAACCGCTCCATTAAAACACAAATGTGCTGTCTGATTGATGCTTTTTTGTGAATTCATTACATAAACATTTATCACTCTGATATTTGGATAATAAAACAGTCCTAGCAGGTTTATAGCATTTAATTAGTAGCAAGCATTCATTCTCTCCGTCACCTCAGACCCATGTTATTATGGTAACGGTGTTCCCTGACATAATGTAATGACTATTGTGCCACCTTGTGGTGCTTGTTAAATGAGCCAAAATAGACAAAACACCATAGAAATGTAAAGGTGAATGTCATAGTTTAGAAGCTCAAGAGCAGGGTTAAAGCACGTTGAGATATTGTATATATGCAATAATATGCTAATCATTTGTTTCCTGTCATCAGGTCAAACTTGTAAATATCAGGAATGACGACATCACAGATGGCAACCCAAAACTGACCCTGGGACTGATCTGGACCATAATTCTGCACTTTCAGGTCAGCGTTCTCAGTTTATGGTTGGTGTGATTCTTATAATGATACTGGATTATTACTTACTTTCTCCTTATATACAGTATAAGTGATGAGCTCACATCTTTGTGCTCCATGTGGATCTGTTAGATATTTGAATGCAGAGGATTTTGAACAGTTTCCTTTTGTCTTTGTAGAGTTGAACTGTATTTTAGTGCAACAGAAATGCTGGCATGTTTTGGCACTGAGTTACATAATAGAGTGTCAAAGTCCTTCCAGAAACACTTTAAAATGGATGTTTCTACTTTTGACCACAAGGTGTCAAAGCTGTGCAGCATAGATTATAATGAATGTTGTTATTGCTGTTTTACAGACTGCAGATTATAGTGAAATACACAATGTTAGTGTTAGTTAGCCTTACTTGAATTCACGTTGAATCAGCTCTGGTAGCTTGAAATATCTACATCACACAATGTATTGAGACATGGAAATGTCCTTGCACATCATTTTAAAGTGTAACTTCAGCATTTTTCAACCTGGACCCTATTTTCCTGTGTTTTTGTCACTAATGGTGACAACAGTTTTTTAATTGGTCCCGTATTGAGAGGTAAACGAGTAACTGGCAGCCACAAAACAAGCTGTGAGGGCAAGTGAACAGCGTCAGTGTAATGTTACGTTCATTAAAAGGGATTGTTTTTGCCACTGACAGGCTCAGATTGTTATTCTAAGTGTGTGACAACATTATGGAAAGGATCCTACAGAGAAATGAAATGTTTTTCTTAGCTTTCACTTCATCCGGTCTGTTTGTTATTGTGTCTAAATCCTACTCAAAAAGAAGTCTTGTTGTGAAATCTGAATATCCATATAGTCTGGCTCAAATGAATGTGGACGACCATTGAATTCAAAGACCTCGCCCACATTATCAAGATTATCTAAATATTCAGCCATGCCAATGAAGATCTTTTAGCTAACACTAAGCTACACTCTGTACTCCAACTCAACAAACAACTCAACAAACTCTGCTCGACTGCTAAATTACAAATCCTGCTATGGCGAAGGCATGACCTGCCTTATTCTGCCTCTGACTGGCTCATACTCATTACCGCTGTTGGTTGGATTGGTTTAGTTTAAGCATTAGCCTTCATTATAGAAGGATTTGTAATATCGCTGCCTGGCTGGCCCTCATGTTTCCACTCTGGATGTATTCCACTATTCCACCGCTGTCCTCTGACAACACGTTACCTTGCCAGATTTCAGAACAAGACTTCTGCTTGATCGAGACTCTTTCCATAATGTTGTCAGACACTTATAATACCAATCAGAGCCTGTCATGGCATAAATAAGCACTTTAAGTGGACGGAAATTATGGTGCCAGCTTGCCCCAATAGGAGTACATTGCAGCCTGTGAGTGGCTTTCTTTTACAGTACTCTCCATTAATACTGGACCAGTCTCAGAAATTGTTGTACCTGTTAGTCAGCTAGACACAAAAACATGAGAAAATAGGGTCCAGGTTGAAAAATGCAGAAGTTACCCTTTAACAAGTCTATATTTGACTTTTTTTTGGCTTGAATGTAGCTGTATTTTGTTAGTGCAACCCACAAAATTTAAACAAAAGAGCTGTACTCTGTGTAATCCGATTCAATTTTTAGTGGACAAAATATCTGTAGCATTACCTTGTGAACATTTGTTCACAAATCAGTACAACCAAGCTTTGCAGTTTGGAGAATTGTGATGGTTTGGATGATTTTCTGTGCTCTAGGCTGAGTTTATATTTCTGCCTGAATGTTCTTAAAAAAATGTTTTCGCCAGAAATACTTGGCATTTTAGCTGGAGTGACTCAGCTCATGTCAAGTGGGTTGTTAGTCTGTGTCTGCGTGCTAGGACTATCCACGTGTCCATAGAAGTGTCTATCCAAAATCTAATAACATGCAGAAACTTCATACTTTCTCATTCACGCTCTCTCTTCCTTCCTCTCCCTGTCTGACTGTCTTGCGTTGGATTATTAATATCTTTGACTTTGTCACATGACTCTGGGTTGGTCACGGACAGGAATATTTTAATAGTCTTACACACTTGCAGCATTAATTAAGATGCTGAGTTAACATATTAAGTTAGATCAAGAAAGACTAACGCCCTCAGTGGAATAATGGGGGTTAAAGTAGTTAATAGTATAATTTTGCCTGGACTCGCTGACAGGTAGCGTCGCTGATGATGCCAACAGCTGCTGTTGTCAGTCTCACGCAAGCCCTTGAGCAGCAATGGGCCTGTTTCTTCTTGATTTAGAGGGATAGCAGGGCAGGCAGGAGGAAATCAGTCACAGTATACACCTTTTAGTTTTATTATATAAGCACAGCTGACAGCAGATTGACATGCATGACCTGTTTTGCTATACGTGCTTTTATATGACCGGCTTCACCTGGAGTACCCAGGATCAATTCCTCTCTAGAGGACGGGGTTGTTTTGGGACATGCTTTTCTTATTGCTGCAGGCTATTTTTTTTAATATTAACTTATATAAATATATAACTGAGAGGGTGTTATGTTTGAGCAGTTCTCTACCTCATAGCTGGGTCACTGTTTAACAGTTGAAGTTTTGTTGAGGTGTTTCAGACTCATTGTTTGATCATGTCTGTACAGATAAGATGTTGATTTCATTACACGACGCTGCCGCTGTTCTTCTACAATGGTGTATTTTAACCTGGAACATGATGTCGATATTTATTTTAGTAGAGCTGGTGACGATGCACCACCATGACGATGCATTGTTGTCTGGTATTTCTATGCTTGTTTGTCCTGTTTGTTTGTTTCACCCTGATTGACCGTCACCGTCTCTGAGATGTCTGTTGCTCTGTGCTCTGGGCTGGGAAATATGATGACATATATGGCCAAAACTATATAGAAATGTCTATTGGATATATTTTTATATATTGTTTATAGCCTAGGCCTATATTTATTTATTTTTTCCTCAATAATTTCACTTAAAACTGTTTGTTCATATGTTCATTTTGCACTCAAGTTCCTAAAATGAGGAAATACTTTTCTTTTAAGTATTTAATTCAAACATGAGTGTACAAAACCAGGCTTTACCATGTGGTTATTTCATATAGGCCCAAGTAAGTATATATATCATATTAAATGCTATAAACTATTTATTTTACTGATAATGTACAAATATAATCTAATGCTGCAGTAATAGCAGTATTTGATAGTTTGAACATACAGTAATTTGGCCATAAGTAGCAGTGTGAGTAATCAGTGCTCTGTAGTTTGAACTGTGTTGGTGGTCCGGTGACTTTGACCTTCAGGGAAACTTCATTGGCGTTCAAATATTGTAAGCTGACAGTGGCACTGTGTTATTTTTAGTTGAGCGGTGTGGTGGCATTATATTTACACTTGCATTTATTTCTCCTTTTGCTATGAAAGTATTGATAAATTCCTCTACAGTGGGCCACGCTTCGTCAGGCAGTGTTATGTTGTTGTAATGGTTTTATGTGGTGAATCACTTCCTGGTCGGAGCATTTGCCCCCCTGTGAACTGCGGTGGTGGTGATCTGTTCAGATAATAGTGTTTATTTAAACCATTGGACTTACGCCCCACCTCTGGCTCCGCCATTGTACGTAGCTTGATTAATAGACAAAGTGAAAGCACTTTGTTGTCCAGCTTGGATTTGCCTCTGCTCCTGCTCTGCTCTCGTTGACCGCTCGCTGGTCTGTTTTTCAAAGCCTCTCTGACCCGGCTGGGACTATGTCTGGTTCACGCTGTAGCCAAACTTGCTGAGCCAAAATTTCTCACAGCATAATAGGAGGTCATCGGGAGCTGGCGTCCACTACTTGTGGTTTAAACCGTGTCCTCCTTCCACCCCTAATTACAGACATAAATATTAGGAAACCTAAGAGGCAGCTGTGACGTGTTTACTGTACAGACGAAGCAGACCAGCCAGCACAAAACAGGTCTGTCCACAAGTCTTTTCCGTTCTTGCTCAGCTGAGAAATATAAGCACACGGGCTGCGTCTGCGTGTGCATTTATGGTGTTTGTGTTGGATTAGCAAAGCCTGAGAAATGTTTCAAAGGTCAAAAAGGATTCCAGTGTCAGAGGAGAGACTCCACAGAGGGGACGGCGGTCAGAGAGAAATGCAGTGAGCGAGAGAGAGAGAGAGAGAGGGCTGACCGATTCTCAGCTGTGAGTCAACGAAAGGAAAAAGTCAACTCTGCTCTGAGTAGAGCAAGATTTCTGTCTGTCTGCCGGCTTGTCTGTCAATGTTTATTGTGTGCTTGTTGCGCAGCGTGAAAATGGCTTTCTGTCAATGGGATAGTGGCTTGTCAGATCAAGAGGAGCTCACCAGGTACTTTGCCTGAAAACAGCTCGCTGTCGGGAATTCAACGCTGTCGATGGGTAAGAAACTGAATGACTGTCAGCAATGGGAAACATCTGTGGCTGTGTTCGAGGCCCTAAAGAAGAATGCTATGTTGACCCTAAGAAAGCTCCACTGAGCCTTGAATCTAAGGAGCACAAAGGGCGCCGCTATTTTCAGAGGAAGAAAAGGAAATCAGGGGACTTTCAGCCTGCTGGATCTCCTAGGCGTCCTGGAAGTGAGGCTGTTGCAACTGAGGCCATCTGCAGCAGTGCAGAGCCTCAACATGGCCGAGATGGGAGCGCAGACGAGACCCAAGCAGAGCTGGATAAACCATCAGAGGTGAAGACACCTCTGTCCAAGCAGGACAGCATCGGCACAGGCGTCTATGTCGAAGAGGTACCAGTTCTAATCCCCAGAGATCCCTGTAATCAATCAAGCAAGAGGTTAGCTTACAGGTTTACAGACTTTCAGCCTGCTGGATCTCCCAGGCGTCCTGGAAGTGAGGCTGTTGCAACTGAGGCCATCTGCAGCAGTGCAGAGCCTCAACATGGCCGAGATGGGAGCGCAGACGAGTCCCAAGCAGAGCTGGATAAACCATCAGAGGTGAAGACACCTCTGTCCAAGCAGGACAGCATCGGCACAGGCGTCTATGTCGAAGAGGTACCAGTTCTAATCCCCAGAGATCCCTGTAATCAATCAAGCAAGAGGTTAGCTTACAGGTTTACCACAGAGCAGACAGACGATGACAGAAGCAGGGTGGAAGGAAATCTACGCTGTCTTAACACAACTTCCAGAGGCGTCTCAGCTAAGGATGGTCTGCTTGTGAAGAAGCTGCTCCAGCGCCAGCTAAGGAGGGCCATTAGCTTCGGAGCGGTGGAGCACATGCTGCAGACCCTGAGGGGTAATGACAGACCTGGGAGTGAGGAGACGTTTGCCAAGATTATATGGGGCTCTCAAGCACACAGGAGGAGGAGACGGAGGGCCTACACCTGCTCTGGTTACGTAGGACATCTTCCAGCTCCTGCCAAATGTATTTCCACCCAACACGAGGTAAACTTAGAGCGTGTTATTCATAGCCATTATTGGTGTGATTCATGATAGATTCATAAGGTGTTTGATGGGGCTATAATGCAGACATTGCAAGGCTGGTGTTTCAATCATGGAGGTTAAGCACTACGGTGAAAATATATGCTCAGATAGAGGAATGCCAGTTTATTTTGTTAAACTCATTTTGTCATGACATCATATTATCACCCCATCAGTATGGTCTGTTGTTTTTAGAGCATCATGTCATCACTGTGTTGTTCACAGTCATTCTTTGACACACAGTAGCTCAAAAATCAGACCTTATAGACCAGGGATGGGCAGTAATTGGGGGGGCCACATGAGAAACCCATATTGTTGCCAGGGGGCCAAACAAATACTGTTAGAAGTAACCTCTACTTCATCACTATAGGAAACATACTGGGTGTACTATTTGTTTTTCAGCATTTATTATACTGAAAATCACTCCAAACAGCATATTAAGAAAATTACATTATATGCAGTAGTCTTTGAACCATACAGGACTGACTGTTTTGGGTAGTAATGTTTCCATGAAGAAAACTTAACATTAACACTTACATTTAACATTTAACTTAACATTAACACATTCAACTTAACATTAACACTTACATTTCCTTCTTTCGTTGCATGCAGCTTTGTAAAAAAATCCTTGCGGCTTTAGTATCTTAGCTAGCAGCCCCTCGGCTGTCCTCTCCTCATCTGCAGATAGGTTTCTGTATTTTTCTACATGTTTTGTCTCAAAGTGACAGCTCAAGTTCTATTCTTTGAATACAGCCACATGTTTGTTGCAAACTAAGCACACAGCTTTACCGCCAACCTCCGCAAAAAAATACTTGGCTGTCTCTGACTTATTATGGAGGTGCCGCTTCAGCAGGTGACGCTACTTCAAACATCACTCACTTCAATTTAAATCAATGTCAAGTGTGACAGGAAGAAGCACACTAACAATACACAAGCATTTCAAAACAAAACTGTTTATTTATCTTTAAAATTGTGTGGTTTGTCCGAGACCTCCCGGGCCAGGCCATCACTGTATGATGCCCAGGTCTGTTATAGAACATATTTACACCACAGGCATCATGCTGCATATTTTTTTAAATTTAACTGAAACCTGTGTGGAAAATATTTGTGCTGCTCATCTGTATGTAGAGACAGGAACAATATGTTATATGTAACATTGGCATAGCATTTTTTCTTTTATTAAAGCCCAATCAATAGTTGACCGGTGTTATATAGCATCAGAGAAAAAATAGGTTTAAGAGCTGTGTTTTTCAGTTTTACTGGTCGAGCTTTGGTTTTGTTGAGCACATTCAGGACAAATTATGTTGTATTGATTTCACTATAACAGTTGTTTTTGTGTTTTATGGTAAAGTATGTGTATTTACTCGAAAGTGCAGCAATCCTCCTACCCTGCACAGTTGCTGTTTGTCTCTTCTTTATATTTTGTACACTGACAGCTGCCAGAGTTTGTATGAAAATCAGCTCAATCTGCTGGTGATACATTGTCTACAGGAGCAGGAAGGGGGTTGTGGTGCTATATAGTAGTTAATGAGTTCGTATCATGGTGTCGTTCCTTCATATTTAAGTTAACAAATCAAACGACATTATTGTTGATCTCTCCCTCGTTAAACATCAGCATTCTGAAATCACACTGGCAGATAATTACAAATGTCTTGAGACAGTTATTGACAGTAAAATATGTTCTGGCGCTAATGTTAATTTTGTTTGTAAGAAAGAAAGCATGGCAGCCTCTTTATGTGATTCTCACAGTCATATTGAATCTGTTTTATCCTTTTGCATCATGGTGAGGTATGGAAATCTCAGCATGTCTGAGGCTATCCTGGCCTGGTCATATCATACTTTATTCAGGCAGTTTGAGTTTCTGCCACAGTTATTGTTTTAGGGTCCCAGCTGGACAGAATAAAGTGACTCTGGGGTGGCTGTAGCTCATAAGGTTGAGTGGGTCATCCTTTATTCCTGAGGTTGGTGGTTCAATCCCTGGTTTCTACTGTCTGCATCTCAAATTGTCCCTGAGACTGGTCTATGGGGGGATTCTTCCTCTATCTTGTTTCTTCACGATGGTGTTATTTGTGTCTATGTTAAAGGGGAACTACGCCTATTTTCAAAATGTTAAACTAGAGTGCTAAAACTCCAGTGTGTGATGCCATATTGTATACAGGGTGGAACTGCTCCATAGACAATGAATTAGGAGAGATGTTATAGATGACACAGACAGCACACAGGGGAAGTAGATGGGAGTATATGGGTACATTTTCTACAATAGACACTGCAATCGAATAAAGCTCATTGGAAATAACATATTTAATATAATATATAATTCTTAATTTAGGTGGCATTCTCCTTTAATCTGTTGTTACTGACTCTGTTTTTCTGATGTCACCTGGCTGCAAATCCCCCCTTTGGGAAGATTTATTGACTGATTGGTTGGCTGATTGACTGATTGAAGTTCATCTTGTATAATCTACTCTCTACTTGGTTTTTGTGGTGTAACATTTTCTGTCATATGGAAAATAGATACAAGCTTTTCAGGATGTATCCCATGTGCCTTCCATGGCAAACAGAATTACAATATTTCTGGTGTTTTGAGTTTTTTTTGTTTGGGCTGTGTGTTATGGGAAAGCAAAATCTACAATGTTTGTGGACTGAAGATAAAAAACTCTTGTTCAGATGCAATAAATGTGCTTTAAACCCAGTGTGCCTATGACGCTGTGGAACCTGTTTGTTTGAGGCTATCTGCAGTATAATGTTGTAAATATATTGGGTCATTTATTATACAACCCTATCTCACAGTTTCAAGTGCCAGCAGAACTGTTAATGAACAAGATGAGGAGACTCTTACCTCATTTTCACTTGATTTCACTTGAGTTTCATTAAATATGAAATGAAATACATCTTTTTTTCTCATCATTTTGTCTTTGTACAATAAGTACTGTCTTGAAGCTTAACATGCTCAGTCTTTGTTGTGACATGAAGGTGTTGATTTAATACAGTAGTATTGTGAAGGCTGTAGCTTGTGCACATTTGATTGCGTTTTATCTCAAGGTATTTCTGTCCTTGTTACCACTCAGTCAGTAATGGTGCAGTCTTAATCTCACAGGGTTATTATACACAGGTTTATGTGTTCGATTTTCTGTGTCTCTGCACACAACTGCACATTTAACGCTGGTGCATCTTGTCTTTTACATCCTTTTTGTGACAGATCTCGGAGATCCATGTGACGGGGGAGTCCGAGGACATGACCGCCAAGGAGCGGCTACTGTTCTGGTCCAGACAGATAACAGATGGCTACGTAGGTGTTCGATGTGACAACTTCACAACCTCCTGGAGGGATGGGAGGCTATTTAACGCCATCATTCATAAATACAGGTAATATAATACCGAAGGAACTGCATTCTAATTCATTTTTTTCCCTTTTCCTTGGTATGCCTGTTTTTTCTTGCCTTACTGGTCTCTTTTTCTCTCATTTGCAGGCCAGACCTGGTCGACATGAGCCATGTGTCGACGCAGGCCAACCGGTCAAATTTAGAGCATGCGTTTTGTGTAGCTGAACAGCTGGGGGTGGCCAGGCTGCTGGACCCCGAGGGTGAGATGCCTTCACACTTTCATGTTTGCTTTGACTCAGAAAACACTCTTTGTGCTATAAATCATGTGGAGTGAAGCTTGGGGAGTAACTCCTCTGAGCACAGCTCATTCATTGTCATGTCTTGCATTTGTGACCTTTTGATTTTTACTTTCCTCGTCAGACGTCGATGTTCAGTCACCCGATGAAAAATCTGTCATCACGTATGTCTCAACGCTGTATGATGCTTTCCCCAAAGTACCTGATGGCGTTGATGGAATCAGTCCTAATGTAAGTGGATGGCATCGCTCCACCAGTAACTCCACCCTAATCCAAGTGAAAGTATGAAAAGTGCTTCATTGCTGATGATCCTTTTTCCCCTGAACAGGATGTTGATATCAAATGGGTGGAGTACCAGAACATGATCAAATACCTCAGCCAGTGGATCAAACACAATGTGGCCATAATGTCCGATAGATCATTCCCCAACAACCCTGTGGAACTCAAGGTAATGAATCATTATTAGTTTTATTTTGCACAAGTTGAGCTTCAGTTGTCTCATTTTACAGAGTGCTGAGAATCTTCATCTACAGTCAGTAAGGTGAAGGATAATTGTCTGCATCAAATAGCCAGCGTGCAGCATCTGTCTGCTGTAACTGAGACTTAAAGTGATATTGACGGATGGGAGAGAGTGGCAGCGTCCATTTGCCGCGAGAAGTCAATAGCTTCTACAGTAAAGGCACTTTTATGCAGTTGTTTTAAAGACAATGAGAGAGTATGGGCTTATGCATAGAGATCTGTCTCCTGGATGCTTTATAGTGCAAGTGTATAATTATATTTATCATAATCTTTGCTTCCTTTTACAGGCACTTTATACACAGTATCTGCATTTTAAAGAACATGAAATCCCGCTGAAAGAGAATGAGAAGACAAAAATAAAGAATCTCTACAAAATGCTTGAGGTATACAAATCCAGAATAGAAGAGCATGTTGCTTTGATCGCATGTTGCGGTTCTTGTGGTGTTAAGCACCATGGTAATAACAAGTCTGGGTTTGCGGCGTATCTGACAGATGTGGATTGAGTTTGGACGTATCCAGTTGCCCCACGGTCACCACCCTAATGATGTGGAGAAGGAGTGGGGTAAATTAATTGTTGCCATGCTGGAAAGAGAGAAGAGCCTGAGGCCTGAGGTGGAGAGGTATGTGGAGGCACTGAGCGTATTAATGCTCTGTGAAGGTCTAATCTCTATAGCCTTCATAACCTAATATTATGGGTTATGTTACTAATGCACGTTGACACGTAGCCAGTTTTCATATGATAAAACGTGACTGATTGAGTCAACAGGATTTAAAGCAAGAAATATTGTGGCCATGTGCTGCTTCTCTAAGTGAAAAGTATTTAGATAAAAGAGCAAATATGCTACATGAGTCAGCATAATATTTCCTGCACCATCATATTGCAAGTCTGTAAATCAAGTCTCCGCTGCACTGACGATGAGTGTTTATGTCAGAGATTGAATGTCCTCATTAAAGCAGAAAAATCCTCTCACTGATCTGTTGCACACTACGATATGATTTCTATCAACATATTTATGAGTTGTTTTGCACAATATGTCTTGGTCAAATTCACTGCAGACAAAGTGCACTGTTTGTATATATGATAAGACTGAGTTTTGTTCCGCTCAAATGATCAAGTTTTTGCAAAATGAGCAGCAAACAAATTAATCCTGTGTAATAATATAGTGGAAAAAATAGGTGCTTTCAGTTCAGGATCAAAATTAGGACGATGTAGTTACAAAGGCAGAAATTTGCAGATGCTAAGAACAGAGTCTTTTTCTGTCTTATGGCAAGCTCGGTCAAGTTTTTGAGCTCTATCTGGTGCTCTGTTTCCATCAATGTTTGTTTGCAGAGAAGATCTTATTTCTATTGAAACTCAATGCCAAGTCCAAAGACTTTGAAGTTCTACGTGAACAATAGTTTAGAAAAATGTACTCCATCCCTGTCTTCGTGGTCTATAAACATATTTACAGCATTAATGTTGGGTGTGGTGAAAACTGGCAGAAACAGCAATCACAGCAGCCTGGCAGCACCTTATTTGCAGTGTCAGTTCATATAAAGGCGTACTGTCTCAACCTGCTGTTTAGTTTTTATCCCCCGAGGGTTGCATATTATTTCAGGGTGGGAGTCACTTTACACGCTCCGCACCTGGCTGTGGTGCTATAAATATGAGCAAGTTGTAAGCTGCTACATCAGTCAGGTCTGTTAATGCTGGCAGTCAAAGCTAGGTCAAGGCTGGGATCCTTACAGAAGGATGATCAGGATGAGAAAAGTCACAGTGATTGTTTGAGTGGCTGGGAATAGCAGCAGTTTACTGTTTAAAGCAAGATGGCCTATTTGAGTGGGATCTCGTCTGTTAGCAACAGTAGCTTCACCAGTTTTGGCTCCAATGACACAGCTCTCACTGAGCCGTTACAAATTAACAGCTCAGTCTTGCTCAATAACAACATTGCCTTTGGATCCAGGTGAGGTTACAGGTTTTTTTGTTTCTGTTAAAGTGCTAACAACTGTGAACTAACTATATTTAATCTTTTTGTACCTGAAGGCTTGAGATGTTGCAGCAGATTGCCAACAGGGTCCAGCGGGACTGTGTCAACGGAGAGGACAAGCTGGCATTAGCAAGAATTGCTCTCCAGTCTGTGAGTTTTGTGCAACCTCTGTTTAACTTAATGTGATGAAATAGCTCTGATTGTGTACAGTCTTTGTCTTGAGTTTTGGGTTTTGAGTTTTTTTTTTTTTTCTTTTTTTTTTTCCTCTGCTAAGGACGCCAAACGTCTTGAGTCTGGTATTCAGTTCCTACATGAAGCTGAGATCGCTGGCTACCTTTTGGAGTGTGAGAACATCCTCAGACAACAAGTGATGGACATCCAAGTTCTTCTGGATGGGAAATTTCCCTTTGCAGATCAACTTGTCCAAAGGTACAAAGTATATCCTCTTGCAAAAATAACACGCTGAATGTTCTCCTGCATTAAGACAATGGCTATCAATTGATAAAATAATTCATTCCAGTTAAGCGCATAAATTGTCCATAGTTAATCACGATGAATTGCAAAGTAATTGTGATTCATGCATTGGGCAAATGCACAGCTTTATGCAAATCTATGCACATTTTTATTATTTGAATTCAATTAACGACACAAGACAATGACACACATTGTCCAGAAACCCTCACAGGTACTTTATTTAGCATAAAAAATATTCTCAAATTGAAAAATGGCAAAATGCAGCCCAACAGGCAAAAACAGCTGTCAGTGTGTCAGTGTGCTGACTTTACTATGACTTGCCCCAAACTGCATATGATTATCATAAAGTGGGCTTGACTGTAAAGGGGAGACTGGTGGATACCCATAGAACCCATCATCATTCACATAACATGAGGTCAAAGGTCAAGGGACCCCTTTGTATAGGGCCATGACAGTTTGTAGCATTATTTAACCTCCTTCACGACAAGCTAGGCTTTCCTTAGGTTTTCTAGTTTCATATGATAACACTATCTTCAGCTTTAAAATTGCATCTGCTACAACCTCTGAAATACCTATTGCATTAATGCGTTAAAGAAATTTGTGGCATTAACACAAGTTTATGTTAACACGTTATTGTATTGTTGTGTTAACTTTGACAGCCCTTATTAAGACATTTTATATTGTTTTTTTTTTTTTTAAATCCAGGGTGTCAAAACTGCGGGATGACCTCCTGTCCCTGAGAGCAGAGTGTTCTTCCGTGTATAGCAAAGGTCGCACCCTGACGACGGAACAAACCAAAATGATGATCTCAGGCATCACGCAGAGCCTGAACTCTGGCTTCTCTCAGAACATCAACACAAGCCTGACACCAGCCCTTACTCCTGCACTCACCCCAGGGGGGTTAGGTACCCCCGGGTCCACATTCACCTCTAGCCTTACACCGTGCCTCACCCCGACTTTTACCCCTGCCTTGACCCCTGGTCTGCAGCCTGCTTCTGTCCAGAGCTACATGGGGAGTGGCGGTGGCATGGACCCAGGCAGCCTAAGGCATCTGAAACACATGCAGATTCGCAAGCCCTTACTGAAGTCCTCATTGGCAGACCCCAACATGACAGAGGAGGAGGTCAACATGAAATTTGTTCAGGACCTCCTGAGCTGGGTGGAAGAGATGCAGGTGAGTAGTCACCATTAGTTTGTTTATAATGTTCTGACGCTTTTAATTGTAAAATAAGATGCTGATTTTTTTTTCTTCTGTATTAAAGATGCAGCTGGATCGTTCAGAGTGGGGATCTGATTTGCCAAGTGTGGAAACACATTTAGAGAACCACAAAAGTGTACATAGAGCCATTGAAGAATTTCAAATGAGTCTTAAAGATGCCAAACTGAGTGAGGTATGTATTTTGAAGTTCATCTCTCTTTTGCTTATAATCTAAGTGGAAAGAAAAAGATCCTACATTATTTAGAACTTAAATATTTGTCTGAAATGTTGCCGTTTTCACACCTAACTTGCTTGGTTTAGTTGGTTTACCCAGTTTGTTTGGCTGGTGTCAAAGCTCATGCAAGCTCTGGTGCTGACCAAACAATCAAACTCTGGCCTGCCTGGTGGGTCTGGGCCCACTTTCAAGTGAACTCCAGTTTGTTTGTGCAATGAAAGCAAACGATAGCTAAACTATTAAATCCACCTGATGATCATGAAATCTGTTCAGGAAGCAATCTTATTGTCTTATCTGTATTTAAGGCCATGTGAGGCTAAGCATGTCAGTGCAGGTATTTTCCCTGATCAATAGGTCAAAAGCTGTTGAAACTGCTGTGCTTGTATCTGACTCCATGTGCTTAGTCAGTTCATTAACGCCATTAAAAAGTGTGTGACGGCGATTCCACAGTAATACGCCCCATGCATGCACATGTCCGTGTGCTGTCTGGTGTTGGCACTGTGCGTTCACACCAGTCATCTGGGAGCGAGCAAAGGGGCTTTTGTACAGCCCTGCCTCTAAAATTATTCATCATAAGGGGTTACCTGCCCGGCTGTATAACTTGATGTTTCTCCTCTGGTGTGTTTGTCAACAATGAATAATTTTTTCTCTTGGTTCGAACCAAATGAATCCAACTACAGGTGTGAAAGCACCTATTTTCTGCAAGGAAATTAAAGAACCAAAACATGTTTTTCTCTTCTCAGATTCAGATGAATATGCCACTGAAAGTAACTTATTCAGACAAACTGAGCAAACTAGAAAAGCAGTATGAAAAGCTATTGGTAAGTGATGAATCAATGAGCTCAACAGTCATGATCTAAAATGTGTGCTGCTAGAAATAAACTATAAAAATGATGTATGTGCTTATAGTAGTCTGACTTTATGAATGTCCTTTCAGAGCTGTTCAAGAGAGCGACAGAGCCACCTGGAAAGCCTGCATGACTTTGTGTCACAGGCAACTCAGGAACTCATCTGGCTGAACGAGAAGGAGGAGGAGGAAGTTGCCTTTGACTGGAGCGATCGCAACACCAATATCTCCAAGAAAAGAGACTACCACGCTGTATGTTTTTTAATTAACTGTAACGCAGTCTGTGAAATCTTCCTTGCAGACAGAATAACACAGGCTTGTTCGGGCAGTTGTTTTGGGTGTATAGGTTTGGCTACGTTACAGCTGCGTTCATTTAATACAACAATAATCTCAGTGAAGGGATTTGTGTGTTGAGGCATGAATGATTAACTTCATACTGTGAGACAGGATATGGGGTTGTGGGAGAGGATGGAGGGATTGAGGGCTGGATGCCAGAGATACTCAGCTTAATGTCTTTACACAGGACCTTATGAGGGAGCTGGATGAAAAGGAGGAAGTGATCAAGTCTGTGCAAGACAAGGCAGAGCGCCTTATGCTCAAAAACCATCCGGCCAGGCTCACTATTGAGGTAAATAGGTTTTCCTGTCCCTTTGTATGCTCAGCTCTGCGGTCAGCAGTCTCCACCTTGCGTGCTGCTCCCACAGTGATTAAAAGATTGTGTTAATCTTGTAATTTTCCAGCTATTACACCTAGATATTGTGTTTCTCTTCCAGGCGTACAGGGCTGCCATGCAGACGCAGTGGAGCTGGATTTTACAGCTCTGCTCGTGTGTCGAACAGCATCTCAAAGAGAACGCTGTTTATTTTGAGGTGAGTCGCTGCCGGTTTTTCAGTCAACATTATAGACCATATATAGGAAGAGGACTTAATCGTCATGTGTTTGTCACATCTAATTATTTCTTTGTTTTCTTTTTTTCTTGTACAGTTTTTCAGTGATGCCAAAGAGTCCAAGGACTACCTTAAGAGCCTGCAAGACGCCATTCAAAGAAAATACAGCTGTGATCGAACAAGCAGCCTACACAGACTGGAGGATCTCATTCAGGAGTCCATGGTAAACTGATAAAAGATAAGTGAAGTGTGTGTGTTTATGCTGAGATAGTTACAAATACAAATATCTTTTTTGTTGGTATTGTGTTTCCCTAGGATGAGAAAGAGCAGCTTCTTCAGTACCGCAGCACTGTCGCTGGGTTAGTGGGCAGGGCCAAGAGCATTGTGCAGCTCAAGCCCAGGAACCCTGAAAGCCCCGTGAGATCTTCTATCCCTGTCAAAGCCATCTGTGATTATCGCCAGATAGAGGTACACAGAGGTTCTCTGGTTACGCCATGTTTTATCTCAGTTTAGTTCATTTTTTATAGTAAATCCATGCTGTGTCTTTATCACAACTCTTTTAGATTACCATTTATAAAGAGGACGAGTGCGTATTAGCCAGTAACTCTCACAGGGCCAAGTGGAAAGTCATCAACCCGGCAGGGAACGAGGCCATGGTGCCCTCTGTCTGTTTCACTGTGCCTCCACCCAACAAAGAGGCTGTTGACATAGCTACAAGGTCAGATGCTAGGATTCATTTTGTGTCCTGTACTTCAAAATAAAGTTTACTCTTGAGTGCGAGTGACTATTACTGAATGAATAAGCCCTGTCGACCTGCCTTTGGTGAGATGAATTATTATGTATTTTGCTTTTCCTGCAGAACTGAGCAGTTATACCAGAACGTCCTGGCACTCTGGCACCACTCCCACGTCAACATGAAGAGTGTGGTGTCTTGGCATTATCTAATGGGTGATATACGAGCCATCCGCAACTGGAATGTGGCCTCAGTATGTTTGAATTATTATGTTTTCTTTTTTAACCTCTTATCCACCACATAATTCAACACCAGCTGATGACCATTTTATAATGAAGCTCAGTTTTGATGATAAGTGTTGGGAAAATGCGATGAGCATGTTTGCCTTTTTCCCCACTTTCTCTTCAGATAAAGACCATGTTACCAGGTGAGCATCAGCAGGTCTTGAGCAACCTGCAGTCTCACTTTGAGGAGTTCCTGGAAGACAGCGAGGAGTCTGAGGTGTTCACGGTGGCGGACTGTGCCCAGCTAGAGAGAGACGTCGCAGCCTGCAAGGAGTACTACCAGGAACTACTCAGATCTGCAGAAAGAGGCAAGGCTCAGATTCCCCTTTTGTTCCTCTCAACGAGGAGGTACTGGTGAACACTGAAAACAACACACGAGGGAAACACATGGCTCTTTAAGCCTTTTAAGCCTGAAGTTAATGCCTTTTGGAATTGTGTTGTTTTTTTAGTGAATTAAGAAGAGTTTCTTAAGAGATGATTGGCTTTGCTTTTAATGAAAAAACAAATACTAGGATGTTGTAAATAAGCAGCTTTGTTTTTTACATAGGGTGGAATGTGTGGAGAAAAAATACAGAAATGTTGTGATCCTATATTTGTGGAGACAAATACATGTGTGCACAAAGAAATGTACTCCCTTTTTTCTTATTAAAACCATTTTTCTATTTTATGCATGACTTCACCTTAGGCTGTATACAAACTATTATTGCTTTAGCTGCATTGCAACAGGTCTGTATGATAATGATGCCACCTAGTGGTACTTTAATGTGCTATCAGTTCATATGTGTGAGACGGTATGTAGACTTAGCATTCCCTTTGTTTTATCATGTGGTATTGCCTGTAAAATGATTTTTACTTCAAGGCAAACATTTGCAATGTTTTTTTTTCCTTTTTCAAAAAATACAGCAGAACTACCCTGTCATAGTTTGAAACGTGACCATATTTTATGCTCTTATGTGTCTGGTAAACAGAGGAACACGAGGAGTCGGTGTACAATCATTACATCTCAGAAATACGCAACTTCCGGATGCACCTGGAGGCCCACGAAGAACACCTGATCAGGCAGCTTCGCACGCCGCTGGAGAGAGATGACCTGGAGCAGAGTCTGCAGCGCATCACAGAACATGAGGTTTACATCTGTATATCAATAATCATGAATCACATATTCAAGAGCTTTCTGGTGTTTAATCCTGATTTTCCTGCATGCCACTTTGCAGAAGAAGACAGCGGAGCTGAACAAAATGAAGGATGACCTTGACGTTATGAAGGAGAAATGTGAGCTTTTCCTCAGACAGGCTGCAGGTTCTCCTTCTGTGCCGACACTTTCCTCTGAACTCACCGTCCTCGTTCAGAGCATGAGCCAAGTGTACTCCATGTCCTCCATTTATATGGACAAGTAAGACACCCCCTTTATTGTCTAGAAGTCATCACGGTAGATATTTTTTACTAGATAGATATTTGCGTTAAAAATACCTGACTTGAAGATCTGCTCCCTTTGTGTTGCAGACTGAAAACAGTGAGCTTAGTGGTGAGGCACAGCCAGAGTGCAGAGGCGCTAGTTAAGGCATATGAATCCAAACTCTATGAGGAGGATGCTATGAACTCTGACATCAAGTCAATTGAGACAGTCATTTCAACACTTAAGGTAATACACTGTTGGATTCAACATTTCACCAAACTTGACAATGCTTTTAGTTGATTTGGAGTAACCATTCCTCCTTCTGATCGTAGCAATGGCGGGCAGAGATTGACGATAAGCAGGAGGTTTTCCATGATATGGAGGATGAGCTGCAGAAAGCACGAGTCATCAGCGACCGCATGTTTAAGGCACATAATGAGCGTGACTTTGACCTTGACTGGCACAAAGAGAAAGCTGACCAGCTGAGCGAAAGATGGCAGAACATTCACTCCCAGATTGATAGCAGGTTAGTGTTATGATTGTTTTTGCACTATCAGAAGTAATTCATGACATTTGTGTTTAAGTTTTGCTCTTTGACGCTAATTGTTCAATTTCAGGCTTCGGGACCTGGAAGGTATCAGCAAGTCTTTGAAACATTACAGAGACTCCTACAGCAGTCTGGATGAATGGGTTAGAGAAATGGAAGCAGCACAGCTGAAGGCCCAAGAAAACAAACCTGAAGACAGTAAAGCACTGGCTGAGCTGTTAAACAAGCAGAAGGTAGGACAAAAGTTAACTTCTTCACAATAATATAAAGACAGTAGGCTGTATAATATATGGAGTTATAAGTATGCATTTCAAATGTGTGTATATTTCAGGTCCTTGTTGCTGAAATTGAACAAAATCAGAGCAGAATTGATGAGTGTCAGAAGTACTCAGAGCAGTATTCATCTGCCATCAAGGTAAGCCAATTTATCTTAAATGTGTTCATGGTTTCTCTGATATTTGAAATTATCAGTTGGTGTCATTCTCACTCCAGCTTTGTTGGGCAGCGACCAAGCTATGATCAAAACGGTGATTGCTGTAATTAAAGAAAGAAACAACCTTTTAAACGTGAGTCTCTTTTTAGGATTATGAACTCCAGCTGATGACCTTCAGAGCGATGGTCGACTCTCAACACAAATCCCCTCTCAAGAAACGCAGGATGCAGAGTTCCTCTGATGCCATTCAGCAGGAGGTAAAACTATGATGTAACTTAACTAGGACAGGAAATTTGTGCTCTATGTAGAGTGCATCTCAATGACACGCTTGTTTTTCTTAATTTCACACAGTTTATGGATCTCCGAACCCGCTACACGGCTCTGGTGACTCTCATGACACAGTATGTGAAGTTTGCCAGTGAAACGCTGAAGAGAACTGAAGACGAGGAGGTGAGAGATTCATATTTTCAGTAGTTCCTACATTTACAGTAGCTTATGCAACACATTTTAGACTTTTGGGGTTAAAATGTGGATGCTTAAACTGTTAATGCCTATTCATCTTGACCTTCTTTGCATCATTCCTAGCTCTTCTGTTTCTTTTCAACATATTTCACTGCCTTACTAAAAAGTAGTGAATCATGAATTAGTGTGACAAACTGTTTGTCCTTTGAGTTCTTGACTTCCTCCGAGGGTAGGTTCTATTGTCATATATGGTTGGGTCATCACAAGTGAAGACACTTGCTTCATTGCGCGAAAAAAGCAAAGGACATGTGTGAATGCAGTGCATGTCTGCATGTACAGTAACCTCTTATCGCTGGTGGCGGTGACTGGCTGGGAGGGGAGAAAGGAAAGTTAAGCCTCTCCAGGAGTTTGTGTACTATTTTGTAAACATTTATATTGACAATTGTGCAGTTATAAAATCTGACGAGTGCTACAAATTTAATCTTAAGTAAATCTAACAGCCTTTTGTTAAAGGGAAACAATGACCATTTTAAAACATTGATATTATTCTGGAGGCTATATAATATAATAATAATATAATATATATAAAGAAATACTGCAACTTGCTCATGTATATGCTTATTGTTAGGGCGTGCCGGGAAACCACAAGACCACAACAACAACAACTGCCTGTCAGTGGCGATTTGAATGGAGTATAGATTTTTAACAACAACGATATAAATATACATGCTCTCACTTTCTGAATCTATTTTATGTTAACAATACACACTTATAAGACGGAGAAACTGTGTCATACCTTTATGACCTCTTTGGTCTTCTAGTAGTTATGATTTATGCAAATGCTGTCCATTGGAGTAGAGGATCTGGCAGGATTTCAGCAGATGTTGTGACGGTCATCCAGTGACTAGCGACCATGCTTGTGACAGGCACGGCATATTGGTAGCTAACTAGATATTAAACTACCTTTAGCTATAGCTAATTCCTACAGTACAAGACTGTTGTTGACCAAGTAGAGCACTGATAACGGTCCGAGATGCCTTTCAGGTGTTCTGTTCCTCACTGTGGAAACTTCGAGCTACCTGTTGCCCAAATCCTGTCAGGGAAGAAGAAGTTACACCAAGTCAGAAAAGTATTCCAGAATAATATCATTGTTTTAAAAGTGGCCATTGTTCCCTTTTAATGTGATTTTTAACCTTCTACAATATTTCTGGCAAACTAAAAAGTCATGCAAACTGCAAATTCCTGGAGAGCTTGTTTAATATGGCTGCACCACTCTGGTAAGAAGTAAAATATTCACGTAATTTATTCTACAATTTCTAATCAAATGTGAAACCATGGATGACTTATGTTTTTGCATTATAGAACAGAAAAGCTTTTGAGAGAACAGAGAATACAAAAAGGACAGAGAGCGTGGAGCTCCAAAAAGCTGCAGGGGAAGTGGAGATTAGTCATCTTAAGCAGCAGGTCCAGGAACAGGAGGCTCTGCTGGTTGAAAGGCAAGCACAGCTGGAAAAGTTGGAGGTGCAAGTAGAGACACAACAGAAGACAATCGATGATCTAAGCTTTCAGAAATCACAGCTGGAGCACGATGTTAATCAGTATTGCACCAAATTAGAAATAGCGGTAAAAGACAAAGCGGCCAGTGAGCAGGAATTAAGTCACGCCAAA
This sequence comes from Pterois miles, assembly GCA_947000775.1. Taxonomy (NCBI): domain Eukaryota; kingdom Metazoa; phylum Chordata; class Actinopteri; order Perciformes; family Scorpaenidae; genus Pterois; species Pterois miles. The sequence continues at coordinate 12,642,419 of CAMQGK010000341.1, forward strand.
CAGTTAATTGAGCAGTCAGAGGCCAGGTGCTCTTTGGCTCAGAAGAAACTAGAGGATGTCTTAAGGAAAACTAATGATGACCAAGAGCTTGAGAAACAGAGCCCCAAACATGAGAGAAAAATAAACATGGAGGAAAGTACTGAGGAGAAGATGTTAAGTCAAGTCCAGGCTAAAGAAAATGATCTGGCTCAGCAGCCTTTGGCATCTGACAGTCAGTTGATAGTCAACAGCGAGCCAGAGTCATCTGCAGTCAGAGACTATGACAGCTTAACGGCTGAAGTCCTGCAGCAGAAAGTAGAGGAACTAGTCCTGACCCAGAAAAGAGCAGAAATGGCTGAGGAGAAAGCACAAAGTTATAAAAAACTGTTGGACGACAGCAATAACAGACTGAAGAAACTTCAGATGGACATGGAAGCTGAGAGGATCAACATGAGACAGAAATCAGAGGATCTTCAACAGGAGGTGTTGAACATGAGGAAACCAATCAATGAACTTCAAGAGGAAATCAGATCTCTCCAAAGAGCGAAGTCCTCGGTGGAACAAAATGCTTTTTTCCAAAGCACTGAAGTCGAAGGACTTAAAGAGCAGTTGAAGATCACCCAAGGAGAACTGCATAAGAAAAACTCCACGGAGCAGGAAAATATTCACAAGATTAACAGCTTAGAAGAAGATGTAGCTTCCAGACAGGCAGTAGTAGATCAGCTGACGTTTAAATGCAATGAGCTCACAAGGTTAAATGTCTCATCTGACAGCGACATTAGAGGTCTTCGGATCCAAATAGAGTCACTGGAAAAAGACAGATCAGTTTCTGAACAAAAGATCAAATCTTTAAAGAGTGAGATAGAGAGCTGGAAACAGCAGCTTCAAACAGCGAAGGAAGAAAACAACTTAATGAAGAGATCTGAGCAGGCCTCGCAGCTCCAATGTAAAAACCTTGAAGCAGAACTTCAGAAAAGTGAATTGGTTGCTTCTCAATTGCAGAAAAGAGTAGATGAGTTAAAACAGATTAATACGGAGATGGACAATAACCTGAAGAACGTGAGAGCTAAACTCGATCAGGTGACAGTGGAAATTGACCGCAAGGATCAGCAGATTAAAATCTTCCAGTCTCAGGCAGAGGGCAACAAATCACAAGTTAGAATTATTGAGGAGGAGCTAAATAAGAAATCTCAGACCTCCCATGAACTTCAAATGAAACTGCAGGATTACAGCGAGGAGGTGAGGAAAATGACTGAACTGCAGCAGAAAATCCAAACACTTAATTCAAAAATTACCAATTATGAGAAAGAGTTGGCAACTCTGAAATCAGAGCTGGAGTCAGTATTTGATGAAAACAATTCTGCAACTCAAAAGATCAACATGCAAAACGCTGAAATTAATGATTTAAATGTGATGCTAGAGAAAAGAAATGCAGAACTACAGAAAGAATCGTCTGAGAGTCAAAAACATCTCAATAAAGTCAAGGCTTTAGAAGACGAGCTTTTCAAACATAAGAGCAGTATTAAAGGGTTAACTAGCAGCTCAGAGAAAATGACAGAGAACCTGAAGCAGGAGGTGTTTGCTCTTCAGAACGACAAGAGAACAACAGGCAGGAACGTAGAGAACCTGAATGCTAAACTCTCAGAGCTCAGTGATTCGCTGGAAAGAGCTAAAGGTGAATTGTTGAAAGAGACCAGAGAAAGAAAAGTCAAAGAATCAAGAATACTGCAGCTGGAGACTGAGCTTCAGAAAGCTAAATTAGCAATAAGAGAAGCAATGTCGAGTCATGACAAATCCCGATTAAATCTGCAACACGAAAATACGAACCTTAAGAGGGAGAAAGCTGACGCGCTACAGAAAAGCAACTCATTGGGATCTGAAGTCAAAGTGCTGAAAGAAAATCTGCAGCTCACCCAAAAAGATGCTGAACAAAAGCAAAAAGAAAACTCTGTCCTTCAGCTGAAGTCCCAGCAGATGGAAGACCAACTCGAGAGGTGCAAGAAAATGCTAGAGGAGTTAAAAAGTAAACTAGAACTTCAGAAAGAGGGCTACGAGAAACAGCTGTTGTTAGTGCAGACTGAAATAGAGAAAAAACTCATTTTAATTCAGTCTGAAATCTCAAGTGAAAGTGGGAAGTCAAAGCAGCAGCCGCATAGTGCAGAATTAGCAGAGATGCTAAACAAGTATTTCAAAGATGTCAGGCAGATAAAAACGGTGCATGAAACCACTGTGGAGACAAAGCAACAACCGGACGAACAGTTGCAGCTGCAGATCAAAATTGACAGACTGCAGCAAGAACGAACAAAGCTCGGTCATGACCTCTCAAAGGCGAAATCACAAATTGCCCAACTTGAGGATGACCGAATTAAACTCAACTCACAAGTAAGCGCTTTACAAAGCCTTTGCGATGAACAGTCAAACGAGTCCACTAAGCTGTCAGATAGTGAGAGGAAACTGACTCTAAAGGAAAATGAAGCAAGATCTCTTCGGGAGCAAATAGAGTCGTATGTCAAAGAGGTGAAAAGTCTTCAGGAAAAGCTTTTGACATTAGGGGTCAGGATGAAGACTGAAAACCAGAGGATAAACAAACAGGAAGCCACTGAAACCAGTCATCACTATGTGAAAGACAACGAGGCTGCTTCCTTGAAGATGGAGCATACAGCGAGGCGGACGATCGTGCCCTCGTATGAAAGTCCAAACTACCACCTGGGGGACAAGATCCTCAAAATGAACGTGTCCTCAGAGGTATGGATGAAGTTACTTCAGCATTACCGCAGCACAATGTCATATTTATAAGAAATACATTATATTTAAATATGATATAATTATATTTATTTTACTATTTATCACAATATCTATTTAGCAATTGTAGTTATCTATAACAGTGATCTGTAGTCCTTTGTAACTTAAAAGTTCTTCCAATGTCACATCTGCAGATGGCATCAATGGAGAAAGAAAACATACATGAAAGACTGAAGCAAGTCAAACACAATAAAATGGAAGTCACTCATAGCCAAAGCCTTCATGATTCACCACCAAAGAAAACCTTGAATAGCTCCACATATCAAACTCTGACTCTCCAACAAAAAGACATGCAAAATGTGACGTATAAGAGCCAAATCAAACCCGATGAGCCCATAACTGTGACAACACATGGATACATGGCTCTGTGTGGACTAACAGAGCAACGGCCAAGTGAAACTCACAGCATCACTAAGACGACAACGTATCAGATCAAAGAAACATGTGAAAACACACCAGACAGTGAGATTTATTCAATTTCCCAAAAGTTCCCAGAACTCAAAGGCAGCACAAGTATTCAAAACTTAATCAAGTTTAAGTTCTTGGATGAAGAGGTTTTGCGTAAGTTTGAGATGGGTCGTATCACAGTGGAAGAGGTACAAGCATTGCTCGCTCAGTATGCCGAAAAACCAACAACTATTGCTGGAATTTATGTGGAGTCAAGTAAGAAAAAGATCTCCTTTCTAGAAGCTGCTGAGAAGGGCTTCTTGGCAAAGACGTACGCTCTTGAGTTTCTGGAGGCTCAGGCTGCAACAGGAAGCCTTACAGATCTGGCTACAGGGCAAACACACTCAGTCGTTGAGGCTGTGGAGAGATGTATCATCGAGGCAGGACTGAAAGATAAACTGATAGAGGCTCAGAAAGCTTTTAGTGGCTACATCCATGCTGGCAAAAAGCTGTCTGTGTTTCAGGCAATGGAGGAAAGGGTTCTCGATAGATACAAAGGCAAGAAGATCCTTGAGGTCCAGGTCGCCACTGGAGGACTGATCAACCCAGAGGCTGGTGTCAGGGTGCCGGCAAGCGTTGCTATTGATCAGGGTCTTTTGAACAAGGAGACTCTGCAGAGTCTGTATGATCCAGTCAGTAACCCCAAAGGTTTCCACAACCCTGACACCGGGCAGAAAGCATACTACTCTGAAATACTGAAGACGTGCGTTTACGACATAGATGGTTGCGTGTTTCTCTTCCCATTTGGCGAGAAACACCTAACAAACACCTCTCCCACGAGTTCTCACAGAGTGTCTGTTGTCAGCAGCAGCTGTGGCGTTGAAATGTCAGCGTATGAAGCATTCAAAGGCAGACACATTGACAGGAGGACGTATCTGTTTCTGTCACAGCAGGAATGTGACTGGCAGGAAAAGTCTGTAGTTGATGCCAGTGGGAACCAACTTCACATCATTGCTGATGTCAAAAGTGGCCGACAACTTTGCCTAGAGTCTGCTCTGAGTCAGAGGTTTCTTGAAATGTCTGAGCTTGAAAGCTATGGCAGTGGGCTTCTTAGCATCTATGAGATTGCAGACATCATATTTTCAAGAATGGTGGTGGTGGAAGATGTTAACAGCCCCATTGCTGGTCTGTGGGATGTCACACGGAGGAAGAGGCTGTCAGTTCTTCAGGGTTTCCAACAAGGCTTTACCGATAGAGCCACCTCCTTAAGGCTGTTGGAGGCCCAGGCCTGCACTGGAGGTATTTGCGACCCATCTTCTGGGGAGAAAGTTACTCGCTCAGAGGCTCTTAAAAGAGGTCTTTTAGATGAGGCGTTGAATCAGCAGCTCCAACAGTTTGAGCAGGCGTTTAATGGCATCGTTCACCCCAAGACTTCAAAGACTTTGTCTATCACCCAGGCCATTCAGGAAAACCTGCTCCCAAAGGATGCTGGATTTCGCTGTATTGAATTCCAGCTCCTGACTGGGGGACTGATAAACCCGGAAACTCATGACAGAGTCTCACTCGAGGAAGTTATCCAGAGTGGCCTTGTTGACAAAGTTACTGCCTCTGTACTCAGAGATGAGAAGTTCCAAACCAAAAGCCTCACCTGCCCGAAGACCAAGAGAAGAATCACATTCAGGGAGGCTCTTGAGAGAAGTGTTTACGACTGCCACACAGGTTTAAGATTACTAGAGGCGACGAAAGTTCACGGTTTTGGAGCCAAATCAACATTTCATTATGTGTGTGCCTATAAGTAATTAACATTTGCAAATATGTGGTTGTCCACACCATAAAAGCAAAACCTGCACAGTATTTCATTTGGTTTTGTGTGTGGCTGTGAAGTTACCTTGACTTCACTGCTGAATATTGTTTTTTAGTTTACGCGCATGTTTTAATACAAATGTATCAACGGTTTGCATAAAAGTTTTCCTCAGTTTTTTGTGCATTTTCCCACGAATGTCCAGCAATAATTGTAAATTTCTGCTCATTACATGCATTAAGTGTTTTCAAAATAAACTTCCTTCTTCGCAGGAAACAACTTTGCTAGGTTTATGCGACAAAGCTACATAGCTAGGTTTAGGAAAAGACCGTGGTTTGGGTTGAAATAACTACACTTGAAACACTTGGTTAAGTTTAGGCAACAAAACTGTCTAGTTAGGTTTATACAGGAAGACATCTTTGTTAGTTTTAGCAAATGATCGGGTTTGGTTTAAAACAACTCTGGAAGTGTTGTATCTTAAGTTTGGAAGTTATGTGATAAATAAATCAACATTGGTGGCTCTTTATACTTTCTGGTTCACAGTTCCATGGATTACATACAAGTTGGTTTTGTGGGATATATAAGAATTACAGTACTTTTCATAGGTATAGCTACGAACGGTGTATGAGAACGGTCTGATTAATACAATGGTTGATGCAGCTGACAATGATTCTTCGGCTTTGGTGTTTTTAGCCTGATTGTAAATGTATTTTGGCAATACCCCTACCTTTTAGGACTCTTCCCTCCAGTGTTTTTTGTTTATTTCTTTGTTTCAAAGCTAACAATTTTGTCACAATCCCGTCTGTTTTAATTGTAGAGATCTGTTGATGAGGAGAAGAGAGAGCACGGTGATAAAGTTAGCAAACTATTGCACTGGATGTCCAATGTGAAGCAGACCCCGAACAATGATGGGAATGCTCTGAAAGATAGTAATGCCAACACAGATGCTTCTAATAAGCCCCAGGTAAATAATGTGTATTGTTTGTGGTGTTTTCTGGTGCGTCCTGTTTTTATATGCTGCCACGCATTTGTTGTACATGAGAGAATAATTTGGTTTAACGCCAAAGAGTGTTTTTCCAAAATGATATTGCAGCCGTTTTTGCTGTCACAGTGTATGCTTTCTAATAAAAACACACTGTTTACTTTCTGATTCATGTAATCCATATATTATACACTTTAGGTAGTGGGTGTAATTACTTAATAGTATCCCCTGTACACAAAAAGATGGTTAATATTGTAAATTTCATGATATATTTGTTTATATCAGTCACCCCCAACTGATTCAATAACACCAAAAGTTGCACAAGCACTCACATTTCAAAACAACCTCAGTGATTAATAAGAGTAAATCAGCCCTACAGGTTATTGAAATATTGCATTTCTGCCCCTGTGAGGAAACAAGCATTATATACATATGGTCCAAAGCTGACATTGTTCAAATGAAATTTGTGTGCACATCATGATAGCGTTGTAACTGTGATAGAATAACGCTAAGAAGGTGATCCTGAACAAATGGGTTGACAGAATTCATTATGTTCAATGTAATGTAGAGAAAAGAGAATAGACATACATACATGAATATTGCAACCACAGTTAAAGTTAGTAATATAAGTAAAATGTATGATTGTTATTATTAGTAATAATTGTTAGGATTTATATGATTAAAAATATGTATATTTTCATGTGTACATAAAATATTTTATATATTTAATTTATTATTTTATTATTTACATTTTCTTTTACATTATGCACCCAAAATATAAATGAAATTCCAAGTCCACCGGTACGATCTAATAATGACAGCTTTGGAATTTATTTATTTATTTATTTATTTATTTATTTATTTATTTATTTATCAAACCATCTCTGTGAAACTGTTTCTAATATTATGTCCCTCCATGTAATTGAGTGAAAAAAGCACAATGCATTCAAATACAATTATACAATACAACGAATGACAGCCTCAAAAATGAGTCAACCCCTATTTGACATTTTCCGCACAAAAATATATAATTTTAAGGTTGACAAAGTTAATCCAGTTCAGTTATTGGATTGCATTATTTTGTGCAGCAGTTCATATTTAATCTAGTCTCTCTAGAGAGTACAGTTTAATTAATTAATTGACGTACAGGATTTTGTATAAATAAGTCAGTTGAAAAGTGTAAATCAGTCCTTTAAAACAATTCTAGTGTTTGAGTATTTGCGAGCTCTGTGCCTCTGTTTACTATAATAATACTGGTAACTGCAATGTTGTACAGTAACTACTCAAAGAGTAGTCCTGTAAAAGTAGAGAAGACTTCTAGTACTGCATGTAAAGTATTAATATGCCACTGTTTGATGTTCTAGGTGTCAGTGGAGGAAATGGTCACTAAGAAGGAACAAATTGCAGAAGCAGTGAGATCCACACAGATGATGCTGAACAAACACAGTGACAAGTAGGTGGAGCTACTGTGATTGACATTCAGAAGACTTTGTCCACTGTTTACAGTCTCAGCCTCACTCTTTGTGTCTTACAGAATGACGGAGGAGGAAAGAGAAAAGGCTCAGGAGCAGCTGAAGGCGCTCAATCAGGCCTACAGTGAACTCTCCCAGCACTGTTCAGATCAGACCACCTCTGCTGAAGAGGTCGGACATTAAGCTGTTTCCTCTACTGAGTGGTTTGCATTTGTGTCTTATGAAGTGTTAGAAAACAGCACCACCTGATGTTCAGCTGCATGACTAACCTTTTTCCTCTTCTCCTTAGTACAGTGTGAGCAGTTGTCTTTTTGCGTCTCTTGTTATTGTCTCACGAGGCACAGAAAACAACATTTACACAATTGAAGCCCAGAAAATTTGCGTATGCTGTAAACATGCTTAGTTGCGCCCAGCTTTGGTCTGACATATCATCATTATTAATGTTGCTTGATTTCAACGGGATAACAGATAAGACACATAATAACCCTTTACCCACAGTATGTGATGTGACTAACTACCCTCTTTTGCAAGATGCTGGATACTGCGTTCCTAGATGCATGATAGCTTTAAATGTATTATCCGTCGCTCTCCTGTTGCAACCCTGATGCAGTCTTGCACTTCTGCAAATGTTTTAACATGCCTACATTTGTCTGGTGGTGAGTATACATTTTGTTTTGAGTACTTTAATTACACAGTAAATAATACAGATTTTGGTGCTGAAATCAGTTCATTAATTTGTCAAATTTTCTTTTTCTTTAGGTTTTAAAATCCAGTGATATAGTGCGTGGGACTGGATTTATGATCGCTCTCCCAGAGGCCCAACCTGTGTCCTCCAACCTCTTTCAGTCTGAGCCGCTTGTCTGTCTGGACCAGGATGATGCATTCAAACATGATCTGCTTTATAAATCCACCCTGAACCACTTGACAAACAAAACAAGCGAGGGCACACAGAGTTCACACGTCTCTCCGGTGTCGCTCTCTGACATAGCTGCAGCTGAGGAAGGGGCCACGACGCAAGTAGCCCTGATCATCAAGATGATGGAGGTCAAAGAAGTCAGTGATGGATTGAAGGTGTGCTACACAGGGGACACGCTGACCCTGGACAGGGCCCTTCAGTGTGATTTAATATCTCCTTCTGTCTATGCAGAGGTTCTTCAGAGACAAAACACCTGTCAGGATATGATGAATCGCAACGCTGCTGAGATAGAACCTGTGCAGGTCAACAGACTGATATTAGAGTGCCTCAGCAGAAATAAATCACTGACATCAGAGAGAGGTATCAGCACTTTGAGGTGTGACGGTTTAAGTGATCAGAAGACCATGTCAGATGTTATGAGTGAGGGGTTAAAGGTGGATGCAGCCGTTCAGTGTGATCTGATGAGCTCTGGCAGCACCCTCATTGTGCTTGGAAATCAGCAGCGGTTTATGGGACTCGTGTTGCCTCTTTGTGGGGAAACTGTGTCCACCTCATTGCAGTATGACCACAAACAAATCACCACTGATGAGTTTACCAGCACGCTGTTCACTAATCGGGAAAAGATAGCAGCTTTTTACATTCCAGAATATTCCGAGGTGGTAGACATCGCCTCTGCCGTTCACAGTGGGTTCATTGACACCTATACAGCAGAGGTTTTGAAGTCTGTAGAGATCCCTGATGTGTTTCCTGATGTAGATCGCCTTAATGACAAGTTTTCGTGTTGGCTCATGTACAAAAAACTCATAGCTGATGGATGCCATCATGCTGCAGCTTGCTTAAAGGTCGATAACATCCCGACTCGCACAGAAGCAAAGCAGTTGTTCATCTCCTACCTGATGCTGAACAGTTACATAGATCCTGAGTCAGAACAGAGGGTGCTGATACTCGATAAGCAGCTGAGTAAAGTGGTTAAAATGTTTCTTGATGATTCGATATTTCCCGAGAAAAATGTGACGTCTCTGACTTTAAATGTTGGAAATCCGTCAGAACAGGTAGATTTAGAGATGCCGCTGCACATAATTGAGGAAACAGAGGAGCCAATGAAAACCACGCAACAAGCATCTGATCCTCATGATAGTGTTTCCTCAGCTAATGGAAGAATTAGCTTTGATGGAAAAACATATGCATATGACGAGGATGTAATACTGGAATTTATAGGAGATGATGACATTGACATGGATGGCGCAGAGGCTGGTGTAGCGGAGGAAACCATGTGTCAAAGCAATACAAAGTCAGATGAATTTGAAGAGAGAATTTTGGGAAATCATTTCCAAATTGATGTTGAAGATGATGATAGTGAAGGTCTTAATATTCCAGTGATGTCAGTCCTTCAAACCTTTTGCTCTGTGACCAGAACAAATGTTGGCTCACCATCCAGGATGTTTGACACCGAGTGTTCAGTAAAATCTAGCTGTCAAACACTACCGTATACTGAGTCACTTCATAGTGAATCAGAAGGTACAGATATTACTCAAGATGAGTTTTTACGCTCTGTGTGGGATGGTGAAAATGAGGAAGATTATGCTACTCATGTTATGAAAGTGCAAATGGAGGAAGGGCACATTTTCGATGTCGCCTCTGAGAGGCGTTATGAGCTGGAAACAGCGCTCAGTAAGGGCCTAGTTGACGAGACGACAGTGATGAATCTGCTTGACCGACAATCAGATAAAAAAGGATGTTTTGTAGGAGATGAGGAGGACACAGTATCTGTTTTAAAGCAGCTAGTGTCAGATGGATCCTCAAATATTGCTCTTTGTATAATGGAACAGCAGAGCATGCTGAGGTCTGGTTGCACCATTAGCATCAATGAGTCATCGCAGTCCTTTGACTTAGACCCCAAAGCCAGCAGTTTCCCAGAGGAAAACTGCTCTCACTCCATCTCTGATGATCATAATCTGAGTTTAATTAATAATAATGAAGCTGAAAGCATGCAGACTGAGAGGAAGGTTGCTGTCATGGTGCTTGATCTGACTAATGAGGCAGCTAATAAAGAAATGGAGAACAGATATGAAGAGGTAGATTGTGAGACGACAGGAAATGTAGGAGAGATGAGTAATGATCCACATCATCATTCTTCTCCCTCAGTTAGTGGTCACGAGCCTCTGATCTCATGGAGTCAGGTTACTGTAGAGTGTATTCATCATGCTGACAAATCACTCTTACCAGCTGAAGACAGTGACTCACAGGGTGTGTTGAATAGCCAGCTGACAGATAAGGCCGTTGTGATAGGAAACGCTGCCCCAACCACCCGGTCATGTCCATCTAGCGTGACTGACACAACCTCCGACGCTGATCCAGAAAGCCAGACTCAATACGCCACTTCTATTAATCACTCTGAACCTGACAGCTCAACCATTGATAATGATTGTCTCATTGCCCAAGTGGGAAATCAGAGAGTAGATGTGTCCTCATCACTCTGCAGTGTTTTATCTGAGGAAAGTAGTAGTGCAGTTCAGTCACCTTTGGGCGGTGAGCCAACTCCAAGTATAGATTACTCATCGCCCAGAGATTTGGGTGAAAGTGCAGTCATCTCAGAGTCCAGGGGTTATGGTAACTATGACAACAACATCACAGAAGATGGAAGCATAATCGCATTACCTCAGCGAGCAGCGCTTCATTCAGAAAGTGACTTCAGTGTTGGATCTGAGCCCAGCTGCTCTCACAATGGTCCGAGTGTGCTTGTTGGTGAGAGATCTCCACAGTCAGCCATTGTTTCCAATGAAGTCACTGCAACAACTGCTATCAATCTGAAGTGCTTGGAGGTAGAAGAGTTGGAGCACTGTGCTCTAAGTACCAGCAGAGAAGACTTGTCAGGCTCACAGCACAGCACTGCCGATCATGCTGAGTTAAGCACAGCCAGTGTTTCTCCAGAGAAACAACATGAGGACATTTTCATAGTCACCAGTGTTGCGGAACAGATATCTGTGCCAAGAAATGCACAGGCAGCAAGTGATAAAGAAAACGCAGGTATTAGTGGAAATATCTCTGCATCAGAAATGAACTCAGCACAGTCTAATACTATAGTGGGAGCAGGGTTTGGATCGGATAGTCTACCAGAGGAAAAAAGTTCAGATATGTGTGCTTCTGGCCGTCTCCAGGTAGATTCTGATTTCCTGTTAGATACCTGTGTTACATCTGATGCTCCCTCATCAGTGTTTTCTGACGCTGTAAGGACACATGTAGATGAAGGAGGGGAAGTGATCACAAAGAGGACTGATGTCAGTGATTTAGCGCAAACTGGAGACATTGAAAGCACCGTCGCTGTAGTTCAGAGTACCCCACAATCTTTAGATGACGGTGGCTTTCATGAGAGAGACTCACCTCGTGCACTTAAAGAGAGCACTCACCCAGACCTTCTTATGGATTTGCTGAAGCAAAATGCCCTCATTTTGAACAGCAATGAAAAAGGAAACTCACAACTGATAATGCAGGAAGAGAAAGTCGGCGAAAAGATGGAGCACCCTCCAAATATCCAGCTGCAACTGCTGCAGGTTCTTAAGACTGTTTCCTCAAGCCAAGACCTTTCAATGCTTCAGGAGGTGATGGACACTCTAAACAGTGCTCTGGGCGGTGACTCTCTGAGGGGAGACTCTCTGAGGGGAGACTCTCTGAGGGGAGACTCTCTGAGGGGTGACTCTCTGAGGGGTGACTCTCTGAGGGGAGACTCTCTGAGGGGAGACTCTCTGGAGGAGCGGTGGCACACACTGGAGAGCATCAAGGAGGAGAGCTCGGAGGGCGAAGATGAAGGGTCAGCAGAAGATGACTCAGGTTTCCGTCGATCAGGCAGTCACCAACCGTCTCCTCGGTCGTCTGTCATCTCAGAGGCCTGCAAAGTTGAGGAGGTCAAAAATAAGGTACATTTTTACGTTGTTTCAGTGTTAAAGTAACTCCCTCCCATAGTTTTTAACATATTGTAAGTTTGTTTTGTGTGTTTTTCCCCCCCCTCAGCTGTTCTCCATCCAGGATTATTTGGAGAGCGTCGGGAGACTGCAGGATCACGCTGATGTTTTAGAGGATATCAGAAAAGACCTTTTAGTCCAGGCACCCATGGGCAAAAACATGGAAGAACTGCAGATTCAAATAGAGGATTTTCAGGTTTGAAATTAGCAATAAACACCATGATATATTCACTTATTTTCACTTATTTTCACTTACAGATATATGCATTAATTCCTGATTTTTAATTCAGTGTCTGGAGTCCCAACTTTCTCGACTGGCTGGTGTTATGACAGCAGATATGGAGAAAGCCAAACAGCTCTTAAATTCTGCACATGAGGACATCCCCATACAAATCCACCAAGATTTGGCCTCAACATATCTGGATTTAGAGCCAAATTTTACTGCTGTTTCCAAAATGTGTGCAGAAAGGAGTCACTCCTTGATTCAAGCAATGGAATCAGGAAAGGTCAGAGCTCACTGCAAGTAATTAAAGTGATGTAACAGTTGCTGATCAGCTGTTGACTACTTTAAATGTGTTTCTAGGTGCATTTGGAATCAGCGTACCAGAAACATCTCAGTGATCTCGACGAGCTAGTGGGCCTCATCCAGAACAGCTCAGACATGTGTGACTTGGATTTGAACCCATGTGATGTGGACACGCTGAAAGATTTGATACAGCAGAACAGGGTATCATAAGATAAATGTAAATAAAAACAATATGTACAGTAACTACAGAAACTGACTGCGTATCTCCATCTTTTTCTTCCAGGACATGGAGAGCAGTCTGCTGAAAGAAGCCAGACTCAAGTTAGAGGATGTCACATTCGATATCCAGTGTTTTATTTCTGAGCATGCTCAGTTTCTGAGTCCGTCTCAGAGCAGCTACCTCCTCAAGCTCCTCAGCAGCACACAGCGAGCGTTCAGGGACCAGACAGAGAGGCTTGTTACCCAGAGGAGCGCTTTGGATGTCCTACTGGACACCAGGCACAGGGAGAGCCAGGAGAAGGTCTGCCTACCTGTGGATATATCACAGATGTTTCCTAAAAAAAAACTATATACACTAATGCTTACAGTGCATGTAGAGTGAGCTGTATATGCCATGTTATGGTCAGAGTAAGCACTGGTATATAATTTGTGGATCAGACTTGAAAAGTAGATCAACACATTAAAAGACTATATGCAGAATTGTAAGTGCTTAAAAATGTTATTCAGAAAAATAATTTATGACAAGGCTTTTCACATATTGGTACACACATTTTTATATTAGAATGAGATATCAGACATCAGACATCAGAACAACAATGATTAGTAGTAGCAGGGATGCACAATATTTTGAGGATTCTGGGACTTTTGCCGATATCGTGATATTTCCAACTCATTTCTGCCGATACTGATATACACACATATTTTTCCACCCTATTGCAGAGAAAACCAAGTCTCTCCTGTAGTGTAATTCAAATATTATACTGCTGACTGTTATCATGATGGCTACATAGCTAATACAGTGCTTTTGAAAATGTACACAGTCACTGGGCAAAATAAAAAAAACTTATAGGCTATATGTAAAATCTGGCATACATCAAAGGACTGGAGAAGAGGCTGACGACTGTAGTTTTTTTTTTTCGCTGGTGCCTGTTTGTGTTTCACAAATGCGGCGTAATGGTCAGGATGACGACTCTTCAGATGGGCACTTCAATTTGTAGTGTTAAAGAAATGTCATTTGACTCTCCCATGCATGACTGACACTGAGCAATCTTTGCAAATTTTAACTTTCAGCAGCAGTATGTCACATGTGCCTACACATTGTCTTATCAGCCTGACATATCTGAAGAAATGTTCATTTCTGGCCGAGACTTCATATTGTGCATCGCTGTTAATAAGCTCTAAAAAACACATTTATTTTGTACATACAGTATATTGAACTCCTAAGTTGATTATCATAGATTTAGATTGAAAATTTGACTTTTTCCCATTATTGATAGTTTAACAGCATCCCAGCGTTTTTACCAAAATATTTCAGTATATTTTTTTAGATGTATTCTGAAGTGAGTTATTGCCTGTACTGTGAATGCCTTTAAACATTTAGGAAAAACAACCACATCGCATGCTTGTGTGTTTGATCGCTCCTGCAGACTAACTCTTTGTGCTGCTTGTATCCTACAGGCCTTCGAGACACCAGTGAACTATTAACAGAGGACAAAATGCATCTTCTCTGTTGGAACACTTTCACCATTAACACACTGGACACAATATGCTTTTTTTTTACCATCACAAAACCAAAGAGGCGAATGGCGAAAAAGCATGTTTACAGCATACTAGATTTTTACACTATCACGATGAAGGAAAATACACGCTAAAGCAGATTTTGCATGTTACCTCTAAGTGCTTCGTGCTTGAGTAGTTCTTCCTCCCTTATTGTGCTGTTTGCGTTTTCAAATATTGATTCAGACCATAGGAACAACCATTTATGCAACAGTAGTAGGGTTTTGGGGTTTGTTTCATGTGTTAGTTGACTGCCTTTTGTTGTGAGTGTGATATTTACTTTGTATTTTTTGTTCTTGTTTGTCAGTCTTTGTTAGAGAAACAGAAGGAGTTTACAGAAAAGTTGGAGGAAGTGTGTGATAATCTCACCCTGACAGAAAACCAGCTCATTGGTCATCAGCAGCAGGCTGGAAACACTGAGTGTGTCACAGACCTACAGCAGTACCAGCAGGAGCACCAGGTTTGAAATACATTTCCTTTTTTCTTTTAAGAAGCACAGCGTGTGTCCAAGTTTAATACCATGACCCTTCTATTCCTCATCCTGACCTCAAGGCTCTGCAAAAAGACGTATTGACAAACGCCAGTGCCTTGAACGAGCTCATCACCAGCACCAAAAAGTTTCTGGAGGAAAACCGAAGCAAGTTGACCCCAGATCAGATCGCCATCATTGAGGGCAAGTTGGAAGAGGCTAAAAGCAAAGCCAAGCTCATCAACCAGCGGGCTGAAGAGTCCAGGAAAGATCTGGAGAAGGTTGTTACCACTGCCATAAAACAGGAGAGTGAAAAGGTCAGAGTTCAGATTACCATGTCATGTCCGTCATCATTTAGATTACTAGTTACAGTGTAATATTGCTATTCTTAATTTCAGTGTATTATATAGATTTTTTACTTCCTTTACATGTACTTATTTACTTAATTTTTTGATATGTAATCCATCTGTCTTTTCAGGCAGCAGCTGTTGAGCGGCTTGAAGAAAGCAAGAACAAAATCGAAGGTCTCCTGGACTGGATATCCAACATAGGGAATGAAAACGAGAGCGGCGTGGATCAAAATGACCAAATAAGTAAAGAGAATGGAAACTTGCCAGAAGAAACCTCGGCCACTGGACTGATAGAGGACGACGATGCCAATGGAAATGCTTTACAGACCACAGAAAATGATTTTGGCAGAGAGACCAGCGGGAAGAATGACGCCTCCCTGGAGCTTGATAAGCAGTACGACAGGGTCAAGGTAGAGTTGGTTTGTTGCTTTCATACCAACATGTGGGAGTTTTTTTGCAGGCTCTCTTTCTTACTGGATTACTGGAGACAAATCATCATGACTAAATCAGAAGTTGAGAGAAAGAAGAAGCAAAGAAATTCAGAAATGTTCAAAGTAATGATAAAATCTTATGTGTTACAATTAATTTCTAAATCTAAATCTAAAGTTAAACAGTAACTTCCAACAATTATAAAAGGTCCTAAATTAAATTTTATTAGAAAATTAGAAGTAAGTAATTGTAAGTAATTAGAAGTGATTAAAATATGACATTTAGCATTAGAAGAGATTAAAATAAAGAGGTAGATAGTTTTGTGAAACATAGATACAGGTATTAAACAAATTATAACAATTTATTTTAATTGTATAGTTCAATACATTTAAAATTTTAGATTAAAGAAACAGGAAAAGAGGATACTACTACAGTGATACCCAATAGAGACTCCAGTATGCTGAAATATTCAAAAACATTATTTCAGAATAGACGAAAATAGTTTTTCCCTTACCAAAATTCAGCCTAATTTTGGAGCATTATTTAACCTCCCTCTCTTGACAAGCTAACATGACATAAGATAAGATATTCCTTTATTGGTCCCACAGTGGAGAAATTCACACGTTACTGCAGCAAAGTGGATAGTGCAATAAACAAGAAGCATAGATTTTAAAACAGTATAATACAAATAAAATAAAATAATATATACATAATAGAAAGTAAAGCCAAAATATGTCCAGCATATCAATAAATAAATAATTGTCCAGTTCCTATAATTTGAGCAGATGATATAATTGCACATATTGAGTTCTTATTGCACTTTGTGTCCGATTCAGTTTGTTGTGAATGTGAATGTGATTGTGGTCTACTGGGAGCAGTGCTGGTTGTGGAGTCTAACAGCTGCAGGCAGGAAGGACCTTCTGTAACGCTCCTTCGCACACTTAGGGTGTAGCAGCCTGTCACTGAAGGAGCTCTCCAGAGCTCTGATGGTGTCTCTCATGGGGTGGGAGTCCTTCTCCGTCATGGATGACAGCTTAGCCATCGTCCTCCTCTCTCCCACCACCTGCACTGAGTCCAGAGAGCATCCCAGGACAGAGCTGGCCCTTTTGATGATCTTATCCAGCCTCTTCCTGTCTGCAGCTGTGATGCTGCTGCCCCAGCAAACCACTCCATAAAATATGGCTGATACCACCACGGTGTCATAAAATGTTTTCAGGAGTGTCCCCTGCACTCCAAAAGACCTCAGTCTCCTGAGCAGATACAGTCTGCTCTGGCCTTTTTTATGGAGTGCAGAGGAATTTGTAGTCCACTCCAGTTTATTGTTCAGGTGAACACCCAGGTATTTATAAGATGTCACCATCTCAATGTTTGATCCCTGGATGTTCACCGGTGTTGGAAGGGGATGAGTTTGCCAGCGGAAATCCACCACCAGCTCTTGATGGTACAAATGGTACAAAAGGGTTTCTATTTTTCATGTGATAACAGTACTAATAACTGTAGCTCTAAAACTGCTGCAGCCTCTGAAAGACAGTGAAGTCGATCTCAGAGGGTTAAAGCTAGTAAAGACAAAAGTAAGAAATAGTCTAGAAAAAATGAGTATAAATGATGTTGCAACATTTAAGAAATGTAAGTAAAGGTAACAATCACAGCTATATGTATTGGCATTGTGTCCTCAAGTCTTTATTGTTCCCACAGGCCCGTCATCAGGAGATCCTGTCCCAGCAGCAGGACCTGATCATGGCCACCCAGTCAGCTCAGGCTCTGCTCGACAAGAAGGCGAACGTGCTGTCTCCGGAGGAGAAGGAGAAACTACAGAAGAACATCCAGGAGCTGAAGGGGCGCTACGAGGCGTCCCTGACGCAGGCTGAGCAGCAGATGAAGCAGGTGCAGTGTGTCCAGGAGGAGCTGAAGAAGTTCCAAGGCGACTGCGAGGAGTTTGTTGCCTGGTTAGACAAAGCGGAGGGAGAGGTGGAGGAGCTGGTCGCTCCTGCAAGCTCCCTCAATATCCTCAGTGATAAACTCCAGCGACAGAAAAGCTTCTCAGAAGATGTGATTTCCCACAAGGGGGACCTTCGCTTCATCACCATGTCAGGACAGAAAGTGCTGGATGTGGCTAACGCCTGTGGATTGGCTGACTCTGCAGCTAAGAGTGCTCTGCTGGACGTGGATACGTCAGGGACCTGTGCTACTGTCAAGGACAAGTTGGATTCAGCAGCCAGCCGCTACAAAACTCTCCATTCACAGGTAATGAGTCTGCAGTTGATTAGATGGATCTTGAAAGATTGCAGTGACTTATTCTTGCCACTGGGTGGCACCATGTCTTCATTGAAAACTAAGTTATCCTCTGTAAGCACTGTGAAAATGTCAGTGTCAGAGAAAGTGACAGTTTTCTCTCTAATGGTCATCATCATCTTCATGTATTGAGTTTGTGTATTTAAAGGGATAGTTCAGGTATTTTGGTGTAGGATTGTATGAGGTACTTATCCATAGTAGGTGTATTATATAAATGATGGTCAGCCCCCAGTTTGGAGAAACAGACAGGAGCACCAACACTAGAGCAAATCAATACAGTGCTGTGGATGGGGATGGCAGAAAATCATATTTTAGCAACCTATATATTAGCCACCTATACTTCCAACATTTTCCAATGGTGAACTGAACTGAAAGTCAAATGTATCTATAAGATAAGATAAGATAAGATGAACTTTATTAATCCCCGAAGGGAAATTATCTTTCAGTTACATCCCGTCCAAGAACATAAAAAAACTGTTAGAGAGAGCATTGCTAAGTTTCATTTTCAGTTCAGTTCCCCATCAGAAGTGTTGAAAGTATTCTAAATATAGCATACGCTTATGCGAATATTGATTTTTATAGGTAAGTCTGTCTTTTAGGTGGCTAGAATACGTTTTTCTGCTGCCCCTCTTCACAGTACTGTATTGCTTTACTCCCACGTCGGTACTCCTGTCTGTTCAGACTGTGGGTGCACAGACAGTCATCTACTATAGGTAATACACTGACTACTACAAACCCACTTCAAAACACCCAACTATCCCTTTAATCATTTGTTTTCTAAATATCTTCTCACATTTCCTTTGTTTCAGTGCAATCAGCTCGGCAACAACCTCAAAGATGTGGTCGACAAATACAAGAAATACGATGACTCGAGCGCTGGTCTTTTGAATTGGCTTGACAGCTCAGAGGAAGAGGCGAGGAAGCAACAGTCGGAGGCCATAGCAGCTGACCCACAGACACTGCAGAAACAGCTGGAGGAGACCAAGGCAAGAAAAACTAGTGCTCACAGTAGGCCTCATCTTGGTATCGAGTCCAGATCTCCGATTTATCTCAGATTGTGGTCTCCTTTATCTTGTTCATAGCTCTGTGGGGTCTCTCTAGTTCTTGAGGGCAACACAGGAGTCATATGAAAAAAAAACCTTTTGATCTTTTTTCGCATATATTTCATTACATTTTGATGAAAATTAGATCTTTACAGTTAAAGATCAAAAAGGCAGATGTTTGGTTTGTCCTTGCTTAAGCCAGACGACCTTAAGTTAAGATGAGATGATATACAACTTAATTCCTCTGGGGATTACTGTGCTGCAGCTGCTTTATAAAAGTTCATCAACTCTGTGTGAACTTTAATGGATGTTAGTTTATGAATAATCCAAGTAAAGAAATAAACTAGAAAGACTACCTTTATTAAGAAGTAACACATGCAGAAGTTGGGAGCACTGCCTGGGTTATAAGGTCATGGTACAATAGACCTGCCTTACCATATACAGTGTTTCCACTGACTTAAGTACATCATAGTTATTTTTAGCTCTGTGTTCATGTTCAGACCCACATGTGAATAATTAAACTCTGGTTATTTGAAGCCTACTTACTCCTACAGGAGGATAAGAAACGATGCCGTCTCTGTCAAAGCTTTGGCAGCAGTGAGCTTGAACATTTCTCTGTAGGGAGGTAGTGACTTACAGCATAGATATGCCCAGATAAGAGGCGCCCGTGGGCCAACCGAGGAACACTGTACTTTAGCTTTGGTTACAAATCACTGCAAAGAATCCCAAGCCTTTCTGTAAGGAGGCAGACAGGTGTGTGTAAACATATCTGTGGAAACACTTTATATATATCCATAGATATTAGCCAGATGTTCTTGCACATTATCACATTTTATCTTTAAACCACAACACGGGTGAAATGCATAATCTGTACAGTACAGTATAATGTAGGTCAAGTGTCATATAGCCTTCTCACATACAGCTTAGTCCATATAAAACCCTAAAAAAGTCAACAAAAAGTTGCTTAGCATTTAGTCAAGCATGGTAATGTATTCTTATAACATTTTTACAAGTAGGCTACCACCATACAGCCAGCTCACAACAGCCTGAACATGACAACTCAGTGGTTGTTTGGGACATTTAATAGATAGATAAAGTAACAGATCTCTGATCGTTTAGTTTACACATCCCATACAGCCAAACCTTCTGGCATACAATTGGCTACAAATGCCATGCTGTGTTTGTCAGCTTGCAGACAGTGGAGACACACCTGTCTTGAGTTTGATGCACATGATGTAGACAGAGGATATGTATTTGTGTGGATACAGTTTAATTTCTCTTACCTCTTCTCTCTTATTGATCCACAGGCCCTCCAAGGCCAGATGACCGGACATCAGACTGCTATTGACACACTACGCAAAGCGGCTGAGTCTTTGATAACATGTGAAGGAGACCTGCTGAGCAACTCTGACGACATCCAGGAGACCGTAGGTGAGGGACAAATCAGAGTAGGGAGGCAGATTTTGCACCAGCTACAGAATATCTGAGAATTTTAATGATTTCAAGTGTCATCATTGACTCTCAAATAATGGGAATTCGGCCTTTAAATATGGGTATTGAAATATGCCAGACGCTGAAAAGACTCTGCATAGAAAAGTTGTACGAACAGACAGAATAGACATCTTTTGCTTCACAGACATGTATACTTATAAAACCTGAGATAACATAAGCTAAAGAAAAACAAAAAAAACCGAAGTAAGTTAATAACCTCAGTAGGCCAAACTGTTGGGGTGATATCTTATGTAGACACAACAGAAAACAGTAACAGACACTAATATCTAATATGATGACAAACAATGGAATAAAATATCTCTTAAAGATGTTTTTTGTTGCTGTAGGTACCCTGTTTCAAACTTAAGGATTTCAAAGTATAGCTTGAAGTTCATAAATCTCACAGCCTCACAACTTGTGACTGTTAGGTTGTTAAGCAAGCAAAGTGTCCACCACACTTTATCTAGAATGTACACAAGGTATCAGTGTGAAATATAGCTTTGTGTCTCATTTATATTCCTTCTCTCCAATCAGTGGTTTCTTGGCTTGCTCTTAAAAACGCTTTCACACTAAACTCTTAGTGAATGTAATCCTTTATATGAATAACCATAGCCTTAAGAAACTCATGAATGCCATTTTTTCTGCTTTGGTTTGAGATATTTATCTCACAATGGATCCCAGACAATGAGAAATTGGTCATTTTTATTTGTTTACCTGTGCCGTAGATGACATAGTTGAGCGCTATGACAACCTGTCCAAGTCTGTGAGTGATCGAAATGAGAAGCTGCAGATCACATTGACTCGCTCCATGAGTGTCCAGGATGGTTTGGATGAGATGATGGGATGGATGGAAGGAGTGGAGGCCAGTGTGAAAGAGAAAGGACAGATCCCCCTGGACTCTGCATCCATTGGAGATATCCTCAGCAAAGAAGTTGTATGTATTCCTGTCATCATTTCAGCATTTCAGTAGTCCAATAACTAGACACTGTATCTTTTAGCCATTAAAGCTGTTTTCCATCCTGTGTTCTTAAGGCATTAGAACAGGACATAGCAAGTCGCCAGAGCAGCATCTCAGCCATGAAAGCTAAGGTGAAGAAATTTGTGGAGACGGCAGATCCCTCTGCTGCTGTGCTTCTGCAGTCGAAGATGGACACCCTCTCCCAGCGCTTCTCTGATGCTTGTGACAAGCACAAGCAAAAAGTTTCCCACCTGGAGCAGCTGAAGGAAAAGGTGGAACAGTTTGAGAAGGTCGCAGATAAAGTTCAGCAATTTGTTGTGAAGCGTTCACAAGATCTACACGAGACAGACGGGCCAGGAAAGACTTTCAATGAACTGTCTCAGCTAATGCAGGTAACTATACTGCTGATGTTTTCATCAAAAATTAAATTTTATTCTGCAAAGAATGACTGACCATTATAATTTCTCTATAGAACACTAAAGCTGATATGGATGAACATGCCGGTGATTTGGAGAAGCTGCAGACTTTGTCCAAGGAGCTATCTGAATTAAGCCCTGATGGAAACAAAGCCCAGATCCAGAGCAAGATGGACAATCTCTCCAATATTTTCAGCACCTTCAAGGACACTGTCAAAGAAAAGTAAGCTCAGACAGGGGAGGGAAAACATTAGGTCCTTGTATTTCCACTTTTAACAAATCTAACATCCTTTTCGTTAACAGTAATGTTTGTAGATGGATGCATGATATGACTGATTGTTGTCTACTCCAGGGAAGAGGAGGTATCATCCTGTCAGGACCAGCTGGGAGAGTTCAGATCTGCAGCAGGCGCTCTCACCAAGTGGCTGGAACAGACTAACGAGAAAGTACCTGCCGTTCAGCCAAGCAGCACTGTGAAGGGTCTGGAGAAGGACCTGCAGATAGTCACTGTGAGTCATGCATTTTGTCTAACTGCACTTTAAGTGCTGGAACAGAAGCCATACGCTTTGCATCGAGTGGAGTCTGTGTTTTGCAGAAGATAGATGTGTTAACAGATTACAGTCCTATCCTCCCTAACCTCCCACCCATGCCAACCTACTTTCTCTGCCAACTAATGAGGGATGGATGGTATGTGTTTACACAGGACTGATCCTGGAGTGTACCACTATGTTGTCCAGCAGAGAGACTATTTGCTTCATAAGATGTTACAGAAAAGATCACAGAATAAAAATTAAAACTCACAGAGAGGCAAAATCATCCATTTTTTCAGGTTTATCCCATTTCTCATGTGACTATCCTGACATCACCTGTTGCTTTTGCATGTTATGACTACCATCCTCCTATTTATCTGTTTGATTAATCAGGAATTATTAGATGAGTGGACATCCAAAGACCCTGCTGTCCAAGACCTGAACAGGAAAGGATCAGCGCTATGCAGCCTCATGACTTTCCTCACATCCCCCGCCAAGACGAAGACCCCTAACAAGTCAGGTAAACGCTTGACCACGTAGGAGTCATTCAGTGGGATGGGAAGCATGGTGTTTGGGTGCACTTCTACTGTACTGTATACTCACTAACCATTAGAGATCATGGAAAGATCTTGTGCCAACAATCCTAGACAGTCTGCCTATTCTTTTTTCACAAGCTTTGTCTTATGTCTTTTGCATCAGCTCTTACTAATGGTGGTGGTCCAGCGAGCCATTCCTACCTAACCAATAAAGGTAATCAAGTGTGTGTGGATGCTGCTGTGTAAATACATTGTGTTTGGTGTGCAGGTGTTACGGCTGATTTTTAAAACACTGCTATGGCTGTGGTGGCTCTGTGCAACTTTTGAAGAACACTGCAACAGTATGCTCAGATTATGAGTAATAAAGTTACAAAGACACTATTACAGAGGGAGTTTGAGCAATTCAGCAATTAAGTCTCAGCTAAACTCCATAGGGAGTGAGTTATTTCATCATTTTCCATCAAGCTTTAATAAATAAATCCACATTTAAAGATATATCCATTTACACACACAAGGAGGACGTATGATAAGATTAGATGGGCGCTTTATTCATTGGGCCTCATGTAAGAACATTTTTGCATTGTTATCTAGGCCTTCTTCTCTAACTTTTTCATGTGAGGCTTGTTCCGAGTTGGATTAACAGAACCGCTCGTAACTGCACAAACTTGTGGTAAACTACACGTCTCAACCTGATGGACGACACCTGTTCATAAGGAGATGGATGTTCCTAAAATCTGCATATTCAACGCCCCCAAATAGCTATAAAAGACTCCAAGTTTTTTCCATTGCAAGTTTCATTCACAAAAATACAACAGTAAAAAGTTGAAAGTCGTCTTTTGTTATTTAACTTGATGTTTTGTGATGAAAAAAAATCAATAAAATGTGTTTTTCTTGCATGCATCCACAGTGAACGAAGAATCCAAAAACAGAAAATTCTTGATGAATTTAAGTAAATTCAGAACAAAACATCCATCAACAAACTCACACGCTTTAATTGGCTACTCTACTCTGTTAAAAAGTAAACAACTACAAGCCAAGTATACCTTTCTGTAGATCTATAAGGCACGTTAACTACTACTACTACTACTACTACTACTTAAAATATATCTTGAATGAAAGATTAAGAATGAGTATAAGCCAAATATACTTAAATATACTTCTGTTATATAGATCTCTGAAAAGTAAACTGAAAGTGTACTCTCTTATTTTAAATTTAATAGACGTATACTGATAGCATATTTGAATAAACTTCTTTTTGTTAAGGGGTACTTTCATCACTCTTATTCTGAACATATTGTATGTTAAGGCTACTGTATTAACGGTGCCTCGCTGTTGTCCTATCCTCATAATGACACTTTAAACCCTGGTGAGGTTACTTGACAGACTTGTTGTTGATGTCCTCAGAGCTGATGGTAATTCAGCAGAACGTGTCATTCATCAACGAGGGATATGCGAGCCTCGGGGCGACGCTGAAGAGTCGAGCAACGGATCTGAGTAGTTCAGTGCAGAAGGTGAAGGAGGCCCAAAAGGAGACAGACAACATGATGATGTGGCTGGAGGACATGAAAAAGACTACAGCATCGTGGAACAATGCAGCCACAGAGAAAGATTCAGTGAAAACACAGCTTGAACAGCAGAAGGTACTTATTTTCGCGCAGCTGATAAATTATGTACATTATGATCGCTGTCCTGAAGTACTTTGTTTGTTGTGCTGTGAATGAGTTTCTCATATGATACTCAAGTTGAAATTTACAGGATTCAGCGATTGTCTGTTTTTATTCTCTTAGGTATTTGAAGATGACATGAAGCAAAAGCAGGAGCAGCTCCAGAAGCTCAGAGAGACGCTGCTCAATTTGATTAAGACTCATCCGAACTCCCCCGAAGCTGCAAAATGGAAACAGATGCTGGCAGAAATAGGTATGCATCAAGGTGTTGTCTCCAGATGGCTTTGGGTAATTTATGTCACTGAAACCGTCAGAGGTATGTTGAACCCCGCTGACAACAAATGTATCTCATTACGCCACTGGTCTTTGAGTAAAGGCCTTTACAAAAGGACATATGTGAGATGTTGGACCATTACTAGTTTTCATCTAGACCCACCACACGCCATACAGAGTGTGTCTCAGTACCTGCTCTCTGCCACATCAGTTAAATTAACACATACGTAGTGCCAAGTCCTGCACAGTGGGAGGTGAGCTGTGAGAACAGTAGGACAGTGGATAGAAAGGTGCCGTTATGCTGACTAATGCAGACTGGTGTGATTGTTCTGCCCTCCTGCTCAGATGCTGCTTGGGCAGATATCAGCGGCTCTGTGGAGGAGAGGAAGCAGCACCTGGAGCAGTCCAACAAGAACCTGGATATCTTCCAGACAACCGAGCTGCAGCTTGGTCAGTGGCTTTCAGAGAAAGAGCTGATGATGAGTGTCCTTGGACCCCTCTCCATAGACCCAAACATGCTTAAAATGCAGAAGCAGCAAGTTCAGGTGAGCATGGTGCATGTTGCTGGGGATAATTTGAGGCTTGTGCATCTCTAGAATATTTAGGTGTTTTAAACTGGGGTCGTATGAGGTACTTATCTGTATGCTATATTTAGAAAACAGCGAAATTAAACTGAAAGTGAAATTTATAATGTTTTTGTCATCTGAGCCTGCTGGCTTATGAGAGAGTATAGATAAGTTTCACTTTCAGTTCAATTCCCCGTCGGAAAGGGCTGTCTGATGGCAAGATAAAGAGGATAAAATATTCTAAATATAGTGCACTCTTAAATGGATGTTGATTTTTTTTGGCTAAAATATTTTATTATTATTATAAAATATTTTTCTGCCATCCCCGTCCCTCAGCACTATTGCTTTGCTCCAGTGACAGTATTCTTGTCTGTTTTTCAAAACTGATGTCATGTCAGCCATCATCTACTCTAGTTACTACACCTACTATGGATAGGTACCTCATACAAACCCCACTTCAAAATACCCAAACTATCCCTTTAAGAAACAGATGGCCTGTGGTATTCTGAGGGACTGTTCATCTTGACTGAATTTTACTCTCCAGATCCTCCAGAACGAATTTAAGAGCCGCAAACCTCAGTATGAGCAACTGGAGGAAGCTGCCTCTGCCATCCTAAGCTCCTCAGGCAACCAGGACCCCTCGAGTGGGAAGCTGGTGAGGGAGCAGCTCGCTGCCGTCACCCAGAAGTGGCAAGGCCTCACAGGACAGCTGGACCAGCGCGACGGCCTCATCGACCAGGCCGCGGTGAAGACGGAGCAGTTCCAGGAGCTGCTGAGGAGTGTCAGTCAGACTGCCACGCAGCTGGAGAATCAGCTCACCAACCACCAGGGCCACAGCACCCAGCCTGATGCTGTGAAGAAGCAGCTGGAGGACGTCCATAACATCTCGGCGCAGCTGAGAGACGAGAGGAAGAAGCTGAAGGAGGCTGAGGCCATCAATGCAGAGCTCACAGCGATGGTGACCGAGGATTATCTCAAAGCAGACTTGGCCAGGCAGCTGGAGAGCGTCAACCGACCTTTCAAACAGCTGGAGGAGAAAGCAGGTTGGCCTTTTAACTTAACCTAATGTGTAGTGTTGTAATGTGTGGAAAGAAAAAGTCTTTTGATTTATGTTAGAATTACACTAAAAGATGTTTATTCTGTGGTAACAACTTCAGGCAGTAATCACAGTTGCTCTTGTTGAGTATTAAAACTGTTTTCACAATTAATTCAATATTTGCCGTGTGATATCAATAGCTATGACTGCCCACTAAAGTATATCATCAATGTAGAATGCAAAGTCACATGCAGCAATAGTCCCAGCTATCTTTTGCTTACAAGAGGTGTTGCAGCATTTAACTCACTAATCGCCATATTTCTCTGTTGCAGCAAAACGGATTGAGCAGCTCAATTCAACCTTTGCCAGCTCACAGCAGTTCCATCAGACCTCCAAAGACTTCCAGTCGTGGCTGGGTGAGAAACTCCAGGACCAGTCCAAGCCCCAGCCCATTTCTGCCAAAGTGGACGTCTTGCAACAAACCCTGGAAGAGCACAGTAAACTCCAGAAGGCTCTCAGTGAGCACGAGGAAGCTTATAACACCATCACTGGGGAAGGGGAGATGCTTCTGCAGAACACTGATGGGGCAGAAAAGTTGGCGCTACAAGGACAGCTCACTATGCTCTCCTCCAACTGGGAGGAGGTGAAGAAGAGCTCCGTGGAGCAAGCTGGCAAACTCCAGTCAGCTTTGCAAAAATCTCTCAAGTACCAGGAGCATGCGGAGAAGCTCACCTCCTGGATTCAAGAGTGTGAAGCCAGCGAGGGCCGGGTCAAACTCACCATTGATCCGGTTGCTGTGGAGAGCTCAATTTCTCAGGTGAAAGCTGTCCAGAAGGATGTTGACAAGCACAGGGGGATGGTGGAGCAGCTCAACACGGCGGCAGATAGTCTTCTCGAGGTGGCCAATGCAGACACTGACACTATCAAAGAGGAGAGGGCTAGCATTGGCAAAAGAGTGGACAATGTGGTGGAAGGTCTGCAGAGCAAAAGGGAGTCCCTGGAGAAGATCTCACACACAGTTAAGGAGTTTAATGATGCCTATAAAGAAGCAAAGAGTCAGCTTGAGGGGGCTAAGAAGCAGGTAGATACCTATGAGTCGCAAGGAGTGCATGCACACAGCAACAAGAACCTGACCAACATGAAAGCCCAACATAAGAGTTTAGAGGGAGTGCAGAACCAAGTGGAGCACCTGAAGACATTGGCCAAGGCCCTGGTGGTTGATGTCCCAGATGCCGATGGGGTGACAGACCTCTTACTGCAGGCTGACAGCATGGAGAAAGACTATAGCACCCTTAACAAGAAACTAGAGGAGACATGCCAAGTGTTGGAGGGTAAACTGCAGGGTATCGGGCAGTTCCAAAACTGCATCCGTGAGATGTTCACCCGTTTCACAGACCTGGACGATGAACTGGACAGCATGGCTCCCGTGGATCTTGACTTGGCCACCCTTAAAGAGCAGCAGGACAGCATTCAGAGCTTCGTGGCTAAGCTGCAAGAGCTAATGGCCAACACGGCCAATGCCGGAGACAGCTGTAAGAAGATGCTAGAGACCGAGACCTCACCGGACCTGTTGGGTGTGAAGAGAGATTTGGATGCTCTGAGCAAGCAGTGCGGTAAACTGCTGGACAGGGCTAAAGGTAGAGAGGTGCAGGTGCAGAGCACGCTCACTAAACTGGAGGAGTTGTATGAGAAACTCCACCAAGCAGAAGATAAACTCTGCAGAGCTGTGGGCAAGGAGGCGTCGCAGGAGGCCGTTGGCATGGAGACAGATGTCATCAACCAACAGCTGGAGGCCTTTAAGGTATGTATGTCCAATTTAACAGTTGATTAGGCCTGAACATTAAATCCTGCTTGGGGCCCCTCTGTGTGGAGTTTGCATGTTTTCCTCCTGTTAGCGTGGGTTTTTTTCTGGGTTCTCCGGCTTCCTCCCACAGTCCAAAGACATGGAAGTTAATTGTTGACTCTAAATTGCTTGTAGGTGTGAATGTGAGCATGTCTCTATGTCTGTCAGCCCTGCTGACCAGCGACCTGTTCAGGGTGTACCACGCCTTCACCCAGTGTCAGCTGGAATTGGCCCCAGCCCCCTGCGCCATAAACGGTTGCAGATGGATGGATGAATTCAGTTCGTTAAATCCTGATAAGTGATTGAGTTGGATGTGTGAAATCACAGCAGCAGTTACCTTTGTATTTGTCTTTTTCACAAAAACTATATTTCTTGTATAGACTAGGGCTGCAACTATCTATTCCATAATTGATTTATTCGCTGATTATTTTCTTGTTTAGTCAACCTATATAACATCAGAAAACAGTTAAAGATGCTCATCACAGTTTCCTAGAGCCCAAGGTGGTGTCATCAAATGTCTCGTTTTGTCCGACCAAGTGTCCAAAACCCCCAAAATAATAAATTCACTTTAGCAATTAATCAAAGAGCAAAATAGTAGCTGAATCATTTTCTGTTGATCGATTAATCGATTCAGCTAATATTAATATCAAATGAATTACAGTTGTGTTACATTGATTCTGAGAGAGATTTAAAATAATTTGCATACTTATAGTGGGATGAATGCACAGCTGAATTTAAAAGGATTCAAGATTACTTTATTATTACGTCTCAATTTTACAAGTATAACAGTAAAATTGTTTAGATTTGGCTCCTGGACACTGCAGCATATTAGCAATTGAAACTAACAATGCAAAGACTTTAAAATGGTAACAATACAACAAAATACAATAAAATAATATAATAATATAAATATTGTGCATAGGTATGTAAGGTGCTGTGTGTGTGAGCGATGTCATGGATGCCATTGTTTGCATGTCTGTGTCTGCACAGTTACATCTGTGTGTGAGTAACAGACAGACAGGCAACAGGTTCTTATAGAGTTGTGTTTATAATCCTGGTTGCCTGATAAGAGAAGCCGTCCCAGAGCCCGCTGGTCCAGATCTTGAGGCTGTGATACCAGACAGCAGCAGCAGAAACAGCGGTGGTGGGCGTGGTGGGGGTGGTGGGGGTCTCTGATCATCCTGCAGGCTGTAATACTCACACATTGATTGTCGTATTTATGGATGGTTTTCATAGTAATGTCTCAGTAGTGGAAGAAGTACTCAGAACGTTACTGTAGTAATACCGCTTAGTTAAAAATATTCTGTTCCAAGTAAAATCCTGCATTCAAAATCTTACTTAAGTAAAACTATAACAGTATTAGCCTCAAAATATACTTAAAGTATCAACAGTAGAAGTACTCATTTTGCAGAATGAACCGTTTCACAATCAGTGTTGGCCTTCAAAATGTAGCTGGAGTAGACGTTTAACTAGTGTAAAATCAAAATACTCAAGTACGAAATTGTACAAAGTACAGTACTTGAGCAAACATACTACTTTCTCCCGCTGTAATGTCAAACATTATTGTACAAATGTGCTTGTGTGCTCGTACAATTTCTTCATGAATAGTAAAATCGAAACTAATTTCAGAAAAGCCTTTCTCGTAAGATTAGATAATAGAAACATGCATACATTTTGTTTAATAGATGACATTCAGTTTTTAAACATAAAAGTCTTATATATTTTTTTTGTTAATTACAAATGCTAATTTATTGCTACAATAAATTAATCTTGGCTAAACGCTGTATTCTCTCCTGGCTTTCACATATATTTGAGCATTTTAATATTTTAGATGCTGTCTGTCCACAAAGCCTCACACTGGGGCAGATTACCATCAGGCTCTTCACTGAGCACACTCGCTACATATATACACAGCAGTCCTCTGGGGACTGCTGGTTCATTAAGGGCATCTGGTGTTAACAAAAGAGCTGCGGCCCATATGCAGCGATGGTGCAGGAGGGACGGACCGTCACAGCCAGGTGGTCGCCAGCAGGGCGTCCCTTGATTCAATGATCCCGATAATGAAGCCAGGCCTGCATTGTGATCTCTTAACATTGATATTGTTGTACTTTTACATCTGAACCTTCACAGCCTAACATTATCTTGGGCTCTAAGAGAAGCCTGGTGTTCATTTCACCATCTTGACATAGACACCAGTAAGTATAGTGAAGGGTAGTGGCCATTAAAGCATCCTGATTGTATTTACTGCTAAGCTGAGCATGTATTAAGGCCGGTGCTAATCAGCCCAAATGCCAATGAGTATTGTAATCCAAATGTTATTTCTTTTGTGTATTGTATTACAGATGTTTGGACTAAAAATGTAGATTTAATATAGGTAATTGTATACGCAGAACTACAGATATACTGCACAGCTTTCTAATTGTCCTAATGGTCTGTTTTCAGTTCCTCTAACTCTCCATATTGTCTATAAAATGGTGGAGGCAATTGTTGGTATCAGTGAGGGATAAAAAACGGGGCAGCCATTAGCAAGATTTACAGACAGATGCAAAATATTTTAATAGCCTGTAAATTCCTTACAAATGAGGATTAACCTATATTTAGAGGTGACATGAAACACTTCTTCATTTATAGTATTAGATAGTATTAAAATAAGATAATATAAACAGCTATGACACAGATGTGTCCTAAGATATAGGTCAAGGGATTTTTTTTTTTTATATATATAATTATGGGGGTTGCTGCACTCATGCAAGCGGGAGGGCTACATCCAAACCTCCAGTTGAGATACATGGATTAAAATATCGCGGGGGGTGGCGGAGGTGTCAGTCTGCTGTGTGGAGTTTGGTTTAAAGGCCTCGCAGAGAAACTATTAAAGAAGTGATTGATTCAAATTGTTGCTGAGCAGCGTTGTCATGGTGCATGTTTTACCTCCCCCTTTGTCCTGTTGTCAGTCTGAGTTGAGAGGGCATATATGGCCTCAGCTGCCGGTGGAAAAACCCCTTTGTGCTCCAATACTTAGCATCAAGAGGAGAAGTGCCAAAAACAAAGTCGATCAGCGTCGGAACTTGAGTTGTTTTTTTACTTAGTGGCAGCATGAAAACATTATATGATTGTGTCATTTTCTGTTTTATGTTCAGTGGATCAGGCTCTTGTTTCTGTAGGTAAGTGGGTTTTACTGGCAGCTGTTGAGAGAAAGAAATAAACAGAGAAAGACAGCTTGGATTCGTCTCTTTTGTGCACTGTTACCATTTTAGGTCAAGTTTTGAAAGAGACATGCCTGACTTCATGTGTTTACTCTCGTTTTTCCCATGAGACTTGCAGGAGCTCGGCTGAAGGAGCCCTGGTGAATGTATATCTTTACGTGTACCTTAGAGGGCCGCTGTAGTGACTCAACACCGCCGGGGGGTTGGCGTGGGTGTCTTTTCTCTCAGACATTACATCAGCGTCTCTCACACATTCTGGATGGAGTTTCTGCCATCTGAATCACACTGCAGCTCACCCGTTCAGTGAAGTGAATGAGGGCAAAAAGTGTCACTGTGAGCATATAGTGCCGCTGACTCACTGCCACATAGCAATAATACACAGTTTCTATACAAGCAGGGAACATATTGTTCAGCTGTAAGGCGATTGTGTTGAGTTTTGTCTTCATCAAAAGTTTGTAGTCTTTGTTTCCAGTGCAGAGCTACATCCCAAGAGTTAAACAGTCCTCAACTGAACTTATATGTCAGAAAAGGAGTTTGCAGACAATACTCTGTACACAACATTTGTGACAGTGACATGAAAAGCTATTAATTAGCTTTTGAATGTTGTTTCAGACCTCAGGCTCCTCAGCTGATCAGAGTCAGCCTGCTTGGTCTGCTGGATTACAAGTGAATCAATGATTAACTGGTGTTAGCCACTCAATTTACTATTATTATACTTATTTGATCATTTATTTATTATTAAAGTATTTTTTAAAGCAAAAATTCCCACAATTTTTGCTTCTAGCTTCACAAACTTGCATATTTACTGATTTTCATGGTCTTCTGTGATGCTAAAGGTTTGGTCAGACAAAACAAGCTGTTTAAAGAGGCTTATGCTTATGTTTAGGTGCATACTTATATTCTGGGTTTCTACTAAAACATGTTTACATTTGTTAATGTTCAAAAAAACCTTTTAATTTTCGTTTAAGCTCCTGACCTCCTGAACCAAACTCTTCAGACTCCACTTCAGCTCCGCTCTAACTAGCTTTATTTGAGGGCATGCCAAGCTAGCCGCTAGGCAAAGTGTGTTACTTGGTGACATCACCACGTCACGGAAGAGAGGGCGGGATTTCAAGCGAGGTGTTTCAGGCAGTTGAAGAGCACTGTTTAAGTAACTTTGCAGACATTTTACAGGCACAAATATACAGTATATAACACACCTAAGGAAAGGGAAAAACACAAAAGTATAATAGGTCCCCTTTAAATATGTCAACTTGATATTTTACACTATATCCTCGCCCTTTTTGGATCAAACAATTAACTGATTAATAAAGAAAATATTCAGCACATTTAATCAATTATGAACATTAATGGAGTCAAACATTGTAAACAAGAGTCAATAATCCAGGAAACTCTCCTCCAAGTTTTAATTCATTTTATAGACTTACAGCTCAATGCAAATATAAAAACAGCAGCAAATATCTGATGAAAAGATACTATTATTTACGATATAATAATAATCAGGTATCTTCCACATAGAGAACACATGTTTCTCCCTGTGTGCAGGGCTTAAATGAAATGCAGCATTCACAAAGTATAGCAGATATATGGGGCAGCGGGGACAACAGGACCAGCAGCAGCCAGGAAAGTGATTTGTTAAATTGTAGTTTGTATTCACTGTATTGTATTTGTATTCATTCAAAAGCCTGAATATTTAAAATGTATAGCGGTTTCAGTGGCTGAACATCCCTTTTTAACACCAGATCTGAACACCTTATTTATCTCTGCCAGCGTCCTCTCTCCGTCTCCTCTCATGCGTGCAGATCTGGACAAAGAAGGTGGGATTGTTCAGCTCCGTACTAAGCCACTGTGGTGTAGACAATCCAGGAAACAAAAATAAATTCCTTTCATTATCTGTCCTATTCTCCTTTCTTCTCCCACCCCGGTCACTGGACATAAAAAGCGCCTTCATGCACTTGGCAGAGCCGTCGGTGTTAAATTACCTGGGACCTGTGCCTCCCTCAGCATTCCACAGTAATTAAGAATATCTGCAGGGTCCACAGCAACCGTCCACCAGGAGAAAACAGAGGGCAAAGTGAGAGAAAAAAGCAAAAATGTGTATCTATTTCAGCATAGCGTGATGTCACCAGTGGGAGCTGCTGCTGGTCTAGTTTTGTTTTTTTCTTTGTGAAGTAAAAAAAAAACTAGTGCATATCTCTTCCCCTCCCCATTCCCTCAGTCACTGAAAGAAAAAAAACGTGAGTGATTGTGTCAGGATGCAGAAGATGGCTTAGAAGTGAAGTCATATGGGCCATGCTGACATAAGGGGGAATTAGAAAGGAGGAGAAAAAAAGGGTCATGTGTCCACCAATCAACATGTGCCGGAGCGGCTCTCAGCACAAATGGAGTTGTGGCAGATGTTGTCTGAATAATGAGCGGGGGCGGGGCATGAAACCCTCTGCCAGGAGGGTGTCTGTCATTGCGAGGGAGCGATGAGAGAGAAAGGGCAGGCTTTTTTGTTTATCCAGGAGTACCAGCTCTCCTCAGAGCTACCCACAGTTTTTTTTCGGTAGAGCCCGCTGGATTTGTCTGTGGATATTTTCACTTTGCACTGAGGATTTTCCTTTATCGCGCATGGATGCTGTGAGGATTTCAGGGAAAAAGAAGCACTTTGGACAGAGGACTAGTGATCAAGTTTTGGCAATGCACAAAGGAGAGCCTAGAGGAATATTTTTGGGATAGGTGCCTGTTGAAAGACTGGATCCTCATTCCTAATACTGCTGCTATACAGTCCATTTGTTTTGGGATTTTTTTTTTTTTTTTTTTTTTTACATTGTTTGACATAATTGTGTTTCTAACATTTTTATTTTTCTTTTAACCTAGATCAACTTAATTTTGTCCACAGTTTTTAAAAGAAAATGTCCACACGCAATTGTAGATTTATTTTGAAAAATAAGTAGAAATAGTATTTATTTGTTAACTAAATGATTATTTTGCACTCAGTTGTTTCTCATGTAAATTGGTCATATTGTGCGCCTTTTTAAATTTCTCAGTTGTGCACTAAAGCAACATATACCTCAAAGGATTTCACTACATCCTTAATCTTTTCTTTGTAGTGAGCAGTGACAATTGTTTTAGCATGGGCAAACCTCTGAGCAGGCCAGATTGCCTCAGACAAAACCCTTCCTGTGTGGGGAAGGGGGAGGAGGAGGACCTGAACATTGATGACTGCTACGTGCCCCAGAGGTCCATTTATGACACCGTCAGGCTCAACGAGCAGATAGACTCAGGCTCTAAAGGTAGCCTCTCTTCCCGGCACTTCACAGGCACTCTGCCTTATACGCACCGCACGCTAGACCTCAGCAGCCTGTGTGGGAATGGAGCTCTCTCCACTTCCAGCTCATTCGAGCTACGAACCCGCAAACCTGCCCTGCTGGACGAACGTGCGGTCTTTGATGGACTTAAACTCAATGGGCACATGAGGGTGACTGATACGGTGCTGCCCAAGTCACGTCTCCAGGGGGGAGAGAAGAAGGATCACCCACATCATCGGCGTTCGTGGCGAACTTTTGCCCCGACTAATTTGGGCGAGTATGCGAGCCGGAGTGGGACCTTGTGCTCAGGGAGCGTTGAGAGGCCGGGGTTGATTAATGGCAGGAGAGGGCAGAGTATGACCAGCTCGCTGACATCTGAAGAGGACTCGGGTCTGTACAGCCCTACTGTGGACAGGGAGCGACATGCTCATAGATCCCACAAAAGAGTGGGCCCCGGCACGAGGAGCCTCTCGTCTTCAGAGGCGATGCACATGTCTGGGGACCTGAGAACTGGGCGATCGCTCAGCTCAGGACAGGAGGAGTTTCCTTTCTCACCTGCGAGAGACAATCGATCGCTTTACCACAGCAGCAGCTTGGTCCAGGAGCTGCGACAAACAGAATCAGGTGTGGTGGATATAATTGAAAAGGATACCCTCAGCAATGGAGAATACAAACACTCCACAGGAAGGTCATCCTCAGGGTCAACTTCCAGGACTCAAAATGACAGCTCCGGATGGCGTTCCAGGACGTTAACAGACTATGATGAGCTGTCCACTGCTGAGCTGTTAGAGGATGTGTCACCTCCGGACGACTGTGAGTTGCTCAGTGTGGTGGTGACACAGCCTGAGACATACGGGAACGTCGTACCCACAGAGAGCCACCAGCAAACAAATCCATGTACTGTGCAACAAGGGGCGTCCAAGTACACTATGGATGAGCTGGAGGAGTTTCTGCAATCAGTGGAGGCCTGTCTGCCTAAAAGTTTACAGACGTTCCACCATGCTGGGGAGCATGAGATAGAGGCCTTATTGAATGCCATCGCTGCGTGTCCTGAGATGAACCCTATGGGTTATTTCTCCCCTCAGGTGCCCAAAAATAGCCTCTTCCTTTGTTTCAAAGTTTTGTTCATTAGATGGTCCAGCACGTGTTTCAGTAGATGAGTGTTTCCCGGTTGCTGGCTCTGTGTTTTTTTTTATATCCGATTACATGATGAGTGAAAAGGTTTGCTCACTAGCTCAGCCTTGAAGTCTGTCTGTGCGATGGTGCACAGCTGTGCTTTAATGATTACCTCTGCGTTTCTAGAAGCTGCTGACTGGTTAGAGAGTTGTTTGTGTCAGCTGGATTTTTAACACCAAACTTGAGGAGATGGCGTGGCAATCAGGCTTCTGGATTCAGGATGACTTCCTGGCATCATTTAACACTTTTCTACTGTAAAATTTAGATCAAAATCATCCAGTTTTGTGTATTTTTAGAAGGCAGTCATGACAGGGGGCAATATATTAATAAAACTCACTGTGAAGGGGAATTTTTCAGAATGAATGACTTACTTAATTTGGTGCAATTCCAAAAAACCAAATTAAACTAATGCGTCATAAAAAATGTGGTGTTTACCATTGGAATAGTGAACTTCCAAATAACAATGATGACATTGTAATTTGAGCACTTGTAAAATACTTATTCAGATTTGTTCCATTTGTCTGCAGGCTTTCCAGAAAGAGGACATTGATCCGTTGCAGATGCAGCTTCAAGACATCACCTCCCTCAGCCAGAGCGTAATCCAAAACGCTGCCAAAGGCACCAGCACCAGGAAGCTTGAGGATGATCTGGAGGAAGTCAGCGTCAAGTGGAATACCCTCAATAAAAAGGTTATTTTTTTTTTTATAGGCTATTACCAGTCTGACCGGATGATCTTCGCTTTTGAATATTCATAATTATTAGAAACTCTAAGGAGATATTGTCAATGTAGTGAGTCATCCATTCTAATGGTGTTACCCTTTGATGAGTTACTGGATACAATAAAACAGGTGACATCTTTATTTACCATATGGTCTGCAGATTGCTGAGCGTTCAGCCCAGCTGCACGAAGCCCTGTTGCATTGTGGGAGGTTCCAGGATGCTCTGGAGTCACTACTCAGCTGGTTGACTGACACCGAGGAGCTCGTGGCCAATCAAAAACCTCCATCGGCAGAATTCAAAGTGGTCAAGGCACAGATACAAGAGCAGAAAGTAAGCTGGTATCGTAGTGCAAACACATAAAAACACACCAACAGTTTCCACTTCAACACTAGAAAATCCACACAATGTTATGACTTTGCCATCCATCTTATTTAATTGACATCCATTGTTAAACACGAGTGTGGAGCACAAAGCGTTTCATTTAATGGACACTTAATTTGTGCCTGTTAAATTTACTGTTTTTCACCACCGAGCAATGCTCACAGTCAGAGTGTGTTAATGGCGCCCAATAACTCTCCTCCTTTGTTGCCTTTGACAGCTCTTACAGAGACTGCTGGATGACAGAAAGCCGACAGTGGAGCTGATTAAAAAAGAGGGCGAGAAGGTTGCAGAACTGGCAGAGTCTGTGGATAAAGACAAGGTTGCAAAAGAGATCGAATGCTTGGGGCAGAGGTGGGACGCTCTGCTCAAGAAGGCTGAAAACAGGTTGGTATAAAACACCTGTAATGTTAAACGTCCTCTTGAATGAAATGCTTCAGTGTGCTTCAGAGTTAAATGTTGCCTATGAAAAGTTTTCTTAAGTTTTAAAGCATTGTGCTTTGCATTTTCTCTGGATTTGAATCTGGGAATTCAAAATGTGTAGGCTAAACTATTAAATTCAAAGCTGCTTTCCTCCAACTGAAGTTTAAAGGAGTAGTTCATCATTTTAGGGAATGCACTTTGTCGTTTTCTTGCCAAGAAGATGAGAGGATTAGTATCGCTCTGTTTGTACTGTAAATATGAAGCTAGCTAGTTAGCATAGCTTAGCTAAGCATAAAGCCTGGAAATGAGGAGAAACAATTAGCTTGAGTCTTTCCAAAGGTAAATGTATGCCAGCACGAGATATAACATGGTCATCGGTGATATTTAGAGATGCTAGTACACAGATCTTGTTACCCTGGGACAGAGCCAGGCTAGCTGTTCCCTTCTGTTTCCAGCCTTTGTGCTAAGCTAAGCTAACTGGCAACTGGTTTTAGCTTTGTGTGAACTGTAGGCCTACAGACCATAGACTTTATTTAAGAAGTGGACTTAGTCACTGTGACATCACTCATTGGTTTGTGGACTGCCATTTTGAGGCCTCAAGTTTGACATGTTGGCTGTCACCATCTTGGTTTTTTGCAACCAGAAGTGACACAAGAGGGTGGAGCTAAGTACAACTGGATGCCGAAAAAGACATTTTTAGGCTACCAAAAGGTTACAATTAACTTTCATGAACTGAAAACACACAGTGAAGGGGTTAAAATTCTCAGTCGAAAACACAGACAGCTCCAGACCGGACAACGCCGTTGTAGCAGTCCTGTCAATCACAAGGTTGCCACGCCCTAAAGTATACCCTGCTTTATGGTCTATTTGACTCTAAATGGGACCATTACTTACTAAATGAACATCACGCTGTATTGACGAAGATGTAAAACCAGTGATTGAGACCATAAACTCATGTTTACAATATTTACTGAGGTAATAAATCAAGTGAGAAGTAGGCTCATTTTCTCATAGACTTCTATAGAGTCATACAAACACTTCTTTCTGCAACCAGAGGAGCTCGCTGGTTATTAGCCTGGAGGTTGACCACTGGTATAGTCACATGAGTGAAATCAGTCTTATGGTCTAACTCTCAGCAAGAAAGCAAATAAGGCATATTTCTAGAAACTATCTATTCTTTGAAAAAGTTTACCAAATATAAATATGTAATTTTGTGGGTTTCTTTTGTTTGCATCTGGGAATATTTAAAACATATTAAGATCATAAAACTCCCATATTCACTTATACGTTCCTCCAGCTGAAGATGAATTAGTATAGGGAGGCAAGTGTAGACAAATGTAGACCTAGCTTACCTTTCTCTCAGCTCAAAAAAGCAGTAAAACACTACATAAAACAAAACAAATTTAAACTGCTGTCTCTGTCTGTGTAAATGTGTCAGGCACAAGCAACTAGAGAGCATCTTAGTGGTCACTCAGCAGTTCCACGAGACGCTGGAGCCCCTGAGCGAGTGGCTCGCTGCTACAGAGAAACACCTCGCCAACTCCGAACCCATCGGCACTGAGACGTCTAAGCTGGAAGATCAGATCGCTCTGCATAAGGTAACATCCATCATCGTACATCATTGCCAGATGATTTTGCATGTTTTTATGACAGTCAGTTTTGTCCAGCTGAATTCAGTTTCTTTTGCTTGTTACTTTAAGTTTGTGCTTTTCATTATTTCCCATTCCATTCTTCATTAAATTTCAATTTCGTATTTTTATTTTATGTTTTATGTGTGTGTTTGTGTTATATTTCCGTTGGTGTGTTTCCCATCCACTGTGGTCAGGCCTTAGAGGAGGAGATTATGAATCACAGTAAAGACCTGTTGCAGGCCGTCAGCCTGGGTCAAATGCTCAAAAGTGTGAGCTCAGTGGACGAAAAGGAGTTTGTTCAGTCCAAACTGGACGCCACCCAAGCCACTTACATAGAGCTCCAGGAGCGATGCAGGAGGAAAGCGGAGATGCTGCAGCAGGCTCTGGCAAACGCCCAGCTGTTTGGAGAGGACGAGGTGGCCCTCATGAACTGGCTCAACGAGGTGCATGCGAGGCTGAGCGAAGTGTCCGCGGAGGACTACAGAATTGATGTTCTTGAAAAGCAGCTGGCAGAACAATGGGTATACACTCCTCCTCAGGCCACGTATTCAGCCCTCCTTTCATTTAAGTGGCATCAATCATGTTTCACTCAATTTTAATGAATTGTGTGTCAGTAATTAGTTATAGTGGAATGTTTCTTGTAACTTGACTTGATTTTCTGACGTGGTGTTTTCCTTTTAGGCGCTACAAAGTGATATTGTGTTGAAGAAGAAGAATGTTGACCAAGCCGTTGTTAATGGGATGGAGCTGCTGAAGCAAACAACAGGCATGTCTGTGTTTGTGACCTCTCCTGTCACGGTTCATAATGTTCAAATGTCAGCAAACAATGCTTTCTCTGTAATGCACATCATAAGGCTTCTCGCCTTATTTAGGAAGTAGTTATTCTTTTTGACAAATTTATTAAAATCTAAATTTGGGAAAGGACTGACAGTTTCCCTTCTGCCAACTTATTTAAAGAAATAATTTGACATTTTATGCAGTTACTGCTTCCCTGCTGATAATTAGAGGAGAAGATACCACCACTAGTCAGTGGTCAGACAATGTGTCATTTATCATGTAATGTGTCATTTTTTCCACATTTTTTGTATAGAAGAAACAAATAAGATATAACAAGGTGCTGGTAGACATTTTTTTTTTTTTTTGCATTTGGACAGAGTTTCCCCTTGTTTCAAGTCTTTATGCTAAGCTAAGCTAACCAGCTTTACCACGTAGGCACAATATATCAATCTTCTTGTCCAACTCTGCAATAAGGAAAATAAGTGTTATTTCCATTCATCCATCCATCGTCAACCTCTTATCCCGTTAGGGGTCGCGGGGAGGCTGGAGCCGATCCCAGCTGGCATAGGGCGAAGGCGGGGTTCACCCTGGACAGGTCGCCAGTCCATCGCAGGGCACATAGAGACAGACAACATATAGACAGGCAACCATTCACGCTCACATTCACACCTACGGGCAATTTAGAGTCATCAATTAACCTAAATAGCATGTCTTTGGACTGTGGGAGGAAGCCGGAGTACCCGGAGAAAACCCACGCTTACACGGGGAGAACATGCAAACTCCACACAGAAGAGTCCCAAGCCGGACTCGAACCTGCGACCCTCTTGCTGTGAGGCAACAGCGCTAACCACTGCACCACCGTGCAGCCCCGTGTTATTTCCTTAAATGTAAATTTATTCATTTAATTATCATAATTGTGTATGAATTTGGTGTCAACATGCATTCATTCTTCCTGTTTCAAGTACCTATGGCACTGAAATGCGTGGCTCTAAACACCATGCTGTCTTTCAAACATACTGACAGAATTTGAGCAGGATACTGTTTACACAACTCCTTTGTTTTCAGCCAAGCAGGTACATCCCTGAATTAACGTGTAATGATTTCCTCTTTATTTATAGGTGATGAAGTGGTTGTCATCCAAAGCAAACTGGACGGAATAAAAACAAAGTACGCTGAGATCAACTCTATGAGTGACGGCGTATTGAAGACATTGGAGCGGGTCTCGGGTCTCTCCGCTAAGCTGCAGTGTACCCATGAGGACCTGAGCTCCTGGCTCGAGAAAGTAGAGGCTGAGATCAGCGCTTTTGCTGATCAGGAGCCAGTAGGCGAGCAGCTCATTCATGCACAAAGCAGGCAGAAGGTATGAGTTTCTACACGAAAAGTTCAAGACAGAAACTAATGCCAAATGTAATATTTACCATAAAATACCTTTTCTGTGTGTCGTATAATCTTTTCCAGGCCTTGTTGAAGGAGAGCAAAGAGCAAAAACCTGCGATGGACAAGCTGAATGAGCTGAGCAGCTCTCTCCTGGATCTGATCCCCTGGCACACTCGTGAAGGTCTGGACAAGCTGGTGACAGAGGATAATGAGCGGTACAGAGCCGTCTGTGACACCGTCACCCAGCAGGTTGACCAGATCAACGCTGACATACTGAAGTCACAGCAGGTAAACCAGAGAAACTGATCTCCAGCCTTTATCTCATCTGGCTTTTCTCTTTGTTTTTTTTCTTTTCTAAGTTTTTCAAATGTTCCTTCTGCTTTAGTATCCATATTTAATTGGGAGATGAATGGAGAATGTCAGTGATTTTTCTCTGTTTTCCAGTTTGAACAGGCTGCAGACGCTGAACTCTTCTGGCTGACTGACGCTGAGAGGAAGTTGCTGTCGATGGGCGAGATCAGGCTGGAGCAGGACCAAACCACAGCCCAGCTCCAAGCACAGAAGGTTAGCCTATCATACTCTGTATGCCTGTGTCTGTGGATAGACACAGGCCTCCATTTAAACAAAGTTCAGTAAACAGAGCGGTTTGTTTTGTATCATCCAGTCAAACTGATTCTACCGGTTTTCCAGATCTTCTCTATGGACATCATGAGGCACAAAGATTCCATTGATAATATCATCAAAACAGGAAAGGCCATTATGAATAGCAAAAACCCCGAGGAGAAAGAACTCTTGAAGGTGAAAATAATGTATTTCCAATTTGAAATGGGCAATTACAGTATTCCTGAAAAATACGCATGAGTTAAAGGATGGTGTTGGTTTTCAATCAGGCCTGCACCCAGACTCTCTTGGAGAAGTACGGCACTGTCAGTCAGCTGAACTCGGAGCGTTGTCTGCAGCTGGAGCGAGCCCAGTCTCTGGCTAGCCAGTTCTGGGAGACCCATGAAGAGATGTGGCCGTGGCTTCAGGAGACCTTGAGCGCCTTCAGCCAGCTGCCTCCACCCTCCATCGAGTACGAAACACTCAGGCAGCAGCAAGAGGAGCTCAGGGTAAGAAGCCAACAGAAGCAGATCTTCAGAACAACACTTTCATTTAAGCAACAAAATTTATGGTGATGCCTCTTATTATCTACAGCAAATGCGAGAGCTGATTGCCGAACACAAGCCCCACATTGACAAGATGAATAAGACGGGGCCTCAGCTGCTGGAGCTCAGCCCAGTGGAGGGAGTGCCCATCAGAGACAAATACATCACTACAGACCAACTTTACACCAAACTCAAGGCTGATGTCAAGCAGAGAGCTGCAACTCTGGATGAGGCCATCTCCAGATCCACCCAGGTCAGGAGCAGTTTTTCACTGGGCGTTTCTGAAGAAATGTTTTGGGTTTTTTTTTGTCTATTTTTAAATAAATAAATAAATACATAGATATTTATTTATGTATATTATGTTACGTTATTATGTATATACAATCATAATCATAATGATAA
This sequence comes from Pterois miles, assembly GCA_947000775.1. NCBI lineage: Eukaryota > Metazoa > Chordata > Actinopteri > Perciformes > Scorpaenidae > Pterois > Pterois miles. The sequence goes on from CAMQGK010000341.1 coordinate 12,685,440, forward strand.
CTTCATTTATAGAGCAAATTTCATACAAGCGATGTAGCTCAAAGTGCTTTAAAAAAAAAGTAAGTTGCAGCACATTTAAACAAGTGCAATTAGATGATAAAAATATATTTATAAGATAAAAGAGTGATAAAGATTAGATATTTAGTGAAAAAAAACACTAAGATTGGCATTGATTATAAGCCAAATTGAGTTATTATTATTATTATATTGTTTATTAATCTCATTCATTCACTACTAATTATCTTATTGAATTATCAATTGATTGTTTTGTTTAGGAATTGTCAGAAAATAGTGAAAAGCTGGCATCTTCAAATGTCTCGTTTTGTCAATCCATGACTCTACACCTCACAAACATTTCAGTTCCACAAATAAAGATTACTTCTTGTTATAAATACAGTGTCTTTGTGTAACATGAGGGCCAAACATTACCCCAGCTTTCTTTAGTGTTATTATTATATAAAGTGTAAATACAAACTGAGGTGTTTCCTCTCCTCGTTCTCCACCAGTTCCATGATAAAATTGACCCGATGCTGGAATCCCTGGAAAGGATCGCTGAACGCCTGCGGCAGCCTCCGTCCATCTCGGTGGAGGTGGAAAAGATCAGGGAGCAGATTAGTGAAAATAAAGCCGTCTCAGTGGATTTGGAGAAGCTGCAGCCTTCTTATGAGACACTGAAGCAGCGAGGGGAGGAGATGATCGCACGATCTGAAGGAGCAGATAAGGACATATCTGCCAAAGGTATATTATATGTTCTTATGTGTTTAATTTGATTTTATTCCCTTTATTATGATTTAATTTAACCAAGTTAGAAGGGATATGATAAGCCATAATAGGGCTTTGGGATGATTATGAGAGCCAATAAGACAAATATCAGAGGCATAATAAATACAATCATGGGCCAAAACTTTAATTCTCCCCTTATCAAAATGTGCAGTCACTCTTAAAATGTTTGACTTTAGATCTTAGTTTGAGTTTTTGATCAGAGGTATTTGTTCACAGGATTGCGAAAGTTTTCCTGCAGGTGTTTTAATGGGTTGCCATTCTTTGTCTAGACACAAGTAAAAGTCCAAGCAAGACACCAAACAGTTTCTCATTAAACCTGTAAATGTGTGAGATGTGTTCCCCATCACACACAGCTGAGGAATAGTTGATGATATTCCATATTTCACAATCCTAACTGATGTATTGTGTTTTTCCCCCCACTAGTTGTACAAGACAAACTGGACCAGATGGTGTTCCTGTGGAACGACATCCAGGCCTTACTGGAGGAGCGAGAGGCAAAGCTGCTGGATGTGATGGACCTGGCAGACAAGTTCTGGTGCGACCACTGCGCTCTCATTGTCACCGTCAAAGACAGCCAGGACCTGCTGAGAGAGCTGGAGGAGCCCGGAGTTGATCCTTCAGTCGTCAAACAGCAGCAGGAGTTTGTCGAGGTAGTAGACACATCCCCAGAATTAAATGATTGGTTCAACTGATGGGTAATTAAGAGTGATGAAGCATTTCTTTGTTTTAAAACTGATTTCTGTATCCACAGGGATTTAAGGAGGAGATTGACGGGCTGCAGGAAGAGCTCGATGTGGTTCAAAACCAGGGTGCAGAGCTGATGACTGCCTGCGGGGAGCCTGATAAACCAGTGATAAAGAAAAGTCTAGATGAGGTATTAGATTCAAAACCATCTTTACACAGACATTTTTTTTTTCTTCTTCACTTGTTGAGTGTCAGGGCTGTTTTCCGTGCCTGCATATGGCTTGTGGTGATTCACCGGTGTCATATATCCAGGTGAACTCAGCATGGGAAAATCTCAATAAGACCTGGAAGGAGAGAGTAGAGAGGCTGGAGGAAGCCATGCAGGCTGCTGTGCAGTTTCAGGACGGCCTGCAGGTATGTTGATCACTGCTGCATTGTGTTTGGAAAGAATAATCTGAAATACTTGGGCTGGGTAATACTTGAATATAATATAGACATATCGTCTTAGATTTTGAATATCATAATATGGTGTTGTCTTTTTCCTGGTTTTAAAGGCTGCATTACAGTAAAGTGATGTAATTATCTTCCAGATTGCATTGTATTGTATTGTATTTAGTGAAAGCACCAATAGTCAGCGGTACAATATCATCGCAATATTGATGTCAAGTTTTCTGGTCTGAAATATAGTGACATTCGATTTTCCCTACTATGACACAGTAAGATGTTCAGGTTTCCTAAATTTACTCCAAATCCTGTTACTCATACAGCAGACATTTTCATTACTGTATGACTAATTATAGAATATAATTGTTCGTGGAGACATAAACATGCATTTGAAAGTTAAACACACACCAGGAGCCAGCCAGTTTTTAAGATGAAACCTCAGATTACAGTGCTTTTTTATTGCACTTCATTGAAGCTACACAACATTTTATAAGACCTACTGTATTAATTTCGAAACAATAAAACCCGACCACAGTGTTTTGCTGTATTTAGCTCAAACTTTGACTTGTGTGCATAAAGTTCTTCTATCAAGATATTCTCATGGTGGGAATGGATGAGTCGTCTTCACGGCTCCTTTAATTTTTACTAACCTTACGGATTATACTCTTTTAAAATGTATTTAAGATCAGGGCTTGTTTTCACTGTGTCAACGAGATAGATTTGCTGCAGACCAACTTTAAGATTTAGGGCACAACATGACACCAGATGTGAAACATGACTCCCTGTGCACTAAGCATTGTTTTCTCTCAGTAACAATGGTGTCCCACCTTGTACACAGGGTATGTTTGACTGGGTGGATATTCTGGAGAGCAAACTGGATTCAATGTCGCCTGTAGGCACAGACCTGGAAACTGTCAAGCAGCAGATTGTAGAACTCAAGGTACAGTCTTCCTGTATTTGTGTTTAAATATACAACAGCAGGGTATTCTTATAATTCACTGTTGCTCTGTCTCATTAACTTACTTATTTAACTTTACTGCAGTGTTCAGTATTCAGTGCTACAGAGGCATTCATAAGCTATGTCTGTGTTCAGTTCTTGATTCATAACCTGCCCCAGTTAGTATAAAAGCTCTGCTATAGCCAGTAGATGTGTTGTCCACAAAGCTTTGTACTTGTTGACTGATTGGGTTGTACCACACAGGAGTTCAAAGGAGAGGCGTACCAGCTGCAGATCGAGATGGAGCGCCTGAACCACCAGGCGGGCCTCCTGCTGAAGAAGGTGACGGAGGAGGCTGATCGTTGCGCCATCCAGGAGCCGATGTCCGAGCTCAAGATGCTGTGGGACAACCTGGATGAGAAGATCATTGGCCGACAGGTCAGAAAAGCTTCATTCACACTGTTCAATGTGGCAATATGCTGTTTAGATACAGTATGTACTAACTCTGTTCCTCTACAGCTCCTTATGGACTATAAAACTATAGCTGTGGATCAAACAGGCTGTGGAATATGTATTGTATGAATGTCAAGTGCTTTCATACACTGCAATATCTAATGGTTTAATCTGTCATTAATCCAGCACAAACTGGAGGGTGGCCTTCTGGCTCTGGGCCAGTTCCAGCATGCTCTGGACGAGCTGCTGGCCTGGATGAGCCACACTGAGGAGCTGCTCAATGACCAGAGGAAGGCTGGAGGAGACCCGAAAGCTGTGGAGATAGAGCTCGCTAAGCATCATGTACGACGGAAGTTTTGTTTTTCTCCATGCAAAGTCAAACATGTTTCAGTTGTCAAAGGTACTTTTATGTGACCGTGGGATTAGCGAATGAGCATTATAAGAGGAGCAAGGTGGCAGTGGATTTATCATCCTGTATTTATTCTAGTGCAGATTTAGTTATGCCCTTTAAGCTTCAGATCCAACATCTCTTTATTTTTATGTCCACAGGTTCTCCAGAATGACGTGTTAGCTCATAAGGCGACAGTTGAGACGGTCAATAAGGCCGGTAATGATCTGGTCGAGTCCAGTGCTGGAGAGGAAGCTTCTGGTCTGCAGAGCAAACTGGAGAACCTGAACCAGCGGTGGAAAGCCATCCTGCAGAAGACGGGGCAGAGGAAGCAACAACTAGAAAGCGCTCTGCTTCAGGCAGGAAAATTATTTTCAGCACAGCTCATTAGGCCCATTATTCATTATTCACTGTTTAATCAAGTGCTCGGGGATGACCTGTTTTTACTATTATAACCAACCAGGTAGTTAGCATCACCCTGGTTCCCTCGACAAAAAGCCAATGGGATTTTAGTAGTCTCATTTAGCCACCTGTTAGCAACCACCTTTTTTAAGACATAAAGGCTTCAAAATTCACAAGTGGGGTATTAAAATCTCTTAAGCTTGTGTTTACCACAAACCTCATTTCAGGCATCTAACTAAAAACCCATTTTGAAATCCCACTGACTTCCAGACAAGGGAACCAGAAGCGCTAAAATGCTAACTTGTTTCCGGGTTTAGGGCTCATTCCTGTAGCACTCTGTATGTTGTGATTGATTGTTTTCTCCTAGGGGAGCAATTAAATCATGTCAAGACATAATTTGTTTTCAGAGGAATGATCCCTGCTGTCTCTCTGCCCCCTTCCTCATTACTTTTCTATTCATAGTTTTGACCTTTAGCAGGATGGTTTGATGTGAGGGGGATATGACAAACAGAAATATGTCCTGGATTTAAATTTTTGTTAAAAAAAATGGTCTTCAAAAACACATAATGTGTCGCAGATTGAGAGGATTTTCATAGATGAGAGTATTTATCAGAAAAACAGTGTCAAAAAATCCAATCAAAGTATGTTTCATTTGCCAGTTAACTTACAACAATTTTAACCGTTCATTTTAAGTTAAAGCAACATTTTCTATTTTTTGTGATTTCTATCAAAAGCTTTATTTCATTATATTTCAGGCTTCCTGATTGCTTCATACCACAGATTTTGGTAGCTAAATGAGTCCAAGGAATTAAGTCAGACGTCCTTGTCTCTGAGCCACAGGATGCTCACAATGCATGTGTGTGAGACACCTTTTGTCCTGACTCAGGTTGTATTGTGTTGTAGGCCCAAGGTTTCCATGGCGAGATAGAAGATATGCAGCAATGGCTGAAAGACACAGAACGTCAGCTGTTGGCATCAAAGGCTGTGGGAGGCTTACCAGACACGGCCCGGGAGCAGCTTAACGCCCATCTGGTATGTGTTTAACAATATGAAAGGCCGCATACAGATGGCAGGCTTGTAAAGGAGACGACCATGTCTTTTCTGTGTTTTATCCGAAGTGTGAAAATTAAATGACACTGCGAAATACACCACTTGCATCCCCTTGCAGGAGATGACAAAAAGCGTTGCAAATCGATTCAGCTGTGACTGACTATAATGAATTTAGGAATGTTTCCCGTCTTTGTTTCTCTAATGGAGAAACCCAAGACACTTTCACAACAAACTCTCCCTGAAGGATCATCAGTAGTGACATTATATGGTGCCAAAAACAGAGGGATTAGTTTTGGGAACATGCCTCTCTGAGAGTCTAATTCTTTCACCATTTTTGGAGTAGATTTGGACTCACATAAAAATAAAGTGCACTGACAGATTCAGGCTCTTATACTGTTTTTCAAAACTAAAGCTAGAATTCGGTCACTCCCCTCATGTTATTGTGTCTTCTTGCAGGAGTTGTGTTCTGCCTTCGAGACGAAGGAGGAGCTGTATCAGGAGCTGATGAACAAGGGTCACCAGCTGCTCGCCATGACACCCGAGGGTCCAGACAGCAACATGGAGCAAGACCTCGCCAACTTGAAGGACAAATGGGAAGCCGTGCAGGGGAAGGTCACTGAGAGAAAGGTATGGGAGTTGTGGTGAGGACGGTAGAGCCACACTGCTCTCATCTCAGTGATTCACAACTTCAGCTTTAGGTGCCAGTGAGATATCGCTGACATACACTTGAGCCATGACTCTGTATTTGTAAGCCTGTAATCCCAGTGTCGATAATGAATGGTGTAAGGACGGCGTGCTGGCAGGCACACACAGGATGTGGTCGCACTATAGATCACAGCAGGCGAGTTACCGTCTGAGTCAGCGTGGAACAACTGTGGTCTTGTCTCGTATGTTGTTACAGTTGACAAGCGAGTAAAATAAATAATAGAGCTAATATATGAGCCAAAATAAAGACTCATCAGTCACTATGATGCTCTTTTGGAAATCGTATTTATGTGTTATTCCTTTGCGACAACATTTTCTCACTTTTGTTGCTACAATAAATAAACATCTTTTTAACATGACAAAAAAAAGATCAGTCTTCTCTCCCCTACCACTCCAGATATGGAGCTCCATGTTCTGGCTGCTTGAGAGTTTGCTGTAACATTTTGATTTTGCTTCCTATTTACATTGGCCCTGTTCCCGGGGATTCATAAATCTTAGAGCCATTCAGAGGCGGAGCTGCAGGCTAAACTCTCTTCAACAATGTGACGCTTTCTCAAATTGAGTGAGCCGAACACATTTTCCAAGCTGAAAAGAGTTTATTCAAATAATAGAAGTAGTATATTAAACTACAATGCCATATTTAGCAAGACTCTCACAACATGACTCACAATGTATGAGAGAAACACATTACTACCCATAACTCACATGAGTTTGTAATGTCATTAACACAGCATTTATGTGATGAGGCTGTACCAGTGGATGTTTTTCCAGCGATGGAGTCACTGTGGATGTTTCTCTCATTCAATTAAAAGCTCATCATTCCCTCTCTGCTCCACTTTCAGCCTCTCCAGAGATGTTAACTTCCTCTAAATAGAGGTCATGTTCAGCACAATTGAAGTGTAATTATTTTTTCCCCCTCCTCATTATCTAGTGTTGTAGCAACCAACTGGTTTGTTTTCATACAGGTTATAGTGGTACTCAGGATTATATCCATCTCTACGTGTGAGCATGACTATGTGTTGTGTCTACAGGTGAAACTAGAGGAAGCCTTGACACTGGCCACCGATTTCCACAACTCTCTGCAGGACTTCATCAACTGGCTCACCCAAGCAGAGCAGACGCTGAACATGGTTTCTCCCGCCTCCCTCATACTGGATACCATCATGTTTCAGATTGATGAGCATAAGGTAATGTGGGTTAAGTTAATGATGACATAAAACATTTTTTATGTTTGTGCTTGATTGCTTTTACTGTTTTTTCCTGATGTTAAGGGGATTTTTTATGCAGTTATATGCTTTCATGCAGCTGATATGATGTTGTGTCATTTCTGTAGCCAGTGAAAAATGATGAATTATATCATTTCATGTGCAAAATAGCATTTTATTGTTAAGTAATTCACCACTTGGCTTTGCCATCAAGGTAGCATTGACTTGGTGCTCATTAGCACATCACTCACATGAATCACATTACCTCCGCTGTCAATTAAAAAGCCAGTACAAACACGTGGCCTAAACCTCTCTCCTGTCTGCGTTGTGCAGATGTTTGTGACGGAGGTAAACTCCCACAGGGAACACATCATTGACCTGGACAAGACGGGAACACATCTGAAGTACTTCAGCCAGAAACAGGATGTGGTCCTGATCAAGAACCTGCTGCTCAGCGTGCAGGGCCGCTGGGAGAAGCTGGTGCAGCGGTCCGTTGAGCGAGGTCGTCTGTTGGACGACGCCAGGAAGAGGGCGAAACAGGTTTGGAGCACGATTTGTTTCACTCAGTGGCGGCGACACAGCCTTTATTTTGCTGGTACTGTGGGGTCGCTCGACTTTTCAGTGAGGTCGCTCTGAATTTTATTATTTTTGATTTATTTTTCAGTGAGGGTCCTCTGAATTTTATTAATTTCTTTTATTAATTTTACAGTGAGGGTTCTCTGAAATTTTTTAAATTTATTTTTTTAGTGAGGGTGCTCTACTTTTTTTATTGTTTTAAAATTCATTTTTCAGTGTGCTGCTCTGAATTTTATTATTTTTTTTTTTCATTTATCTTTCAGTGAGGAGGCTCTGAAAGGGTTAGGGTTTAGGGTTTCCCGTTAATGTGCCACAGGCATTTCTACTTTAACATCCGCTTACATGTACATGCATGCACATGATTGAGCAAAAAATGAGAAAAAAATTAATGCTTTATTTGTGATGACAGTTTTGTTTAGTTTCTCTAGCGCCAAGGCGATGTCCAATGTGCTCTAAGTTGGACATCCTGCATCGCTAACTCATGCATGCCGACTTTGGCTCACAAACACATTAATAAAATCTGTTCTAATGCATTAAAAATTATAAATTCAACACAGAAATTTCTTAGGGTGCTATGGCTATCCAAGGGGTAACAACAGCACCCCCAAGCCCGTGCCTGGCTCAGCCTATGGTTCCACGGCTGTTACGACTTTTTTTATTATCGTTGGAAAGCTCTGGAAAAAGGATATGAAGCCTGTTTCATATGCTATCTGCAGCTTATTACAGCGCTTTCATTAGTAGGAGCCCATTTCTGTTCCTGGGGCCTGAGAAGCTAATCATCTGAACATTTAACAGGACTCGGCCATAAATCAAGTGAAATCATACCTTTGTTTGCTTCTTTATCCTCCATTAGTTCCACGAGACTTGGAATAAGCTTATGGAGTGGCTGGACGAGTCGGAGAAGACTCTGGACTCAGATGTGGAGATCGCCAACGATCCAGACAAAATCAAGACGCAGCTGGCGCAGCACAAGGTGACCCAGAATCGTCTTATCGCACTTAACTGGGAAAAGAATGAAAATAAAAACAACCAAGGACCTTCGACTGCAGAATTTTAGTCATTTAACAGAAATAACAGCATTCAAACCCTTTTTGACAGAGTCAGAGTAATGAGACAGCTGTTTAATGTGTGATATGAATGTTGAATGATTCCAACAGAAAAAAATATTTACGGGAATTACAGTATCTACAGAATGCATTAGTCGTGCATTTGCTTGCATTATAGACTACCTAGTCCACTCTTGTTGTCTCTGCAGCGTTATGTAGGGATATTGTGCTAATCCTATCATAATCCTCGGATAGACCAAATGTATTAGGAGTAACCCTGCTTTTGGATACTTTTAATCTCTGTGGAGCAGTGGCTCTTGGGTTTTGACCCCTTTTTTGTTTCCCTCACAGAATACTGTCTCCTTAATCACAAAAGACACACACACACAGATTAGGATACTATCTGGCATGCCAACAGTAGCAGTAGGAAAATCTGATACTTGACTTGATTTTCTCGTTATTCATTTCCTAAATACAGTGAAATTTGCTCATTATTTTGAGGTTGGAGCTTTTCGATGACGGTGTTTCTCACACACAGGAGTTCCAAAAAGCCGTGGGCAGCAAACACTCAGTGTATGACACCACCATTCGAACAGGGCGGGCCCTGAAAGACAAGACCTCCCTCCAGGATGATAATCAGAAGCTGGACGACATGTTGAGTGAACTGAGGGACAAGTGGGACACGGTTTGTGGCAAGTCAGTAGAAAGGTAAGGCTGCATCTTCACACATTTGTTGTTGTATTCTACCCCTACTACTAGTCTGTTCACTATAATTTGATGACTAAACAGGACTAAGATTAAATAAAAAAAATGACAAAATGAGCTAAATGTTGTGAGTTGTCATAGGCTAAAACCATGAAGGATAAGAATAACTAAAATGTGACAAAAACTACTTAGCTTGTTCGTCTTAAGACTAAGACTAAATCTAAAATAGCTGTCAAAATGAACACTGCTCTACTACTAGATTCTTCATTCATTGTTAATACTTTGTGCTCTCCCACAGACAGAACAAGCTGGAGGAGGCCCTGTTGTTCTCCGGCCAGTTTACAGACGCTCTCCAGGCTCTCATTGACTGGCTGTACAGAGTGGAGCCTCAGCTGGCTGAGGACCAGCCCGTACACGGAGACATAGACCTGGTTCTCAACCTGATAGACAACCACAAGGTAGGAAACAACACCAAACCACATCACAGCGTGACCCAGAGCTTTGTTTATCTTCTAGTTGAACACTGGTCAAAGAAGTCTTTAGTGGCAGCACTGAAACCCAACTTCAAAAGCACAAAAGTTTTCACTGCTGCAGTAACAACACCCCGTCCTTTCTTCACTGATTGTTGCTCATCACTATAGCCAACAAAGGACACTTCAACCACACCAGGGTTGGACTATAAATTCAAACAACAAAAGGGTGTTGATGTACTTTTCTATTGAGAGTCCCTGTTCTTTGAAGTTTTCTGTGAATCAAAGATGTCTTTAAAACCAATGTTATGTTTGCTTACTCCCAAAGTTATTATTGCTAATAACTATACTATGTCATCCACGGATATGATGATCCAACAGCTGTGATGTTGAAATTAAAAGTAATCAGGTACATTTTCCCACTGTAGAAGAAGAAGAAGAAGAAGAAGATCTACCTTTATTAGTCCCACGATGGGGAAATTCAATTTTACACTCTGTTAAACTCATACATGGTACATGCAGACCTGAAACACACATACATGCATTAATGGAGAGATGTCAGAGTGAGGGGGCTGCTCCTGACAAGCGCCCTGAGCAGTTGGGGGTTTGGTGCCTTGCTCAGGGGCACCTCGGCAGTGCCCAAGAGGTAAACTGGCACCTCTCCAGCTACCAGTTCACACTCAGTTTTTGGTCCATGTCGGGACTTGAACCGGTGACCCTCCGGTTCCCAAGCCAACTCCCTACAGACTGAGCTACTGCCGCCGTACTTTCTCATTGAAACTGTAAATAGCAGAAATATGCTTGAATTATGGCTGCTTGATTCTGACAAAAAAAATGATAATCATGATTATTTTGGTCAATTGTTTTTAATCATTATTTTTGGTCAATATTTTTTAATTGTATTTTTAACAGTGGATTTTCTCGAACTTTGAAAATAATTACAAACAAATAGAAAAAAATAAACAGATAAATGCAAACAACAATTGATAAATAAATATATGTTTATATGTGTATATATACTCTATATTCACATACATGCATACATGCATTTAAATAAATAATATAAAAATAATAAATCAACTACTGTATGTTGTATCACAACTGCACTAAGAAAACAACTAACTAAAGTAAATAAAGTAAGTAAATATAGATTTGATAAAATATGCAATTGTTCACTGCCACAACACACTAATAACTCCTAAACATATATTTAACAGTTTGGTAAACTACATTTAACATATTCCAGTCAGTAACTCAACAAAATGGATGACAGTGTGCTGTAAAGGAAAGGTGGAGTGTGTTTAATTTATAACACAAGACAGAAGGAGATCATTAATGCGAAACTGAATGTTGCATAATAATTATTTTATTTTGATTATCTCTTTTTCACAGTTGTTGGAAGCCAAAATCATAGTCTTAAACTCGTGAGGATGTTGAATGTGGGTTCATGTTGTCCTCTGGTGGCTGCAGGTTTTCCAGAAGGAGTTGGGAAAGAGGACAGTAAGCGTTCAGGCCCTCAAACGTTCGGCCAAGGAGCTGATCGAGAGCAGCCACGACGACTCGTCCTGGGTCAAAGTCCAGATGCAGGAGCTGAGCACCCGCTGGGAGACGGTGTGCAACCTCTCGGTGTCCAAACAGGCCCGTCTGGAGCAGGCCCTGTGTCAGGTACTGCGGAGTAACCTACAGCCGTTAGATAGCAGGTAAACAGACTCTGTAAGTGTGACTGATCTGTGTCCTGTGGCTGCAGGCTGAGGAGTTTCACTCGACGGTTCACATCCTGCTTGAGTGGCTGGCAGAGGCGGAGCAGAGTTTGCGTTTCCATGGCAGCCTACCTGATGATGAGGAGGCTCTGCAGGCGCTTATTGAGCAACACAAGGCAAATTTTTATATTGGTTTATCTCAAGTAAACCTTTAAGTTTATATTTAAATTTTACATCCTGACAGTTTTGTTATAGATATATTTTACATGCTGGCATCTTTCTGTCTTTGACTTGAGTAAACAGTTAGAACCCTGATTCAGTAATTGTGTCTACAAGTAGATGCCGTGTCATCCTTCATGCCAAAAATGCAGTGGTTTAGCTATTTTTCTTGGCTATGATTCCATCTTATTTAAACAACTTTGTGAGCAATGCTTCATTTTAATGTTTGCTGAAGAGAGTCCAGTTGTAAATCTAATCTTGTTCCCATTTGCTGTTTTTAAGGAGTTCATGAAGAAACTGGAGGAGAAGCGAGTGGCGCTAAATAAAGCAACCAGTCTTGGGGAGGCGATTCTGGTCATCTGCCATCCAGACTCCATCACAACCATCAAGCACTGGAACACCATCATTAAAGCCCGACTCGAAGAGGTCAGTTCACAGCTGCTTACATGCCTTTCATACCCACAGGTATGATGGAGCACAAATGCACAATTTTGAATCTTCAAACTATACAATAGCCTTCCTTTGGCCTTTTTTTTTTTGCGCACAAATCACATTTTGCAGTGTGTGCCTCATCACACAGACAGAACTGCACCATCTCTACTCAAGATGAGCAATGTGTGTAATGTTGCCGTTACAGGTGCAGGCCTGGGCCAGGCAGCACCAGCAGCGACTGGCCTCGGCCCACGCTGAGCTTTTAGCCACTCAGGAGCTGCTGGAGAATCTGTTGACCTGGCTGCAGTGGGCCGAGACCAACCTCAACGATAAGGACAAGGAACAGCTGCCGCAGGAGCTCGAGGAGGTCAAAAGCCTCATAGCAGAACACCAGGTAAAAATAATTCTTGATAGTTTTTGAACGGTTAGTTGTATGTGCATGAACCAAACTGGAAGCATTCTTGTTGATTTTCCTTACAGGCATTCATGGAGGAAATGACCAGGAAGCAACCAGATGTTGATAAAATCACCAAGACACACAAAAGGAAGGCTGCTGTGGAGCCCCCAGTCCAGTCTCACATTCCTGTGCTCGACAAAGGAAGAACTGGAAGTATGTATCCCACAAATACCCCTCACAGAGCATGACCTGAGCCATCTGCTCCACTGTTTAGTCACTGCAGGGTGACTCGACATCCTCATCTTGTCCATTTTAGCACCTGGAATGACGTCATTACTCATCTATTCCTCCTGATTACACGGGGAGAGCACAGTCACTATGAGGGTGTTTGTCTTTCACTTACAGGAAAACGTTCCCCCACACAGACGATGTATGCGTCAGCAACACAACCTCCCATTGAAACCAAGAACCCGCGGGTTAACCTGCTGGTCACCAAATGGCAGCACGTGTGGCTGCTGGCTTTGGACAGAAGGAGGAAACTCAATGATGCCTTGGACAGACTAGAGGAGGTAATAAAGCACTCAATATGGTTGTAAGCACTTTTTTTGCAAAGACGTGCTCATATGATCGTTTATTGTTTCTGTGCAGCTGAAAGAATTTGCCAACTTCGACTTTGACGTGTGGCGGAAGCGCTACATGCGCTGGATGAACCATAAAAAGTCCCGTGTCATGGACTTCTTCCGGCGCATTGACAAAGATCAAGATGGCAAGGTGACCCGACAGGAGTTCATAGAGGGCATCCTCTCCTCCAGTAAGTGCCATATAACATACTAACTAACTGACCAGCATGAACTCCAGCCAGCAAAATGCTCATTTTGTATCACTTGAATTTCTCTTCAATAGAATTCCCCACCAGTCGTCTGGAGATGAGCGCTGTGGCAGACATATTTGACAGAGACGGTGACGGCTACATTGACTACTACGAGTTTGTGGCAGCTCTTCATCCCAACAAGGATGCTTACAAACCGCTAACAGATGCTGACAAAATCGAAGATGAGGTGATACGAACTCTCACGCCCAGAATATTTAAATTAAAATCTCAAGACACATTGTGGTTCAATAATATAATAATGATAATAATAATAATACTAATAATTCTCTGTTTGTAGGTTACACGACAAGTGGCAAAATGCAAATGTACAAAGCGATTCCAAGTGGAGCAAATTGGTGCCAACAAATACCGGGTAAGCAGAGTTTACATTTTATTAAAAACAAATGATTCAACAAATAAAAAGCAATGATTGTGAAATGTTTTAAATACTAGCAGCTCAATTTCACAGAAAGGTAGGTGCTGCAAAATGTGTCAGTAAAGGTCAATACATGGTATAAACTCTAACCTTTCTATATTTTTATTGTTCCTCACATCACCAGTTCTACCTTGGAAACCAGGTACATGTGAAAGTCCTCTTCTGTTTTTACTCCTCTGGTCTGTGCCTTATCAAGCCTTTTTCATTTACCATGTTTGCTTTTTAATTAACGCTTTCTGCCCGGAGTACTGGCTGATGTTTACAGACTGAAACTCAGAAGTAGAAATAAAAATCTATGGCCGTCTGATTTAATCCACTGGCCTAAGATGTGTTTTCAGTCTAACATACGATTTTATTTACAATGAACAATGAAAGAAGGACTAAAGGGTAACAAAATTCCTACATGTTTTTCCTATGGTCTAAGACACTCCAAAAAGATTAATAAACAAGAACAATTCTCCCCCAAATCCAAAAACTAGAGTATTTAAAGTCAAACTTGTCATGTCCTCATCAAGTATACAGTATGCAACGGCTCCATAGACAATGAATTGGTACCAGTGGTGAAAGAAGTACCCAGATCTTTTACTTAAGAAAAATGTACAAATACCACAGTCTAAAAATAATGTAGAAGTCCTGAATTCAGAATGTTACAGAAGTATTATCAGCAAATTATACTTAAAGTATCAAAAACAAAAGTACTCATAATGCAGAAAAGCTCCTTTGAAAGTGTTTTGTCGAATATTATGTTATTCTGTTTTTATGCCCTCTCTTTTCTTCACAACGAATTAAAAAGAGAGGGACGAAAAGAGATCTACCGGTCAATCTTCCTACTCTCACCTATGGTCACGAGGGCTCGGTCATGACCAAAAGAACTAGATCGTGGGTACAATCGGTCGAAATGGGTTTTCCCAGGAGGGTGGCTGGCATTTCTCTTAGAGACAGAGTGAGAAGCTCAGCTATCCGTGAGGGACTCGGAGCAGAGCCGCTACTCCTTTGCGTTGAAAGGAGTCGTTGAGGTGGTTCAGGCATCTGGTAAGGATACCCCCTTGGCGCCTCCCTAGGGAGGTGTTCCAGGCATGACCACCCGGGAGGAGGCCCCGGAGTAGACCCAGGACTAGGTGGAGAGATTATATCTCCACACTGGCCTGGGAACGCCTTGGGATCCCCCACTCAGAGCTGGTTAATGTGGTAGTTTAGTAGTTTATTTTTCTTGCCTTTTAATGTGGTAGTTTTGAATTTAGAGTCAATTTAGATACTTTATATACTACTGGGTGGAGTAGTACTACACCAAAGCATGTCATTATGTTTTTTTATGTAAAAAATAACTTGCAACTAAATTGTAAAATAAATGTAGTGGAGTAAAAAGTACATTATTTCCCTCTGAGATGAAGTAGAGTACAAGTATAAAGTAGCAGAAAATGGAAATAATCAGGTAAAGTACAAGTAACTTAAAATTGTACTTAAGTAGCAAAACTGGAGTAAATGTACTTGATTACATGGAGAGATGTTCTAGATGACACTGAGAGCAGCAGGATGTTCTGAGTATAGGGGAGCATTTTCTGTTTCACAGCTGACTAAACTACAATTTGAATAAACTTGGGTATAAAAGAAAAGAAAACCACAAAATCAGTCTCCCATTCATTGTCTATGGAGCAGCTACCCTGTTTGGGAGGTACTCTGGTTTCTCGCTTTGAGAGAGAGGAGCTCATGTTCACAAATATAGATTGAACTTTTCTAGGCCACGGAAATAACGTAGAGGAATTCTTAATCTAGGTGCTTTTCCCCTTTAAAGGCCCTGTGTGTTTAAGTTTTATGTGATTCTTGCATTTTTCAGATTATTCTGATGACATAACATAAGACAACCCAGGTGAAAATTAGCGTAGCAAATATTTATACATCTGCTTTTGAGTTTCAGAAAATGCAGTATTACAAGCCAAACCCATTCCAGCCCATGTTTTTTATTAGTCCATGGGCATAAAATCATCTGCTGGGCAGTTTGGAAAATAATGCTTTGTGTGTGCTTGCCTTTGGTGCTTCAGTATCATGGGAATGATTTACCTCAACACTGGCTGACACACTTCTGTGTAACTGACACTGTTTATTAATTTATTTTTAATAGTTGGGCAACCTTGATGACTTCAATGAATACTTTGCTTTTACTGAGTTAATGTGTCTTGACAAATTGCATGTTGCAATTTAACATTCATTACTGATATGTGTTCATATGCCACATGCTTCCTGAATCTTGTTTGGATTAAGATTAATAATAGTAAGAGGGGATAGGGGCTTTAGTGTTGGTTTATGAACTAGTTTGTATTGATGTGTCACACAACAATGAATTGAAATAACTCTTTTGACAGTTTGGTCTGGTTCACTGCTTACATGACTCCTTAATCGGCGATGAGACAATAGCAAACAGGGAAAATCAAAATCTTACCCCCCACCTACACGTTGCAGTTTTGGAAAGCTGTATTCTGGTAAATGGTTATTCTTAAGATGTTTCTTGTGCCTCTTTTTCCTCCAGATCATCATCACATTTAATGTATTTGATCACTTAAATCACCAGTGGCATTAAATCATTATAATAATCATACAAGATTTCTTTGCCAGTTGAAGACACATCATGAGATAATAAGCACCTAGCGGAGGCTCATCATTGTTTGGTCGTGTCTGCGTGTCACACTGTGGTGGATTATTAGACAGAAATGACTGGAACCATTCCTCATGTTGTTCTCGGTGTGTCATTGGAGCTGCTAGCTGCATTGGATCTGCATCCGTGTCAGTGCATCCCGAGCATTTGAGTCGTAGTTGTAGAAAAGTGCAACAAAGTGCTGGATTGCAGGAGATTGCTGTTTGTCCGCTTGATCATGATGTTTTTGACAGAAAGCATGCGGCTGTGGTCGTCCTGTGTGATTTATGTGTTTGTGCTAATGCTCATGGTCACATCCAACTGGCTGACTTCTGTCCATCACCTCATAAACGTCGACCCATTCACACCCGTTTAACATGCTCTGTGTTCTTATGTGTGGTCGTGTGATGAAGGCAACTTATTATACACTAGTGCCTCCTGGTGGTAAAATAATGTGCCTTCAGTTAATGTCTTTTTTCACAGGCTCAACCTGCAGCAAACTGAAGCCAGACACTGTTGGAATAAAGTCAGACATTACAACCAGAAACCACACGTTAGCTGAAAATTTTCAAATCAGAAAAATGTCCACTGCTCTTCAGTTTATTGTGTAAAGTTGAAAAGTTTGAGTAACTGCTATATACTGTGCAGCTTCAGATATCCATGTGAAGCCTGACAGATGCTAGACTTATCGGGCTGATTTTATTATTATAGAAATAAAATAATTATAAATACATTATGTGGTAATGAAATATCAGCAAATTGTCCACTAAACTTCACAAAAACCGTGTGATGAAGGCACCATTTCAAATTTACCAGAAGTATTATTTTCTGCCTTTTTTGGTGTGATTTAGGTTCTCATTGTCCAAAATGATATACACTGATTAAACAATAAACAATATATGCAATAGTGTTACATTTTGTGATACTGTATCGATTCTCAAAAACACAATATTGATTTTCAGTTAATAGTTAACATGCAAAGATTAACTCGTAACACATAATGATGGATGTTACAGGGACTGTGATAAATGCTGATGCAGATCTCACTGTTCTGATTTTATGCATATGGTGATATGTTCAGGCCTCCTAAAATTAGATTAAAAAATGCAACATACCACCTTGCTTGCAGTATCACAGTATACTATATCTTGATTTATCCGATCGTAACCCCTGTATCATGATAAGTATTGTATTACCAGATTGTTGCCTTTAAACAGCTGTAGTATCAATGAGTCAGACTCAACATCAAATGACTATAAAAGGAATAATAGTTATGTGAAACTAAAACAGTGAGTGTAGCATGAAGTCATTTAGAATGAATGGACTCGTATAGTAATTTAGGAACAAATACGTTTGAATCACACACACCAGCTCTCACTACTAGAGGAAAACCAGTTGGATTGACCTTCATGTAATTTGTGTCTTTGAGAATGAAAACTGAAAATGGATGTTTTAGTGTCATAATCCTGTTTGTGTAAATCTGTGCAACATGGAAAACAAATCAGCGCTGAAGTGGACTAGAAGTGTGTTTGATGGCTGTTTGATTTTTGCATGGACAATTGTGATTCAAGTTGTCTAATTCCACAATACTACTACTACTACTACTACTACTACTACTGCTAATAATAATAATAATTATAATAATGATAATAATTGGAATAAATGTGATTCTCCAAACCAGTCTGGTTTTTCAGTGTTGCACAGTTTCTAGCCTGCATTGAGAGGGTGTTCATACAGTGTTTTCACACATCTCTCTGTAACCCCCCACTGTAGTTTGGAGACTCTCAGCAGCTTCGTCTGGTCCGCATCTTACGCAGCACCGTGATGGTGCGGGTGGGAGGAGGCTGGATGGCTCTGGACGAGTTCCTGGTGAAGAACGACCCCTGTCGAGGTGAGTTCAAAAGTTCAAGAAGTCGCAGTGTAAGGCTGAAAAGTGTGCACATCTGATTTTATCTAGAATGACTAGGACGTCACAGCTTGGGTCATTAATTCATTTTTAAAAATCCCTTTAGGGAGGTGAACATTGCTGAGGTCTCCATCAATCTGATTTTGAATGTCCAATTTCTGATTTACAAAATACATTTCTATTGCTGTGCACTACTTCTGTATGGATAGTTACGATTATTATATGAATATTTTAGGAGAAAAGAGTGAAATACTGTCTGTGCACCATTATAGCCACACGGTTACAGCTTGTTAAGAGTGAGGAGTACATATTTATATTGTACATTATTTAAGAGCAAAGTCACATAATCCATTTCTCTGTTTGAATCAACATTAATCTTTTTACTCAAATGACGTTATTAGTGTTTCATTACTTGATAGAATAATCCAAATAATGGAAGTGATTTTTTCTTGGTTCCAGATCGGTAAAAGTTTTTGGAGAGTTTAACAGTCCTCAGTTTAAATATAAGTGGAAGTACCTGCTGTGGCGGTCTTTCCTTTTTCCTTTTGTACTGATTTATATTATATTTTGGAGTCATGTTAATGGTTATTTACGTTCTTCTTTAAGTCTGTCCTCGCTATCTTAACACAATACAGAGCTCAATAGTTAAATAACAGGAAAAACTGAAGGAAATACCTCAGCTGTAAATAAGGGTGGAAAGTACAATCACTGATTACTGCCTTCATAGAGTAGACAGTATGTATATCAGTTTGACACCATCCTCTGTCTGGTTCAAAAGCTTTACTGCTTCTTTCTGCTTTCTTCTGTATTAATTATCTCTCTATTTCCTGCTAAACCTTCCTCCTGCTGAACATGATATCATTTCTTCTAGTTCATCACCACGGGAGCAAAATGTTGCGCTCGGAATCAAACTCTTCAATTACTCAGTCTCCTATAGGTTGGCAAGTCTCACACTTTCTCACCTTGCTCCATGAACCCACCTGTGGTATGTGTGTCTGCACATCCGAGCGTGTGCTGCTTGTGTTGGTCTACCGTAGCTGTGTGTGAGCGCTCATCGTGAATGGCATCCTCATACACTCACAGTCAACTGTCATTCAATTGCGGCTGTTTTTTTTTTTTTTCACGCATGCGGTTGTTTTGTGAGTCACGTCACCCGCCGTCTCTTTCTCTAAGGCACTGATTTAGGACTTGAAGCGCCAAATGAGTCTCTCAGTGTGCAACAAGCAGATCTCAGCCGAGCTTCTTTTTGCAGTTTTCAGGTTTGCTTGACAATCAAACAAACAAAACCTCATGAGAGGTTCAAGCTGAATATATTACCTGTAAATATGAAGCTGAACTAACATTGTTATTGATGGAGTTGCCTTCATATAACACACAACAAAAACAGTATTTACTGCACTACTGTTGCATTTGTTTGTTTGACAATGTGGCACAGCGATTCAGTTTGCACATAATGCATAATGTTTTAACACACTGGTGCAGCAGGGTTTGCTCTGTGTAGTTTGTTTTCTTGGTTTTGGGCCGTTTTGGTGTGGGTGTGTTTGGGGAAACTTTGATTTGTTTGAATCTTTTCACCATTTAGCACTCCAAGCAAACAGAGAGAAGCGTTGCTGGTTGAGAAACAAAAAGTTTATTCCACTACTGTTGCAGCAGTATGGATGAGAAACAGCATGAGTCTTGTGTTTTCATCATTTATTCAGTATTTGAATCACACCTTTTATTTGAATTCATTTGAAATAATCTGCTTTATTGAAAATCATATCATGGTAACACTTTATTTGATATATTTCCCTAATAATTTCCCAATAAATTATTTAGATGTTTCCTGGAAATAACAGCGACAGAGTTCAATTTATGCATTTACAATTAATTAATAACAATTATTATTGCTGCAGATCGTTGCTATGTATAACAGACCGTTGTTCTGATGTTGAACGCTGGCGGACCATTTCTGTGTCAAATTATTTATTTCTCAAGTAAGTAGCCATGTAAAAAGCAGGATAATGTACAGCTAGCGGGTCACTGATGTGAAATAAACCCCTTCAGGGTGACCTGTCGAGATTTATTTCACAACACTGACTGGCTCACTGTACATTATCCGTTACTTTTTTGTTAATTTCCCCGCAGCTAAGAAGACAATTTAACATATATGAATAATAAAATTTCTCATAATAAATGAATCATTAATCACTATTTTCTTGGGTGTAAATCGAGCAGTTCTCTTCAAAGGAATATTCCTCAAATTAGTACCAAACTATATAGTTAATCCTGGGAAATTAGGGACTTAAAATGGAAAATAAAGTGTTAAGTCACATCATCATCAACACAAAACTGCTACTAAAATAATCCCAGGTGTATTTATGCAGTACGGCTCATTTGGAGTGTCATTTCATAGCTAAAGGCAGGACCAACATGGAGCTGCGAGAGAAGTTCATCCTCCCAGAGGGAACCACTCAGGTGATGGCGAGCTTCCGTTACCGAGGCCGGAGATCACGGCCGTCGTCCAGAGGAGCTTCTCCCAACAGATCCACCTCCAGTCAGAGCTGTGCGGTCCCATCAAACCCACCAGTGACCAGTACGCCCAAGGTGAGAGGCTCCAGCCAGTTCTCTGGTCGCCGGTCACACTGTTGATTGATCACTCCCCACCATGATTCCTCTCTCATTTATCTGCCTTCCTTAATTTATTTTCACATTATTTGATCACGTTCTTGTTTGTTTTTTTGTGTTTCTTCCATCTAGTGTCTCTGATTAGTTTTTGATTTGTGAATCCATGTCTGTGTTTTTTGATTTGCCATTGTTCCCCAGACTCCCCAACACATAACCCGCAATTATGATAAGCCCTGGCTTACAAACAGCAAACCCTCCACTCCTCTTAAATCATCAGACTCCTTTGGGAGCCAAGGTTCATCCTCAGAGGTATAGTCATATAATATAGTCATATAGAGCACATGATGTGGGACGCTTCAGATTTATGACTCAACTGAAATCTACTGAATAATTATCAAAACAGAGACAAAATATATAAATATATATACCACCAGTGCACCCAGATGGAGCTCTTAGTTTGTAAAAGATTTCTTTGATAGAGGTTATTTCTGATTTAGCTGATTTCCAATTTTATTCTGCAATGAGACTTCAGTTGGGTCTATAAACTAACTTCTTTCATTACTAATGGGCTGATAATGCAATTCTTGCCTGACAAAATCTCTGGCTCATTTTCATTCCACTATAATATGAACAGCTTTATATTTAATATATGCATGTGTGATGTTTTAATGACTTGCTAACTACAGGTTTAACATATAATTGAAATATGAATTGCTTCTGAAAGAGATGTTTTAATTGATGTTTTAATCAGATTTAAAACTAACAGTCATGCTACTTTCTGGTACAAGTGTTCTTAAACACTGTGACTATACTGTGCGGTTAACTTGCGTTGATTAAAGATGAAATTAATTAAAGTTCTGTATTTTGCAGAGTACACCAGTTCAAGGCAGCAAATTACGTCTTCCTGGGTACTTGTCAGGCAAAGGATTTCAGTCTGGTGAGGAGGGAACCTTGATCAGCACCGCTGTACAGAAAGCTCGAATACAGACGATAGGCGGTGAGTAGAGAGAAACATCAGTGACTCTTCTCATTATATTATGAGGAAAATGTGTTTTTGTCTTGTTTGGGGCAGACTCGCAGCTCCTTAAAAGTGTGTCAATTAAAGAAATGAAAACAATGTCGCCACTGATGAACAAACCCTTTTTATATGTTGAAATAAAACCGGTTTTGGTTGTAGAAAAAAAAAAAATTTCAGGGGTTTAGGGAGTGATGTATAGTGTGTAGGAAATCCATCATTGATAGAAAATAATGGATGAAGCATCTGAGATGTCATTGAGAGGTCTCTGTGGGTGTTGTTAAAATTGTAAAAGAGGTATGGGATAATGTAAGCGAGCTGGTCATTGTCGTGAAATAAACCCTGACCGTGACCCCGATCCTCACTGTACAATATACTGCTTATTACACGGCTACTTACTTAAGAAATCAATAATCAGACACAAAAATTGTCCTCCAGAGTCAAATATCAGGACTGTGTCCATAGCAACGGTCTGTTATACACAAATAACAGACCATAGAATGCTGTATATTCAACAAAGCTGTATAATGATATTGGATACAAGACTACAAATTCATACAATTCAATACAGGTCAATGTCTGTTTTTTACCCAGAAGGCAGTACATTAGCCTCAGACAGCTAGTATTTTTTAATGGCTAGCTTATTTGCACTAAATTGGAATTAAAAAGAAACTACAAGCAGTCACAAGAAATTGATAAAAGATGCTTATCACTGCCAGTGGCTAAACCCTGATACATCTACTCTTAAGGCTCATTCTTTTGTTAATTATTCGTTATTTGTCTTTATAGAATCAAGAAAAAATTCCAGCCGACCTGGAAGTAAAGCCGGAAGCAGAGGGAGCAGTCGCAGAGGAAGCGACGCCTCTGACTTTGACATCTCAGACATCCAGTCGGTGTGCTCGGACGTGTCCGAGACGGTCGGGGACTCGACCCGAGCGACGCCGCGCCCTGCGTCCCGTCAGCACGGAGGAAAACCCTCCAAGATCCCCACTCCTCAGAGGAGAACCACTCCCACAAGCAAACTGGCCAAGGGATCCAAGCGATAGTCAGTGGCCTTGAAAACAAACAACCCAGGAGCTAGTTGCACCCTAAACGGACACTGGAGATATCTAACTTAAAAGACTGCAAATGTGTTGAGTGTTATTTAAATTGTTGCAAAGATGTAAAATATTCTGTTGAGAGGCAATATGGTTTAATATTATGTGAGAATGGATTGTTAATGGCCTTGTGCATTTGTTTTTAATGTATTTTATTTTTTGTGAAAAATGTCAAATTGTTTTTATTGTACTTTATTTTATTGAACCTGTAGAGGTTTGACAACACTAGAAAACCCGGGAATGACTACGTTGTACGATTAGCTAACATTTCTAAACACACTAATGAAGGGCAACACGCAAGCTAGCGCTGTAAGAGTTACTGAATGTACTGTAATTTATGTTTGCTGACGTTTGGAGTAGATGGTGCTTTATGGTACCATTTGAGGCACTGCAGTTATCTATTTAAGTGCTATGATATACTGCCACCATGCATTTAAAGGGCAATGCAATATACTACAATAAACCCCAGTAAGCACTGCGGAAACCTTTGAAAAACACTATTTAAGGCAAGTAGCAGAAACCTCGTAACCATGAAGCTTTTAAGTCCTGTTTGTTTGTGAGCAGCTGCAGTCCCTGTTTTGTTTGGCCACTTCACAGCATTGACCTCAAAGAGGCGCCACTTCCATGTAGACATTCTCTTGTGCATCCATGTCAATGTCTGGTTAATTTCGGTAGAGCTGAAATTGTCACTGTAACATTACTTTGTAATAAACCTGCTTGCAGAAAGCCACCAGAGGCTGGTGTGGACCACAGCATCCTCTCTGCTTCACTGCTTTCACAGCTCATTTTATTAGATATCAGAGACTCTCAACGACTGTTGGATGGATTGCCGTGAAATTTCGTACAGACATTCATGCAGGGGTGGATTTTTTTTTCATAAGTAGAGGTAACACAATACAGTCACAAATCCTCAAAAGGGCTTTAGTTTTTCAGATACCTCTACCCGCGGTAGAATAAAACATGCTTTTTCATCATTTTGATGATGACAGTCGTAATGAAAATATTTGATATGGAAAATACAGCAAAAATTGATGAAATTATCAGTATATTGACTCTCCACTGGTAAAAAAGTGCAGAATAAAACCACTCTGGAGATGGTGTTGGGGGGGACCTACTTAATCTCATGTAACTTGGATTTAGTTCAAATAGTGCTCCGATATCTGCCCTTCCCCTCAAACCAATATGAATATCAAAGTTTGCATTTATTATAAAACTAGAGCCTAGAGGCTTTTAAATACAAATTTGTCATGGGTGGAAATTTCAGGCAAGACTGACTCCATAGACACTTTGTGTTGGTGTGCTGTGGGCTATACAATACTATCCAGATGTGCAAAGGATTCATGGTGCCTTCAAATGAAACTTGTGAACTTGTGTTTAGGAGACGGGAAGTCGTGAACATGACATGCGTTGCGTTCAAGTGGTTAAGCCGTGAAGAACACCGCTGCTAAGCAACAGCAATAGTAACATCACTGTCCAAGTCTAGAGGCCACAGAGGCTAACAACTTAACAAGCTAGCAAGTGGGGAACATAACGCAGGAAATGCAAAGACATAATGACAGAGGGGAAAGATGAGGTATCAACATTTTCCTCATACATGATGTGACTAAAATTACAATATACTGTCCGATATTGACTTACTATACACTAATATATGAACTTCCATGGGCTCCACCATTTCTCACAATGTCAACAAACACGTCACGAGTTGTGAACTCTGAACTTTCTAAAACTTTCCACTTAGGAGGTCGTGAGTACGACATGAGGGGGGCGTTCATATGGGCCCAACTTGTAAACACGGTAAAGACGACCCCATTTGAAAGCACCAGTATACACATTATTTATCACATTTGTGAAATTCTACTCATTACATTGGTTGCTGCCCAAACAGCACAGATCTACGATGCTAAGACGGGTAAATGTGTTGTTCCATTGTGCTTGGCAGCCAGACAGACTGGACGCAATAGGTGTTTTTTGACTCGTCACAGTAGGAAAAGCACAGGTCTGCATAATGAAATTAATGATGGCTGAGTTCCATGCAGCTGCTTTGACTTCAGAGCCACCGTTAGTGTTATCAGTAACACCTGTCCCTTTCCTGCTGTGACAAGCCAACATGTCTGCTGGGAAAAAGCAGCCTATGCATTATCTGATACATCTTGCCCTCAGTAGGCTTCAGCTAATGGCTAACAACAGCCCCTTTCAACACTGACAGATGAGTAACTAATCACTGGAGACATTCACTGATGGATTTATTAATTTTATAATGTCACTAAAAAACACAGTTGTTCCAGGCTGGATTACAAAGGGACACGATGGAGCAGTCGTTGGAGCGATACTACGGTGACAGAGTGGAGGCCATTCAAAGTGAGTTTCACAGATTTTACAAAAATTGCAATAGTGTGGTGCAGGAATGGACCCTAAATCCCAGAAATGAGTTAGCATGTTAGCAGTTATGGTTCCCTTGTCTGGAGGTCAGTGGGTTTTTTGAAGAGATATTTGTATTGAAGTATTGAATGAAGAAAGGACTTGTAGTAATTTCTTAATCATGTTGCTCTTAGTGCAAAACCACAAATATTTTCAATGAAACCTTACAGCCAACCTGTGTGGAGACTATACAGTTTGACATATACAGTACAATCTCTATATCTAAGAGATAGTTGCATAAATAGGTTTGACTTTTAATCATCTTAGATACTTGGGTGACTTTTATTAGCTGGAGCTGCAGACGTTACCAGGGGCAACAGGCTGGAGCATCCCAGAGATGAAGGGTGTTGGTTCCTCAGTACGGGAGTCTCACACCTTGGTTGCTTGAAAATATCAACACCAAGTGGTGATAAGCTAAAGGTAACGTTACATCATTTTTGTACACTGTAAAAAACTTACTGTGAAATTCACAGTAACGAACTGTTAGTTACTGTAAATAAATCACAGTAAAATTACTATGTACTGTAGTTCTGGTTACAGTAATATTATTTTAACTGTAACACAAAACATTTATTTATTCAGTATTTCTCAAGTACTGTATTTTTGTTTAAGATAATAGCATTTTAACTGTTAAATAAAACACAGAAATTATTATGAACTGTATTTATGGTTACAGTAATTGTGTTTTAACTGTAATAACTTTAATACTGTATTTTTAAGCTACAGTAACAGTATTGTGAAATAAAACAATTTCTTTAATACAGCATACTTCATGTTGTGCTGGTAATTTACATATTATCAGTATTCTGCTCTTAAAATAACATTTAAAAATCCTTGTTCCATTTTTAAGCTTCAACTATAACTGCTAAAACAGAAAATACATTTCTAAACTATTTCTGAACACATTTTCTTGTGCTTAATGGTTGCGCATACCATGGCCACCACAAATATAAATTAAACAATACACTATGAAATATGTCTTTCATAGCATGTCCCATGAACAATTATCTTACATGTCTTCTACACTGACAAGAATCTTGAAGTTTCCGTAATTAAACACTGAAAGGAGCCATTACTTTCACTCACATAGAGTATAACAACAGAGTATTTTTACAGTTTTAGTACTGTTAGAAGATCTGAGTACTTCTTCCACTACTGGTCTTTTTGCACACTCTCAGTGGTTGAAGTCTGCAGACAGTGTGGAGGTTTCGGTGGTCCACTGGGTGGAATGTTTGCAGAGCATCTTATATGTAGCTGTGACATACTGCACCTTTCTCTCAGTGAGACTCTGCGGACGGTAAAACACTGTCTACAATCAACATACACTAAACCGTGTGACTGTCTTTTAAAGCAATTACAGACTAAGTTTCTACAAGTCTCCACAAAATGTCTTTAAAAAGTGTTTAAAGCGACGTACGGAAGCTCTGTACAGTAAAATATGCTTTACTTTTAATTAGAGCTGCACGGACCAAATCTTTGTTAGCCGTGGGTTTATTCTTCTACATTACTGTTGTTTTCTCCCTCCAACAGCTATATAAAGACCCTGATGTGTTCACCTACATTTCCTTAATGTGCTGACTCAGTTTACCGGACTTGACTGTAGGTGTAACTGGCCTATGAGAAGAGACAGATCCCCTGGGGACCAAAGGTGGAGTGGAGCTCAGGGGTCAGGCTCCTGAGAGACCCAGAGCTCCTAGTCTGAATGGTCCTCCTGTTCAGCTCAAACACTGGGCCGGGGATGGCACTATAGAGTGGGATATATCCTCACACCAGGAACTGGAAAAGACCCATCTGCAGGAGCCCTGGGACTTTCTTTATCAGGAATATGTGAGTAATGCCAATTTTCTCTTTTATTTTTCTGTATTTTTTTAAATACATTTTGATATAAATTGGGGTTGTATATGACATCAGGTTGCTAATCAAAAGGAGGACAGTGTAGTTTGATCAGCTGTGTATTTTATCTAGTGATTATTAGTGTGATTGTTTTTGTGTAATTTGAGGAAATTTTAGAATATTTGCATGGACAAATCAATTGATCATTGATCATTAATCATTGATATTTCTTTGGTAGATGGCAGATACAGACAGTTAAAGAAATTAAACAAAAATAAATATGATCACACCCTTGGTAGTCAAAGAAGTTACATATTATATATTCAAAAACACTTATAAGGACAATTTCACCTATTGATATACCATTAAGTTAGGCCAACACATGTAACATGTTTTTTTTCCCCCCAAACTCTTTCTGAATCTTTAACATTTATGCATATGAATGTGTAGTTTAGGAACAATTTTGAGTGCCTGACTTCTATTTAACAGCCTGCTGTACACTCAAATAAATTGGTTAATCTGATTTATAGATTTACTGATTCATGTTATTGCTGTCCTGCAGGCACTTATAGCCCCCGACTTCAAAAATTTGAAAATGCCAGCCTACAAAGAAATGCTGATGTTTGCAGCATTCTTTGCTTTCCTGGGACTGACCCAAAGTCAGAAGTTGCCAAGTAAGTTTTAATTTCATTTTTTTTTATACTTATTTAATGACTACAGCATATTTCCCACTGCATAAAAATAACACTAACACTGGATCACCACCCACACAATACACTGGTTCGGTCTAGTTTGTTTGCTGCTGCCATCTGTGCCAGAACACTCCCAGTAAACAGTCTTTTTAAATCATATAAAACATCACTGACAGTAATCAATATATCATATTCATTATCTGCAGTGACTATAGTTTTACAGGTTCAACACTGTACTATGGCATCATGAGCAGCAGATGTCAGCGTTTGTCAGTTCACGGTCCATTGTTTGCCTTCACAGCAGTCGACCCAGTACGGTATTTTCTGCTCCCAGTGCCTATGTGGACACTTAGAGGTCAAGAGGTCATTCTGGGTTAAACTGTGTACATGAACCTTTGAGACTCCACTGAGTCTCCCTGTTACCATCAACAAACTATTTAACACTTAAATGATTTTTTTTTCTACCTATGGTGTCCTTCCAGCAGATAAAACAGTCAGACACAGTTCAAGCAGCGCTGGGCAATAATTATCACAGTAGTCATGATTTTTCATTGTAAACTGTAAATGTTTTGCAGGCCTACTGACTGTTACACATGGCAGTGAAACGTTGCAATGAGACAGATTTTAGACACAGATAGCAGGTGATTTCAAAATCAGAAGTAGCAATTTGTTAACATGCAACAGTAGGTATCAGGTTTATCTTTGTTTTAGAGTAATTTTTCAACTTATTTTGTACTTGATTCATAACATTTGTAATCAGAATCTTTCACCATCTTTCACCCACATGTTAACCTCACAGGAAACACCACAGCCGCATGCTGATCTCATCTGAAGTCAATTCAGTAGCCAAATCCACCCATGGAAGAAAATAAACAGCCTCATCTGGTTTCATAAATTACCTCATTGTACCTGTGAAGAGATGGCATTATTAATGACAATGATTAATGCAAGTATTTCAAAAACAATCTGTGATATCAGCGCTGGCGTAAGATTTAGAAATAGTCCAGCATCCTTTGATGCTGAACCATGTCAAACTAATCCCAGTGTTTGTGCTGCGAGGTTTTGATCTGCTGGAGGAGTTTCGGGTGCCGGAGTCCAGAGGAGTGAGGAGGGTGAGCGGCTCTCAACCTGAGGCGGCGGCTTACCGCGTCAACCCGTCCATCCATCTACGAAGGACCATGAGGTACAGCACTACACCGCCTGAGCAGAGATAAGTCCAGTGAAGTTGGAAAAATGATTAACCCATTTGGGCCTGCGACTGGATTTTTTTAATTTACTTAGGTGGAAGTGCTCTGTGGATTTACCTAAACTGTTTGAAAAGTGTTTTTTTCTTATCATACTACATCTAGTCTTTGGGCACACGATGGAACTACTGTTTCGCAACAGACTCTATAGTCCCACGTTCCCAAAGACTAGATATAGTATGCTAAGAAAATGGCTTCATCACAGAAACCACAAGGAGCACAATTAAGTATTTGATCTGTGAACTCAGATATGCACACATATGCAGGATAAAAAAAATATTTCACATGGGAAACATTTAATAAACGCAATGTTAGTGTTTTTCCTCATTTTTCGAAAATCAATAGAAGTGTGATTTCTTTCATGTGATCAAAAAAATTTACCACACTGATACTTGCCCAAAATATGTCCATCCCAATTTCCCAATTTGATCAGAACAAATGTTGAGTCATTTTATTTATACTACTTAGTAAATGCTAAATAGTCTTTGTGCAGAAATGCAAAGAATAAAGCAGAGGCCACCTAATTTTGTTGCTGATCTCCAGCAGTTTAACTTGTCACCTGGCTGCAGTGATATAGAAGTGTGCTCCAGGGTTTGTCAGTACACTGTGACACCACTGCTGGGTACAGGTACAACAAAGTACACCCATCAGTGTTGCTGCATGTGGTCAGAGGTGAAAAAGACTTGAAACTGTCAGGAGAGTTGCAGCAAAAATAAAGCCTTTCAACCAGATAAGTTGCTATTTACAGGAACAGTGTGTGACATTTCAGGGGATCTATTAGGGTAAATGGAATATAATATTCATAACTATGTTTTCATTTGTGTATAATCACCTGAAACTAAGATTTCTTGTGTTTTTGTTAGCTCAGAATGAGCCCTTCATGTCAACATAGGGAGCAGATGCTCTTCAGAGTCCACCATGTTGCTCCACCATGTTTCTACGATAGCCCGGAACGAACAAATCAAACACTGGCTCTAGAGAGACTTCATTGTTTTGACGTTACTTGTAGGCCACCGTAGATCTCCGACATGCTTGTGAAACTACGTAAAAGTAAGCTGCAGAGTGCTAAACCGTGGTACCACCAGCTGATTTCTGTTTCTCCCAAACGTGTAAATTTCCCCACTGTGGGACTAATAAAGGAATATCTTATCTTATATCTTATCTTATTACGGTAAGGATGGCCTCTGAGCAAGGCGAATGGCATTACTATGGTTTTGCACTCGGCAGCTCACATTACTGCAGTCTTGTAAAGGGAGAGTGGAGGTGTACTCAGTTTGTTGCAATCTCCAACCACACCACTAGATGTCACCATATCCTACACACTGTACCTTTTAAAGCTAAATATCAACATGTTAGTACTGTATTGTGAGCATGTTTACATGCTGGGGGTTAGTATTTAGCTCAAAGCACCGCCATGCTTCACAGAGCTTGAGCAGAGACTTGTTTTTCTTTGAACTCTCATACCCTGACAATGAATGCAGCGTTTCCTACAGATCCTCAATTGCTGCCCTTAAGTTAACCGAACATGTGCTTTGTTCAAATTAAAGAAACAAAGAATGGCTTTCTGCTAAGCAGTGCATCATCAAAAAATGTTAATATAAAGTTACAGAGAAATGTGTTGCAGGCTAAAGAGGAATTTAATATCCAAGAAGCTCTGTTTCTACTTATTCATGTTCCTATAAAATAAAACTCTTATGTCTCTACAAAAGCCCTTAATTGTTGTTTTGTGAGGAAAGTCGGCTCTCTGATGTTTCCCAGCTCTCTAAACCTCTCTCTCTTGCCACAGCGATGTGTATCCAGATGGATTTCCCTCCGACTACTCTGTCATAGCAACATTTAAGGTGACCAAGGACGCAGCCAAGAAATCCTGGGACCTGTGGCAGGTCAGCGACCCCAAGGGAATAGAGCAGGTCGGCCTGCGTTTCCAGGGTGATACACGCTCTTTAGACTTCTTCTACACCAGCCCCCGTGGGAGCCAGATGCTGAGGACCTTCCATGGTGTGGAAAAGTTGTTTGACGGAGAGTGGCACAAGTTGGCGCTAAGTGTGAAGGGCAGCCAGGTGAAGCTGCTGATAGACTGTGAAGAGGTCAGCGTGGAGTCCATTGATGAGCCGCGGCCAGTCATCCACCGAGGGTACACCTCCATCGTCAAACGGGCTGCAGGAGATCGCTCTGTGGCTGTACGTTCACAGCTCAGATTTAAGTAATATTTCAGCTTGATTTAGGATACAACTTTAATTTACTCGCTCCTGTCTCTTTGCAGGTAGACCTCCAGCAGATGGAGGTGTCATGTGACCCAGAGCAGGCTTATTCAGAGGGCTGCTGCGAGCTCTCCAGTGTGGTGAGTCGGCTCCCATTCAACACGGTTTCACTCCCTTTGTTGGAAATGTGTTTGTGGTTTTAATACCTTTGTCTCGCCTTCCTGTCCATGGCAGTGTGGCGGGTACGCTGAGATCGGCCTAACAGCTGGAAGAGCGTCTTGCAAATGTATGCACGGACAACCTGGCATTCAGGGACCTCCAGGGCCAAAGGTTAATATACCTATATGGTGAAAAATGACTTAATATACTGAAGCTGAATCTGCGTTGATGTATTCTTTTATTCTTCTGCAGGGTCACAGAGGTCTTCCAGGAAAAGCCGGAGACCAAGGAAGACAAGGAAACTGGGTAAACACATTTATGGTATTTCTACAAATATCAAACCCCTGTGTTAAACTGGATGAATGGTGTTTCCTAGGTGCATTCTTAGCAGATTTCCCTTCCTCTTGCTGTACAATAAAGAGTTAACCTGAATTGTGGGTGAGTGACATTGTAAAACTTTTATTCGTGAGACAGCAGCGAAGCTGTGGAAAATGGCAATAGAAGTACAACTGAGAGTCGACAGGATGGAAACAGATCTGGAAGCAGAAGCGCTTAGCGATAGTAAACACAGAGGCTCCTTTCATGGTTTGAAGACTCGTGTCCGCTTTGCAAAAGATTTAGGAGGAAGCCAAGGTAAACACACACCAATACGGATGTGACAATAAATTTGTTTTTGTCGTTCTGAAACAGCCATTTGCATCTTAAAGCACAGGTCCTGCCTGTTTAGAAAATAGGATTTAACTCAAAACTGGCAAGAAATCACAGGATTTCTAATGGTTTTGCTTTCCCGTTTGGAAGACGCTGAGCCAAATGTAATGAATACCACACACATGCAGTTGAGCAATAACCATACCCTCCAGCGTCTGGTAATGAGTGGCATTAGTGTGCTTAACTATTGTGGGAAATCTATCTGTTAAAGGCTTTTATTTTTGTGGATAGAGCCAATTAATTTCCCACAGACCAACTTGTGAAAAAGAAGAGAGGTTTGAGAAAAGGATAATGAACAAAGTAATCTGCAGCAGAAGCCAGTTTCACATGCATCAGTGAATGAACAAATACACTCACATTTGCATCCTTCGGAGAGCTGCAGATGTGATTATTTCCACTTTAAGTTTATGACTTGTTAATCTCTTTCATGTTTAGCAGTCAGTGTTATGTTGAGTCAGATCTGGGAGTCTTTTAAAAACAGTCCAGAGAGTGTGTGTTTAAAGAAAGAGGGTTATTTTTTTACACGTATGTGATCGTTTGGCATTTAACATGCCTCTTGCACTCAAGGAAATCCCCCATGCTGCCTGAGCAAACACATGTACGCCTCCAGACCTGCGTACATTCAGAGCACATTTCCAGAGCTGTGCATGCTACATATTCATGTCCTGAGCAACAGCTGTAGCTCATCTGGGAGCAAACATCTGTCTTGTGTAACTCATTAGAGTTTTGACCTCCTGCCAGCTTGTGAATCACAGAGCCCCAACATGTTTATCTCCTCCCCTGCTGGCATCCGAGGAGGGCATTTCCTGGCACAGATATATGAACTGTCCATCTCAGGTGGTGGGTGGTCCTTTGCTGGGCGCTATACCGCCATAGTAACGTCGTAAAGTTCACGGTTGTGCCTCTCGCCGCACTGTCGGCCATCTCTGAGGTTAACCTTCGCCCAACTGACTCTGCTTAAAGTTAGGTGAGACGGTCAAATAAACTGACAACACAAAGGCATCCTTGAACTTGTTTAATCTGTTTGTTGACTCAGTGAAATACAGCCAAGTGGAAAACACTTTCCCTTCTACTACTGAGGAAGTCAGCATCTGTGCAAACAATAGTCTGGCCCATTTTGTTGTATTTATGACTAATGTTTCCTAAATCCTGCTGGACATGCTTGTATATATATTCCAATATATATTTTCCAATGAGTGTGCCTAAAACCTATAGCATGTTCACATTTTAAACTTTTTCATACTCATTTTGCCAAATGATTTTATGTTAAAGGAATAGTTTTTGTGAATACACAAATTTTCTTACCGACAGTCAGATGAGACCATTGATACCACTCTCATATCTGTGCTGGCTACAGGGGCGATTTCTATCTCGAGGGGTCGCCTCGGTCCCCAGCATTGGACACTTGATGGGCTGTCAATAGACACAAGGCTGCTTCTGGCTTTCAAACCGGGAATAATTTTGCAGCTCGTTTTGAATCTTCCTTCTCATATTTCACAAAAATAGTCCACCGAAATGTTTCAGAAAACATTTAATGCGAGAAATAAGCCATGCAGTTGATGAATCTGTATTTTGGATTGACAATGCTTAATTTCAAAGATTCTCAGGAGTTTCCAGAGGCGTCGAGTCACGTCTGACGCCCGTGATTTGCATAAAGAAGCCTAGATCTCAACTTTGTGCAAATGAGGAGCGAACGATGTGACAGTCCGTCTGAATGCATTGCAGGGCTGCTTACATAGACAATGAATGGGAAGCATGAAAAGGACGGACCCTGTCGAACAGTACTGGGGGTTTTGCCCAGACAGAGTGACTTACTGCAGTCTTGTCATCACAGTCACAGGTTTTTTAATGTTAGACTTTATTTTTGTACGGATTAAACAATCATGATGTAGCCTCATATGTTAACTAGTGAACTTTAGAGGTGTTGGTAGGTATATTTTGTGACTGCTGGACAGAACCAGGCTAGCTGTTTCCCCCTGCTTTATTTTTTATGCTTATTATTTATGCTAAGCTAAGCTAATCTCTCCTGGCCTGAGCTTCATATTTACTGTACAAGCATGAGAGTGCTTCTTTCATCTCTTTGTTGACTGTCTGTCTTGCCTCAATGACTGCAGAAGAATCAAAAGCTAATTTCTGAGTGTTTAAGGAGCAAATGCTGTCATGTCTAAACAGTTTCTCTGACTTCTGTATCCAAAGATTTATCTTCCAGAAGTCATTCGTGACTTTCTCTCTGGAAACAGTCACTAACGTTTACATTTTACGCTCTATTTCTCAAGATAGTGCATTCACAAACAAATAGCTGCAGTCTTGCATGTGATTGAGTCAAACTTGTCTTGCAGGGGATCCGGGGAAACACTGGAGACTATGGCAACATTGGCGAGACGGGCCCAAAGGTAAGATCTGCCTTTATAAGCTCCTATCAGAGTTACACTTCAGTTTGGCTCATTCTCAAAACTCATTAATTGAACCTCATTGTGTCCTCAGGGTGAAGAAGGAATCAAAGGAGAGAAAGGAATGAGAGGACTCTGGGGCCAAATGGTAATTCGTCAAACATCAAACAAACGATTTAGTAAATCTATGATGTATGAAATGTTACAAATCTGTACTGATGACATGTTGTATTAACAGGGAGACAGAGGTCTGAAGGGGCTGAAAGGATTAAAAGGGGCAGCAGGCTTCAAGGTAAACTGCTCTGCTGGGCTCAGGCTTTAATTATACCTGATTAATTAGGCAACCAGCTAAGTTACAGACTTTTCATTGGATTTCTGAGCAGTCTGCAGTTAAAGTTGTACAACTTTATAGATAACCATTAATGTCAACATTGTGACTAATTAAAGGGAGTTCGTGGACCACCTGGAGACATTGGAGAGACCGGGAAAGCAGGAGAAACTGTGAGTTAAGCTTTCAGACACACTGGTGCAATGTAATCATTTTACTAACATTATGGCTTCCTTGAAGGGTGCTAAAGGTGAAAAGGGGCACGAAGGGATTCCTGGATATCAAGGAGTTAAGGTATTCATGTTTCCTTCTTTTCTCTGTCTTCTTTTTAATCTAGATATTGTGACTGTGATCAATTTTTTTTTTATTTTTCAGGGAGAAAAGGGGACCACTGGTGTAGCAGGGCGAGCTGGGCCCAGAGGAAAGCAGGTGGGTTGTTGTGTGGGATTTCCATAATCCATAATGCTCATGATTCTTTGTCTGCTACCTTCAAAATCCCCCAGCGTGCAGAGCAAGGGAATCATTTTTAATGTGGTAAAACACTGGAATAGAGCTATGTTTTGGCCTATGTGCCGTCTCCATAAACAACATTAGTTCATGTGGCTGGATTTTGGCTGAGATCTGAGGGCCTGAACTATATCAACATAAACTGGTGAGTCACTGAGAGACTGCAACGATAACCTACTTTATCGTATAGGAAAGAAAGCTCCCTGGTTCAACATGTTGCTTACTGGGGGAAATGTGTTGCATATAATGTACAATTATGTAGCTTCATATGATGATTTGACAGGGTATCGTGGGAGATCCTGGAGAGAGGGGAGCGTCTGGAGAGAAGGGGAAACCTGTATGTATCACAAATAAATCATAATGACATGAAAATGATGCGTCTCTTTTGTGTGATTTAATTTAAAGCAAAAATACTTAAAATGCTTTGTCTGAACTTGCGAAAACTAGGGGATCCACGGACCTGTCGGTAGAGCTGGCACCATCGGACCAAAGGTGCTTCACTGCTGACACAACCAAGTGCTCATTTACAGTACACTCCCAAAATGTGTAGGTTTTATAATAACGATATTGTTCCTTAGGGCATTATTGGAGATCCGGGTTTGCCAGGCAGAGATGGTGATCCAGGAATAGAGGTATTGTAATCTGCTGATAATATCTCAACGATGAAGTTTAGAAGCAGTACAGTTGTGTTATTATAAGTCTTATCTGTTCCTTGCAGGCTTATCAAGGACCACAAGGTCTCAGTGGAAAACTCGGACGAAGTGGACCAAAAGTAACTTGCCAATCTTGTTTGTTTTTGTGAATGTGCGTACAATTGAGTTGTTTTTGGCAGACTCATTTGTTGTGGTTTTTGACTTTTACAGGGAGAGAAAGGCATCCTCGGGCCAGCAGGAGAAATGGGTCCCCAAGGCCGAACTGTAAGTCACTTTTTTAGAAGACAAGCACGTAACACATTTTGCATGTAAAGTAGTTTGCCATCTTAAAGGAAAACGACAAAGAATAAAGCAGTCCCTTAGGTCGGTTTAATAAATGTTTTATTCTCGAGGGCCCAAGAGGTTACAAGGGTTCGGCTGGGAAGCCAGGAAGGCCTGGATTTATCGGCCCACCGGGACCTACTGTAAGTGGTCCAGATGAATTTTCTGAACTCTTCCAAACACTAGTTCATTTTCCTCAGGCCATTAAACCATGTCATCTCCTCACAGGGACACGTGGGTGTGCCTGGAAAACAAGGGTCCAAGGTAATACATCCTCATCCATTATTCATTAGAAATAAAAAAATGACAGTAAAATCATCAATTAATGCCATAATTAGCTACTAGAAAGAAATATTTACTGGTTCATGACCTGAATGCAATCGTAGATTCAGGATCTGTAGATATTTTCTAGAAATCACAGATAGTTAAAAGCTATGTATTGTCCTGATGAGGCCCTAAAATTACTTTAAGTATCACGGTATTATTTTGATAGACACGCTTTTCATGGAGCTGAACACCTGTGACATTCTGACACATCAAATATTTTCAAGCTTCTAAATACGGTTAATTTTTTTCATTTGCCTCATACAGGGTGACACAGGAATCCAGGGAATCCAAGGAGTTAAAGGTGGACAGGTACTGCCTTAAATATTTCAATGCTCCCATCATTACATCCACTATGTGTGTTTTGTGGTGACCCCTAACATTAACTTTTTTCTCTTTTTGTAAAGGGGGACAAAGGAGTTAAGGGCCCAAAAGGAAGGGTGAGCTGTGATTCTGCTGTTAGAGCTTTGTTGGCAAATATAATAATATTTCTAACATATACTAGCACTCCAATCCTCTAATTGAATTAAAAGGTCAACTGTAATTTGGCTGTGATGAGTTGGGTGACTAGAGCAGTCATGCAGGTGTGTGTTTTCTAACACAGCGGTATTGCTACCAGACTATCAACATGTTTTACTACATTCATCACATTCTCTGTTTGCAAACTGATTCTAGTCTGAAAAATCTCATATCGATCCATCAATATCATTCCAGACATATTTAGATCGCCTGTAGATGCAATGAGGACAGTAACAATTTCCCACAATTGCCACAAAATGAATATTACACATTTCTGAAGTGTTCTCTACCAGGTTTTATTTATTTTACATTAAAATGTTTATGTATTGTGTATTTTTCTTCCATTGCAGTTTTTTTTCATTTTATTCTCTTCACATTTTTTAAAAATACTTAAGTTTTGCATGCCTGCTGATATTAATTTTTACCACTGAGATTGTTTCCCGCTAGTTTGCTTAACTCTCTATGTGACTCTGTTACTTAATATGTTTCATTATTACTTTATATTTATATGACATTATCATAGACTGCATGTAAGAAGTGGATGTACTCACAGTGATGACAGCCATTGGTTTGTGGACTGCTGCTGTTTTAAAGCCTCAAGTTTGAAATTTTGGCTGTCACCATCTTGGCTTTTTGCAATCATAAGTGACACGAGAGGGTAGAGCTAAGTACAACCGAATGCTGAGTAAGACATTTTTAGATGGAAAAAAATGCAATAATTAACATTCATGAACTGAAAACACAGTGAAAGGGTTAAATCTCTAAGACAAAAACATGGACAACTCCCAGACTGGACAACACTGTGGTAGTGACCTGTCAATAACAAGGTAGCTATGACCTAAAAAATTACCCTGCTTTATGGTCTATTTGACTCTAAATCCATAACTTACTAAATAAACATCATGCCGTATTAAAGGAGACTTGAAACTAGTGATTGAGACCAAATCATGTTTACAATATTTACTGAGGTAATAAATCAAGAAGTAGGATCATTTTCTCATAGACTGCTATACAAACCAGACTTATTTTTGTATTTAGAGGAGTCGCCCCCTGCTGGCTATTAGAAAGAATGCAGGTTTAAGGCACTTCTGCATTGGCTTCACTTCTCAGACCTGGACGTAGCTCACTGGACATAATGAGCATTTTAAGCTGTTTTTGCTTTCAGTAAGTGTGTGTCCATGCTGAACTGATCTGTTATTGTATTCTGATGGATGGACTATCTCTAGGTTGGAGACAGGGGCGAGCAGGGTCCTCAGGGAGGACGGGGTAAGCGTGGGCCGGCGGGCCCACCTGGGCGTTCAGGTCCTGTCGGAGTCAAGGGGGTTCGAGGTGAAGGAGGACCAGATGGCTTTCAGGGGCCCCCGGGTCCTCCAGTAAGTAAAATACAAGCCTCTGAATCTTTGTTTTACTGGCTGATACGACAAACATTACAGAGCTACGATATAATATTACTGCTCCTCAGTCTCTACTATAATTGACACTTCATCTATCTGTGAATGATGGCACAGAAACTGCAGAGTCTCTCATTTGCACCAGCAGTTACACTGCTTGGCAAACACAGTGTTTGGTAACAGCTTTGGTGTCAAAAACACATTTAAAGAGATTCACATTAGCTTGTAGTTATAAGAGACTCACAGCAAGGGTTTCATTTAGTGTGGCTATAAATCCATAATGAGCCTAAGGAAATAATGTTGGCTTCATTTCTTCATTGCATTTCCTCTGGGAGTTCAGCCATTGCTTCAGCATGCCCTGTCCTATAATATTCCTTACTTCATGTCCCACAGTTGGGTCCCTTCCAGTGATGGATGTGGTAATGATTTGTTACACAGGGCCCGACCCTCCCGGCTCAACATGTGATTGAAGTTTGTAAGAAAGTGGTCCTGGAGCAGATGTCCACCTTTGCCAACTCAGTGAAGAGGACATGTGCTGCAGTTTGTCCTCTGTATGGGGATGTGCCCATGGGTGCCCCCGGTCCCCCTGGACAGAAAGGACCCCCCGGACCTCCTGTGAGTTTTACAGTTTGCATCTTCATTGTCATTGCTTTAGGTATCTCGTCCTCTTCATAGGTCTTTTAGCTGAGACACTGCCTCAGCGCAGTATGTTCTCCATACATTGTTTGCTTTTGTCTCCCTGGCTGAGTAAAATGCAAACACACTGCAATGGTCTGGACTGGACTAAGAGGGCTGAAGTATCTGGCAGAAAAGCTTGGAATGAAAACATTACGATTTTCCACGTCTCCATGAGGACAAATAAGGAGTCACAGACTAGACACTTGGTCTGTGTTGAATGGTTTTTGGAGAGTATCAAGGCTGTCGTTGGATTGGAAAGCCTTTTCCACATTATTATATGGTGTAGAACCGATTCATGTTCCACAACTTCTTTAATCACAATCACTCTCAGGCTGATAAATGCTCTTGAAGCCGTGACTGTATAAAAATATTCCACTATATTAGATTATAGCCAGTAAGCCTCATGTTGTGGCATTTAATGCCAAACCAAGAACAGTGATGTATCAGTACTGTACAAGCTTTTCCCAACAAAGTATTATATAATCAACCGAATAAATCTTTTCAGCTTTTGAGCTGGTCAGAGGTGAATGGAACCTTAATGCATGACTTGAAAAGAGCACCTGAGAAGAAAAATAATCACTGCAAGGTTTACACTGAAAACACACAAAAGATTAACGATGTATTTTCTTGCTGATGATGTTGTCAGGGTGACCCTGGTAATGATGGTGCTGATGGAGAAGTGGGCCTGCCGGGATTCTACGGAGAGGCTGGGGAACTGGGCCGAAAAGGAGAAACAGGTGTGAAAAACAAGACTGGGAAATTGTATTTATGAATGATGAACACCAAAACTATAATTCACCAGTGTCTGTTTTAGGAAGAACCAGTGGCATGCTTAAACATGCATTAACTGCTTTTTTGGCCACTTTACGGGAAGACATCAAGCTGTAAACACATCACTAACATATTATCACCTTATTAAGTTGCTTATTTACACATCCGGCAGACATGGAGCAACATTATTATTCATGTGGAGATGTGAAGTTGTTTGAATACAGTTGGTGTATCAGGGCCTTTTCACAAAAAAATACAAAAAAAAAAAACACAAAAAAACAAAAAAACAAAAAACAGATGCATGCTGAGAGCGGTGTGAGTGAACCAACAAAGTGAGAGTTAAAAGGTGATAAAATGCATGGTAGTGCTGAGAGGAACTGCAGAGTCAGGTGATAATTGTCTGTGGGTTCGTCACTAAGTAGACCACTTTGATGTGGTCAAAGGTCGGGGTGGTAATGCTGAGAAACAAGCAGACTTGATTTTAAAAATGATTCAACTGAAAAACAGTCCAATGTTGCCACCTCTTTTCCAATGACAGTAGCTAGCAGCACTAGCTCCAAAAGTCCCTGAATCTAGCAAGAAAGTTGCCAAGTCGCAACACTGTTGTTATTAATATAGTGATAATTAACAATATGAACATAAACAACAAACATGGCTATTGTTAGTACCCACAGCTGTCAAGTTAGCAGCTCATGGAAGACTCCGGTGACATGCAATAAGTGCACGGGCAGGTAGACAGGTAGCCTGATCAATCATTTCATTTGGACTATATTAAATGATTGGACAGACATTACAGTTCTGCAACAGCCACAGATACCTTATTTTTTTTCAACAAATATTACAAAACATGTATTGAACAAACGCATGTATTTGAACAGCACTACCAACCCTAGCTTTAATACGACTAGCAGCTTAAGTAGCAATACAATCAATGCTCCATTATGAATAAAAGTCTGGCATTCAAAAATAAATACAGCAAAAAGTATATTATTTCCCTCTAAAAAGAAGCGGAGTAGAGGGCTAGTGAAGCAAATCAAGGCCGTTTTAAAATTTCAGGTTAGTACAGTTCTCGACTAAATGTACTTCTAAATGTACTTCTTCTTCTTTCCACCACTGGAAAGAACACACTCGGCTACCTTTCATCATGAACCGCACTGTAAGAAACTGCCGAATCAGATATTATAAAACTCGCAGGCTAATGTGTCCATTCTCGGCTCTAATTTATGGTCGGAGGCCTGAGCGTGATGCCAAATTCCTGTGCCAAGCCAATGAAATCGAAGAATATTTACAAGGTGTTTTACACGTTTATTTAACAATGATCTCAGCAACACATATGGTCTTTAATCAACATGTACGCCGTGTTCTCGAGTGGAGCTGAGTCCCGGGGGAACAGCGTGTCTGCCTGTCTGCTGTCGAGACCACTGTGTATGTATGTATGTCTGGTTTGCAGGTGACAGAGGAGAGCAAGGTGATAAAGGACCCAAGGGTTACGGCCTACCTGGCTACTTTGGAGACCAGGGACCAAAGGGTAAATTAATCTTCCAGTACTTCATATTGTTTGATGACTTGGTTCAAAATGAGACATTAACAGATGTCCACATCTGGGCCTGTGCCTCATTTTGCAAACTACATTCAGCTGAATCTTCAAATCAAAGGACAGGGTAGAAGGGATGTGTTACTGTAAGAGGAGTGTGATATTTGCCAAATAATTTTTCTCTGTAAATGCTCTGTTCCTGGAATTTGTGAAATAGTCTTAGTCAGCTAACGGAGAGCAGACAGAGAAACCTGAAGACTAAACAACATTTTTGCCTCGATCGCAGGTCAGCGTGGACGTCCTGGCAGAGCCTTTAACGGCCAGCCAGGGAAGCAGGGCGCGAGGGGACACGTGGGCCAGCCTGGACTCCGGGGCCACGCCGGTCTCAGAGGACCTCCAGGTGTTTGTGTCACCTCTGGGTGCGCTGAGTTGAACTCCACCAGTGGGACACCTCCGCCAGCACCACGGAGGTTGAGGAATCGCCCGTAGAGAGGAAAAGGGTCTATGTGGACGATTAACTGAATATTGAGCTTATAGGAGGAAAACATGGTAAATTGTTATTGTTAATATTTGTTTGTTCAAATAAATTGAAATTATCATGTAAATATGCTACTGAACTGTTTGATCTACAAAGTTACCCAAGACAACACCAATGTGATTTGAAGGAGAGTGGTAACAAATATATATTTGTATAAAAAGACCGTCTTCATTTGATAGT
The DNA here is from genome assembly GCA_947000775.1 of Pterois miles. Taxonomy (NCBI): domain Eukaryota; kingdom Metazoa; phylum Chordata; class Actinopteri; order Perciformes; family Scorpaenidae; genus Pterois; species Pterois miles. The sequence continues at coordinate 12,727,989 of CAMQGK010000341.1, forward strand.
TTTATTTAAACTGATATCACAGGTCTAAGTTGTCTTTAAACATCTGTTCTTTCTAATAAAAATCCCAAAATTATATTGATGTGTTGTGTGAAAGCCTCATTTAGGTTCATGATCACAGTTATATTTGTCATGGAACATGAGAGCTTGTGTCATTACTGGAGCAAAGGCAGAAAAAAACACAACATAAAACATAGTAATATTTTAAAGCATTGAAGAACATGACCTGTTACGAAGCCTGACCAAAGTGGCTTAAAGTGTAGAAGGCCGACTCGGAAAAACATTATCCATTTGTGAAAAAATGGGGTTTTAGTTGCGGCGCCACCATGCTACACATGTAACAAAATATATTAAAGATATATACTACAAAAAAAAGCAGTTAACTCAGCTTTAACTGTATACAACTCATCTCAACAAATAACTTCATATGCACACATCTACTCTCAGAGATCCTTCTCCTGTATCAGCCCAAAACAGCTGCTTACATGGTCTCCTCAATCCCAGAGAGACTCTCTGCAGCAGGCTGGGCCATTTTCCCAGGAAACCCAGACCCTTCTATCCCTAAATCCCATACCTTTGTAATCATACTTAATCTGATCACAACACATCGCAAGATTACTTTTTTCTGGTCAACTCCCCCCTCCTTTACTTGGTGTGGTCCGGTGATGTCACGGATGATGTCACTCAATGTATAAAAGCAGGAAGTAGCTGGGCGCCTCTTCCTTTTGCCTGTGGAGCACATGGTGAGTATGAGAAATGATTAACTTAACAATGACTAAACGAGCATTGTTGAATCAATATAAAACATTGCAGTGCTGAACATGGGGACAAATGGTGTTTTCGCACTCGCTTTGTCACATGAACATAATTAATATAACTTATAGAGACAATCTGTGTAGCCCATAGTCATGAGTGAAGGAAAAAATCTGCAAATTATTCAAAACTCTGTTTTGCAGTTTACTGTTTTTATAATAATGTCTGAAAAAGTACAGATTTTAATAACAAAATTAACTAAATACCTTGAATGTTACATGAGTGCACGAGTGAATGAGTGCACAAGTTGTGTCTTTATAAACTAAACTTAATCTAAAGCTCCTAAATGTAGGAGTTGGAAACATACAACTTAAGCACTACATCAGACTGGGCTGTGAGGCGATTTTAAGTGTAGTGGTCATTCTGTATTGCTGTACCACCTGATGCATACTTGCATACTTTTTTGCCACTCACAATCATTATTGCATAATGATATTGCATCATTGTTGAAATGGCTGTAAAACAAAATAACTCGGACCAAAATGACTCTGTATAATCCAAATTTAATCCATTTGGTACAATAAAACTTGAAAAGTCAAGAGGAGCCTTGTCAGTACATTTTTCATGCCATTGATGTGGAAAGCTAGTTTGTCAGCTGGCTTGGTCTAAAATAAGCTTCAAATGCGCACACTCTCAAAAAATGTGTAAGCCGGAAAAACTTTGTTGGTGTATGCAGCCTGTGAGCAAATTTCATCGAATGGCGCCCCATCTTGGAACAAAACATTCAGGTTTCGTCATACTTACTACTGACCCCAGTCAGTGCAATGTTTTGATGTATGATAGAATCAGGGAAGGTACCTTTAAAATTAACAAAGCAAATGTCTGCATTTCCACAAGTCGAAGGTTTGTAAATCATGCCTGTAATGATTTCTGCAAATCTTAATTACTAGTGCAGTGCCACTTTGTGGCGTGGCCGTTGGGAACGCATGCCCTTTCGGAACGGGCCCATTGCTTGGCTCCCGGTAGCCTTCCGGTATTGCAACACATTCTCATCCCAACTCGTCACATACTGCCCCTTGGCTTCACGCCCACTATAGTTACCCTTGGTGGTACTTTAGGATTAGGCAACAAAACCACTACCGTTACCCTTGGCATGGGTAGGGGTTAAGACCCCCATGGACCCCCATGGACCAAGACCAACTGGTTGGTGGGGGGGGGCCAGTTTTTCTTTTGGGGAGTGGAGGGGGGTCCCTGGAAAAAGAAAAAAAACCCAAAAATTTTGGGGGGTGTTTGGGGGGAGCCCCCCCCTTTATAAAATTTCTCTAAAAAAAATAATATATATGTATTGAAAAAAAAAGAGAAAAAAAAAAATTTTCCCCGGGGGGAAAAAAAAAGAAAATTTTTTTTTTTTTTTTTTTTTTTATCACTTTAGGATTAGGCAACAAAATCACTATAGTTTAGGTACATGGGTTTACCTACATGGTTGGGCTTAAAACTACTAAGTTTGTGCTGTGAAAATGATACTGAACATTGTGAAAATGGGTCACAAACGAACATCTGGTTGTAATGTGTTTTTGGACCCATCCACCTCCCTCTTGTCTGCCTATTCTATGTATTTTCACTCTTTAAACTACATCACCACACTTTCTTTGAGCACTGCTGTTGCTGCGGATGGGTTTACATTATAGTTAATGGAATGTCCAGTGCATTTCATACTGACACAAAAGGGTGCTTTGTACCGAAGCCTCGGTATTTGGGGCCCTGAGAACGGGCTGGGTATTGCTGCTTGCAGCGTTGTCTGGGGGCGTGGCCATTCAGAGCATGCGGCTGTTGGGAGCAGGCTGATTGCTTGGCCCCAAGGAAGTGCTGCTTGCAGTGTTGTCAAGAACTGCTCATCGCTCGTTGACTCTGGGGAAGTGAAGAAGAGTTTGGTTTTAATATCAGTATATCCAGCAACAAAAGTAAACTGCAGTCAATGGGCTGTGGTCTGTCTGCTGCGGACAGCAGGCAGCAGAGCCATGAAGCCCCAGAATTTATTAATATTGAATGTATTTTGTGTCCAAATTGCACCAAATTTGACAAAGCTCTCCTTTGGGTCCCAAGCAATACATCCACCAAGTGTGAAGTCGATCAGCTGAGCGGTTCTCAAGATATGCAAAGGACATACAAGCAGACAGATTCCTCGCTTTATAGGTGGATGTTTCATTGGACTGCAGGGATTATACAAGAGTTTAGCTGTCAACAGAAAACTCAATGACCTGCAACCTGTGCTTACTCTTTTTTGAGACGTTGTTGTAGTGATGAGAACAAACAATGACACAAACAGCAATGTTTCCCACATGGTGGCTCGGCAGATACTGTTGTAGCGCTGTTGCTTCACAGCAACACAGAGCTGCTTTATTGATTCCTGGCCTGTGTCGACTTTCCAGCTGAAAAACCTGCTGGTCAAGTGGAATGGAGACTCTAAATTGCTTGAGGTGCCGCATCTGTCTATCTGTATTAGCCGTGCAATGGACCAACGCCCCGTTTGTCGGGGACATTTCCCTGATCAATGTATGTTGAGAGAAAGGACTTGAGAGAAGTGATTGTTTTCCACAGCTCCAATCTAATGGAGAAACACTTGTAAAGGGGGAAACTCCCAGGGAGCTCTGCGTGTGGCTCTCCTCAGTGTCTTTCCTGGCTCTCATTTGTTTCCTCTGAGGAGCCCATCGACTGTAGATCGTCATCGTCCACCCCCTCTGCGACTGCAGCATCATGTGTGCCATGCTGCCCTGGATGCTACGGTCACCTCTGTCATGGAAACTATTACTAATCCACGATTATCCTCTGATTTTTCTTTCTGGGCTCAACCACTTGCTTCAGACATGCTCACTATTTATCTCTGCGGCAAACCATACAAGTGATCAAGATAAATACGACTTAATGCATGTGAGCTGATTAAAACGACCCAGGACGGTTGAGCTTCAAAGCGATGGCACAGAATCTGAGGTTATTGGAGGGAGAGGTTTTATGTTGTCCTCAGGCAGTTCTTTAAAAAGTTTCAAAGCATCTGCCAGACTGTAAATGTTAGTTGAAGTAAGCAATAAGCGTGTTATTGTATTTTGTAGAAGTGACAATGTGGACTGTGGATTTCATTAAATATCCTGACACAATGTTTTACCACATTCACTTTTTAACATGTTGGCAGAATGAGATGCTGCTCTGTGGGTGGATGAAATGTTTTCTGGTTAGTTCGATCCCTCATTATTTTTCTCATTTGTACAAATCTGTTGCATATTTGTCTCAAGCATTTGATTAATTAGCAGACTTAAAGCTAATTTCTCAGTTATAAATGTTCTGTGGTTGAGTTTTACACAGAAATGTGGGGAAAAGAGTTAAAGAGCAGTGCATGAATCTGGTGGACCTGGGCGTGGACTGGTGAAAGTAAGAGTAAAAAATATGATGCCGTGGCCAGCCAGTGGAGAAAACATGATGCAGTGCCCTTCCAGCGGAGAAAATATGATGCAGTGCCCTCTACGGTGCCCATCCAGTGAATGAAACATGAAGAAGTGCACCTCCAGTGGAGAAAGCGTGGGGGGGGCATATCGTGGGAGCAGTTATTAACTTCCAGTTATGAATAGCCAAATAGAAAAAAAAAAAACATTTAACTGATTTGTGACCTTCTCTATCCTGTCATTTTCTCCACACAATTACATGGAGGTAAATTTGTAAAGTACGTTAATCCTAAATAATTTGGAAAGTTTGTAGTCATCAGTTGTGTGGATTTCTGGCATCATTTAACACTCTTTAACACCACATCTCTGAACAGGGCTCAGCAAGTTTGTACTGATTTTACTGTGTGCAACCTCATAAATGTGCACAATTTGCATCCATTTAAATCTTTTTTTGCCAGAGGAGTGCATGTTTTTTTACACCATTCACACACAAAAAAAGCACATGGACTAATGGCTTTCCTTCCTGTCCAGTGGTTCCCAACTTAGGTGTTGGGACCACCACAAGGATTCATAATGAACCTTAGGGGTTGCATAATGATGATCCGGGTAGTAAATAGGAAAATTGAAATTCTGTTACACAAACTTCTGGTTATATTAAAGACTTTTTCAAATCTTTGCTTTTTGCCTGTAAAATACTGTCTGGTTTTACCGTTTGAACCTGTAGTAAGTGAGCTAAGTTGGCTCTGCCTTGTATTAAGGGGTCACAAACAAAACATATTGGGGAGCACTGCTGTAGGCTGCCACTGGATCACAAAGTCCAGGGGTGACTGAGCAAACAGAAAGAAAATAGCTTTGAGGCCCTGACTGCACTAGAGATAATGCCTGCGCATTAAATTAAAGATAAATTGAGATCATGGCCTTTTAGGATTTGATTGCACAAGATGATTATAGCTGTTACTTAAGTGGTGCCCCTACTGTAATCATGTAATTTATGCAAACAAATCATTTCACCTGTTCCTACAAATTAATATGAGCTGTTAAATTTTGTGTAATTAGCAAGTTCAATATCATCTTTACATGCTTACAAAACAGTTTAATTTATTGGATCATACTGTGGCAATTTATTTTAATTACAGCAGATTTGCTGCAGCTCCCTTTGGTGCAAATCAAAATATGGCAATAATTGCAATTGTGTCCCGTTCTCCTGAGATGGGCTAAACATATTGATCAGCTCTCTAAGTGTTATCAATGTCAAATCTCCAAATATGGACATAATTCACAATCATACAGATCAATTTCTAAGCCTCAGAAGACAACTAAAGTAACTTCTTGTAGGAAAATAAGCTCAGATTTTCTGCTCGGGGATTTCCTTCATGTTGGTTACAAACCAGAGACCGGTACATAGAGACAGCAGATTAGTCAGCATTGGAAAGTCTACTCTCACCAGCAGGTTGGCCACTCCCAGGCTCCAAACACCAACTCAGTATTTGCCTATGTGATCCACCAGAGTGTGCTGAGGCTCAGGGTCAACAAGGCCATCATCAGAAAACCACATCTGATGGCATCTTTAGCACAACTGTACCCGTCACATGAGCTTTATATTTCATTACAGCACTGTTTTATGATTTTTGTTTACTCTAAATGAAAGTATCAATACTCAATTTAAGAACACTTTAAGTAGAAGTCTTGCATTTAAACATTATCTATATGATATCCAAAGCATTAATATACTGTAGCAGTAAACAAATATTTGCTATGTAAGGAGGAATAATGTCTACCTGAGCAGAGAATGAAGTCACTCTGTATGTGTTGTGATCAGAGCTTCTCCATGCTTTATTGGTATAGCCATGCTTTTAGTGCATGTTTGTGCATCTCATACAGTGGTTAGAGCTGATAATGCTGTCCTGACGGGGGGTATTTTTGTGGAAGTGTAGCATGCCTTCTCTGGACAGTGTTATATGGTTTATAGAATAAGTATTTATTATTATTATTAAAACATGTAAGGAACATGATGTTGCTGTAGCTGGTATTATATATATTTAAACAATGCATGATTTTATAAGATCACCATATGTATTGTAGGTATCTAAGACTATAAATAGTATAGTATGTAGAATATAGTTCAAATCTAAGTAATTAATGCTACTACTGTATCTGTAGGTTGAGTAAAAAGTTCAATATTTGTGAAATGGAGTCCATGTATAAAGTGGCAGAATATTAAAAGTACGAAGTGCAAATACCTCAAAATCATTCAAGTTTAGTACTTGAGTAAATGTACTTTCCACCCATAAGCATAATGATTTTGACTGAAATGTATTGTCCAACCAAGTGGCTGCAAATAAAGATTCCAGCTTACTTTCTTTATCTTTAAATCAGAAGATATTATAATTAATGTAATGAAAATGTTCCCTCATTCATGTGGCTCTTCGGTGACACCATGACTTGTCAAAATAACTTGCTATTTTTCACTTTTGTAGATGACTTTAAAATATCAAGATCAACACTCTTCTGTTGTGCATTGTAGTTATCGACAAAGCCTTCTTTTCACTCAGAACTACAGTACAGAGGTCACAACACATCATCAGCGTCATTGGAAACTTTAAGAGAGCCTGCAAACACTGAGGCTGCTTCCAGTCAATGCAGAGCAGGCTGCCACTGAGTACAAACATGATACAACCTGTTCGAGTGGATCAAACTGAGATCTGCCTGCTCCACAGCAGATTCACTTCTGCATTTTAACCACTTCCAGCTGCTTGTGCAGAAACAGCACTGCAGTAGCTTTTCGCACCTTGTTCATTGCTGACTTGTAAGAACATAATCTGCTGTCCACTCGAGTGATGAAGAGGAATTTAAAAAGGGGCAATGTAATGCTGAGCACTTGAGGTCCTGCTGAAGGTACCATGAGCAGTGCAGTATACTGTAGGTGCCTCAGTATACTAAAACTTGGCTGATCTGGTGCTTGTCCTGCATCCAGAAAACTCCATGTTCTCTGGTTATGCCCCTAGCAACCCACACACTATCCAAACCCCCAACACTTGGAAGGAGGCTATGCTCATTACTATTATTTTCCTTTTGGACTGTCAGAGATGGGCTGTCTGCTTCACTATTTTCATGCTCTCCTTATCTGCTTCTTTCCACCCATGGTAATTGAGGGTGGCTGTAGGCCAGTAAAAGTCCGGAGTGAGGAGGGTGGGGGTGGTGGAGAGGAAGAAGGACAGAAACAGAGGAGACAGAGGGAGAGCTGCTGGAAAGGGCAGGCTTTCATTCAGCAGAGAAACATGTGCACTTCTCCCTAAATCCACTTTCTGTAAACCCAGGGCTGTGAACAGTATTGATCACTGGCTCTCAATGAGAGGATTAACAGGAACTCACACAACGGCTTGGACGCTTACCGGTAACGTTTTGCTTACTTTGTGCCATTTTTGTGATGCAACTTATTGCATTTCTGAATTCCAGAAATTAAAAAAAGAGCCTGTTTTGCATTATATGTTATGCACATATATATTTTACCATATTTAATTCATCCGTAGACGGTTACATTTAGAACATTGGACTCATTGAAGGAAGTTTTTGATGATTAAAGTGAACCTGTTGTGCTGTTTTTAACATTTACTTTATTTTTCATTGATTATGATGTTAGATAAGTAACAGTTTTTGCACTGTGTCAACTTTTACTTTAGTGTCCGAACGTCTGTGCTGCCGCAGTTACATATTGAAGACATTAAGCTCAGTTATCAGTCCCTTGTTTGTGCTACTGCCATGCAAAGAATGAATGGAATCAGCTCAGGATTTTTTTCCTGGCCATTTCTCTTCTCATAAAAAAGGATTTTTCTTTCATATTCCTTGGATCTGTGCAAGCGTACTGCACAGTGCACCGTGGCATTGCATGTACTGTACTCATACAGTTTATACAGATGTGAGAGTCACATGAAGAATCCTATTCTTTGTGAATAGTAGTAGAAAATATCAGAGCCCCTGTGAGCTGACATTTTACAAGACATTATTTATCCACTCGGATTAGCTGAACAGACTTCTACAGAGAACAGCTGATAAGGCTCGGCTTCCCCTCGTTGCTTGAAGAGTTTGGCAGCAATAAATTCCCCTGATGTTGGCAACTGTTCAGCATTAACAGCAGTTGTTGTTTTTGGAGTGGAATAACTTCCTTTTGCCAAATTTACAGCAGATAAGTTTAACTTCAGCAGGTCAAGTGGAGTTAAAGCATGCAGTAGCATTACATGAAGCATGGGTACAGAACATTTTTCTTTCTGAGCTACTTAATTTTAAAAAGTGGTTTCTGCTAAATGTAAAAATGTCAGTTTTGATGGAAAGTACAACTTTATAGGCACAGTATATGTGGTCTGATGCTGTCTTTAAAACCTGTGTGAAGATTCAGTGTCGCCCACACTGAACAAGTGAAATGTTATCTGGTGAAATCGGAGAAATCGTTTGTTCAGCAGCTTCCTGAACGGCATTTCCAGCTGGAACTAAATTGCAAATAAAGTAAGTCTCACATGAATCTTATTAAGTTTGTAAAGTATAGCAACAAGCAGCTGGCTCAACTAGAATCAATGCCATGTGGTAGTTAAATTCACAGCACAAGTCAGAGTTACAGTTCTGTCATTCAGTCACCAAAACCTGGAGCTACAAAGTTGTCTGTGCTGCCCCAATAACATCAGAGATCAATGGAGTCTGGTACTAACCCGCAACACAAATGCACCTGTTAATTGTGCTACATAATGCATGCATTCCAACTCTACGCATCATAGCATAGCACGCGTAATGTTGCGTTTTTATTCCTGGATGAAGTTTGCTTCCCTTCATCATCACAACTACATGTGTTTGGTCACAGTCCACAGCCGGAATTTCACTGTCTGACGGTGTAAATGAATTCCATGTGGCTCGAGCAGAGGTGTAGAAGCAGTCCGTTTGGGGAAAGTCAGTCGAGGGGAAAGTCATCCTGGCTGGTCGCTGCCAATGAGGGGGTTTTCCAACAACCTCCTCCAGCTCTCTAGTGGGGAAAAATTCTGAAGAAAACAGCTTGCACAACTGTGGCAGCTTGACGCCCCCTTCAATGAAGAGTTTACATGGTGGAAAAATGCAGTCATGTTAAAGAGTGTGACCCCTCTTTGGCTGTGCGGGAATAAAAAGCATTTGGGAGGCCAAGGGTTATGTGCTAGCCACTGTTTCGTTGACCTTCCCGTGTCACAGTCAGAATGTGTCCTTCCTATCAAATTCCTTCCACAAGTCCTGCGTCCACTACTGTACGCAGCATATCTGGTCTTCATTTGCAACTGCATCCTTTCTGGATGTCAGCAGTTTCTTTCTTTCATGTGCTGGAAACTACTGTAAAAGATCATTTGATAGAGCAGCCACAGAAACAACTCATGATAAAATGTCTACCCTCTGCTCACGTGCACAATGTAAACCTGTCTCTCTTCACTGTTTCACCATTTCATCTCTAATTCCATGAGCATGAACATCATGATACGCCACTATAATGCTACATGTTGTTTGCAGCACATGCAGTGATGTTAATGTTCACCTGTTTCTGAAATAATCTTGTGAAATACAATAAATAGCACGTTTGTAATATGCCACTGTTTTGTATTTGACATTGATCAATGCTGAAGGACAAACTGCATTTTGCCATGTGTTGCACTTGCCTTGACATTGCTTCATAAACATTTGAGTGGGATTTGTTTGCCATTTCTGAGTTGGTGCCAAGGCATCTCCAAGATTGTCAATGGAAACATAGCAGATTTGGTATTTTGTTCAAATGACTTAAAATGGCATTCTTGAAGTTATGTGAAAAAGAGTTTACAGCCCTACTAGCTTTGAGTTAAATGCTAATGTAGGCATGTTAAAGGGACAGTTTGGGTATTTTAAAGTGGGTTGTATGAAGTACTTATCCATAGTCAGTGTATTACCTACAGTAGATGGCAGTCAATGACAATGCCGACATGTTTGGCAGGTTTACCATGTTCAGCATCTTAGATTGGCATATTAGCATGATAACATTTGCATTAAATCATGCAATTATTAGCATTAAACATAAAGTACAGGTGAGACTGATGGCAATGTTGTTAGCTTTGCAGGTATTTGGTCATGAACCAAAGTATTGGACAAATTTTGACCTGATGATGGCGCTAGATGAAAATGAATTAAGATATTAATATCAAATTTCACAGTTTCCACTAAAATCCACAACCACAAGAATACCATCAGTTAATCTGACAATCATATAACGCAGAGGTTATACTGGGACATCAGCTACATCTTTGTTTTGAGTTCCTGGAGTGTAAGAGAAGCATTTCAACAGTCGGCACTCAGCCACACGGTAAGGATGTTATTGTGCAGGTGTAGAGTGAGGAGTCTTTAGGGCTTGATTCAGTCACGGTTGTAGGACAAAACATCAGCACAAGGGAGTGGATATATTACGAAAATACAGAGAACAGCTAGAGGGGGCTGAAAGGTACTGAAGCAAACCAAAAGAGATTAATCATATTGTACAAATTGTTTCAATAACATCTTCCCAAAATGTCAGTTTCCTATATGTTCAGACTTGCCAATGTTTTGAAACATTTTGCCAGGGTGTAAAATAGTTTAACTCTAAGAATGACACACATAACTACTGTACGTGCTTTAGCAGCATGTGACAGTAACTGGTTGAAATTACTTCATCTGCTGATGGGAAAGAAGGTATTACAATTGGTTTTATCCACAAGGGAGGGAAGTGTAGGAGTGAAGCTTTTCTGGGCAAGCATGTTGTATTTGGACCAAGGGTGGGCAGAGACTGGCAAATGGCAGCAGATTTGAGGAAACAGCTGATAATCCCACAGGAAACAGTGAGCACTGGTTTAAGGGCAGTTGTGGTCAGAAGTTCAGTGAATTGTTTATTTAGTAAAGCTGACAGTGCCATGTGAGGATGTGGTGGATGAGGCTTGAAAGGAAAATGCTTTTAGGTGTACTGAGGCTGTGCAGCGGGATTGGAAAGATAGATTGTGCTGCATGGAGGTTGGATGCAGAGTATAACTTAGTGGCACAAGTATGTGAATTGGGGATTTGTGGGTAGTACAGTGGTGTATGTGGCAGCAGCAGGAGGCAGGAAGTGAATATCCCTTAGGAAAAAACAAACATGGGCTGATGGGATTTGCACTTGATAGCCCTAGTGGTCACTGCTGGCAGCTCTGACAAAGCCACTGTACGCTACCGGACCAGCACCAACCAGCAGATAGACAGTTAGCGACTAGCTGGTGAACATATTGGAGCATTTAGCAACTAAAGCGGCAGATATTTTTCTCTGGCATTGGTGGCGACCAAAAACAGAGCAAAAAGGAGAGTGACTATTGGACTAATATTCCAGGTGCATAGTTACATGCTAAATAAATACTAGTCTTGTCTGCTGGATATGTAGATAAGCAGCTGTTTGCTAACATGTTCCTCATATCAACTGTTATGATTTATGATTAAACCATAAATTGTGAGATTATTTTGTACTGTTTTGGGTAAGCAGTTTTCTCCATTATTTTGACATTTGGCAGGCATTTTTTTCCCCACCTTTTGTATAAATATTGAATTGGCACAAACAATGGACTGTCCTGACTTGGGCCTGGACCTAATTGCAATACACACAGTATTGTTTGCACCAAGTCAGCTTGTATAGTATGTGCACACTCCTCTGTGCAAAAAGCCCGGTGTCTGCAAAATGCACAGCTCACTTGATGAAGAATGTCCAATTCCTGCTGTAAAACTGTTGAGTCACAAAACCTAACCAAAAATAACCTGTAACATTGAAATGAACTCTTGGATGTTATCATGCTTGAGTCACACACATTCATACAAAGACTCATCGAACACTCAGTCGTTTATTGTTTGAATTAATTCCTAATTTTCATGTAACCCAAGATATCATACACCATTTATAATTACTTACTGCATATGAAACTGCAGGTAGTGGGAGATTTTTGTGTTTAAAGTCTATAGAGTGCAGACAAGCCAGAATATATGGCAGCCAAACATCTCAATCGTGAAAAAATAATAGTCTGAGGCATTAACCAGTCAAGGCAAGAATAACACAGGAAACACATGTCACAAATGCTTGCCTTGTCCTTTTTCTTTTTTCCCTGCAATACAAAGCATGTTTTTCCCTTTCCCTGTAGGTGCACAATTGGAACTTGGTACTGCTGCATAATGGGTTACAAAGCGACATCCATGCATTGTGTCTTAAGATGCCTGTGCTTCATGCTTCTCCATTTGTTTAGTGCAGCTCAAGATGAAGACATAAGAAGTAAGAGTGCTTCTGTCTTCATTTTCTCACACTTTTTATGCTTGTTTGTCTGTTCATTAAAAACTGTCAAATGCATACAACTGGCAAAGGTGATTTCATGTACTGTAAAGGCATTTTATTTCATTTATTCCACTAGACTAGATAGGATTTGTTGAAACCATTATTATACGCTGCTGATGGTGTATTTCCTGTCTACTTCAGGTTGTAGGACGGCGCCAGGTGATTTGGTCTTTATTCTAGATGGCTCGTGGAGTGTTGAAGATGTCAATTTTGAAATAGTAAAGCATTGGCTTGTCAACATAACAACAAGCTTCAACATTGGACAGAAGTTTACCCAGGTTGGAGTCGTCCAGTACAGCGATGACCCTGTTTTAGAAATACCTCTGGGGAAGCACTCCTCTACCAAAGACCTCATCAAAGCGATGGAGTCCATTGAGTACATGGGGGGAAACACAAGGACAGGGACAGCCATTAAGTTTGCTACAGACAAACTGTTTGGCCTGTCTGAGCGCGGCCCGTTGGGGATTTCCAGAATTGCTGTCGTCCTCACAGACGGGAAGTCTCAAGATGAGGTTCTGAAAGCGGCAGAAGCAGCGAGAAAAAAAAGGAGTAATTCTGTTTGCAATCGGTGTTGGGCCAGAGACAGAAGTGTCCGAGTTGAACGACATCGCAAACAAACCATTTTCAACCTATGTCTTCTCGGTTGAGGACTACAAAGGTATTTCCAGGATCATACAGGTCATACGACAGAAACTGTGTGAAGGTAAGCAACTGCTGATCAGTGTCTGGGGATAAAAGTGTTGTTTTGCTTAAACGCTGAGGTCAGATTAGGGGTGGGTATCGGTACTTGATACCTTTAAAATACCAACCGAAATAACCCTGTACCAAGTAGTGTCGAAACCTGTCCAGTCAAATGATACCTGCAATCAGTCCTTTTTGTGACTATTTGTCAGAGCATGTGAGTGGAGTGTGAACGAGCTGGGAGTGTGAGTGCAAGGATTTTGGATGAAGTGTGGAGCAGATTTTTTCTAAAAGTTGGAGAGTTGCTTTATCTCCTACTCCAATTTGACTGGGTACCATTCATACCATGAGTCTGAAGCATGGCCGAGTGAGCCTGACCCAGAATGCATCTCTGTATTGCGCATGGTGGTTGCATAGGATTGTTTCAGACTTGTGTGATCCAAACATTTCCAATAACTCGAGTGCACTGAGTTAACAACAGAGCATTGTAAAGTCCAAAAGTCAACAGTTTTTCAACACATTTTTATTCAGTGGCATTCTTTTAAATATGTTTCAACCCATATTTGTTGGCGTTAAAGCCTTTCTAAAACATTTTCACTGCAGTCTAAACTATATGTAAATGACGCACCTATAGTCTATTAACGTGGCAGTTTAGCAGCAATTTTTAGAGAGCACCTTGACAGCACAGTTGGCTACGACGGCCAGTGTTCGAATCCGACCAGCAACCATTTCCATGTGTCGTGGAGCAGCTTTGAGCTGGGAAGTATAGGGAACAAACAGCTCCATGAGCTTGCCATTGGGACACATACAGCTTCCATTCATATGTTGGGTATCAAATGAAGTACTCTATTGTATTGGTATCACTTTAAAGGTACTGGTATTGGTACTGGCATCATAATTTTTAATAGATACCCAGCCCTAGGTCAGATATTACTTTCATGACAGTATCAGCAGTATCAATTCACCTCAGACTACTCAATTTGTCCTTTTCTCCATTACGTTCTACTTGTCCCTTTGTTTTTCTATTTTCCTATTTCACTGTTTGTCTGTTGCAGAGACTGTTTGTCAAGCCAGAATTCCCATAGACTCCCGCGATGAGAAGGGTTTCGATATTCTGTTACATTTAAATTTGGCTAAAAAAGCAAAGAAGACACAAGGGACATATTACGGCACCAAGGCCTACGAAGTGACATCTCGTGTCGACTTGAGTGAAGCTACACGGTAATCGGCTTGCTTTATTCTTTCTTCATCGTCACCAGTGTATTCACAAGTTGACTGACTTTTATATCTGGTCATCCAGGACCCTTTTTCCTGATGGTCTGCCTCCATCATATGTTTTTGTGGCCACGCTGAGGTATAAAGGCTCAGTGGCAACAGAGGAGTGGGATGTGTGGAGAATACAGACGCGTGATGGGAGACCTCAGATGGCTGTGACTCTAAATGGACTGGAGCGAAACGTCATGTTCACCACAAGTGCAGCAAGTGGAACGCAAACGGTTACATTCTCACAACAGACAGCAAGGGTACGGTAACAAGGTGTATTATGTTTTTATGCATATATAGATTTAAAAAGGCACACCACTGATTCTACACATTAAGATCAGTTTGCCTTTCAAAAAGTACTACACAGTTGTATAATGTCTCCCGTGGCTGTGTAGATGCTTTTAGTCTGAGAAAAGAGCGATGTGGGTGTTGACCATGTAGAGAGGGTCAAATGAAGAGACACATTGAGTTGCACTATGGGAAATGTAGGATCCAGCATATTTACAAGAGACTAAAAATCAGGCTCGATTTTTGACTGCCTGTCTCTTGTGAGTCCCCCAAATTTATGAAAGTGTAATGCTAAATTGCCTCTGATTATGTAATAAATACTCCATATGAAGGCTGGTAATTTATCCAAGAGAAAGCGTACTCATACTTTATAACACAGGTAATCAATAATACTCAAAGGGTATTCTTCTGTTCATTTGTTCATGTAATACAGTTCTGGCAGAAACTGTTTTAAATCAATGCACCTCCAAAGGTTTAAACATTATCTTATTGGCTGTGCTTTGAAAGGTCAGTGGCAACCAAGAGTAGTGCTTCCGTCTAGCTGGGTGGCACCACTCTCCCCCATAGGAAATCAATGGCATTGTCAGTGCAGAGCAATGTTACCGCTGATATGGGCAGCTTTACAGATTACCAGATAGACAGATAGATAATATATTACTATTTCCTAACAGTCTGAGCTTGAGGAAGCATTAAAATGGGGAGGCTGTGGCTCAGATTGTAGAGCAGGTCGTCCACCCATTGAAAGGTCAGCGGTTGGATCCAGCTGCTCCAGTCACATGTGGATGTGTCCTTGAGCAAGACACTTAACCCTAAATTGCTCCCAAAGGCATAGCCACCAGTGTATGAATGAGATGAATGAGTATTTAGATTAGATTCTGATCTACAAAGTTGGCACCTTAGCAGCCTCTGCCATCATTGTGTGAATGGGTGAATGTGACATGTAAAGCGCTAGACTAGAAAAGCGTTATATAAATGCAAGTCCATTTACCATTCCATTTCAAATGCTACAGTATTTTGAATAAATGCTTCCTAACCATGACTAATTTACACTGTCCAAAACATCAAACCTTCCCCGCTCAGTTCAGAAGATCCTTTTAACTAGTGCACAAACTCCCTCCAAGGGGCAGATTGTTATTTAATGTCCTTATCAGCACACTGCCTATTATTGTATTAATGAACTTTTTCCTGTTCTTGTTCTATGAAAAAAAGACGCTGTTTGATGAGAAATGGCACCAGCTACGGCTGCTGGTTACCGAGGAGGATGTTACTCTTTACGTTGATGACCTGGAAATTGAAACCCAACCCTTGGAGCCCCCTGTTGGTATTTTCATCAATGGAAAAACCCAAGTTGGAAAATATGTCAGAAAGGAAACAACGGTGCCAGTAAGTTTATTAACACCAACAACCTTATTTTCATAAAACACATTTGGTTCCCAGAAAAGTAATCTGGCAGTATGCCAACTTGACTACAGAAAGAGGGAACAGTTTGTTTAATGAGTAGTTGAGCAAACTCAGCGCTGATGTATGTTTTAAACAGCATCACACGGTTTATTGGTGCCTCCTGGGAGACATGCTTAAATCTGTGGTTAATAAATCATTGGCAAAAATGAGCCTTTTCCGCCACAAGGTCTTTGTTTTATTTGTCTCATTTGGCACATTTTGGCACATAAATGCTGCATTTGTAATAAATCATAATTATGCTCTGTTGTAATTTGCTCTGCAGAAGGCTGCAGTTTCAATGCAAACACAGCGCAGCAAACATAATTTAACATTAAAATGAAGAATAACTCTGCTCTGTGCAATACATCCTTTTATCCTAACATGATTTAACCCTTTTTATTATGAAACAATCACACCATTTTAAATACCTCAGGCACATATGTGAGCAATTATTCAAGTTTGTCATTGTTGAAGGACAAGCCCATAATTCATTCATGACTTTATGTTGACACATGATTGTAGCTGTGGATATTAACATGAGCCGCAGCTTGGCAGTGAATGTTATAGTGTGTACTTGATCCATTGTTATTGGGATCATGTGCTTTTATGCCATTTAACAGAGTGAACACACTTATGTGAGTATCATGACTGAATAAACACATTTGTAATTGGAAACAGATTTTTGCAATTGGACTGCTGAAAGTACCACAATGCGATTTATAACAATATTACATTAGAATCGACCACCAGACCACTGCAGACATTCTTATCATGTTTAAACCTAAATAGTCTACACACCGCCATTATCATTAAAAAAAAAAAAAAAAGGAAACTACGCTGTTTTACTCTGATTTATGCTCCCAGCTTGTGCTAATGTTTTCATGAAGCTGGAAATGAAATAAATCATATGTCAAGATCATCTTTCTGCTCACATGGTAACAAGTGAAACAGTCTATGGGACGTTCTGGAGCCATTTTACCACCAACATCAACAAAATACCATATAATGGAAGAACAGTGTAACGTCGCTGCAGAACACTTCCAGCACAGGGGAGGTCTGGCAACATGTCGCCGCTCAATACCCAGTGAGAGCAATTTAGCAGTTGTTCAATCGCATTTTCAGTTCATTAGTAGCAAAGCACTGATAAAATCAAACTGAACATTGCAAAATTACCCCCATGATTCTTTTGTTGGAGCCTCCAACAGCAGAGGTTGTGTTTTTAACAAGAGTTTTTTTTTTCTCTTTTTGAATCTTGTTCAGTTTGAAATCCAGAAACTTCGCATTTACTGTGACCCCGAGCAGAATAACCGAGAGACTGCGTGTGAAATACCTGGAGTTGTAAGTACAAGAGTGTGCTTGGCTCTGAACTTGTTTTTCAGTCCAAAAGCAGCAAAGATAACTACTTCTCACCTACTTCTCACCTTGTCCAGCATCTGTTTCTGCTTTGAAACGCTCAATTTCCCCATCAGTTAACTCCACACCTCATACTGCATGGCATAAAATGATTTTCTTGCTTTTCATTTCATCGGCACAGTGCACTGTAGTATTGTGTAGTGAAAGTTGAAACTCAGCATATTCATTTCAACTCACATCTGTTTATGCATAAAATAATTTGTTGGAGGAGGACCCATGGCTCAACTTCAAACGTTTTGCACTTAACTTTTTTATTATCGGCTGGCTCTCAGTGTGTTTATGAAGCAGTGACCCATTGCTGTGTTGGCTTCCAAATGGCTATAACCACAAAGCCAGTGCCAAATTACTGTTTTTAAAGCGAGGATAAAAATATCAAAAGAGACAAGATGAGTAGCCTAAAATTACAAATGCTTGCCAAGTACAGCACCACTTCTCCCAGTGTGCTCTTTAACGGTTTATTTGCAATGGAATCTCAAAGTTTATTTATCAGTTTCCTTTTGATGGAGGATCAGATGCCTTTCTGGCAAACTTTGATATAAAAAACAGAATGATATTTGGTTTACCGATACATTTCAGCAGAAAGACATGCTTACTTAAGATAAGATATAGATTAATTAATTTTGAACACAGCAGGTAAAGTAAGCTTTTGTGATGAAAATAGCTCATATTTTTAAAAACTGAATGATTTCAGTATTGGATTTTGTGACATTTACAAACATTAGACCATTACTTGATCATTTATTTTCAAAATGTCCGATCAATCAAGCCGGTCGCATGGAAAGGCATTTGAATGACACAATGTGCAAGGCATTTAGCTTGCCATAAGAACGCCTTGCTTTAGGTGTGTCATGTGAAGGCTCTGTGTAAATATGCTACGCTCAGAGCTGGTGACGTAGAAGAAAAAGTGAGAAACACTGCTTATGGCGGGTGGGAGGCTAGGTGGATGGGTCCAATAAAGACACATCATTTAACCAGGAAACTTATGTTTGAGACCGTTTTTTTTTGTTTTGTAACTTACCTTAGTGACATTTGTCACATGATTTTTAGTGATGTTTGTGACGTGTTTTCCGTACATGTTTTGTCATTTCTGTATGTATTTTGCTTAGTTTCCAAATTTATTTGAAACCCAACCATGACTTTTTTGTGGTTTTGTTGCCTCAACCTAACTGTGGACATTACTGTAGTTTTACAGCATGATGTACAAATAAAACACAAAAAGCCTAAAATGTGTCCTTGTTACACGCAGAATGTCTGTGTAATGTTGTGCTATTTATATGCCTTCCTTTAACTAATAGGTAAAAACTCAAAAATATTCAGGTTGGAATCACAGAAGACTAAGGAAACAAGCAAACCAGAGATTTTTTTTTAAAACAAATTGATTAACCAACTAATTGTTGCAGATCTAATATGCATACTTCTGTATGTTTGGTCTTTTTTCATAGTGCTCAAACAGTCCTGATTATGCTGAACCAACTCCAGAACCTTGTGTTTGTCCTCCTGGAGCTCCTGGACTTCCAGGAATAAAGGTCAGTTATTTAAAAAAAAATGTTTCCTCTTTATTTTATCTTTCATTCTTTATCTAGTGTAATTCTGTTGTTTTATATACGGCACACTCACAATCAGCCTAGAGCTAAATTAGCACGCACAAATGAATGCAAAAATGCAAGTACAGTACTATGCTGAGAGATATCAGAATAGAGTCGGTTCGTGGTTCAGCACAGAGCTCTACCTTGTCCAGCTCAGTGTTCAGACAGTTGGCTAAATATTTACTTTAGACTGTGGTATTCTGTTGAGACTAAATGAGAGAAAATAATTAATCTTTAACAATGTTAGTTTATATGTAACCTCAAGAGTGACAGAGAGACTTCTGTTTGGAGACGGAGCACAAACTGTCTCTTCCTCACAGCTTTTCCTTGAGGGAATGTGTGCTGAGTTGATGTCTAAATGCTGCTCTCTGTGTCGGATAAGCGATGAGCACATGAGGTTGCACTTTACCAATAAGTCAAATCCAGCTACAATCATTAGAGCCTGTAAACACAGAATTCCTTTGTGTCAGAAACGGTGCTGTGTGGGAGGTTTTATCACTTTTATCTCTTAAATACCCAGGACCCGCTAAAAGCTACAAATTATGGATGCATCAAATAGCCTGTTTTCTACAGTTAAGGAAATTGTGGCTTGCCATTGTGAGGACGTTACTGCATGGTTAGCCTTGTAAGATCCTGTTGTAATGTGCTGTTTGCCTGAAGCAAACCAGACCACTGCTGAAGCTAAACACTGGTTAGAATGGAAAATTACCTAAATAGGGATTTAAACCTGCATGTTGCTCTAATCACGGGATACCAACCAAATAATAGAAGCCCCGGTCATAAAAGCCTTTACACACGGACCTCAGAGAGATATTACCTTAACAACAACACTCTTTCTTAATAAAACCTACATGGGCTCAGGCATGTTGGTGTTTATAACGTCGCAGCTATGCTTTTATTACGTTTACTAATAGATCCAAAATGCTGGGACCATTGCAGGCGGCAGATGTTCCCCACAATCCCACATAGTGTTTAAGAGCATCTTTCAACAGCCAAACTAACTCAGCATGGTTTAAAGAAGGATATTCAAATACACTGCATGTAGCTATAACTAAGAAAAGCAATGCACTGTAATTTGTATGTAATCCACATAATCGTGGACCAGGAAATATAAAGAGCAACAAAAGCAGCTTAGGACGGGTTGGACGGGTGATCAAAAAATACCATACTTTTGCCCAGGAAGCCGGTGAAACCACAAGTCAACGTTGATTTATTTGTCATGTAACTTCCATTCTTAAAATTCATTTTACTTTTATTTCATTACTCTAGCCCAAAACATGATCTTTTCCTTAACTCAACTAAGTAGTTTTGTTGCCTAAACTCAACTAAGTAGTTTTGTTGAATAAACCTATCTGAGTAGTTTTGTTGCCGAAACCTTACCAAGTAGTTTTGTTCCCTCAACCTGAGTAGTTTTGTTGCCTAAACCTAATTGTAGTTTTGTTGACTAAACCTTTCCGAGTCATTCTGTTGACTAAACCTAACCAAGTAGTTTCCTGTGAAGACGGAAGGTTTTTGAAAAGACTGTATATATGTAACGAGCGGAAATTGACACGTGCATCACATGTTGCTATATGTATTTTTGTAGGAATATCATACGAACCATTTTGTGAGGATATGTTTAAAATATTAACTCTGATTTTAAAATGGATTAGTTAATGCTAATTTGAGGTTGTGCAATAGATATTAAAATTTTAGCTTCACATTATTAAATGAATCCCCTCATTCCACTTTCTTTAGGGAGAACAAGGAGACACTGGCAAACCTGGTCAGCCTGGACCTGCTGGTGCTGATGGTAAGCCTGTGAGTACTACATAGTTCAATATACAAACATACAGATCTTAACCACCAACAACACTGTCACAGCAGCAGCATCCACAACAGAAAATACCAAAACCAATTTGACATAATGTGCCCATTAAGTCATGACAGTTTCTTCTCGTTAATTCAATGTGGTCAGGACCACTACAGCGGTAAACATACTTATTTACTTGTTTTTCCAATGAATAAATAAAAAACATCTTTGATTATATCACTGGTGGCTGTACAGTGGTGTTTTTGTTTGATGAAAACCATCCAAAAGTGAACCACATGTTCTACAAGGGCATGATCAAAAACTCACCCCGCAGCCTAGAACCACGTAGAGAACATGCCCACAGTTGAGGGGGTTCAGATGTTTAACCTGTCTTTTTTCTTTCTTTTTCTTCATTTGAAGGGTACCCCTGGCATTAGAGGGAGTCCAGGGCTGCCAGGTCCACCAGGAGTAGAGGTAAAGAAAATCTCACTTTACCTTAACATTAAATTCAGCATCCAGGATAGCGCATTTAAAGCTGGTTTCCTTTGTTTCCGTCAGGGTCAGCGTGGGTCAGCTGGGTACAAGGGCGAGCAAGGGAGGCCTGGTGTTTTGGTAGGAAGGTCAAAAAGCACATTTTTGGCACAATCTGTTTCATTGTCATGCTGGTGCATTCATTTGTGACCACTAAAAGTACTATTTTGTAACACAAATCTGTTCTTTCAGGGTGAGAGGGGTGTGCCTGGATTACCAGGATCGCCTGGACAACCAGGAGAGAAGGTGCTGATGTTAATCATTCAAATACTACTCAATACAACACTATCCAGATGTTGTTCAATACTACTTATCTAAAATTCAACCCAAACATGAAAATGCTTAATGCCGAATGCACTGACTGACCAAAGCTGAGAGGAAAGTGATTTCTATAGAAAAAAAACAACAAGCGATAGTACAAAACACTCATTGAATTGTCAAGGTAAATCATCCTTTTATGAGATCAAATGTAGGATTAACAGGAAATCCCTGCTAGAGACATTAACGTGAACCGTTTGAACATCGTCGCATCAATCACTCTAGAAACCATATGTTATGGGTATAAAGCCAGATCCCCTGAGAAAGTAGAAAATACAACTTCTATACTGTGCTTTGCAGAGAGCACGAGGGCCATCGGGGACATTTTAAATGTGTTCATATTTCCTGGCTTTTGTTTCGGTCTTTGCTTAGAAAGCTCAAACAACAAACACATCACTATTTTTAGAGAGCCAATATCTTGTTTCTCTTGTTGCCATGCTTTTCCCCTCAGTTACATTCTCCTCCCCACTCCTTAGCCTCTGAGGTAGAGATGCAAGGAGGACAGAAAGCCTTAGAGTCTAACAAAACAGATCATACGCCCACAGAGAAGACTATATGTCCCACATGGCTATCAGAAGTAAAACCTGGCTTCACTGCCCACCACCCTCTACAATATATCCTCACGCTGAAAAGGAGAAGGCGTACAAATGGATGAGAAATAAAACATAAATGAATCTTCTTTTATCAGATAAAACCTGACGACTAAACATATTTCACTAGACTAGAGTGAGAATCTCTGAGCCTCAAAGCCCATTCAAAATATCAAGATGTTAAGAAATTAATAGGCAGACTAGCCTCAGCTGGATTACTGTCTGTTTCACTGTTTAGACACACAAGACTGCAAGACATACATGCAGTTGCATGTTACCAGCAGTTATCATTAAACTAGAAAACCCAAGAAATCCATTGGTACCAACTATGTCATGCCAGCTTGTCTAGAACAAGGCTGAATAACACCCTAAAGTTTACTAAATTTTGATGAGGAAAACTTGGCATGACCATTTTAAAAGGAGTCCCATGACCTCTGACCTCCAAGATATGTGAATGAAAATATGTTCTCTGGGTGCCCACAAGTCTCCCCTTTACAGACATGCCCACTTTATGATAATCACATGCAGTTTTTGGGTAAGTCAGCACACTGACACACTGACAGCTGCTGTTGCTAAATGCAGTACCTGTGAGGGTTTATGGATAATATTTGTCATTGTTTTGTGTTGTTAATTGCTTTCCAATAATAAATATATACATACATTTGATTAAGCAGCGTATTTGCCTACTCCCATGCTGATAACAGTATTAAATACTTAACAAATCTCGCTGTAAGGTATATTTTGAACAGATAAAAAGTATGTAATTAATTCTTATTAATTATTTTAATCCACTGACAGCCCTAGACTCGATATACTGTATATCAATGTGTAAGAAGGCAAACGTATTTGAGCCACAAAGGGACCTGTGAGGAGAAATGTGTGCAACACACAGTCCAAACAAAACTGAAGCAAATAGATAAAATAATCCATACAAAGGAGAGACGCAGCAGAGCAAGCAGTGCCCGAATGACAATATAAAGGCCTCAGCTACAGTCACAGCCGACTTGAGCAAAAATAGCCTGCAGCTTTATCCAGAACTTTTTTGTTGCTCTGATCGCTGTGTTTTTTTAGCATTATTTTGAGGTACAGTGAGGTCATGCATCCTCTTTAGACTGCATCACCTGTCATATCATTCTACCTTGTAATCAGTGTGACCACAGGAGGTTCCTGCCAATTGGCTGAAGTGGAGAACAATTCAAGCAGTTTGATGTCTCAGTTGTCTGCAGATACACATCAGCGCCTGGAGCGACTCCTCCTGTAACATCCGTCTTATTAAGAGATTCACTCACAGGTCCAGGATGTCTCAAATTAGGTTTTGTTTGGGCTGTCGTCTCAACTTTGATTAGCTGAAATACTTTGGATTTTGGCCACACACAAAAAAGAAAGACAACATAATGGAGTGCACTGCTAAAGATCAGGTGGATTTACTGTATCTAATTACAGTATTTTATCATGTTTGCAGTAAGATGAAAGCTTCATAACGTTTACTGGTCTGTCAACATGCGCTTATCCCATAATTGGTCATTTAATTAGTGTTATCATCTGAGGCTTCATGAATGATGAGTATGTAGAGAGGGTGCTGCTAGTGATTTTAAATCACTTCTTACATGACAAAGTGGAACAACTGAAACACCGTGGCTCCTCCATAATTCGAACTCTATCCATTTGGATAGACTTTAAATTATTCTTTGTAAGGGCCAAGTGAAAACGCTCAAAGTTTTGGTCCAGGCAACTAAATACCCTTAATGTCTGGGTCAAGAGGTGTTAGTAATTCAAGAAAGCTATGGACGCTCCATTTGTTCAAGTTCGAGGGAATCCTCATTTTGAGTGTACGATTTTCTTTGGATGCAAACTCATTTACATCTACCTTTCCAAATTGTTCCCATATTGTAAGACCACCCAAGGGTGTAGTCTCATTTTCCTGGAATAGTATCTGGTGAACAGAAACATGAGATGTCTGCTAAATTAAGTCAGAAGTACATAATTCAAGGACACAAGAGGGAAAAGGAGTGTGAGCCACATAGCCAAAAACTGGCTATGTTTGTGTATTCAGTCTGCAATACTTGTTCAAAGCCACAGTCATTAATCACCTTTGAAGGAATCATTTTATTGGTAATAATGCGGCCGGTCTGCGCTAATGATCTCTGTATTCATTAACACTGGAACTACATTCATTTTGACAGAAATCAGGAAACCCACAACTCAACTTGCCTCTTTCCTACACACCTGAGCTAGCAACCATGCGTGTTTTATGCTCCATGTAATCACACAAAGTGTTACTGTCAACGCAGTCCAGCAGAACAGTAACACTTAGTGCAGCATAAAGAAAAATCAAGCTCAAACACTACCAGTTGGATTCCATGATTGTGCCTTTACTGACCCGGCTGCAGCACTTCTAGTCACTGGCATAAATCTCTTCTGCAAAACTGTAGTGATGACCATGGCTGGAGTGATTTTTGACATACACTGTATGTTTTGATACCAGCGAACATGAGCACATGTTCCTGGGACCCGTTTGTTGACTGGAAATTGAATCCAGCTCAAACTGAAAGAAAGAAGCTGTTGACACTTGGACTAAACGTCTTTTTTTAATTTAAACAACATTTGGAAATGATTCAAGCAACAATAAAAATGTTCCCATATCCAGCCATCATCATTTGGTTTTACGCTGTACAGTAATTTGTTCCCCCGTGAATTGATTAGCATATTTTTGAACAATGAAATGCAAAACTGGAGAAAACAAATGATGTAATGTCCTGCCTTGTTTCCAAATGTTGTTTTTATTCTGAAAATGTGAAAATGCAGTGACGCATCATTCCAAGTTTTGGCACCAGACTTATATTTAGTATTAGGTCATCCAGTGCAAGTTTAAAATTGCCAGAATGACTATGTTAAGTTTCAGTCCAAATAGTTGCTAAATTCATCATCTAGCCCAGAAAAACAAGATCACTGCTGACTAATGTCAAACACTGACCATGTAGACTTTACAGTGGATCTATGGAGTGCCTCCTGATCTGTACGGCAAAGAGCTGTTTTGCTAGCTCCCTCTATTACAAACATGGATGATCTATTCAAATGAGATTCATCACCTTCATCTGTGAGTTTAGACAAGCCAGGCCAGCTTAGACCATGGAAGATTTAGATCACATCCAGTGATGATTTAAAGGAACAGTGTTTAACATTTCAGGGATCTATTGGCAGTAATGGAATACTCCTCTTCAGAGTCCACCATGTTGCTCCGCCATGGTTTTACTGTAGCCACCTTAGTTCTCTGACACACTTGAGAAACTAAGGTAATGTGAGCCACAAAGTGCAAAACCGGGGTACCGCCAGCCACTATCTGACTTCATCTGACTTGCTTCTGAAGTAGTGTTATTATGGTAAGGATGACCTCTGGGCGAGGCAAATGTCATTACCAGGGTTTACACAAGGCGACTCATGTTACCACAGTTTTGGAAAGTGAGAAGTGAGCAAAGGGTTGCACGGGATGCCCTCTGGATGCCGCCAAATCCTCCATGTACCTATAACATCTTCTATACAGTATAGAAACATCTATGTATATATGTTATAGGATATATATATAAAATCATCTTTTATTTTTTTCAGGGCTCAATAGGACTCACAGGAATTGCAGGGTTACCGGGAAAAGCGGGTCAAGTGGTAAGGATGCAGACAAATCTAATGACTACTAAAAATGATGAAAGAAATTTGACAATCATAGCCGATGTTTCCAGGGAGAAAAAGGAAGTCTGGGACCTCCTGGGCCACCAGGTTATCCAGGAGACCCTGTATGTACAAAACAATCCTGAATCAAATTCAGAGCTCACGTGCCATTAAAGCTGTTTGTAAAATAATTTCTCTGGTTTCAGGGACTGCCTGGGAGAGATGGAAAGGATGGACTTCCAGGGGGACCTGGTCTAAAGGTCTGTTTTGTTTTGACTGTACAGAACAGTATGTTACAAAGCTCATTCGCGGATTAGGAGAATAATAGAGGCATGGGCTTGGCTAAGCGCACACATTTGCTGTTCCCAAGAGTTGTGCTGTTGATGTTTGGCAACCATGGAAATGTAGTCATACAGTGCTGGTGTCTCCCTTGGATTTTCCCAAACCCCATTTGACAACGTTTGCATATATCAAAGTTAAGATAAATCCCTATTTAATAATTCCAACATGACATGAAAAAATATGAAGCAATGATGTGTCAAATTAGAAACGTATTAATGATGTTTTTGTTTCTCTAATGTATTAAGGGAGAAGCGGGGGCCGGGGGTATTCCTGGTGTTGATGGAAGGGAAGGCCATCCAGTGAGTTGTAAACACAGACTTTACTCATTGTGCATGTTTGGTATGTTGTAGCTTGTTTGCATCTTCGTCTTCGTCTTCTGGAAACTGAGGATTTGATGCAAATTGTGCATGAATGAAATATGATATACACTGTCATATATTGTTAAGATTGGAAGGAAAGAAAAGGGGAGCGTTATGTATGTGGTACTTTACATTATGGTTTTCAAATTGTAGCTGACATAAAACGGAAGATTAAAATAGGCGAATACTGTACAAGACCTGGTTTTATGGGTCTCACAGATTTTCATGCATAGCATGCTTTACTGTAGGACAACTGCAGTGTGTTAACAAACTGTCAGCAGTACAGAGAGCACCCCTGACAGCCAGTAAATTAGGGGTATTTCCCCTGTAGTTCATCCCAGGATAACCCTGTTATGTAACAAGCTGCTACATAAGGCAGTAAAAGTAACTCAGCGAGGGAATGCTGCGGCACTCTGTTTTAGGAAGAAAGTGTTTCAACTGGGCAGCCACCCCACTGATCATGATTAGACGTGTTGTCCAAAAAGTTTGTGATGGGTCGACAAAAGATGAGTCAGTTGCTCCACGAGGCTGTAAGCCATTTTTCCCCACCAGAACAATAGAGTTAGCTACGTATCCAAGGAGATGGGATTAGTACCGTTCTTCCTCAAGTTAAAACAAAATGAAGTTGGCGCTTCAGTGTTGGCCCTGAGACTAGGATTTCTTCATGTATAGGTGGAGTGTGAGTGCCTGGGTGGCTCTATCTATATAATCTATCTCTCTGCCTGCCTTTCATATCTATTCACTAACAACACATGTTACTCAAACTTCAGTCTGAGGCAACCACTGAGCATCTGCTAGCATTTATCTCGGAAGAAAATAACGTCAAAACAAAAAACTAAAGAGGCTCTCCAGGGTAGGTTTGCTGCATGTGTTGAACCACATAAACTTTCAATGTATTAAACCGTTCATTTGTTAATTTGGATCTAATATTCTTCTTTTTCCTATGTGCAATTTAAATAACAACTACTTTTTCTATTATTGCATTTATCAGCAAAATAAGCATGTTCACAGTTCAGTTGCAGCATACAGGATTCATCTAAAGATTGTACACTTGATGTGGTGAGAGACAAAGAAAGGCACAGAAAGGCACTTTGAAGAAGGAATTTAAATGAAATATAATTTCAAAAAGCCCAAAACTATGTTTCTCTCTCTCTCTCTTTTTTTTCCGGTGTACAACTAGCCAACTGTAACTGGGGAGTGTAACATTTCTTGGTGCGCCATGTCAGTTCAATCAGTTCCTTTTATTGAGCAATTGGCTACAATTGCGACTGACACAATGAAGTAATTATTTCACTCTGAAATGATGTAAACTGGAACCTGTACTCCTCCTTGCTGCGTTTCATATCACTTCTGAAACACTGCATATGAAAACATGTAGTTTTATTAAAACACGATAGACGAACAGATATATAATATATTGATCCGCAATACAGTATGATGTTTTCTTGCACCTAGGGTATGCCTGGATTGCCAGGAACTGCTGGCCTTAATGGACAAAAGGTGAGCTCCTGTTCCTAATGTACGTATAAAATTTGAATTACAGCCTCTGCCAACCAGTTAAGTTGCAATTTACATCCATGTCTGTCCAAAATGTCATCACTTTATCATTTAATGCTCTTAGAAATGTGTGTGAAATTGTCATAATTAGAATATTAATTCTTGAGCTATGGCCAAAAATGTGTTTTTGAGGTCAGAGTGACCTTGACCTTTGACCACCAAAATTTAATCAGTTCATCCTTGAGTCCAAGTGGATGTTTGTGCCAAATTTGAAGAAATTCCCTCCTTCCGTCCCCATGATATCACAAGAAAGGGATGAAGTTCACCGTGACCTTGACCTTTGACGACCAAAATCAAAGCAGTTAATCATGGAGTCCTAGCGGACATTTGTGCCAAATCTGAAGAAATTCCCTCCAAGTTTTCCTGAGATATCACGAGAATGGAGCAGACTTGAGGTCGCAGTGCCCTTGACCTTTGACCTCTAAAATTTAATCAGTTCATCCTTGAGTCCTAGTGGACATTTGTGCCAAATCTGAAGAAATTCCCTCCAGGTGTTGCTGAGATATCACGTTCATGAGAATGGTGCAGATGGACGGACAAACTCAAACATTAGGCATGATAAACTGATTATTGGTTTTGCATAATTGTGATGTATTTGACTGACATGATTTTTATTTAAGGGGGAAAGTGGTTTGCCGGGATCCAGAGGCTTCTCAGGGTCGACTGGCCCACCTGTGAGTTGACAGCTGTTAGACTATATGTTTATAGGTGTGTATAAAGTGTTAATATTGAATTTTAAGAGTTACCAAAACAATTTCTTCACTCTCCTGCAGGGTGAAATGGGTTTACCTGGTGCACCTGGTTTAAAAGGATCAATTGGACCCAAGGTAATCATGTATGCCTGTTAGAAAATCCCCTTTGAGCCTCTTCAAACAGCTGTAATGTAGGCGATGCAAAGCAACAATGAAGCTAGCAGAAATAATCACTGACTTTCTTCTTACCGATAGTCATCAGAAAGATTTAATTAAGTATTTAAAATGGATAAACTGTGCACTAAATATAATTTGAGTTTATCCCCTCTGCATCCCTGCGGCTGTGAGTGCACTGGCTCAAACTGTGACCCAGAAAAGTCAATACTGCAGATCAATCCACTCATGCTGGCATTAGCGGCTGACAAGCTGCAAGCTGAGCCTTGTCGTGATTTAAGTTGAGTGCAAGCACAATGTAGTGCAGTTAAACAGCTGCCAACATGTACAGGGGATCAGTGTGCAGTTATATGACAGTACATTCCCAATCCCTACATCATCCAACCAAGCAGTGCACAGTGTCATTAGCTTTGATAAGGTTAAATCTTTGAAGATTTCTACTGAGTTGACCGAAATGCTTGGGTCAGCAGCGTTGCAAGTTTTGTTTGGTCGCTGTTTTTCTAAAATGCACTTTAGCACAAGTAATGATCTGCTGGCCACATCGGCAGGGCTAAATTAAGCGATGATCCGGCCCTACAGCTTTCGTCAGTGGAAATCTTAGTGGAAATGTAAGCAGTCTGGCTTGTCTGGTCTGGACGCTCTGTCTCTGAATCACTTTTCATTAACTGATCTGCCTTTAACAAGCCAACATGTATTGGTAAATGGCACACAAGCCAAAAGCTAGTTTACGGATAGGCAGGCAATACTTTCATGATTTCATGGTTGACCTTCAGACTGCAGTTACCGAGGCTTGTTTGATTGGAAATGAATGTAGATGATTAGACTTAACTGAACGTCAAGTTGCAATACAGCAAACCTTGTGAATGTGTTAAATATCACATCATGTCAGTGACAATGAATTATGATACAGAAATGAAAATGCCAACTACAGTCCCATCAGTGACATGATGCAGTTTGAATTTTATGTTTTAAGTAACAAGACATGTTTTATTTCTTAATCAAGGGGAACAAGGGTGAAAGTGGAAGTCCGGGTATACAAGGAACACCAGGACCTGCGGTATGTTTTCATTTAAATCTAATCTGAACCGGGTGGCTTTACTGTATGTCTGAACATCTGTTTATCCACAAAGTATTTTTGGAAGTTACAGTATATAAATAAAGTGTGTTCTTGTTTTTATTGATTGGTGTTAAACTCAATACTACTAAAGGGGGCTACAGGAGAACCAGGAGGAGCAGGTCAGCCGGGGCACCCGGGCATGCAAGGCCTGAAGGGCAGCAAGGTATTTATACTAATCTCTTTCTGTCAGTGCCACTGCCGTCTCTGCTCCTTTCATCCAGAGGAAATCTTGTCAGACATACAGAATGATTTGAGTAGTTGTTTACTGGTCATTGTTAAACCCGTCTGGTCAAATGTAACATGTTCATGTTTGTCCACTAGTTCACCCAAAATTCCAGTTGTAATGACGACTTAACTGCCATATCACTGCCAAAAATCAGTACTGTAGTTGTTCAGCTTTGACATTACAACATTTTGTGTTTGGACATATGTAATTTGTAATATGAGAAGTCTTCACTGTGATACAGGGCTGCAGCTAACTTATTTTCATTGATGATTAATCTGTATCATTTTTGATTTATCGATTAGTTGTTTGGTTTATAGAATGTCAGAAAATGGTGAAAAAGGATGTTTTCTAGAATGTTTTTTCGGTAAATCATTTGGCACTTGTGTTTGTTTCAGTGCCACAAAATGTACTATAAACATAAAGTTAACATAAGTATAAGTCATGTCTTTATTTTTTATCAGGGACAAAGAGGAAATCCAGGTGAAAGAGGAGAAACGGTAAGACTGGAGGCAAAATGCCATCAGTGCTTATTTAGTCACACAAGCAGATCATACTGTGATCGTGTAACCTTTGTAATGCTAATCTAAAATAATAACTAAAATTGAATGGTTTGAATAAACATAAGTGTGAGTTATCATGTAATTGTTGTAAGACAGTATTCAACAGTGTGTTAGTGTTTAATTGATTTCACCAATTTCATCCATTGGAAATAAAGCCTATCTGCTCACATATTAATTATGGGTTTGGAAAATAATCATGTGTGTTTTGGAAGTATAACTGGTCTGGATGTTTGCTGTGCTGACGGCCAGCATGGTTTTCTCCATTATGCTGAACTGGATCAGTTTCATGTCATGATAAGAAAAATCAACTATGGAGTGCAACAAGGAAGTGTAATCATAGTGTGGCATTTAAACACATTATCACCCATAAATACTATTAAAACTATGCCTCAATCATAATGTTTTCCATGGATGTTTTAACCTGCAGTGCTATCTACAGTACTATGTGCTGCACATACGGTAAACACTGGTGCTTGATGTCCGATGCTTTTGTGATGTTAATGTAATCATTTTCTCACCAGGGAATAAAAGGTGAAAAAGGAGAGCACGGTCGGCAAGGGGAACATGTGAGTTTCTTTGATTACATTTGTTATGTGATGAAGACTTTCAATCAAATGGACACAAAAATGCACAATAAAATCACCAAGATATTTCATATATCATACTGTATGTGTTTTGAAATTTTCTTTCAATGTTGTGCAAATTAAGATAAAACTTAACAACACATTAATGTCCCTCAAGGATCTATGTCTGTTCCTCTGATCAGGAAAGCTATAACTTAGTTTTAAATGTAGATAGCGCCACCATGTGGCCATTTATTTAGCACTTTAAATCGTCTCTGATATCTCCTGAACTGTGAGGCTTAGCAACATTATTTTTTTCTTGGAATAAGCAATAATAAGGAGTTGGTGCAATACATACCTAATCCATATAGGTCATACCCAGTTTTGCACAGTGATTTTATTTCATTTTTTCCCATCACTCCTCATCCAAACCATGTTTGGTGCAAAACATATTTTAAAAGGAGGATTTTTTTCACTATGGACTTGTCTAACTCTTGAAGGCGTGGTCTACTTGACATACATTTTCTGAATGCATGCAGGTGGCAACTGGAACCAAATGTAGGATAGGTAACATGTTTTGAAGTGGCATTATATCAGGTACTTATCCATAGTAAGTGTATTAAAATTACAATTACAATAGACTGTACTGTTAGTACTGCTGTGGGCGGAGCAGGCAGCTAAATGTATTTTAGCCACCTAAAAGAAAGGCCCACTGAAAAGAATCAGTATTCCAAGATTAATGTTGCTTTCTAGTGTTTAATAACATCCTGTTTTTCATTGACAGGGCTTCGCTGGTCCAATGGGACTAAAAGGAGAGGTATGTTAAGCTGAATGGTTTAATAAGTCTCCTTCCATCCAACCTGAATTGTTTCGTGTATTGCTAACCCCAGGTGTGGTATTTTTGCCAGAAAGGGACAGCAGGGGATTCGGGGCAGAGAGGACAAGAAGGTCAAGTGGGACGGCCCGGACAGTCGGGTCAGTCAGGCCCACCTGGCCCCCGAGGGCTGCCAGGGGACAGCGGTCCACCTGGTCCACCTGGCCCACCTGGACCTGAAGGAAGATCTGTATGTGTCTTACATTATGATATGATCTGTTAGTGACTAACACAAAGAAATGGACAGATCCATATCTTCCGTCACTTTTTATTCCAGGCAAGTCAAATGTCGGACAATCACATTCGGCAAATCTGCAGAGAGATTCTTCAGTGTGAGTATCATTATGGACTGATGATGATGTTTCTGCGTGTCCTCACTACACATCTGAAATATTTTCACTGTCAATCCTCTTAGCTGAGCTGCCTTTATTGTTGCTGAGCAACCAGCAGAGTAGCTGTACCAGATGTCAAAGCCGGCCCGGATCTCCTGGCCCTCCAGGTCCAACTGGGCTTCAGGGACTCAGGGGTCCCCCTGGACTTAGTGGCTCCAGGGGACAGCCAGGCCGTCCTGGTAGGCCAGGGCACCCTGGTATTAATGGGCTGAAAGGTAAAGCCAGTGTTAATATCTCCAGCTTTTTATTAAAGCTGTTTTGCAGGATGCTCAGCAGGTTCACTTGTGTTTGCAGGAGAACCAGGTTTAATGGGTGAGAAGGGGAACCCGGGTCGAATCACCGTCGGAGACCAAGGACCACCAGGGCCTCCGGGTAAATAATGTGACTAATCCTTCTGACACACCAAAGCAACATCAAATAACTCATGTGTTTTCCACTTGGACACACTGCAAAGCAGCCAATGGCAAACTACCAGGTACCGGTGATCTATATTCGTCATTCAAAAAGGGAAACTGGAACACCTAGGACGGTGGACATGCAGTAAAACCAGTTGCTATGATACATAGCTCAAACAAAGCAGCGTTTGCCAATCATTTTCACACCACTCATTCACTCACCACTTACCTTCATTCCGGATGACCATGCTGTTATAGAAATAGCCGTGTATTTGAATGATCAGATAAGATGTAGATAAACTAGAATTACTGCTTCACAGTTGTGCGCCTCCACCAACCGGTCAAGTTGCAGCATACATCCACATCTGTCCAAACTGTCATCACCTCATCAAATTATCCTGCTAGGCGTTTGTGTGAAATTCTCATAAATAGCATATGAATTCTTTAGCTATGGCCAAAAACCTTTTTTTCTGAGGTCACAGCGACCTTGACCTTTGACCGCCAAAATTTAACCAGAAATTGGCCAACATTGGTCTGGTGTGTCAGGGCCTGATCATTCACAAAGCCATGTGGAAGCTAATTGAGCTAATTTACTGGGATACCTTAAAAGCATTTAATCCTTTTAGCAGTGTGTGCATCGTTCAAACTGATCATGGCTTAGTATTTTTTTTTTTAATCTCCACAGGTCCAGTGGGTCCACAGGGGTACAGTAAGCCAGGTCCTCCAGGTGAGCCTGGATCCCCTGGTCTAAACGGAGCAGACGGTAAAAGTGGTAATCCTGGCATCCCTGGTCAGCCTGGGGTGTGTGATCCATCCATGTGCTACGGTAGCATGATGAGGCGGGATCCTTACAGCAAAGGGCCAAACTATTGACATAATGCGGCATCGCTGCAGGCACCAGTCTAGAGCTGATGTGGAACAAACAGCCATTCTCAGGAAGATCTCATCTTTACAGTTTCTCTCTGTCGTGGAAACAAAACGGACCTCTAACAGCTTTTCTGTGATCTCAGACAGTCAACAGAACTAGATCATTTCATATTTTATCTCTTGGAATTTTGCATTAATATCCACACAGCTTTGAACATGGTTTGAGGTTTTAATGGTGTTAAGATAATAATTGGCTCCATTGAACACCTCTCATCTGAGCACCTTGGACTCATGTTCTTCATGACTGTCTGTGCAGTGTGACTGGTGCATTTTCACACATTGCCCCCTGGTGTTGCTTCATTGCATGTCGCTCTCTGAATTGTCACTACACATTGGATAGGTGCTATATCATAGATATTTATACATAGATACCGCATTGGCCTCTTCAGCTCGTTGCTGCAATGCATCAACACTGCCGCCATATTGGGGCAGTCAGGACTGGTCTGTAAACAAATAACAGGGGAGCTGCTGCTGTTCTGGATAACAGCAATATAAGATAAGATAAGATAAGATATTCCTTTATTGGTCCCATCTACATTCTCATCTGCTTTTAATGAATCCTTTTTATATTCAAGGTTTTATGATCTTTGAGGAGCAGAAAATGAAAGTTTTGTCTCCAGTTATTTAAAATCGTGATACAAGGCTGTATATTCATTGCTAGACACTCAAGAGTGTATCAATGCTAGGCTTAACGTTACATGAACATACATACCCAGTGATGCTAAATAATAGTTTAACTATTATAACATCAATATCAACTGACAGCTTTCAACTTGTGTAGCTGCTAGTTAATCTCCACAAAATGTTAGGGCACCTGAAGTAACTTTAGATGGCACTGAATTTAAAAAAAAAAGTTAAAACCTATGACTTTATTGTTTGCAATAGTAGACACATATCAGGAATTTCAAGATTCAAACATGATTTTACATGAGACATAAAGAGGATTAGCTAACAATAACCAATGATAGCTAGCGCTTATCTGATGAACTAATGATGCAAACATTTTGTAAAGATGTAACTTAAACTGTAATGTTGTTGATGTGAAAAATTTTGAAGGAAAATGTGTCATGAGAGTACGACTTTTTAATAATTAACTATTGAATCCGTAATCCAGAAGCACACAATGTTACTGAACTTTTATGAAGGGAATATAACTTATAGTACTCTGTATAGATCATAAATACTTGAATGTAAAAACTCACTGAAATCAGTTGAGAAATGTAAACATTATAGTGCTTTTTATCCAGAAAAACAGCAGCTATCCTGTTCACTTGTATTTGTTTGCAGGCCAGTCCTGCCTTCCCCAGTATGGTGGCAACATTGACGTATTATCCAAAAGCCAATGGGGCATCTACTGTACATATACTGTATATTAGGGCTGTCAATTGATTAAGATAATTCATTGCATTTAATCTCAAAGTTCAAAATGTACTGTAAAGGGAGATTTGTCAAGTATTTAATGCTCTTATCAACATGGGAGTGGGCAAATGATTGCAAATGTATGTATATATTTATTATTGAAAATCAATTAACAGCACGAAACAATGGCAAATATTGTCCAGAAAACCTCACAGAAACTACATTTATCAGAAAAATATGCTCGAATCATAACATGACAAACTGCAGCCCAGCAGGCAACAACAGCTGTCAGTGTGTCAGTGTGCTGACTTGACTATGACTTGCCCCAAACTGCATGTGATTATCATAAAGTGGGCATGTCTGTAAAGGGGGACTCGTGGGTACCCATAGAACCCATTTACATTCACATATCTGGAGGTCAGAGGACAAGGGACCCCCATTGAAAACAGTTTTTCCTCGCCAAAATTCAGCATAAATTCATAGTGATTTTACATGGTTGGTACCAATGGATTCCTTAGGTTTTCTAGTTTCATAGGATACCAGTATCTTCAAAATTGTTGAAGATACTGGTATCCTATGAAAATAGAAACATTACATGTAATGTTCCTATCATATTAACATTGACAGCCCTAGTATATATGTGTGCGTGCCGAATCTTCTGTTAAAACACTCAGCTTCTGTGATCTATGAATTCCATGTACAGTGCATTATTTCATCATAAATTATGTGTGAATTGGCGTGTTTCAGCACAAGACTGTGATTTCCTGTAGCTGATTATGAGCTGCTGTAAGCCCGTGTTGCTAAAGCATTCAGCTTGAATGATAAGCACTTAACTCTTTATGAAAACAGCTAATATCGTGTATCACCCAAGATTAATGAATACTTTCCCTCCTATCACAATACCCGTTCAATATTCCAATTAGGAAGAAAAATGTTTAAAGATTCACCATGTAAGAACATGCTGAGATTTTACTTTGAAGTGTGTTGTCATTTATGTTCCTGAGGCTTACCTTTCATTACTGTAGCAGGTATTTTATTGTTATTTATAAAAGAGTCATAACTGTGTATTTCAGCAGTGACAAGTCTTAAACAGCTTTTGTAATTTTATTATTTTGTGTTAAGGTGACTTTTGTATGACTTTCTTCTTTTTTTTTTTTTTACTAGAATTAAAACATCTTAATTTGTGAACTTAGTTTTGTCTTTACGTTTCAGGCTGATGCATCAAATTATTGATCCCATCCATAAATCCATCCATCTGCAACCGCTTATCTTGTTAGGGATCACGGGAGGGCTGGAGCCGATCCCAGCTGGCATTGGGTGAAGGCGGGGTTCACCCTGGACAGGTCGCCAGTCCATCGCAGGGCACATAGAGACAGACAACCATTCACTCTCACATTCACACCTACGAGCCATTTAGAGTCATCAATTAACCTGCATGTCTTTGGACTGTGGGAGGAAGCCGGAGCACTTGGAGAAAACCCACATGGGGAGAACATGAAAACTCCACACAGAAGGGCCCCAAGCTGCATTCAAATCTGCGACCCTTGCTGTGAGGTGACAGTGCTAACCACTGCACCACCTTTTTGGACTTTTTTTTTTTTTTTTCTTTAGTGTGAGCGTTTCCATTTTTTTCTGCAGTAAGTGTGGAGCAAAAACAAGTATCATCACCTGGGTCCTCCTGAGGACGCAGCACTAAAACTTGGCATGCGTGTGTACGCTTGTACAGCTATCATTGCGAGGACCAGTTTGAATTTTAGACCTTCAGAGTGAGGACATTTTTGGAAAGTGAGGACATTTTGGCCGGTCCTCACTTTCAGACTGACCTTCAAAGACCTTTTTGAGGGTTCAAACTTGGTTTTAAGGTCCAGGTTAGAATTAGGTTTAGGTTAGGGTTCGGGTAAGCGCTGGGGTCAGGCATTTAGTTGTGATGGTTAGGGGCTAGGGAATGCATTATGTTAGTTAGTGTCCTCACAAAGATGGTGTGTGTGTGTGTGTGTGTGTGTGTGTGTGTGTGTGTGTGTGTGTGTGTGTGTGTGTGTGTGTGTGTGTGTGTGTGTGTGTGTGTGTGTGTGTGTGTGTGTGTGTGTGTGTGTGTGTCAGACAGGCTTCAAAAATAATACTTAAAGTGCTTTATACACTAGATGGCGCTATGTGGTAACATCCAGCGTGTCCAGGAGTTGCTTCACCTAAGAGAGACTTTCTTTTTTTTCATTTTGGACAGCAGCCACCCATCACATGAAAACCTCAGAGTATTTATGTTTTTAATTATCCCAGCATACTTACTTCAACATGCTGTTTACTTAACGCTCCTCTGAGAGCGGAGCTTTCTAGGCTCTTTGCGTTAACGTAACCTTTCTAGAACATATACAACTCTTTTGGGTATTTTTTGTTTAATATTATAATTCTGAAAATGGAAATCATTGCAAACTGTAGATATCTGCAGTGATATTGAATTTGCTTATCGATCTTCATATTTATCTCTTCCCTGATGTGTTCCCATAAGATGATATGGGAATTAACCATCTGTGCAGCACAGTATAAACAGGCCCACTTATTGGTGCGTTTAATAAACCAAGATTTCATAGCATCCCGGTGGATCATGTTTAAGCCTAGTATGAAAACATGATCCTTGTTGTTGTTGGTGGTGAATGCAGCTGGAGTCCTCTCCCATAAACACGCGGACTTCAGTAAGTTGAGGTGATTAAAAGCCTCTGTCATTATTCTTTCACTCGTTAAGACGGCCTCTCGGATTTCAAGTGTCTCCTTTTACACTCCGGAGCCGCCACATTCATCATGGGACTGGGCTGAAGTTTTATTGCCGCCGCTCGAGTGTGGGATGGACTCAGAGGGCAACTAGCCCCAATACACTTTCTCAAGGGAGGAGAACAAAAAAGAGAAAAGAAAAATGCGAGTGGGAGCATGAGTCGAGCTCTGTTCATTTTTGACACATTTTCATCCAGTGGAAACTCCGGGTTATCCCTCGACGTTATGGGCGTACCTATGTGTTTCTGCATCACAGAGAAGTAAGGTGAGGGACGGGGTCACAGCTCCATAAATACGTGGTGAGGCAGAGGTTTTGGATGGACCCTGGAGGAGTAAATACTGCTGGAGGAGGCGCGCACACTGCTGGAGAGGAGCGGCGACTTTTCTGCAAGCTGATACCTCATCTGTAGTTCGGGCTGACTGGTGAAAAGCCTCCTCAGTTACCACCGTGAAAGCTGCGGTGCCTCTGGCTAATATGGGAAGTCTATGATTCCGTATTGGCAGAGATATAAATGATTTTATTTCTCTCACAGAGTGCGATGTAAGTTCAGCCTCACGTCACAAACTTGTCAAGATGACAGCGCTGATCCGTGCAGTACTCGGACTTGCGTGGAGCTGCTTGAGCTTTCTGTCGTGCGCTCATTGCGGGTTAAGTGACAACCATGTGCACTCCAGTTTTATTTACAGGAGGTTGCGCAACCACGAGCGCAGGGAGATCCAGAGAGAGATCCTCTCCATCCTGGGCCTGCCGCACCGTCCGAGGCCCTTCTCTCCCGGGAAACAGGCGTCCTCCGCGCCGCTCTTCATGCTCGACCTGTACAACGCCATGGCCGTGGAGGAGGAGGAGGAGGTGCAGCAGCAGGGCGCGGGGAAGAGCTTCAGTGCCAAGGCTCAAGGGCACTCCAGGAAAGGTTACTACAGCCCGCAGCATGCCGGCTACTCCCGGGTGGCGCAGCCTTACCGAGCGGCCCCTCTGCTAGGCCACAGCCCCGCACTCACCACGGCGCACGACACCAACTTCCTCAATGATGCAGACATGGTTATGAGTTTTGTCAATTTAGGTAAGTGGCACTAAATTTCTCACCAGGGTTCCCCAAATCAATATTAATCGAAATAACAAAGCAGGCCAGGTTTCAATGTTGTTTAAAGAGATGGGAAAGTTTTAAAAACTCATCTCCAGCTCATGTTTCTCTTCATCTTTATTCCCTCCACTGCGAAGGAAATCATTATGATATAATAAGGATTTGTCCTGAGTGTACTTTCATGATGAGAAGCTTAATATTTTGTACAATAACTGCAATTTTTATTCAATCAACTGTAGACAACAAACTAAGACAATGCAGCATTAAAGCCCCATTCATGTATTTTAAGAGTTAGTTCTTTCATTAATATATTTCTTAGCCTATTATGTTACTATCAGCACATGCAGTTGATTAATTTTGCCAAATAATTTGTCGCATTTTCTTTAAATAATCTTAGCTATTTTGTCCTATTAAAACATCTTTAAAAATGTTTACAATATATAAAATAATAATAAAAACACTGAAAAAATGTACTGGCCATTCAAGAAAAGTTCTTCTTCTCACTCCTTATTTTTTTAAAATCTAAATCTAAATGTGAATATATTTCAGACAGTCAGCTCAGTTGCTATAGCCTTGTGTGAAATATTCAGTATTTAACAGAATTAGGCCCAACATTTTGACCTTTTCCCAATTTGTGCTGCTTTCCATTAAAAAAGCAGCTGATCTGTATAATGATTGTGTTTGTTCAGTAGCAGCGACCCTTAACCCAGCAGTTCAGAGCGCCTTATCAGATGACTGTCTGACCTTGAGAAAATTGGTCTAAATTATTTCCTGTTGTTAAAAGGGGAGTGATATTGACTGATGCCTTTAATTCTTGGTGCTCTGTCTTTAAGAGGAAGCAGTGCAGTAGCTCTGTTCTTCATATTTGCACAGCATTTATTGTTCTTTAATGATGTTAAAATATTGAGCATGGAGAGTTACTCATGAAATGTGACACAACATTGCAGAATCCCAAATTCAAGATAAAAAATAAGCCATAAATAATGTTGGTATTGTGGCATTACATATTTTATTTCCTTAATATATAGAGCAAAAACATGTGAAAGTTGCTTGGAAGTATAATCCCTCACCTTGGCCTGAGCCCATCTGTTTCCACTTACCACTATAGCAGGGCATGTACACTGTCAGCCTTGAAAGCTCTGCTCTCGTTCTGGGGACTGTCAGTGAAGTGTTCAATGGGGCTCTGTCTTTATTACAGTACACTCAAATATAGCTGCTGACCTCAACTGTTTTAGAAACGTCTATGTGGCATTTCACGCAGTTTAATAAGCCCATTTAAACTTTCAGTGTATAAATAAGAAATCAGCAAGAGGAGTGAAGATGAAACTTCTTGTTAAAAAATATGAATACTGCTGGTAGATCAAGCTGAAACCAATTAATATGCGACACATCGAGAATGCACGCAGCTCCACCTCACCAGACAGTGAAGTCATTATTATTTAGTCTTTATTTTAGAGTTAAATGCCCTCAGTGGCACTTCTGCTTCAGATTACTGCCCACGGCTAATATAGTGGAACATGCTCAGTTGGTAAAAGTCAGCCCTGACCTCTGACCTGTTTGTGCTAAGTAACCGCAGGCGTTCTCTCTCGATAAAACATCAGGGAAATGCACTGCATGATATCACTACGGGTGTCAGAAAATACACTGACCTCAGCCACATGCCACTTTTCTGCTGCTGGAAAGGGGTGTGAGATGGTTAGCGGTTAAGTTAGTAGCATCAAAGCATCTTTTGTCAGCATGTTTATTATTAAAGTCATTGAACAGCTTTGTTTTATCTAGAAAATACATGTACCTCCTTCAAAAACTCAAGCTGCACTTGTCTGATGTTTATTTCCAGGTAGCAAAACATAAAATAATCATGCTATAAGTTTTTTAAATTTACAAAAATGGCAGAAAATGATATCCTATGTTACTCATTATATTAGAAATATTTAGTTTTAACAGGTTAAGGGTCATTAAACACTCTTAGTGCTTTGTAGGAAACCTACAGGAGGTCAGCATGAGGTCAGAAATGAGGTCAGAGTAGACGCTCACATGACGTTGAAGAATCCTGTCTGGTCTTTTCTCTCACATGAGGAGCAGACGAAAGTGTCTTTAATTGAAATCAGCCTGTTTTTCTTAACTGACAGCCCATTCATCATGGTCAGAGAATGCAGTTAGGCACACAGTAGAGGGCCTGTCTGGGAACTGCTACCTGTATTCAGTTGACTGATTTAATGAACTGGAAAGTGCTTTTGTTGGTAGTCAAAATGTTTGGATTGGACCTGGAATGTAAAAGAAGATGTGATAAATTACTCTTTTTCTGTGCGTTAATACTGGCGTATTTTCTCTCTTTAGAGCAACGCACTCAGCGGTTCAGGAGTTGAAGTCATATTTCTTGATCAGTGTGCACCGTACTGCCAGTATAAATGAAATTCATCATAAAATATTTCCTTTCCCAGTGGAGAAAGATAAAGATTTTTCTCACCAACGAAGACACTACAAGGAGTTCCGGTTTGATCTGACTCAGATCCCGGATGGAGAGGCCGTGACTGCGGCAGAGTTTCGGATCTATAAGGACCGCAGTCACGCCCGCTACGACAATGTTACTCTGAAGGTTACCATATATCAAGTCATCAAGGAATATCAAAACAAGTAAGTACCTAATCACACAAAACCAAATGGTAAAGATAGTGGTGGATTGTAACTATGTAGATTTAGCCAAGTACTGTACCTAAGTACAGTTTTAAGGTGCTTGCACTTTAAATGAAGCACTCCAAACAAATTCTGATACAAA
Source organism: Pterois miles (assembly GCA_947000775.1). Taxonomy (NCBI): domain Eukaryota; kingdom Metazoa; phylum Chordata; class Actinopteri; order Perciformes; family Scorpaenidae; genus Pterois; species Pterois miles. Next base: position 12,770,243 of record CAMQGK010000341.1, read on the forward strand.
TATTGTATTTTTTACAGAAGACAGAAGTAGTAGAAGATTTTACATACAAAACATATGACCAGCTTCCAAAAAAATATGATTTTTATGGATTAAACTACCAACATGTAAAATGGGTCAAATTAGCTCCACCAAAACATTAAACTGCTACTTTCTAATCAGAAATTTTGGTCTAGTAACACTAACAGGGGCCAGATGAGTATTTTTACCCCATACAGTTACCTTATTCACAGTTAAAAAGGCAAACAGTCCAACAGCTATTGTCTTGCACAGTTAAAACTTTCCACAGAACGCCCTTCTATCTCCAACTCTGCTCTCCTTCATTCGCACCATGTCTGCCTTACAAATATAGTTCTCGGATAAAGAGGAGTCCATTAGCAAGTTGGCCACTTACGAAGCTTGGAAGGTCCATCAGTTATCACTCGTCTTGTGTTGCCTGCCAAGCTGGCCGCGTCCCAGATGAAACCATGAGGGCCCACAATAGGGGGGAAGGGGCTCCCTCGGGTGCTCCCGTGGTCACTGTTATGCCCACCACCTGCCTGTCTTAACAATATTCCGGAAGTTTAAACCATGACATAGCTGAATACACAAGGGTGTACTTAAAAGTGGGCCCACATTTGCTTGCCAAAAATGTGTGTGGGTGATTGAAGGGGAGATATGGCCCTCCTGGGCTTTGAAAAGGGCCAAGTCAATGGACTCTGCCATCTTAAAGGGGAAGACTGCTCAGTCTAAGTTTTCACACACATTTTCACAGGGAATAGTGTTTTAGTTAGCGCTCACAAAGGAGAACAATTATTTCCCAGTGCAAGAAGTCTGAGAAACAATATTGGAGTACGTGGTTCGCTCTAATTTTTCCTCAGTTTAGTAAAGCAACAATGAAATTATATCACATGAGTATTATTACTTTATAAGTAATAATACTTTTTTTTTTCTACACAAATTGATCACTACCAATGATTTTCACTTGGTTATTTCTACAAAATCCACTTGTGCACCAAGTTAAAGAGGACATATTATGTTCATTTTTCAGATGCATACTCGTATTCTGGGTCTTTAGTAGAACAAGTTTACATATTTTAATGTTCTTTACTTTTCTCATACCGGCTGTGCTGCAGCATCTCTTTTCACCCTCCGTCTGAAACGATCCATTTGAGCCTGAAAAGCCCAGTCTGCTCTCCTCTGGTCAGCTGGCCCACTCTATTGTGACTGGTCAACAGAACCAAACTCTTCTTGGTTCGAAACTCTGCTCCAGATCTGCTCTAACTAGCTTTGTTTGAGACCGTGCCGAACTAGCCGCTAGACAGGGATTATGCAAATGTGTTACTTGGTGACATAACCATGTTACAGAAGAAAAGGTGAGACTTCAACAAGGCGGTTCAGGCAGTTCAGGAGCAGTGTATCTGTGGAAGAGAGTAACTCCCTTTGACGTGGGCTTTGGGCTTTGTAACTCTACAGACCTATTACATGCACAAAAACTATATAACACTAAAGAAAACAGAAAAAGCACAAAAGCATAATAGGTCCTCTTTAAGTAGTGGTCAATTTAGCAGTTGGTAAGGGGGTTTAAGTAGCAAATTAAATCCACTCTGCTGGGGCATCTTAAGGGTTTAAGATAGTGACCATGTACAGTAATAGCAATGTCCCCTGTTTAAGTCCAGCCAGGGACCCTCTCTCATCACTTCCTGTCAACAGTACTTTAAAAATAACTTTGTTAGGCTTACGTAAAGGATGGAGTAAATGTTAAATACAATAAATTATTACTACTAGCTGGAAATTGAACTCAAGATGCTTTTTTCTAAACAAACAAAGTTGTGTTTACACTCTCTTTCTCACCAAAACACATTGTGTGTGTGTGTATAATTGCGGTCTAATGAAAGTGCTGAATGCATTTCCTTTCTTTTAAACCATTTGCAGAGCAGATTTTTGTCAGAATGTGAAACCTACAGTGTTTGCATGCATGTTTTCCTCATACACATTGCAAAAAATTTCGGTGCTTTATTGCCGCTAACTGTCAATCGGGGAACCGTCGTCCTTGAGCGCATGAATGGAACAAAACAAGGACTTCTTTAAAAACATATTGCTTCATAAATCTGCAGCATTAGTGGTCAAAAACTCCACAGGGTACCTTTAAAGTCAGACAGCTACGCACCACCCTGACCTCCTCTCACTCCACTATATCAACGTCACACTACGTCCTGCACTGCCAATGAACTCTGGCTACTGAACGTAAAGTGCTAATGGACAATAGTGGCACATGAACGTAATTTGCAGGAGACAGACTTGTCTGAAAAATTGAAGTGACCTCCGTCTCTGGTATTCACTCACTTCTTCTATCCAACTCACTTTCAGTGGAACAGTACATCCAGTAATCACAGATGAAGGGGCAGGATAAGGATTTTCCTCTTGGATATGGCTATGGGAGTGGTGAATTCTTACCTACACAGGCTAAATTATCACAGGATATGAGCTTAATACCGTACATTTCAAAGAGGAAGTTCACCAGCATGTCACTCATAACGACTGGAATTCCACATGAGGTTTGAGTTTTATTACACCTGTAATAAACACATGAATAATTCCTGAACTATTGGGGGAAATCTTGGTTTTTCTCCGCCCGGCACCACGTAACCACAAAAACTGAACAGGCGCAGCCTTATCCGATCTGCCACTTGAAAGCAATCCAATGCAAATTGCGAAGCGGGGGCTTTTTCAACTTCGGGTTGATTGATGCCTTATGTTAAAAATACATAAGGGCTGATATACATGATTCATAACTCCTGAAATGTTTTGCCCTTCAAATAGCTGAAATCCTGGCACGCGTTGTACCACACAACTCTGCAGCTTATTATAAGTCACAGCTTCTTTAACAAATGTTTTTTTTTTTTATCTACAGTACAAAGCTGGCACACAAAAATGACCAAATTACTCTTACACACCAAATCACCGGTTTTCAATAATGAAGGCCTTTTTGGAGCAGAAAGGATGAAGAGATGGAGAAACTACAATAAAACTGTAATAAAAGCCACTCAGATTTTTGGCTCCTGCTGCGGAGTTTTGGACTGAAGCATCCATTTGTGATCAGTCAGTGATACCTCGTTTATCTGTTCCACTCTAACTGGTTACGACTTCTTGGACCCAGTTTAAATGCCCTCAAAGAAACATATGGTTTCCTCTTTGTGTCTCATTAAAGCTAAAGGTGCACAGACAGTTTGTATTTGCTCTAGAGTTTAACGAAATGTAGCAGACACTGAGGTTGTTGTTTTCTCTAACCTTCAGCGATGCAGAGACGTTCTTGCTCGACTCCAAAAAGGTGCAGGCGTCCGACGGAGGCTGGCTAGTGTTTGACATCACGACCACCAGTAACCACTGGGTGATGAACCCACAGCAGAACTTGGGCCTGCAGCTTTGTGTGGAGACTGTAGACGGCAAGTGAAGTTCAGTTTTTCTTTCTATGAATTTGCTCTTGTACTTAACTCATCGCTCGTAACGTAACTCTTGGAATCTAGAAACGGTCAAGAAGTTAAGGAAGTTTAAGACAATCCACATCTGCATTTGATAAAAAAAAATAATGTTTTCATTGACTTCAGAACAAATGTGACTTGTATATTTGACAATATGTGGATTATTTGATTACTTATCAATAAATGTAATGTATCCAATAAATCTAATGAATGATTTGACTTAGTAGTTGCAAAGATACTGGTCTTACCTTGTAAGCAGTCATAAAATTACACAAAATTATATTTACATTCTGGTTTGTCAAAGGCCGAAGTATCAACATAAAATCTGCTGGAATCATTGGGAGGAACGGGCCCCAGTCCAAACAGCCTTTCCTGGTTGCTTTCTTCAAGGCCAGTGGGGTGTTGCTTCGTTCTGTCAGAGCTGCTGGTGGGAAGAAGAAGAACCACAATCGCAATAAATCTACTAACCAACAAGAATCATCTAGGGCACCAAAAACTGGAGGTATGTGCACTTTTATAATGTAGTTTAGAGGCTACGATTTCTTTAATCTTGTACACATCCAATCTCTTACTTATATACATTTATCCTTTTACCCTACTAATGAACTGTCCATCCATTAGACAGACTGAACGACTTCATTTCCAGCAGTAAGGTATTTCTACAATTACTGGGCAGATTGCACACTGATGTGGTAAAAAAAACACCTGTAACTCTTAACTTAATGGAACATCCATTGTTTTTTAATAGTATTTAACATTTAGCACAATAATGATGTGATTAACAGAGCCTAATCTAGGCTGATGTAGTCTGTATTTATGGACTGCATATATGGATTTCTAGTGCATTTATTCAGAAGCTTCATAGACTTCTATACCACTGTTGTGCAAACAAAAATATATAAACATTCAGTGCTTTTTGTTATGATTAACAACCTTTTTTTCCAGATTACAACACAAGCGAGCAGAAGCAAGCCTGCAAGAAGCACGAACTTTACGTCAGTTTTCGAGATTTGGGCTGGCAGGTAAGACAAAATTATTTCATATCATAAAACATTCAACGCTAACAAATGGTTTCAACACAATGAACAATACGTTTTTTAAATTATGTCATAAAGGAAGCTCATTTCTTTTTTGCCAAGGATTGGATCATCGCACCTGAGGGCTACGCTGCTTTTTACTGTGATGGTGAATGCTCTTTTCCACTCAACGCACACATGAATGCAACAAATCACGCAATTGTGCAAACCCTGGTAAGTGTTCTTTAGAGTGCACTGCATACGTGTATCGCAATAAAAGTCGTGTTATGAGCTACAATAATGTTCTCAGCAGGTATAATTCATTTGAAACTCACTGCTGTTGCACCTCTTTTAAACCTACTCCATGCTCTCATTTATAGGTCCACTTAATGTTTCCTGACAATGTGCCAAAGCCATGCTGCGCCCCGACCAAGCTCAACGCAATATCAGTGCTTTACTTTGATGACAGCTCAAACGTTATCCTCAAGAAATATAGAAATATGGTAGTTAGGTCATGTGGTTGCCATTAGCGGCCAGGCTAACTTTAATTTATGCTATCTGGTATGGGAACCGCTGGAAAACACATCTGCTGCAGGTGTGATGTGATGTACAGTATTATGTATATAAAGTTTTATTACCTAATTTATTTTCTTTTTTAAAAAAAATAGCACTGAATATTGTGATATTTAAATGATTAGGACAAAATGATTTTTACTTTACGTCAGTTATCAGTTAACTTTTGTGTCCATTGGCATATACTCCCTCTTAGTTATGTCTGTATGATAACTTTTATGAGTTAACTATTCACTGGAGTCATCACGATGCATAAGATCACTTCCCCTTCTGCTTGTTTTTCCTCTTGAAAAATGTGCTTCTGCTACAAATGATCACTGAGCTAGAATTACACAGTATGTGATTTTTTTTTTCTTCAACACTAATTTGTGTCTCTTAGTTTGTCGCATAGACTGTATATAAAGATGGATGACGTGACAGCTCCCCAAAAGTGAAGCCAATACATCTTGGTGCCTCCTGGTGGCTGGCTGCACTATAGGTCATAAGTCCCGCCCTTTCCATGTTAGCGGATTGAACATGGGCCAAACTAAAGAGTCAAGGTACACCTCAAATAACTTCGTCCTAAAGATGTTTCTGTCATTTTAGGTAGTTCTTATCCCGCTGATGTATTTTAAGTGTTTAAAGAGAGTTTGGTTTTAATTAGTTACTTGATGCGATAAAAAGGGGGTGAGACATCATGGTTAACAGCTGTGATTGACAGCTGCTCTGAGGGATGTAATCGTGAAGCCAGAAGCTCGGAAAAACGATGAGATGAGATGTAACTTTAACTTTCCATAACCGTCACAGGTCTGTGTAATAATGAACATAAATGTAGTTATAGAGATATTAAGGTTAGTTGTTGTGTCTTTCTAGCTAAACAGTTACCGTGGTGTTAACGTAGCAGCTAGGTGGCACATGCTAACAAGCTATGGCTGTGTTTGGCTTCTGATTGGCTCAGGCGGTGTGTTGGCGGGACCTTGATACAGTGGTTCCAACCCTCCTATCACTACTATGCAAACTCTGGCTCCAAATTACGTCAAATCTCAAGATAGCAGCTCCTGTATCTGGGATATTTTGGCTTTACTGTTGTGCTGGGACACACATTGTCCATCTGCATATACAGTTTATGGTTTGACTCCATTATGGACCCACAATTATGAATGACTGATACTGTACATGCAGAATAATGTAGCATCACAAGTTAATGTGACAAGCAACGGAGACTGCAAGGTGATGCCATTAGTGCTAATATCACAACTTCCACAGGCTGTTGGAAATAATGTAAATCAAACGGGATCACTGGGGAGAAAAACATAGTGAGTGTTCTCTAATGTAAACCAAACTGCCTAAAGCTATTTTCAAGCTGCCACTGTCTTTCAGCACTGATATGGTTTCACCTTTTCCACGCCAGCTTTTTTTTTTTGTTGTTTTTCATAGGAGAGTGTGTTCACAGAGGGGGATTATGTCAGTCTGGAATGAAACTCTTACAATGTTGAGTGTTCGCTTATGAATGCTTTACAGTTTATCTCATTTTTTAAACAATGTTTATGTAAATCTCTTTCATAAACACAGTTTTCTCATTCCTCTGCAAACACCTTTGCTTCACACTAATTCTGTCTTATGTTTGGGGAAAGAATATCTTAATGTAGAGTGTTGTGTATTTTAATAAATGTACCACTTGAAAACACTCATCTTTTGTGTCGTCTTTGCTTGACCTAACAGCTTTTCTTGCTCCATTAATCACCCTAAAATATATGCAGAAATGCATTTAATCTTGGAGCCTTTTTCCCCCGTCACCAGCTGCAACTCCTCCAGCCTTTCCAAATTCGAGTTGTCCTTTTGTATTTCTGCGGATGTTTTACACACTGTTGCCGGACTACCGTCTCAGATTTATAAATGTTTGACAAGTATGATATAAACTAGGGGTCCACCCACAGAGCCTGCTGACATGCTCTTGGGGAGTGGTAATGCTGGTGGTACAGTGCGAGCGGTGCTGTGACCTAGACGGCCCAAAAGGGTGATTATCATGAGGCTGCCAGCAGAGAAAGGTATATCATTTTTTAAGCAATCTCTTCCTGATTATGGGGAAAGATACCATCCATCACATGATTTACGTGGCGCGTATGGCACACCTCTGTACACTCATACGTTGCCATCTGCTCAGAAGCTAAGATTCACCCCTGGAAACAAAGTGGAGACCATAAACTAAAATGAGCAAGCATTTCCTGCTTATTCAGGATAAGAAGAATTTCCAGAAAAAGTGCAAGCAAACATGTTATTTCCAGAGAAGTACTCTGGTTACACAGGGATTTTCAATGGTCTTGGAAATCTATGGATTAGGTTAAGGATTAATATTTATTTACACAACTGTGTTGACCTTCGCTGAACACAGGATATGTACTGTTGCACTTTTTCTCCCCCCCTACCCTCCCACTTCTATAACATTTTTTTTTCTCTGACATGGCAGAACATTGACTGACTGTATTTCACTTAATTAAAAGCAGTGGCCGGCCTGCCCAGATGTTATGTGGGCTCCATCTAAAAGGAGTGTTGACATTCAGTGAATAGAGGAGGCCACCTGCTAACTTAACTCTTGGCTTGAGGGGTGATTTGCATTCCTGCGGCCTGTTGCCTGGCATGATTACTCCTAGCACTTCACAATCCCATCTACTGTTTAATATCGTGGATTCTTTCCAATTCGGCCACATTTCTTCCCTTTCTGTTACGCAGGAGCTGCTATGAATGAGCTCCTATTTAAGTTCTCCGAAACTACACAGCCGTCTCAACAGCAACCTCTTGACCACATGAAAGGAAAGGGTAACAATTGCCATACTCAGGGGCAGATTAATATAGTGGCCCCTTCTCCTCTGAGACCCCCGTGGTCACAAACCGGCGGCAGTGAGTCAGAGGTGCCTTGACATTCATCAGATCAGCACTTCCACTTCTGAAACATGCTGGAAAAAGGTCACAACCCACTGAAGCCCACTTTTCATGTTTCATGAGAATTATTCACAAATCATGCTTTCGGGCTTATTGTGTATGTCACAACATGCTGTTGGCTTCGCATAATGTCAGGATGTGTTTCCAGTGCTGATATTAAGATTTCTTTTCTACCACAAACATGTTTATTCTCTCAACCTGATCGAGAAAACAGACATGTCCATGTGAAGCGGCTGTTAGGAACATGTTCTTTAGTTCAGCAAAATGTGATATATTTAGTGAGGAAAGATCATCTTGAAGCTCTTAGCAGGCCGGAGCTGGCTGGCTGTCAAAAGTCGCAAATGCTTGATGATTCATGTCATTTTTTGTAACCTAATCTAAACCATCACAAGCACGAAATATGTTGACAAATAATGCAAAACAAAAAGCCGATGGAACGCGCTGCTGAGCTCGTCAGACCACCGGCTTCTCAGAGATGTCCTCACACATTAAATCATAGTCAAATAGTGATTAAAGCTCACTTAGTGGAGTGAGTCTCGCATATTTAACAGTGCTTTAACTTCTAAGATTCAAAGTAACTCAAGATAATTAGCAACAGTTTCTAAGTATGTGAGCAGCCAAGATGGTTTAGAAATACTTTATTTATGGGCAACCAATAATAAAAATTAGGGATGATTCTGACTCAGATAGCTGGATTGAATATCAATAATTGATCTATTCAATTAAATTTTATGTTTTTAAACTACATATACTGTATATTATATACTGGAATTTGAATTCCTTTGTAAGTTTTGACAGTTCAATTGCTCAGATCAGTTGCTGCATTAAAAATGTTTAGACTTGAATTGTAATTCCTGTTAATTTTGGAGATATTTCACCAGGTCTCTGGCATTATGTATTTATTTGTGCCATTTTTGTTTTATAATTTGTAACGCAATGTTTAAGTCAGACCTGATGTTGCCTTACACATAAAAGAACAATCCCAGTCACTCCACACAGAGAGGTATACAACTTATTAATTAATACAATTTTCATCAATTCAAAATGTACCTTAAAAGGGAGATTTGTCAAGTATTTAATGCGCTTATCAACAATAACACAAAACAATAACAAATATTATCCAGAAACCCTCACAGCTGAAAGCTCAACAGACTGCTGTCATTGTGTCAGTGTGCTGACTTGCCCCAAACTGCATGTGATTATCATAAAGTGTAAAGGGGAGACTCGTGGGTACCCAGAGAACCAATTTTCATTCACATATCTTGAGGTCAGATGGCCATGTTAGTTTTTCTTCACCAAAATTTTGTGTAAATTTGGAGCGTTATTTAACCTCCTTTGCAACAAGAATGTATGACACAACGGTACCAATGGGTTTCTTCGTTTTTTAGTTTAATATGAAACCAATTTTTTTTCTCTCAAGTTGTAAAACTGAGCCTTCTACAACCTAAAAATTATGACTGGCATTAATGAGTTAAAGAAATTAGTGGCGTCAAACAAATTTACGTTAATGCATTATTATTGCGTTAACTTCACCAGCCCTCGTACTCGGGCCAAAAAGAAAAAGTCAGATCGGTTCATCCCTTATAAAAACTCCACTTCTTATTTTTCTATGGCAATGACTCCTCTAAACCTCTGCAAGGCTTCCCAGCCTTGCTGAACACTTCCCATGGTGATGTTCATTTTCCTCTAAATGAAAACAATTGTTTATGAAATGAAAATCAAATGTGGTCAGTAGTCCATGAAAAAAAAGCTGGACTTTTACACAAACATGCTCATAAACCGTGAAACTAAACATTTTTTCACAGCCTTAGTGGAGTTTAATATGCCAGTTACTGTAAAAGGACAGTTCTTTTTGACATTAAATATGTCATTAATGTGCTCATTTAGCGGTACAGTCGGCTAATGTAGGCAGGTCAGATGATTGACATGAGGCTTGTTTTTATCACATTTTGGTCAATCTAAGTAGAAAACATAATAATTATTGTTCATTTGGTTTAGTAATACCATGTTTCATTCATTCACCCTCTATTAACCAGGGGTCTTTTTCTTTCTGTGGCTCCAAGTTTATTTTCTCAAAGTGTCACCTTGCAGTCCATCCACAAGGCAAATGAAATTGTATCTAATAAAAATGTTGTGCAGTTTACCTAATTCATCTCCCCACATATGGTTCTCCTTATTTGTGTTCTGTGGGTGGGCTAGGACTTCCATACAGCTCAATCAGTCCCTCTTGAAAAGGGGAGACCATATGGGTCGCATTTTTACATGTTGTTTGGTATGACAAGGCTGCAGCAGGACTGGCGAGGAATGTGTCCCGACAGAGGGAAACACAGAAAATGCCGTTGTGTTTGCTTGTTATTCACATATGCACATTAGCTTCCCCAGCCAGAAAAGAGATGGTTTTGGGTTCTTAGAGTTACACCAGACTGTTTGTGAAGTCGACTGTCACTTCCCATTAGCACTAGAGGTGGCACCTGTGCATTTAAACCTCTTCACCTTAAATCTTGCATATTTAGTCTAGATTTAACACATGCTTTAAAATGTATGGCTGAATGTCATTAAACCAAGTTTAGCTGTGTTTTCCTGAGATGATTTAATAAATAAACTAGAAACATGAATTTAAACCCTTTTCAGGTTTTCTTTTTTTTCTACTGCGTGCAGCATTTGTGAAACATATTTTCCATGAGGATCCACAAAAACATGCAAGTATTTTAATATTCTTTTGAGGATTTGTCTCAGTAGAAATAAAAGCGTCTGACATGATATGCTAACGTCTGCTCTCTTATTTTTGTGCAGGTTAGTTATGTCCTCCTGTCACCCATCTATCGTACAATTTACCCCAAAGAACACATACAATAAAAAAAGTTTAAAGGGAAAATACAAACAAAAGCAGATGCACAGGATATTGACCTGTTTCTGAGGCCAAGGATGTTTTTATCCTGTGCTAATCGTGCTGATTTACTGTATCGCCGGCCTATCAAACTAATGTTTGAAATGCTGCCAAATGTAGGGTACATCAGAAGAACCAGGGCATATCTGTGCACAATTATGAACTACGGAAAGAATAAAGAACAAAAGCAAGACAGAAAAAACACAATTCACTCTATAAAAGGTAAACCATTTCTATTAAAGCCTGCTGCGCCGTTGTTTCCAACAGCGAACAGTGAAAACACTCCAAAAAAAGTCTTTAAATTTAAGGCGCTGACTATGAATTAATCATCAACCCTGTAGTAGCCAAGACAATGTGAGGTATCAGTTGTATTTTTCCATGATTGGAGGATATACTTTGCTCAGCAGAGCTGCAACCAGTCACTGTGTTTTAGTAACCTCTCTGGAGCTGATGAAAGACAATAGCACATCTTCCATCGTTATTTCACTAAACCTATTTGTATGTCCAAATGTCTGAATAATGCTTGGTTTTGTAGGGACTTAAATTGGGTGGATGTCTCGTAAATGTGGATCACGAGGTGCTCAGAATTACGAATGAATATTTAACCTAATATCTGACATTATCTGGAGGTTATTTTTCAGGTATTTTCTGTCTTAACTGCACATTACACTACATGAAGCATCAGGAGAAAGGACAGAGATGTTTTTGTCAGCCGTACAGCATTTCACTCTGGCAGCGCGGGGTCATGTCCTTATCATCTAGTATTTGCTGTGGTTCAATCAAACGTCTTTTTGTTTACCAACTGAAAGCACCAAGTATCGAAAGCTATCAAATGTCTGGTCAGATTCAAAATCTGAACTTCTCCTTTGATTGTACAGTTGAATTAAATCACAATTTCTGCCAATTTTACTAACATTTATCAAGGCAAATTGTTTGGCTGCTTGTGTACAACATTAGAAAACTTTGGGTGTTTTTTTTTTGTTAAATAAAGAGAAATACAAAAAAAAAAAAAAAAAAACATTGCTCTAACAATCATCAGCCCTAGAACAAGATGCTTGTGACTTGTCATTTTCGTGCACCGCCAAGAGAAACACAATGAACAAAACGAGCTCCAATTTAGAAAGCAAATAGAGATGTCAAGAGCCACCACTTAACCCAGTTGGTGTGAATTCTGGCTGTTGTAAATTTTACTGTGAAATTCAATTTCTCCCACCAAGGATCGTGATACACTGAAGGAAATCTCTATACTTTATGATCCAGTCGAAGCCGTAATCCAGCCATGAACTCCTTTGTGGTACAATAGAAAAATGTGCACAGTAATCTGGCTGCTTAGAGACATCCACTTGAATGTGTAGCAGTGAAAAGGTGGTGACAAAAGTGAAGACTGTAGCAGAATAAATGTGTGATATGGTTATATTAACTGGTGAGGATTTACCTTTGTTGCTCACACTCCTTAAATCTAGACTAATATTCATCATTCTGAGCAGCATTACTTTAGGCTACATGCACAGAGCCAGAGAAATTGCATTTTACACATCGGTGCTCGACAAGTCGTGATCATACGTGGACACAACACGCAGGTCAGTGGCTTTTGTGACTGAAAACCACAGGGCGCTCTGTGGTGTGATTACTGTGAGGATAATCTTTAACACACATGCTGTCTCTGAGGGGAGCTGTGGAAAGTTGGCTCACAGCGGCCAGCCTTCCTGAAGAAACTGTAAGGTAGGCTGCTATTTTTATCAAGGCTTTACATTTTATTTGAAAAAAAAGAGAGTCATGTGGTCATTTTTTCTCTTGGTACATAGTTGAATATAATGAAAATGAGAAGGAGTGGTGCTGCCTTTCCTTCCGCAAGAGCCAGATTATTTATATATGTTCATTCTTTGCTCTGCAGCATGATTCAGGTTCCACTATACACCATCAAGTGGTCTGTTTCTGTAGGACTGGGTGTAATTATTCCAACTACAAACCCCTCCATCTTCCCTGGGTATGAAAGACTATGTCATCATGATTATTGCTTTCAGGGTGACGATCACATGCTATACGCTCAGCATCAAGACTCTCTTATTGTTACAGTCCAGTTAAATCCATGATGTAGAAATTGAAGACGGATGGAGGATGAAAATTGATTTAATCTGGTTCCTGTTTTCTTTCTCCCACTTTGTTTTCAGTGTATATCTGAGAGCTTAAAACCTCTTTCATGCCCTGCCGAAACCTGTACTCCATAAAGAACTGTTTTTCACATCTGCTTCTTTCTTTGTGCAAAAAAAAGAGAGAATAGTCTCTTTCTTTTATACGCAACTTTTTCCATCCAGAAACACGTTGTGACATTTGCGCCGTTTGATTTTTATTTAATATTTCGAGGCATTCATCATGTGCTTGGTCTCCGAGATCCTCATGTGTAAAATATATTGTTCTCCTGGGACCGCTTACAAACTAGCGCAGAGACATCCTTTTTCCTGCTAAGGCGGATCTGTTTGCCTAATCTACACAAACGTTAAGAGTAGTGTCCCTTTACAGAGTCTGAACTAGTAGGACACATCTTTCAGGTTTGTGCAGTTGTTTTATTTGTTAGTAGCCTGATTATTAGACTGAATTGCCATTTTGCTTCCACTTTATTTACTCTGAACAAACAAACATGTGGGCAGTGATTACCGGAACTAGGCCCATTTGTTAATGCTGCTATAATACACAAAATCCATTTGATTTGATTGCCAAATGCCAAAATCCTCCATCCTTTGTACAAATAAATTTACATCAAAAGTGTTTGAACTCATGAATGTAAAGTAAAACCAATTACATTACAAGATTTTTTTGATAATCGTATAAATGTATTAATGACAGAAAAAAGTTATAATTGATGTTTCACATATCACTGTTAGATTGAAACTACAGCCAACTTCACATATTTCTCTAAAATCTAGCAAAAATTGCTATTTTTCCCTGTTCTTACTGATGTCAGATGACCTGTTCTATAGTCCTATTTTTTTCAAAAATGTGAAATCTTCCTCCACATCCATACCATCTTTGACTTTTAAGTTTCCACTCACCTGCATTACATTGTCTCTTAAAAGCAGGAAAACCCCTGAAGGCCAGTTCTTTAAAGTGACCCTCTGCAGCTGGTATTTGTCAAGATAAACCGTAGCTGCCGAGTTTCCCTGAAAGTAGAAATGTTAAAAGGCCAGTTAGGGTTAATCGGTTGATGTAGTTATCACTGACTGAAAAAGAGACATTGTGACAGCAACGTCTTCTAGAGAAGTCATCACTTTTCTGACAATAAACAGCAAATCCAAATGATGAATCACATTTGTTATGGTGGTAATAACAACAGATATTATGAGGAATTGTTATATTTAACTCCCCAACGTATTCAATTAAAAGCTTCTACATACAGTATACTGTACATACCCAATACTGTGTGCTATGGTAGCAGATGTACTATAATTTGCACTAACTTCTGCAGAATGCGGTTTTCATTATTTCCGGGCTCTGACGCATTTAACACACAGATTTATAGACATCTGAAAAGAATTTAAAGGCCAACAAGCCGCTGAAACCATGAAATTACTTCAAATGAATGAATAAATATTTTCAGGAAAATATATCTTCATCAGAAAATCCTTTAGCGGAAATAATGATCAGCACTGATTTGGTTTAATGTAGAAAGGTAAATGAAATTTGTTAAAAATTTAATTTAGACTTCAAAATTCAACCATTAATGCCTGCGGCGCTGTTTTAAGGGGACCATGAATAAGTATTTAGAGGAAATACAAATTTCTTTTAGGGGGTGGCAACTGATAGACATCAACCTTGAAGTCTGCTAGAAAAAAGGCTTTTTCAGGGCTGATCTTGTGAGTCGCCCTCCTCCCCTGAGAGAGAGGTAGAGGTCTCTCATCACAGAGTAGTTTAGCGTGGTGAGATGGTTGAATGCTAGGACTTCATTAAGCCCCTCTATTGTTAACATCTGGGTTCAGAAGAATGGCTCTTTCTCTGGTAAATGTTGCCCTGGCTTAACAAGGGATTTTATTACACCATGCAGTTGACATTGGCAGCAGTGGCACGTCTGGCAATGGAAACCCTTCAACTGTTCAGGTCACAGGAGATCAATCAAAGCAGCCTATTTCCCCGAAGTCTTCCATTCTCACTCGGACAGGGAGTCGAATCTTGTTGTTGAACCAAGATAAAACAGAGAAACATCAACTGTGAGACTTTTTTAGCAAATACTGGTTAAAATGCTCCCATAAAGTCACTCAGTTATTTGCCTGTTAAATAGGGCTGTCAAAGTTAACGCGATAATTTAAAAAAAATGTTTTAAAACTACTTATGTTTTTAACGCAATAATGCAATCGATCTTTCAGAGGTTGTAGCTGGCTTGGTTTAAGAGTTAGAGCAAAAATACTTTATCTTATGAATCCAGAAAACATAATGAATCCATTGGTACCAACCTTGGAGAGAAAAAAACTGGATGGCCATTTTCAAAGGGGTCCCTTGACCTTTGACCTCAAGATATGTCAATGAAAATGTCTCCCCTTTACAGACATGCCCACTTTATGATAATCACATGCAATTTGGGTCAAGTCATAAAAAAGTCATCAAAATGTTGCCTGTTGGGCTTGAGTTTGCCATGTTGTGATTTGAGGATATTTTTTATGCTAGAGGCAGTACCTGTGAGGGTTTCTGGACCATATTTTTCATGTTATGTGTTAATTGATTTTCAGTAATAAATATATACATATGGGCTGCACGGTGGTGCAGTGGTTAGCGCTGTCGCCTCACAGCAAGAGGGTCGCAGGTTCGATTCCAGTTTGGGACTCCTCTGTGTGGAGTTTGTATGTTCTCCCCGTGTAAGCGTGGGTTTTCTCCGGGTACTCCGGCTTCCTCCCACCGTCCAAAGACATGCTGTTTAGTTACTGATCACTCTAAATTGCCCGTAGGTGTGAATGTGAGTGTGAATGGTTGTCTGTCTATATGTTGTCTGTCTATATGTGCTGGCGACCTGTCCAGGGTGAACCCCGCCTTCGCCCAATGCCAGCTGGGATCGGCTCCAGCCCCCCGCGACCCCTAATGGGATAAGCGGTTGACGAATGAATGAATATATACATATGTTTACACAAAGCAGCATATTTGTCCACTCCTATGTTGATAATAGTATTAAATTATTAAATACTTGACAAATCACTCACTCTGACATCTCTCCATTTGATGCATGTATATGGGTCCTGTTTGTGCATGTGTGTGTCCCGGGTCTGCATGTACCGTGTATAAGTAAAAAAAACAACAGAGTGTAAAAATTGAATTTCCCCTAGTGGGACGAATAAAGGACTATCTTCTTCTTCTTCTTCTTCTTCTTAAATCTCCCTTTAAGGTACATTTTAAAAAGATTAAAAAAAAAAAAGAAATGTGTGATTAATCAAACAACCATGCGATTTATCACAATTAAATATTTTAATTGGTTGACAGCACTACCGTTAATATATAATCATTTGGAGCCAAGTTGTACAAACTCTTCTTTCCAAATAGCTTCTCTTCTGTCCCACAAAATGTTTCCACTAGAACTCCCAGTCTTAAGTGTAGCACTAATCTCTCATATCGCTCCATTTGCCATTTTGCTTCCCATCATTTCCTCTCTCTCTCTCTCTCTCTCTCTCTCTCCATCCCCGTCTGTTGCCATCCCCTCCCTGGTACAGTAGGGATGTGGCTGTCATGGCAACTGCTGAATCATCCTCCACAAGCCGTCCTCTCATCCCATCTCCTTATGCAGCCAGGCCCCCCATCGTCGGCAGGCCTCTGCATTAGCATACTGATCAGACGCTTCAATTTGTTATATTAGTTACAGCAGTGTGTGCAGGTCTCGGAGGACACGGAGGAGCAGCAGCAGGGCTGAACAGCAGCAGCCATTCGGATGGGCAACATACCCACTACGGTGAAGCACTGCCTGAGCTCTGAGCAACTGCTCCAGGACTACCCATGGCTGAAACGCTGGCTGCTGGAGGAGAAGGTGGGTGTTGTTTTTCCTTTTTTGTCTCTAATCTGCTGCACATGCTCTGCCACATGACTCTATCATGACCGGAGAGGATGCACTGCAGCATCAGTGCTGTCATCAGCAGCTGGGTGCTGTGCATCCATGTTGCTTATGTAATGGTCCTCTTCAGTGGATATGTTCCTGTACTTTTACATATTACTGTATTTGAAGGATGTATTTCTCTAAATAAGAATGAAGTCTAAATTGACTGTATGTGTAGCACAGTCTCATAATATAATAGATTGTGATATAGGCATGAAATTGCATCTATCTGATTCATGTACATAGACATGAATTTCTCTTTTTTCGTGACTTGCAATAGCACGTGACCCAAGTGCCACTTTTCACTCCAGTCTTTTCAAAGTAAAACTACTCATTTAGGTTCACAAAAAGACTGTGGTTTGGGCTAAAATAACACTGTAACTCAAACCTTCAGTAGCTAACAGTTTTTGGCATCACCGGGCAAAAAGTCCATAATAACCTTTCAGCATTTTGTAATGCAAGCACTCTGAGGGAAAACTAGCCCTCTGCTCCTCATCGGCTCTGCTAGGCTTTAAAAAAAATCTAGCCCATGACGGGAGACTTTGACCAATCACAGGTCATTTCAGAGAGAGAGCGCGATCCTATTGGCTGTGCTCTGGTCATGTGAGCGGTGCTTGGTATTTCCTCAAGAGATCTCAACATGGCTGCCGGATCACGGACTTTCTCATTCTACAGCTAAACAGTACACTACTGGATGACTCTGAAAACATTTGAGGTGAGAAATATGCCGTAACGTAACAGTATTGATTCATATTTGATCAGCGCTGCCTAGTTTGACTGCTCGGAGTTAACTCATGGCTCTCATAGACAGAAGTTGGACAGCAGACTCCAGATCAGCTCTGACTGGTTGTTTTCTTCCAGTCTGTGAATATTGCCGATACCTTTAGTATCACGTGAGGACACAGAGGCACGTGATTTTTGTCAGATTACCTGTCTCATGCGGACTACTGTCAGGATACGTAACTTTTTTATGAAAATAACGTTTTTTAATGGACGAGTCTGAGCTGTTTTCATCAACACCTGCAGGCTTTGTTTTCAATTGTTACCCTCAAAAAACAGAAATCCCACTGTGAAAAATACTACCTTGCAAGTAAAAGCCATGCATTCAAAGTCTTACTCCAAAGCACAAGTATTATAGTCAAAATGTACTTGATGTACCGGTGCAACTATGTTACATTATATAGCTACTGTTGGTTAGTGTAATATGTCAATACATCATATTTTATAAATAAATATTGTGGATTAAACGGTACAAAAGAAGTGTAAAGTAGCATAAAATGAAACTACTGAAGTAACTGAAGTACTTCAACATACCCAGCTTTGTAAAGTAACGTAACTGTAATGTTAGCTTTTTTCAGAGGCTTATGATAAGCTCATTTAGCCACTGGAAACGGTTTAATATTTAGCGGGCTAAAGACGGACATGTCTCTCACAAAATTGTTGAGGTCCTCTGTAATGGGCATTTTGCTCTACTTTTACATATTACTGTGTTTTTAAGGATGCATCTCTCTGTATAGGAAAGGTAGGTTGTGTTTATATTTCTGAACTGAGCGTATGTGATAAAAGATGCAGTTTCGTGTTGTGTATCTCCATAGTAATTTAACAACCCACAGCAGGGGTTTTGTACATTCAAATACTACTCACTGATCACATACTAAGTATTATGTATTAATTCATAGATTTGATATTTATATTGAAGTATCTACACTACAGTACAGTAGCTTTTTTGCCTCGTATAGCTCATTGGTTTAGTTTAGTTTAGTTAGGCCATATCTTCTGTTAGCCTGTTTTGTTTCTCTGCTCTCTAGAGGACACAAATCAATTACACAACATTAGTTTGCAGTTTTTGTCAGCTAGCGCGTTTTTTTAAAATGTCACTAATTTCATTATAACATTTAATATCTGTTGAGGTTTTACATTTAAACTCAACAAGGATTTTTTCTCTAAAATTACGAGGTTTAGACCAGAAAAATACTCAGATCTACAGAATATCGCTTGTGGTTTGTGTGGAGTTACCCTCACCTCCCTCCCAGTTTGTTCTCCTTGTGAGACATATCCAGAGTTTGCATCCTAATGTCATGAGAGGCTTATGTTTTAGTTCTTGGGTTTCACTTGACATCTCTCCATTGTTGCATGTTTGTGCATGTGTGTGTTTCGGGTCTGCATGTACTGTGTATAAGTTAACAACAGAGTGTAAATTGAATTTCCCCTAGTGGGACTAATAAAGGACTATCTTCTTCTTCTTCTTCTTGAGGTAGGCCGTCGTTCATGTTAGAAATAACATGTCCTGGAGCATCCCAGGCCAACAGGATGACTGACTGCTTGTTTTCAGTGTACACGTCTCCTTACTCCCCTCTCTGTTTCTCTTTGATGCTTTTCCAGACCATCACAGGACATGAGTATCCAGAGTTTGTTAAAATAGTTGAAGTTGGGCCCAGAGATGGACTACAAAATGAAAAGGTAAGTTATACACTGTCATTTCAGTCAGGAATCTTATTTATATTGTTAATGCACACCCTTGTTTTGTATAACTATTCATGATCACCCTGGGAAACCCCCATTTTTCATACAGAAAACAATCCATAACATATGGGTTGTGTGCCATAATTGCCAGGAGCATATGTTTCACATTTTCTTTGAAATTGAATAGGAAAGATGACACGGCTTCTGGCTTCATATTCTCTGCTTAGCGTGTCACTGCTTTATCATTTCCTTATTGCTTGCCTGCAGTTTTACAGATTGCACTGGATGCAAGGATAATTTTACTTCCCACAATGTGTCATTATAAGAAATATTGTATATTGTGAGAGATTCAAGTGCAATATTCAGCATGCGAATATAGATAGCAATGCGATTGGCAAGGAGCATAGCAAAATAAAAAAAAAAAATCTGTCAGATGTCTGCTTGTTGTACCTCCCATCATGAGTGGAATCAAATCCAGAAAGAGCAGTTTCAGTTTCATTGTTCCCCAGGAAATTGTTCCAACAGGGGTGAAAATCCAGCTGATAGACATGCTCTCAGGAACAGGCCTGCCTGTGATCGAGGCCACCAGCTTTGTCTCTTCAAAGTGGGTACCGCAGGTAATAACTCTTCTTTGTGCACAGCAAAAGAGTGCTGAGTGATTTATTAGACTCTCCTTCTTGTCTGCATAACTACTGAAGGAAATCTGCTTCTCCTGTAGCATCTTTCTTGGACCCACAGATGCTTTTGGAAAGAATATTTTTAAGATATCCTTCACATAGTCGCCCTGTCATTCCCTGTCATAAATTTTACCGCTATTTACTTCCTGAAAAAGACCAAACAAGAACATGTCACATTTTATTTACAGAGAAATGTGGCATGAAATAATTTATTCTGTCCTTTATGGAACGTCTGCTGCCTACCAGCATGTGAAAACATTTGTGCAGGCTGATGTATTCTCAGGTGATGTTAAAGGTTTGTTTTTCTACATTGTATGTCTCCTCCCCTTCCCCCTTCATGTAGATGGCAGACCACACTGATGTGCTCAGAGGAATCCAGAGAGCGCCTCATGTTCGCTACCCAGTTTTGACGCCTAACATGCAAGGCTTCCAGGATGCTGTAAGCATTCATTTTCAGTTCAGCATGATGATCTCTGCTATAACTATTTTTAACTGTTGGCGCTACACTCTTTTTTTTTCCAAGATAATTCCTGCACTTGCGTAAGTGTGACAGTGTTTCATTCAATTTGGTTTTTCTCTCCTGTTTTAAGGTTGCAGCTGGTGCTACTGAAGTGGCGGTGTTTGGGTCAGCGTCTGAAACCTTCAGTAAAAAGAATATTAACTGCTCTATTGATGAAAGCATGCAGAGGTTTGAGGAAGTCATTAACACTGCCAGAGAGCAACAAATTCCAGTCCGTGGGTTAGTATTCAGGGTATTAATTGTCACTTACCATGAGTGGAAACACATATCTGATGTTTTTTTTTTCCTCCAAATGAAAACATGGTTGAAAATAGTGCAGTTTCTATATGAAGGAGAAAACACTTAATTCAGGAATTATAGTTTTAAGGCAAACTTCCAGATGTTCACCAGGTTATAGTCCAGTAGTAGTCCAGATGGACTTTAAAGCAAACCAAACAGGGTAAGTTACTGAATACAGTTCAGTTGTAACATGTTTTCTTAGAGTATATGAACCTTTCTGTGCAAAAAAAGATGGACACATCAGAACAACAGGGGGTTAGTGTAAACACTGTCACTTTCAAAGTGCCAAATACTGTTTGATAGTTAACAAATGGCATCAAATCACCATCTGGACTAGTACCAAAATGTAATCGCCCATCTGTTCACCAGATCTTGTGTATAAATCTTTTTATATGCCTTGGAGATATCTCACTGACAAAGAGATGAACTGCCAAAATAACAAACAAAAAAACATCAGAATCAAGAGTAATCTTCTTCTTCTCCTCATTTAAACTGAGATAATCCATCTAGCAACAACAGGCAAAAATGAAATATTATGTTTTGATTTCATATAATTCTGTTATTCAGAATACAGAAACCACAATACCAGAATAATCCGCAGCTCGAAGTTCTCCATGTTGCAGTGAATTGCTGCTGCATCCACAGCAGGTGTTGTTCAACAAATGCTATCAGATATTACACAAACACATTACAATTGTCACAAACGTTGTCCACTTTCAGATATGTTTCTTGTGCCCTTGGGTGCCCCCACGAGGGACACATTGAACCTTCCAAAGTCTCTGAGGTGAGATAAACCTTTTACATTCCTATTACTCTTTCATCTTTACTGAAACATTCAGTATAGACAATATTAATGAAATGTTATCACATGGCATTGAAAATACAGGTTTTCTAAACATATATGACAGAAGATTACATTGATTAAGGCTAGTTGTTTTACTGAAAGATTTCCTGTTAATGAGAGGGTTTTACCTTGTTTTTGATATTTTCACTTTAGGTGGCAAAGAGGTTATATGAAATGGGCTGCTACGAGATTTCCTTGGGGGACACCATCGGCGTTGGTACACCAGGCTCCATGTTTAAGATGCTGCAGAGTGTGATGAAGGAGGTGCCCACCAACGCTCTTGCAGTTCACTGCCATGACACTTACGGACAAGCACTGCCCAACATCCTGACCGCACTTCAGGTAAGAACTTATAATGTTTAGTGTGGAGAGTAATCTCAAAACTACAACTACTCAGTGGGCAACTCCGGGTCTGACAAGTGAAGCCAGTGCTGAAGTGCCTTAAAAGTGCATTCTTTCTAATAGCCAGCAGGGGGCGACTCCTCTGGTTGCAAAAAGAAGTCTGATTATATAGAAGTCTATGAGAAAATGAGCCTACGTCTTACTTGATTTATTACCTCAGTAAACATTGTAAACTTGAGTTTATGGTCTCAGTCGCTAGTTTCAAGCCTTCTTCACAACAGCATGATGTTAATTTAAATTATGCTCCCATTTAGAATCAAATAGACCATAAATTTGAGTATGCTTTAGCGTGTGGCTGCCTTGTGATGGACACTTTGTTACCACTGCGTCGTCCAGTCTTGTCTGTGTTTCCATCTTACAACTTTAATCCTTTCTCAGTGTGCTTTAAGTTCTTGAAAGTTAACCATAACCTTTCTGGTCACCTAAAAATGTTGATGCGATTGGTTGATCTAAGCTCCACTAAGCTCCACTTCTGGTTGCAAATAACAAAAATAGCGACGGCCACACTGCCAAACTCATGTCTTCAAAATGGCAGTCCACAAACCAGTAGGTGACATCACACTGACTGACGTCTACTTCTTATATACAGTCTGTGCTACTACTACTAATACTGCTGACCATAATAATGTACGTTATGGTCATTATTTTACTTACTTATTATCACCAATAGCAGAAGAAGTATTGTGTTTAGGTAGTACTGTGGTAGCAGAAGTAGTGGTAAAAAGAGGCTCTTAATATTTCAGTTAAGAATTACTTTTATTATTTTGACAACAAAAATAAGACATTAGCAAATCTTCATTAGCAAAGTTAGATCAATCATCATTCATTTTGCAATGCTGCATCGACTTATTTAACTTTGACCTTCTGCAACTTCATAGTTGTACATTTAAGGAGTTTTATTATGTAAAGGATGATTGTAAAAAACTAAGATGAACACACCCAAAAATGTCCGTTTTAAAATGATTTAAAACTTCAAGGATACACCCCTGAGTGATCTCATTTGCAAGAGGGCCTTTAGACACAAAAGGCAAACATTAATAATGAAACCACCAGAGAACAAGGGTAAATATAATAAGATTAAAAAAAAAAAAAAAAAAAAAAATAGAAACCCTGCACACAAACAAGAGCTAACCCCAAACCCATATTTATAACAATCTATCCATCTTTCTTAAAGACATTGTGGTAATGGTTTACAAGGTGCTGCTCTCTCTGGCACGACTGTGCTGCCTTACTAATCGCTCAAAGCACCTGGCATTTCTGGAAGTTCTTAAATTGAAGGGGAACGGGTCCAAGACTGCTCTGAAAAGCTGGGCGGAGTGACCTGTGAATTCTGGGAAACGCAGAGGAAGGAGCTTGAACGTTCTCAAAACCTGGCAGATGTCAAACAGACGTCTCTGAAAATTAGAGTGAAGGAAAGTCCTGACATCTCTGAAAAAGGAGAAAAGATCACACCACTGAGCAGAATAGCATGAAAAAACATCCTGATCGTTGTGTGAGGGATGTGAAAAAGTGCCAGTACTTTCTCCTGCAGAGGTCTGCAGACAAATACTGGCATGGTTGGAAGAGGAGACCCATTTACCTCAAGAGTTCTCCTCCACAAAAGACAGTAATGTATCATCCTCTAGATCCGCACATCCTCTCATGTTGAATTGTTTGACAGCTTTACTTTCTGCAGTGGCTTGGCAGGGAATCTCTGGGCATCTTCTCCTTCACATGCACATCTCTCTCCCCATGATGGGGCAGAGGAACACTATTGTGGAGAACCACAGGCCAATTATGGATAAATGCCCAGCCGTTACATAAATCAGTGTTCTTACTCATGATGACATGAAGAGGAGCGACCAGATGTGGAATGAAAGTCGAGGTGGTGATTCTTGTTCCAGGATGTCTTTCAACTACCTTAAGTAACTGCCAGCATTGTAGAGATCACACGTCTTTTCTGGGGCTTTAAATCATTATTCCTGCTGGGGATAAGCGTACGCTAAGCTGCTCCCAATGCATCTCTTCGGGCAATTTTCGGAGCAGAAGTTACAGACATTCAAAGACAGCATTTTTTCTTCGTTTTTACACCGAGTACAAGATAAGTAGTGTTTATTTTCCACTGGTATCAGGCAAAAGGAATTTAAATTCTCATCACAATGTTCAGTTAGACTTCAGTTAGCCATTTATTTTGCCCATTTAAGTTTGAAATAGTGATATAATATTAGGGCTGATTAAAATATTTAAGTGCACTTAATCGCATGATTGACCATAGTTAATCACGATTAATGGCAAATAATTCATACATTTTTTTATCTGTTCAAAATGTACCTCAAAGGGAGAATTAGTCAAGTATTTACTGTAATACTATTATGCTGCTTGTAATTGTATGTATACAGTATATTTATTTTTGGAAATCAATTAACAACACAAAACAATGATACATATTGTCCAGAAACCCTCACAGGTTCTGCATTTATTGTAAAAAATATGCTCAGATCATAACATGACAAACTGAAGCCCAAAAAGCAACAACAGCTGTCAGTGTGTCAGTGTGCTGACTTGACTATGACTTGCCCAAAACTGCATGTGATTATCATAAAGTGGGCATGTCTGTAAAGGTGAGACTGTTGGGCACCCAGTGAACCCATTTTCATTCACATATCTTGAGGTCAGAGGTCAAGGGACCCTTTTGAAAAGTTTGGAGTATTATTTATTTTCTATTGGGATTGAGCTAGTATGACATGGTACCAGCAGATACCTTAGGTATTCATTAGGGCTGTCGAAGTTAGAATAATAATGTCTTAACCCAAAATCGTTTTCACGTCATTCTTTTTTTATCGCAATAATGCAATTGATTGCTATCCTGACTCTCAGAGGTTGTAGCATTATCAGTTTTAAAGCTAGAGAGCAGATACTGTTATCATATGAATCTAGAAAACCAAATGAATCCATTGGTACCAACCATGTCATCCTGCGTGAAGGAGGCTAAATAACGCTCCAAACTTACCGGTGCTCTAAATTTTGGCGAATAAGAAGTGTCACGATTCCAAAGGGGTCCCTTGACCTCTGACCTCAAGATATGTGAATGTAAATGGGTTCTATGGGTACCCACCAGTCTCCTCTTCATAGTGAAGTCAGCACACTGACAGCTGTTGTTGCCTGTTGGGCTGCAGTACAGTATTTGTCAGTATTTTGTGTTGGTAATTGATTTCCAATAATAAATATATACTGTACATACATTTAAATGCTTGATAAATCTCCTTTTAAGGTACATTTTGAACAGAAAACAAATGTGTGATTAATTTGATTAATGTCTAGTCATGATTAAATATTTTACTTGATTGACAGCCCTTGTTTTCTTATGCCAGTATCTTCACTCTAGTTTTAAAACTGAGCCCGCTGCAACCTCTGAAAGACTGACTGTGTTGATATGTTTAAGAAATTAGTGGCACTGAAACTAATATAATTTCTGGCTGTCATAATAACATTTAAGAGCTTACACATAACAAGTGTTCATCTAAAAGAAATCTCAAAAATGCCTGCTGACATTCTCCTCTCAAACAAAAACTATTGTAATTTTGAAGTGTAAATGAATGTATCGCTGTCCAAACGGTTATGAAACCGAATGAATCTGAATCTGCCCCGAGCTTTAATGACAATGTGTCAGTTTACGACATTATGAATGTATCCTCTGTTTTGGGTATCGAGAACGCACAAAACAAATGTGTAGGTTACAATGGGACGCACAGAAAAGCAGGAACCATCAGTCAACAAGGAAGAGGGGGCATTAAGAAACATGATCTAAGCCTCCCCACAGAGCAAGATGATTCAAAAACTGCCCGCTGAAAAAAAAAAAACACAGAATCTTAATGAACATAAGATATTTCCAACGGGCCCCTCCATCACAGTGCACATGTGTTGTGGCGAAGAAAAAAAGCACTATTACAGTAATAAACTCTGTTTCTACACAGCTCACAAAAATGTAATTAGGTTGTAAATCCCTGCGGAAGAGCTCTCATCGGGGTGTTTTTTCACCAATGTGCCCGTAGCGAGTGTAAAACTGACATAAATCCAGACATAAAACAGAGGTAACGCAGATATGGCTGTATCAGTTCTCTGGGGCACATTGTCATTGCAGGAGCTCATTGGGGGCTGGGTGGGTCAACAGATGTGAGGGGGGTCAGCACAAAGGCTCACCTATTCAGTGTCTGTTGGACAAAGCCACTGAGAGCTAGGTGGATAGAAGGGCCCTGGGGGGCTCCTAACTCATCTGTCGCTTGGCTGTTGAACTCTCTGACAATGCTACGCTTAAAGGCCAGTGGAAGATGATCCTCTCATTCGCTAGCCGGCGAGCACGTGATGAATGGCGCTTTAGCTGCAGATCCCAAGTCTAGAAACTTTGGTAGCACTTGTAAATAATCTGCTGTGCAGAAAATAATTATGCTTTGTGACTTTTAGTTGAAATAGATTACTGCATAACTACAGTGGTAATGCCATTCATTTACAGTGTCATCCAACTGGAAACATTAAATTAAGGGTTGCACTCCCACCAAAGACAAAGCACCTTAATGTTAATACTGGTAAATAATAGGGGAGAGAAATACCAGAGGCCCCACAATACGATATTATCACGATTCTTGAGTATTGAGACTAAATAAACTGTGATTTAGTGCTTTTGTTCAACTGCAAATTATGCAGTCTGTCAGCATCTGTTTTACCTAATAATATACAGGTATAACTCAGAGTTTTCATTCACATATCTTGAGGTCAGAGGTCAACGAACCACCTTGAAATGCCAGTTTCTCCTCGCCAGCATTTAGTAGTTTGGAGCATTATTTAACGTTCTTCCCGACAAGCTGACATGACGTACAGTAGTTGAACCAGTCTGATCCTTAGGTTTTCTTGTTTCATCATAGATGTTTGAAGAGAGCTGGATACAGCGCTGTAGGCAGCTCCCGTTCATATGAGAGTTGCTCAGTGGTGTATGAAGACAAAATGGCCCGACTGCCGAGAGATAAAGTACCTGGCTCATCTGGCGATCTGCGTCCATGGGACCCATAGAGCAGGCGCAGTAGTAGTAATAGTAGTAGTAATATTCAAGTGTTCATACTGGTGAGTTGATTCACCTCTGAAAGACAGAATAGCGACTGTCGGATTGTTAATAGTTTATATAATAAGGCTGATACTTGACGTCCATATATCGATACAATATTGCCAGGCAAAATATTGCAATACTATGCTGTTTTGATTTTTTTCCTCCATTCCACAAAAATACAATAATAATAAGTACCAATAAGTTACCATATATGTAGCTGTTTTTTTCACATATTACACATTTGTTTCTTGATATTTTATTTAGGCCAGTTAGGTAAAGGATAATGCACAGCATGCCGGCCATTGTTGTGAAATAAACGCCAACAGGGTGATGCCGCACCACGAAGCCGGAACAGAGGGTCCCTGAAGGGATTATTTAACAATGACCCTCTAGCTGTACATTATCCTGCTTATTACACAGCTACTTACTTAAGAAATCAATAATTTGAATTTAAACAGTCCTCCAGAGTCCCACATCTGAACTGCGTCCATAGCAATGGTCTGTTATAGTATAAAGAAATAACATAACGCCGCGATTTTGACTAATCAGAAGCGAGTATTCAACAAAGCCATGTAATAATTCTTCTTACTGCGCTCCTGCTTACTAAATACTATGCGAATACTTGGTAGTTCTCTGTATTATAACCTGAGATAGTCGATACTTGCCTTCTAAATGATATGTAAAAAAAAAAAAAAAAAAAAAGGATTTTTCAGATGTGAAACAAATAATGAGTGCACCAAATTTTTTTTCAGTGCAATCCTAAAACATGATTCATAATCAACTCTGCCAGGACACAAAACACCGTGAAGCATTTACAGTACTTGGAAGAAACAATGGTTTGATTTACTGTAATATTGATGCTTTTGTCTTGATTAGCTACAGTGCTATTCATCTGTTACCCTGCAACATCACGCTGAAGGAAAACTCAACAATGTCCATGTGTAAAAGTAGCAAATATTGTAAAAATTAGCCTTGTTTTTGGATGGCGGAGTGAAATAGCGCAGAGGGATGGTTAAATTCCTCTGTGGATCATATTCAGAATGATTCATCACAGCTGCCCCGTGGCCACAGAAAATAATAGCAGGCAGGGATATTTTGCCTACCATTTGCTCGCCCATAAACAAGATGGAAATGAAAGATTTTATCATAGCTTTTTTTTTTACCGTGTGCCAAAAGTCCACACCACCAACTGGGAGAGAAATGAATTCCCCCAGCGCTGTCAGCCCTGAGTCACCTCTTTTGTTCTTGATAAAGACATTCCTCAGTCTTTGTACCTTTTCTCTTTTTTTCTCAGGAGGTCTGGGGGGGGGGGGCTTTGTTGCAGACCTACTCCTGGCAGGTCACACAATGACAACGTATGTACTTAGATTTCACAGGCTTGGCAGGGAAAATTATTTATTCTCACCCGCAATTTTGGTGTATTGTGTAGCGCTGCAGCTGGGGGATACAGTATAACCTGTTTGTGCTCACGCTTGAGCTCTCCGCTAACAATAACATCATCTTCAGTATTTTCTTTTGTCTGTATCCATGAGGCACTGTTCAGCCACGATGGGCTGTACGAGGTCAATGACTTTGTTTTACTAACAACCAAAGGTCTACTGGAAGCATGTCGATGCCTTCAGTACATCTTTACGTTATATTTCCTTAATTCATTTTTGGTGGATGTTGATTTTATATGTTATTTTATAATTGACATTTACTGTATAACATCAAATCTTTATACACGCTGTAGCTTAAATAAACAATCAAATTATATGAAATCACAAAATAATACTGTTAATAAATATTACATTTTATTTCCAGGACAATAATAGATAAAATAGGTAAGTAAAACAAATACAGGACATAAACTAAACATTAAATGCAGTTTTAAATAGATGAGTACATTCATACATGTAGCGCATGTCATACATTATATGATCATATCTAGGCTGTGAACTGTATTGATGGTTACGATTTACTTCAGAGAAAAGTAGGCTTTTCTTTAAGACTTTAAAGACATTAAAAATGCTAAATACTACATTGGGAGCATATCTGTTGTGTCGTAAGATGTAAGAAGGTAAGGCACTAACCTTGAATAGTTAAGTTTAGGGTAAGTCATCAGGCAGTGAGTCTTGCGAAAGTTTTTGCAAGTTTTTGCAGATTTCAGATCGGATTTTGCAATTTGCACTTCCATAACAACACCTCTGGTCAGGAGCGAAGGTCAGCGTTATCAGCTGTAACCACTGTATGAGAGCGGCAGCCGTGAGCCAGCCAGTAGGGCACGCTCACATGAACGAACATGCACTGAAAACACATGCAGCCAGCCCGGCTCTGTCAATAAAGCACAGAGAAGGTCTGATTACAGCACATACAGAGGGAGACTTTATTCTCTGCTCAGGTAGACATTACTCAGGTAGATTACTCTATATCTTTACATAGCAAAGAGCTGTTTACTGCTATATTAATGCTCTGGATGTCGTATAGAGCACCTTTAAAAAGGCAAACAAAACAGCACACATAAGAGGATATGGCATAAAATGGAATATACATAGTAAAAAAACATTGCAGAACAGACACATACAAACACATAAAATACAACATTCAGAACCTCATAATAACTGGTGAGACCAAACATCACAAAGAACAACCAAACAGAATAGTTTGACAGCTATAATATTATTGTTAAACATTACATATAATTTTTAAAAGCTGCTTTTACTATGGATTGTCTCAGTAGATTTATTTTTCTATTGTGTCTTTGGCAGCTCTGACCAAATAGGGGTGTATTAAACAGTGAAAGATGGATAAACAGAAAGACAATCCAGGCTCTCCAAAATATTAAAACAAGTGGCAAACAATGAAGGAAATATTAAAAAGCCTTTATCGTAAGTGGCTAAATCATTAAAAAAAGACAACATTTTTTTGACCACTGTGGGACCAACAGTATTTTAATATGTAATATTTTGGAGTGCCTGGATTGCCTTCCTGTTTATCCTGATTTTTCCCCGTTTTCCAAGCACACCCAACACATGTTTGCCTAACAGCTGCGTACAGAGCAACCCGTTATGTCTCTTTCAAAGTTAAATATGTTTTGATTGTTACCGATTACTGACCACACAGCTCCACAGTGAACATAAATAATAATTTAAAAAACCAGGATCTTAGATTAGGATCTCTTTTTCTATATTAAGAAGAGTTACTGTCATGTTCTGCATTCATGGAGCCCAGTAATCCATGAAGAGGTTGATATGGGAGGTGAACGGTGTGATTATGCTCATATAAGTCATGAAGTAAAAATGTCATTTATTTATTCTTTATATGTTTGTTTTGTCTATCTTCTAGCTGCTTATTTATGTGTTCCTGGAAGGAGGTGATATATGTGTCAGCAGCGGATCTGTGACAGTTTCTTTCAGCTTCCTAGTTTATGTAGCAGCGTGTAAAGCATCACTGCTCCATATCCTTCAGTGAATGCTCGCTCTCTCTTTCTCTCTCGCTGACGCAGTTATAAAACCAAAAATGGGAGCATGTCCATCTTCAGCCTCGTCCACTCAGAGTGTAGAATGTCAACAAGCTTATCCCAAATCATGCGAGTTTTAAAATGCACTATGTCTTTACCCAGGAATGTATTGTTTTTATATGGCCGCAGCTCACTGAATATGGCTTTTTAACACTGAGTGCACATCTGGTTTCTGGGCAGTTGTGAACCTAGCTGAGCGTTGGCAAGCTGGAGCTGCTGACCACCAGTTCCTGCGCGATCAGCGTCCAGAGGAACAGGGCACGCTGCTGAAGGGTCCGTTTTGTTCCTCTCGGAAACAGTACGCCGAGAACCCCTGGCCTTACGCGGTTAGCAGCTGAAAGCGAGAGGATTGGCATGGTAGATTACAACTCTGTGTTTATACTACAAAAAAAAAAAAAAATCTGCCTAGTACAATATCCTGCTCTGGCTTTATCCAAGGTCTGGAAATCTCGTGCACTGCACACACCGGAGTAGATCTCCTCCTCCTCCTCCTACCCCACCACCTCCTCCTCTTCCCCTTGCCAACACAAACAGCAATTATGGCTGGCTCAGACGGCCCCTGAAAGAAGTAGCCTCTTGTCTGGAGGAAAAAGCAACCAATTAGCAGCATTGTTGCTGTTTTTTTTGTTTTCTTTTTAAAGGCAATAGATTTATTTAATTTAGCTCACTTGGTTCTGCTCCGTGGGGTGAAGAGCCATCATGACCCAATGCCACTGAGAGGATCAGCGTGTTAATTTCTCCTCACTGTGGGATCCTCTGACATCTGGCTCTGCCAGGGAAGCTGGAAAACATCTTTAATATTCTCATGACGATCCCAGGGACATGTGGAAAACATCCCGAGACCTTTGTTCATAATGACAGAAAAACCGAAGGCCTGGCTTCATAACTTTTTAGTGTGAAAACAAAGACAGGTTATACTTGTGGTGAGGTTGAACTCTTAAAAAGCACTTCTGCATTCAGAGAAATTGTAAAATGTATGAACTCTTCTCATAACATTAACAGCAATAGTCGGTGTAGCCCATAGATATAATAGCCCAATATCACAAATTTGCCTCAGGGGGCTTTACACTCTGTACAGGATACAACACCATCTGTCCTTTACGGTACGACCCTCTCATCGGATGAGCAAAAACAAATAGAAGAAACCTCAAGAAGAGCAACAGAGGAGGGATTTCTCTTGCAGGATGGACAGATGTGCAATAGATGTCATGTATACAGAGTAACAACATAATAAAAATACAACATAAACAATCCATATGACAAAAATGTATACATATAATGTGAACATGCATGAGGAGATAGATCCAGCAGGATGTCAAGCAGCTTCCCAGCGTCGCCAGACAGAAAGCGCCTGAGCACCACGACCTCCTCTTCACCACGTAACCACGAGAGAAGACGAGATTTTTATTTTTAGTTGCTTTGGTGATGTAAACGCATGTTTCCCAAAACAAAAGCAGTAAACTGAAAGCCAATAAAAGTATTGAAATTCAGAACAAAACAACTGAAAATGTAATGTTTATTTCCATATGGAGGACACTTGTTATTGTTGGCAGTAAAAAAAAAAACACATAAAAGTTCCCCACAAAATTTAACAACTATGTTGATTGCAAACAGCCAATAAGCCAAACATGTAAACAACCCTCAAATGAATCTCTTGCAGGCACCGCCACCAAAGGAGAGGAGCATTTATAACCAAGGTCATCCGTGAAATAATTTATGACATTAATAATTATTTGTAGCAACCGCACATTGGTGTAGTAACGCTGCATGGTTGGCACGGTGAAAGAGGACACCGTCCAACCGAGGAAAAAAATGTCTTCTCAATGTGGCAAGAAAGTGAATCCCCATGGTTAAGGGCAGAGTAGTGCTGTAAAAACACGAGTAACCCAGAGAATCAGAAACATATGAAATATTCTGTTCGAGCAGGGCCGTAATTATGTGGTGCTGGTGGTTAGAGCTGACAAAGAGGATGACTAAGCCATACTGTGGGACATTCTGTGCCCACTCATCCTCAGGACATAAGCCTACAGTTCTCCCAAACAGCTGTAAAACACGACCGCAGCCCTGGCGAGGCACGCTGCAGCGGGCTGAACAATCCGACAGAACAAGGATCTTTGTTTCTAAAATTTCACCTTGAGGTGAAGCCTGTGCGGAGGTGCTGAATGTCTCCGTTGTGTGTCCTTTTTGCAGATGGGGGTCTGTGTGGTGGATTCTGCAGTAGCCGGCCTGGGAGGTTGCCCGTACGCTCAGGGTTCGTCTGGCAATGTTTCAACAGAGGATGTTCTCTACATGCTCCATGGCATGGGCATCGAAACTGTACGTATGCCTTCACAGTGCACTCTGTATTTTATGTCTCTATAATCCCAACAGATCGACCAAACTCAACAATCTTTCAGAGCTCATTTACATAAACAGATCGCTCTGCAAACACACCGCTCTGTAAATGTTTATTTTATAATATCAGTGGTTTTACACAACTTGCACAAGCTCACAGTGTTGCATGCTCTGTCCCAGGAACAATTTATTTAACAACCCTTACCCCTGGTGGTGGGATATGTTCACTACACTTTAGTTTTCTCTCACCTGTTGCGCTCTTTGGTTGGGGTCTTTTTCGCTGAGGAAGGTTCCTGACAGAGTGAAATGACCCGGAAGTATCTAAGTAGCAGCCATGATAAGTTTGAATTCTCTAGATGCTAAGGAAAGGTGCTCCAGTGCTTCCTTTATTATCTCCTTTAGCATAGGATTCACTGGACCATCCTTTATCAAAGGAAAGGAGATAATGCCGTCCCACAATTCCATGCGGCTGCAATACTATTCGGCCGTTCATGAAACAAACAATATACTTATCTGCATTATTTTCATACATTCATATACTAATTGGCATTCATGTTGATAAATATGATTGGACAGTGACAACCATTTTATTTCAATTTACTTCTATTTATTTATTCGGGAACAAGTAGGAAATAAGTAAAAAAATACTTAAAAAAAAGAATAACAAGTAAAATGAACAGTAAACATTCAGCAGCAAACTGTCAGTAAACAATAATCAACATAGATAAATATTAAGTTCGAAAAGGAGCGGGAAGAAATACATATTTAATGGTTCTAATGAAGCTTTATTTCTATGCGGTTGTCCACATTAGGTCAGATAAACCTATATTATATGTTGTAAAGTGTTCCAGCAGCAGAAGGACGGGCAGTATCTCTCTTTGAGAAAGATACCGCAGGTCATGACAGACCATGAAAGACCTATTTCAGAACACACACAGGGCAGCGATGAGCCTTTTGTAGTCCATCTTTTGAACATGGTGCTTTCACCACAGCAGTCCCACGTCAATAACATCCGCCGCCGTCGTTGCATCATTATTACGGCGCCTACTGTAAGCGCAGTCAGACTCTCTTAACAACGCGGGAGTCCTTATGAATTCTCCCTCACATCTTTCCTTGACTTCATGACATTTTCCATCAAGGTCAAAGAAAAGTGGTTAGGAAAAGACATTAGGATATTTTTGTCTTTTCAACCACAGCCATTCATTTACAATTCATGGGCAGCCTGCCTTTATGTCCGCCTTAAGACAAAATCATCAACATTTTAACTGATACTGCAATATTTTTGCCTTGCAGGGTGTGAACCTTGCCAAAGTTATAGAGGCCGGTGACTTCATCTGCAGCGCTTTACGTCGCGAGACAAACTCCAAGGTTGGCCGGGCTAGAGGCAAAATACTGTGATGTGTTTCTGTAAAGGAATATATTTCCATATTTGACTCCTTTTAAAGTGCTTCCCCTGTTGTTGCTGCCTTCAGATTTGTTGCCTATATGCTTCTGTAGCTTTGTTCCTTATTTTAAGCAGCCGTTTTATCCAAATAACCTCAAGAAAAAAAAAACGTTTTATTTTGTGTTCCAAAATCAGCTCTTTTGAGTTTATTTCCAAGTTTTGGATTCTAATACTTGAAGGACGACGGACTCAAAGGGCCATTATGATCAACTGAATCATCCAATGTTTGTGTGACACTTTTTTTTTTTCCCAAAAGCTGACTATCAGGAAGAGTATTCATCAGTGATAAATGTCCAGACTGAAGACTTGTTGAATATATACTGGCCTTTTTTTAAAAGCTGAATTATTCAGTTCTAGTCCCATTTTTTATTTGGCTCAGACAAATTTACCCAGGAAAGGTCAGTCACTTTCATTCATTTGCATAGCTCAGTGGCCTTATAAATCAAAGTAACAGGAAAAGAATTTAGTCTGTTTTTATCAACTCGCTAGACTCAATTCAACAGTGTTGGTGTTAAATTTAAACAAAAAGACAAAGCTCCTTTCTGCTTTTTCAATATGAATACATGCACCTTACTCCTCCGAGGACCTGGGCCAGAGCCACATCATCAACTGAAAACTGAAAACACTCCTCTCAGCCTACCACAAACCATAACTATTTAAAAGCCATGATGAGTGTTTGCCCTCATATTTGCCAAAGATAATTAAAAAGTGTATTTTTTTTGCCATTAAAATAGTTTTTACCGTGACATAAGCTACTGTCTGGGAGGATCAGCTGTGTGAATGTGGGTTTCTCCCATCTGCACTGTGCTATCTGTAAAACATAATAAAACATAATAATTAAAAATGGAGTGTGACACAAGGTTTTAATGAAACTGTATCTAAAGCAAGAGGCCAAATGATAAATGATGTGTACAGTATATTGTGTTTGAGAAAAATATATCATCATCAGGCAATTGTCTTTTCATGTACCCATATGCTGGAGGATTATGATCCAATTAAAGAAAAAAAAAAAGGACAATAAATAAATAAAATCCATTGTGGATGCCTCTGTCCAGGTCATCAGGACCCTGTATACCTGCATGGTTGTCTATCCATCTTTGTCGTTAATTGACAGCACCTTATCCCACTTATGAATTAATGTAATTAAAATGCCACAGGGAAAACTGGAAGGTCTCTGGTTGTGAAACGAGTCTGAAATAATCTTGGCTCTAATGAATGGATGTGGGAGAGAAGTGGCACATTTGCATAAATGTATTAAAATCTGGTAATTACCTCCCCACAGTTATCCACCTTCATCACATATGCAAACAATTATGCAGTCGTACATCTTCCTCCGAAGAGAGACGGGAAGGGAAATCAGGTGGCAGCAATCCAATAATGAGCCAACCATTTAGTGAAACTCTGGAACAACAAAGTCCCAAAGTTTCACATGATGAATAATTTGAAAGGCAAAATTGAGTTTTACTGGTATTGCGGCAGTAGTGATTCAGCCTGGTGTCATTTAATCAATGTGTTTCCTGTGTGCTGGGAAGGTTGTTTAAAAGGCCATACACTTTTATCTGGGTCTTTTGTTTTAGAGCCTGGGGATTAGCATTTAGACACAATATTTCTCACAGTGGGGGTATGTATTCAGATTTGAATTACTGCAGGTGTATTGACCCTTTGGCTGAAGCTGATAACAAAGGAAGGACTATCATGAATCAAAATGTTGGCGGCTGGCCTGATTCACATTAATTCAGTTGGTACCTTGAGCTGCAAAGACGTGTAACTTTACAAGCTGAATTTGACTGAGCCTGGAAGAAGGAAAGAACAGTGTGTAGCTTTTAGGAGGATCTGTTGGCAGAAAAGTATGTTTTCTTTCATGTATAATCACCTGAACATAAGAGTTGTTGTGTTTTCATGTTCTTAGAATGAACCGTTTATATTTACAGAGGGAGGCGGGTCCTCTCCAGAAAGTCGGTCATGTATCTACAGTAACCCAGAACGGACAAATCAAACACTTAACTTTTCCTATTTGGGCTAGAGTCAATAGCGTTACTTGCTGCCATCGCCACCACTCTCTCTCGCTTCACCACTCACCTCCCATGTGTACACTAACACTCTAAGCACTGCCATTCTTACACCAGCTGGCTCTATAGAGGGCCAGTTGCGTTTTTGCGTCAGCTGCTGTAGTTCTACGCACATGAGAGAAGCTTTAATTGGTTGCAATCTGCAACCTCACCGCCAGATTCCACCAGATCCTACACACTGCTCCTTTAAACAGCATTTAAAGAAGTATTTCTATTTTTAACAAGT
The DNA here is from genome assembly GCA_947000775.1 of Pterois miles. Lineage (NCBI taxonomy): Eukaryota > Metazoa > Chordata > Actinopteri > Perciformes > Scorpaenidae > Pterois > Pterois miles. The sequence continues at coordinate 12,806,994 of CAMQGK010000341.1, forward strand.
CACGCTAGCAGCTCCAAGAAGCTGTACTTTATCCTAACATCAATACGCTAACATGGTCATAGTGACAATGCTAACATGCTGATGTTTAGGGGTTAGGGGAAAAGTCTTTAAAAAAAGTATACTTGGCTCACACTGACAAGTATACAGAAAAGTCTAAATATACTTGGCTCACACTGACAAGTATACAGAAAAGTCCAAGTATACTTGGCTTATACTGACAAGTATACAGAAAAGTATTTAATGTCATCACAAATCATCAAGTCAAACTGAAAAAGGAGTAAGTCTCTTTATGTAATACATAAACCACTGGCTAAGTACTACAGTATAGTAAGTTAAAGTATACAAACTATACTTTCATGAACTTAAAGCAGAGGTGCTAACAAGTCATTTTTTGCAAGTCCAAGTCAAGTTTCAAGTCTTAAGCGATGCAGGATCCCTCCCAGTATACTCCAGTGTGAGAGGAAGCACAGAGCTCTTGAGTGGCTCAGAGACAGGGACAAGTCGTCCCGAGAGAAGAGCAGGTTCACCTTCTTGGTCCAGATGCCAACCCAAAGAGAGATGGTGGAAAATATGAGAGCATAAGATGTTACACAGAAATGTGTTCAATGATCAGCAGGATGAAGATGTTCTCATGAACCATAAAGGAGGCAATCTGGAGCACAACAATGACAAAAAACAAGGCTGGTTTGACGCGGAACAGATGAACAAGAAAGGATAGAAGTAAAGCAAACCCCTATCTGGCCTCCTTCACCATCCATCCAGCTCTTCCTCTGCAATATTTACATCCACATCTTGGTGGTTGACTCAGTGTTCAGGTCTGTGGCCGGACAGCAGGAATGCTCTGGCTTCCACCCAGCGGGGGTCTCCGTGTGCAGCAGTGTTTGCATGTGGTTTGTGTGTTTACTGACCGTCATGATCTCTCCCATATCCACGTGGGTTTCCTCTGGTGCTGCTTCCTCCCACACTCCAGACATTAGGGTCAGGTGAAATCTAAACAGTCTCTCCATCTCTTAAATATTGATATTAGATCATTAGCATTAAAAAGTAGTAGTGATGCGGGACAGTGTGGGACACGTTGAAATGCTAAGAGGTAGTCTGTAATTTTAATATTGTCTTTAAATATGTATTTAACTTAAAAAATACACATTGCTATTCTGCCCCATCTCGTTAGAGCTTTATGCTTTGTGCAAATATGCACGTTTCACAAAAACTATGGGAATCAACTGCTTCACCCACTTAGAAGTAGTTTCACAATCGTAGCTGGTTTACCTTTTCTCTGCAGTAGCTGCCATCATATTCTGACTGAATCTGATTAGCTCGTGACTTTGTGGGGACTTTGCGTTGGGCGTAGCGTAGCACAGATGGTGACAGGTCAACCTGCATTTGACCCACGTGTACTCAGCAAACCTTCCCTACATTTTTCACAGCTGTTGGATAAAAGCCAGATTTTAATAAAAGCATCTGGCCTGCAGTGGTTTGACTTTTGAAAACTAGAGCCAGTGAATTTGCGGGACATCGTCTCAATATGTGGGATACGGGACAAGGGATGAAAATGCTGTCTAGTCCCTCACAAAGCGGGACACGGGGTCACGCTACTTACTTCTCATCTTTTGTCAAGTCACATGCAAACAAATGTTCAAGTCTGAAGTTTGATAAAGAAAACAAACACAGTCATGTAATTTAATCTTCAAATTGTTCTGCATTGTTTCCTAATTCTTAACCAGGCCTTCACATCCACCCACTTCTGTTCTCACTCTTTAAGAAACACTTTTACTGATTGACCTTTAAAGTAACTGTGCCAAACCACAGACACTGAAACTGCTAAGAAGATTATTAGAATAATATTACTACTGTCGCACAATGAGTCATTGAGATTTCTTCCCCCCTCTCTCATTTCTGTTAATCTATTTACTCATTCAGCCATGCATTTTTAATTTTTTCCCCTTTCTACCGACTGAACCATCCTATTGTCCACAAATGCCACAAATACATTTATGCTCAACCTTAGTCCACACAGCTGCTTCCCTACAGTGATTATTCACCACGTCTTCCTCCCCATGAACAGCCACAGTTAATCTCTCCATTTCTGTATTTCGTCAAGTCATTTGCTGTTTATAATATACATTTTTTAAATAATTATTTCAATAAAAAGTCATTAACAAGAAAAGATGCAAGCTTTCCTTTAAAAGCTGCTTTCTGACAGTAGATCAACAGACACAGTCTGTCACCTCAGAAATGACAATAGCATTCTGTACAAACTGAGACGTCAAGCTTTTCATAGTGAAGTTTATTATCACATCACACAGTTGACACCTACAGCATCAATAAATTCTCACAAAAAAATAACTGGTGACATAAAGCAATCTCAGATATGTCAGATGTGTTGTGTCTTATAATGACTGGTGGCACAAGTCAGTGCGAAACCGCTGAAAAGCTTCTTAACATTGATGATTTACTGCTGAGGGAAAAGTTGTTTTTGAGATTCAAGAGAAAATCCTGCGAGTTCAACAAACTTAAATGTCTCTGATATACTTGTCTCTTAAACTATATAACAGTATTTTACATGTTTTAACTGTAGCAATATAGGATTTTATCAACTCTCTTGAATATATTTTCTTCAAATGCTGCCACAATGAAGTAGCTGTGGTTTCATTTTTGACATATATTCTTATCAATATTGAGTTTTTAAAAAGAATATAATATCGCTGATGACGGACATTTAACAGCTGAACAAACATCAGAGAATAACAACACAATTGCTTTTCTGTGGATGGTGAAACTTTGTTTTGTCTCTTCTTCTCAACGTCCTACAAGACAAAAGAAATAAAAGTCAAAATGAATATGTCATATAATTATTAGATACCAGAGAGACTTGATTTATGCTCAAGCACTTACCATATTTTACTGACAACAGCCAGAGGCATTAATATGACAACTCCAAAAAGTAGCACAGTTGCAACAGTGTACAGTAGATAATCTGAAAAGACAAAATATATATTCAACATTCAATACCACTACAGTATCACAATCAGTATAAATGGCTGAATATCAGATGTAAATGTACCGTGTGACCCTGTGTGACCTTGCTCAGATTCATTGATTTTAGGATGTTTAGTAGGACCACTGCTGCTTTTCCAATATGTCGCTGAAATGCACATACAAATACTTCAAAATGTTTTCAGTAAGCAAATTTAACAGTTAAAAAATTTCATAAATTGAAACTCTACTCACTGAAGTGTGATCTATTATGAAACACATCATGAATCCTATTGCACGTCAGCAGATCCTCGTTGCGCAATCCTTCACACGAACAAGGATAGTGAAGTGCAGTGCCCAGAGTGGCCAAAAAAGCCATTTTACATTCTGGATCTGCACCAAGGATGAGAGCTGGGTCCATTTGAGAGATACAGTCATCATTCTGGAGGTCAGTGTTGCTGCATTGTGCTTCCTCGGGGCGCCAGCATTTGGCTCGGAAGGTTTTTATCAGGTCTCTGCACGGTAAATCAGAGGAAACATATTTTAGCTGCAGGAGCTTAATGGGTGTTTAAGGAAAATATGCACAGTACATTCATCATCTTTAACATCCTGTGACAGGCCATTCTTTAACTGATAATCCTGCATTAAACAGGCAGAAATGCAAAAAAAAAAAAAAAAAAAAAAAAAAAAGGGAGCCTCTCCAACTGCACTGGTAACATGAAGATTGTGAATTTGACATTTTCTTTTCATAACTGCCTTCTGACATTTCAGCATCATTAGAAGCAAATTGGAGAGATGCTTTAAATCACATCCACTGTGACAAGCCAGCGTTAAAGCATGTGGTAATGTCAGAGGTGGAGGCAATTACATTTTTTTCCTGCCCTCACAGGATTAATTTTGCGGAGGCTTAGCCAGAATTAAAAAAAAAAATGGTAATTTTACTTTTACGTAACTCCCTGAGTCCCTTTGCTGTCTTTCAGAGGCTGCAGCAGGTTTAGTTTTGGAGCTAGAAGGTGAGCTAGTGAAGGTACAGGTATCACCTGCAGCAGAGGGGAAGCTGCAGGTGTGTCCGCGGCCACAAGGGGGCAGAGCTCTTTGTTTACAGTCTGAGGCGCAGAGGGGACATTCCGGAAATGATACGTTATAAATACTCGAGCGGCGTTCACGGCCACCGTAGACTTATCGGTATAATTCAGAAAAAGGTTGCATTTATCTCAACTAACGACAGGTTTAATGCGCCACTTGTGATAATGTGCCACGCTCACGATGTTCGTGGCCTGCATAGTGGCGGTTCGCTGGTCTGGCTAACATGCTAAATGCTAACATGCTGGTGAAGGGGATCCTCCGGTGGTGACTGCTGTGTTCATTGAGGTGTTTGAGGACTTTCTTCTGTCTGGGACTGTTAATCCCCGATGTGAAGTGGAGACTCATGCAGCCTAAACCGTTTTTAATTTGAGGAGCGCAGTGGGACCAGAGAGGACAGAGACCAAGACTGAAGAGTAGATTGTGGAGGACGTGGCGAGGTTCAAGACCAGCAATGTATGTGCCATTCAGACAGGTAAGTACAACAATACACAGCTGAACCCTCCAGCTGAAAACGCGTCAACCACTGTATATGGTGCCTTCAAGTGAAACACGTAGCTTTTGGTTACAACATGGGAAGTCCTGTGCACTATATGTCTAGTGTTAAAGTGGTTAAGTGGTGAGAACAAAACATCAGTATTAATGTTAATGTCTAGAAGCCACAGAGGCTAACAAGTTAGCAAGTGTGTAACACAATGCAGCAAATGCGAAGGCATTTTGACAGAGGAAAAGAGTAGATATCACTATTTTTGCAGACCTGTTATAAGATTATGAAGAAAAACAATATGCGACCAAAATTACAATATATTAACTTGATATGAAAATTCTCTGAGAAGCAACATGGCTGCTACATTAGCTCACGTGACTCTGAACGCAGCACTGTTGCTGCTACAGTAACTCTCCCGATGATGAACTGGGGACAGTGAACGCAGCACCGTGGCTGCTCCAGTAACTCTCCTGACAGCTGCTGCGTTTACATGGACACAAATAATCAGAATAAAGGCCCAATGAGATTAACAATGCTTCAAGTAAACACGTCAGTCGGAAGACTCTGATCCGATATGGTCCAGTCGGAAAGAAATTTCATTCCGAATGGGAGAGGTGGTTTATGCCGATCGTTGTTCCGATCAGCGTCCCTGTACACACCCATTCAGATCATGTCTTCCTGGTTGGGGTAAAATTATCTCCACTGTGCACACGTACTGCGTAAGCGTGACGCGTGACAGACAACGCAGCGTATGTACATGCCCAAAGGATTTATTTTGATTAAACGTTCGGTGCATGTATACGCACATCACGATCGGCTCATTTTAGTTAGTGTCCATGTAAACAGTGGATTTGGAATTTCAGATCAACTAAGGTTCAGAACGCATTGGAGAAATTTGGCGCATGTAAACATGGCTAGTGAACTGGACAGTGAAGGCAGCACTGTGGCTGCTGCATTAGCTCTCCTGACAGTGAATGCAGTATCATGGCTGCTACAGTTACTCTCCTGACAGCGAACGCAGCACCGTGGCTGCTAAAGTAGCTCCCAGACAGTGAACTGGGACAGTGAACACAGCATCATGGCTGCTACAGTAGCTCTGCTGTCAGTGAACTGTTGACTGTCTGTTGTGCTCATACACTACAGCTGGTGCACCGCTGCATGTGAGGCACAAATCTTGTCAGTTAACAGTTAATAATCGGTTAACGAGTTCCGGTTATCTGAAATTTTTTCAAAATTAGCATCCCAACTCTGAGGAGATCCTCATGCAAAACCATGAGTTGACATTTGGGACACAGTATGTCCCCCACAGGTGGAATTGTAATAGCTGTGGTGAACGCTAAACTTGGTCTAGCGCCATCATCAGGTCAATATTTTAGTGACAGAATAGCCACATACCTGCAGGTCCTGTCCTTGACACACAGCTTAACTGTATCCTGGCAGATCCTGGTGTGGCCTCCACATGTGCCGCTGTGCAGAGATGTTTTCATATCCAGGCAGGTCTGATCTGAAGCCTTACACTCGCACATGACCAACATCTCTGCCACATTGTGCGGCATGCTTCCATAGAACTGCTGAGTCATCAGCTGACAGCGGTGGCACTGTTGCGCCATGCATGCCTGAAGAACAGGTACTAGGTACCTGTTGCAAACTGCATCACTTACACAAACTCTGATTTGGTCCAAGCAGGATGCAGAACCACCGTGTACTGCAAAAAGAAATGTAGTGAGTGAGTTTTTAGATTACAGAAACATCCCTGTAATGCTGATTGAAATCAGAGCACCTTTTTATTTTCTCATTACCAGCAGCGACAGTGATGCTGGTATTGTTTTCACTTTGTCGGTCTCTGTGTGTGTCATAGCAGTTAAATGTGGTCCTGGAGACACCTACTGTACCAGGAACTACCAGAGATGTGATTTCACATTCACATGTAGACTCTGTAGTAGCGCTGTTTACTAACAAGAATCTAGCGATACGATACCTATCATGATACAGGGGTTATGATTCAATATATTGTGATATATTGTGATACTGTAAGGTGATATATTGTGATTTTTTTTTTTTAAATCTACTTTTAGGATAACTGTCACAGTATAAAGATACACCACCATTTGAATAAAATCTGAGGAAAAAGTTTTTTCTTTTTATGCAGTCAGAACAGTGGGAGCTGCATTTGCATTTATCACAGTCCCTGTAACAGCCAACATCATAGCACTATGCAGAGAGGGCACATACACTGAGAGGGTACATCTTTTTGCAACTGAAATAAAGTACTGACGGAGTTAAACTTTGCATGTAAACTAATTAAAAATCAGTACATGGTTTTTGAGAATCGATACAGTTTCACAAAACATAATATCACAATATTCGATTTAAGATTTTGGTATTTGCTATACCAGCATTCTGGTTTTCGTTTGTGGTCCGAGGAGTATTGACCAGTCACGTTCAAGCAGTTGCATGCAGGTAAACAGTCTGTGTAGAGAGTTGGAAATTACAGTATAGAAATACAGTCTAGGAACCCAGCAGCTATCATCTGACGATGATTTAGCTTTTTTATTGCTCGTAAACTGGCTACTTGTGAAACAATCCACTTGTACACATTGTCTCTCAACTCCGACACTAGTCTCACATTTCAAGTCGCTAATCGGACTATAAACAATGAGCGGTGCACAGAAAAGGTTGTACTTTGCCGGGTGTTTATATTTCTGTCTGTCTGTCTGTGGACAGATTTTGTCACCCCAACAGTGTCGCAGCCGTGCAAGATGCAGTCACATTTTCATCTCAAAAGGTGAGTAGTTGAGATCAAAATGAAGGTTGTGTTCAAAGACTGCCTGTACGTTCCAATACCCATACTACCATACTATTTAGTATGAAAGAAAAATATTTAGTATGTCCCAATACATAGTATGTCGATGCAGTATACCAAAAATACCAGAGAGCCCTACTGCATCTGGTCTTATTTAGCAGTATGCGAGCTAGCGTGCTTTTTTGTCTGTGGAAGAGTGACGCATCTCCTAAATAAATAAACAGGAGTGAGCACACAGACCACAGCACAGACAGAAAACAGCTGATCACAGCTTATTGACAATAGGCACAATGACAGACAGCTCATCCAAGTGTAAACTGGCTACTAACGTTACATATACATTCATATTCAGCATTAATTATTATTAGGTATCCTCAGACGAATATCGCTGTTTGTTGTGTGTGGAGGTGCTTGTGTGTATAGGAAACAGGGAACATGGCAGCCTGCGAAGCTTTGAATACCTTTGACTATTACTCATCGAAGCTTCGAAGCCCACATAATGGTATTTGGTACATTCGGTAACCCTGCATTCCAAATCACATACTTTTTTCTTATTACTTAAAACAAATTTTGTGCTACAGAGTGCAGCATATATGAGAATGAAGGTCAAAGTTTGAGGTGCAATGTTATGATGAAGTAGTATGTCCCAGATGTGTGCATACTGTATGCAACAATAGTATTTTGTGAGGACAGCTGCAGTATGTACTGAAGTAAAAAGAAAAATAATGCAATTTAAAATGCAAACCTACATCTTTGCATTTTTATGATGTTACCGCAGTGACAAACTCATTTAAATACCTGGTAAAGTACTCAAAACATATTCTATAGTAATTCCCGATACAGCATGTGTCTCCAGGACCACATTTTGTCTTGATGACACAGACACAAGTTGAAAACAATTCCAGCGTCGCTGTCGCAGCTGGTAAATAATTACCATAGCCTATTAAACTGCTTGACTGCCAGTCCATCAGTGTGCTCCTCTTCTTCTGAGCTGCTGTGAGAGGAATAGGAATAATGATTAGCTCTTCTCCAGCAAATACCAGTCTGTTCATTCAGTCGCACAATAGTGTTTGTTGACATAATACATGAGATCGCCTTTGGTAAACAAAAATGCAATTTTACCCATAAATGCTTATCTGAGAGACTACTGAGAATACTGCACCTGTCTTCTTTTGGCATTGTGTGGCCAACGCTTGTATAGAGTCACAAAGCTCCTCCTCCTCCTCCCAGGCACATACACACCCACGCAGTGAGGGAAATTGGTCCATTATGGTCTGAATGGTCAAGTTACAGACCAATGAGCCTTTAATTTTGCACCCCTCACCTTAAATAACACAAGAGGGAGGCAGAAAAACAGGATTTTCCATAAACGAGCAGACCGGTGTTTCCTATGTACCTGTGGCTCCGATTGTCCCTTGTCTGATGACTTTTTGCATGCAGACAACGTAAAATTCACTTTTCACTACTGTCATATGGGATTTGAATGTCAAAACAGACATATATTTTAAAGGCAGTTGACAGCCTATTTATTTTTTATCTATTTATTTAGTTATACAAACTTTGCTCCAGGCTATTGCTTCAGTTATTACATTTAAGCCATACACAAAGAAGTGCAATTAAATTAAGTAGCCTCATGTCCTGAGCCTCCTGAGGAAATGAAATCATTACTTTTATAGTGCCACTAGAAAACATAATAATAACACCATGTTCCAATACCCCACAGCAGAAAAGATCAATTGGAAATGTGTCATATTTACCCTCACAGATGCTGCCGTGAAATGACTCTTTGCTCCACCTGCACAGATTTGACATGCAGGTTTTGACAGCAGTCAAACAGTCAGAGGGTGGAGGTGAAATGCTGATGCTGGATATCTGAGGAATCACAATCCCTGAAACACCCGCACAATACAAGCATTTATGTGTTAATCTTAATTTTTATGTGAATTTATTGCATTAGATTTGTCTACACACCAGTTAAATCTATTTAGTAATTGTCTTAAATAAAAATACAAGTTTAACATCACTGATTGTAGACTGTACATGCATTATAGACAACAAGACATGCTACTTTAAATCCGTAGTTTTAGATTCCCTGACAACAAACAGCAACATAAAGATGTATTTTACTGTAAAAAAAAAAAAGTCTGTTGTTTCACAGCGGTAATAATCGACTCACCAAATATGACAGCAGCGTCCAGACGTATCAGTTGCATGATGGCTGTTGTAAAGCTGTCAGTGGACAACTGAGGCTCTTCTGCGGCTGATCTGCACCTGTCGTTGGTACTTAAGCTGGGAAACACCACCCACAGTCAACAGGATGTAACACATTTACGGGAGGCTGCACCATAACGAAATGACGTACAATTCAAGAACAGAACAGACCTAACAAGACAAAAACAAAACAAAAACAAATTTTCTGACTGCATCTAAGGGTTTTATTTTTCTAATCTCCTATTAACTAACAGATTTGGTCGTTGATTTAGGATCAATATGTTTTTGCAGCTGCAACAAATATAATATTTTTACATAATTGAGGTGTGATGGGAATTTCAAGGAGTGCATGAAAGCTAGTCTAGCGCTGATTTAAAATCACAAAATAAAATCTGTCAGTAGTTTATTTTAAATGTATTTTTTGTATGACTTGTGTATTGTAAAATGGCTGTGATCAATATTTTTTATAATAACAATGAATCATATGACTGCTGTATGTGAAAGGGGATGCTTGAAGTGATGAACTAACAGACAGTTATTACCCAACTCTGCAGTTCCCCTTCTACACAGTGTTTTACTCTCTTTCAGCTTCTTGTTTTGGTTTTTGCAGCCCGCAACCTCAATGTTTTGATTCGGTCTCACAGTTCCCATTAACCTGTTTCCAGGTGTTTCCCGAGACCTAAAACTGCTACAAAGGGGGTGAATGTTGGACTTAGATTTACTTGGTTGCCAAAAATATGATATGATGAATTTTTAACCAATAAGCGACCTTAGTGAGCCGATTATTAATTGTTAGCCGACAAGAATTTGGAGTTCACCATCAGGAGAGCTACTGTAGCAGCCACGGTGCTGCGTTCACTGTCTCCAGTTCACCATCAGGAGAGTTACTGTAGCAGCCACGATGCTGCGTTCACTGTCTCCAGTTCACCATCAGGAGAGCTACTGTAGCAGGCACGGTGCTGCGTTCACTGTCTCCAGTTCACCATCAGGAAAGCTACTGTAGCAGGCACGGTGCTGCGTTCACTGTCTCCAGTTCACCATCAGGAGAGCTACTGTAGCAGGCACGGTGCTGCGTTCACTGTCTCCAGTTCACCATCAGGAGAGCTACTGTAGCAGACACGGTGCTGCATGTATTATCAGACACATGCAGCCACTTTCCCAGTAACTCTCCACCACATTATTTAATTTAGCTGCCAGGTTGTTGACTGCCTGCCCGGCGTAACGATAGTGAGTTTCCGACAAAACTTGTGTGTGTGGCGGCGGTGAGTGTGCGAAGTGTGTGTGTGAACTTAAGTGTAGTAGTCTGTGTACAGTTTATTTGTTGGAGAATAAATACTACAACTTCCTGTATCTTGCAGTGCTGTCTCAAACTCTCTTAAGATGGGCTGTTAAGGTGGACCAGCTTTTCTCCTTTAAATGGCAAGCTGCTCCTCTGAGTTCAGCTTTTTATTTAATTAATAATATTTCTTTTAACCGTGTAATAGATAGTTAAAATTCTTAATGTTGGGTAACAGTTAAACGATCAATTATCAACATCCCTATTCCCAACTAATGCTAATGTTGCCCTGTGTCTGTTGGATGTGTAAATAGCTGACTGTTTTGTTAATAGGTAAACATATCAACTTAAAGTAATATGTAAAATGTCAGTGTTGACAGCTTGTTTCTGCTGCTCCTGAATGGAAACAGTTACAGATATTTGTAGAATTAAAACATACAGGAGTGGACTGGATGGTACTGTGCTCTTTGCACATGAGCAACACCAGTACATCACTTGGATGCACTGTGCTCATGGGTGGCTACATGGCGTGAAAATCTTCATTTTAATTGTATTAATTATCCTGAATCACGTTTTCTTTGTTAGTAGAGCAACTGTAAGATCTTCTCCAGCCTCTGACCCGCCGCTGCCATGAACTTAAATGTTACTGGTGCATTGGTGGTGTTTTTCTATCTGTTGTTATGAGTTGTGAGAGATTAGACCCAAATCAATCAGTCAGTCAGTCAAAACCTGATTACAAACTCATCTAGATAAAAGAGTTTCTACATTGATTACATAGAAAAGCACAATACAAACTTGTGGTTTCAAAAAGAATGTAAATGTCCTCTCCACAGCTGGGACTAGTAGCGTGTACCCTTGTGTTTGATACGCCCAGTAGGATTTCATTATCTGCAGTAGGCAATTTGAGCAGAGAGAACAGAGGGGTTTACTTGAATATGTTAGTCTAGTCTGACTGACTTATTATTGTTGTTTTTATTTATTTGTTTAGTTATTTATTTTTATTGATCCTTCATCTGACTGAGGTTTGTGCAGATTAGAATCTATGGCCCGGCCGTGGCTCTGAAATATGAGAAGCCTAAGCGTGCTGTGCATCACAACCCACAGCGCTGTCCGTGGTGCTGAAGTAGCAGACGGATTTGTAATTTCTGAAATTTCTCTTAACAGTTTGTAGAGTATTGACTCCTGCAGCCACACACGTTTTGCTTGCACCACACCGTCGAGTCTCTTCAGCAACATTCTCACAGCATCATTATAAGTTGCTTGAAGTCTCTGTGATCTTGCTTTTCTGTAGTTTAACCTCAAATGTGCAATATAGAGCAGTGTACAATATGAGGCATCTTCACTCCACCTTTACGTGTGCTAACCTTACATAAGATAAGGTCTGCATGGTCATACATCATGCAATATTGCCTATCTTCATCATTTGTTCTGTAGTTAAATATCTGAGACGTTTTGCCTTAGTACAGACACTGAGATTGTTATTAGGCAATTTTCACACTGTATACAGAATATACAGTAAGGAGCTGCTGAAGGCCAGTACTAGATGGACTCAGGACCACAGGATCTCATGATATGCTTCACTAGAGCAGTGGTTTTCAAGGTGGGGTCCAGGACCCCCAGAGGTCCTTGAAGTGGGTTCAGGGGTCCCCAGCAAAAAAAGGAATCATCTATTGAAACGAATTATTCTTTTTCTTTTTCACAAAAATGAATGTTATTTTTGAGGGCCTTAAGGTGCCCAGTAAGTTGTTAAACTTTGCACACTTATCAGACACGGTGTAAAATTTATTATTTTAAGGGTCTTGGGCTTGGGTGTAGCAAAACAGCTCGCTAGCACCCCCTACAAAATCAGAAAAATTGAGCCCCCCGTTCAGGTTTCACCTACATGTATGAAATTTCGTAGGCAGATGTAACCTGTGGCCTCGCACAAAAAAAGCCTCTTGGAGGTATACCCTGATCCCAACAGGAAGTCAGCCACTTTGAATTCAATGTGCCATTTTCGCCCAACACAATGACAGAATGTATGACTATTTACATCATGGGTTTAATACGCTTTCTGTAATAAAACATCTAAAAGTCAGATGGGGCACTCTGGGACAGTCGAATGGGAGACCATGGTCTACTTTGTGTCAGTTAAGGGGTTCTTAACATGAAAAAGTTTGGGAACCACTGCACTACAGTATTAATATGCATCCAGTATTGCAGGCTTTCAATTGCTTGGACAGATCATCAGTACAAAGATTAGCAAAAAACAGATTTCTGCATTTGGGAACCCCCTCTTTGACTCGATTATACAAACAACCTATGATTAACATGCTCAAAGGCTTTGAAAGCATCAATAAAACACACAGGGACTGATGAGTTTTTACCTTATCAATTAATAAACACATTTAATCTACCGAGCAGAATTCTCTCCAGGACAAAAGGACAGCTATGGGCCTGTTATTATCTGGGTTGCCTACTTAACCAGGTTTATCGTTCAATTACAGATCAGACAGCATTGAGTCTGGTAACAAGTCATAAAGGCAGTAAACCAAATAGCAGGTGCAGTAGGTGAGGATCTATCATCATACTGGCACATTTAAGATGTTCAGCAGAAATATGATCTAAGCCATCAGTTTGTTTATAGGTTGGTACACCTCATGACATAATCACTATTGAACCATTACTATTAATATCCACCTTAGAAAAATCACTTTGAACACAGTTGAATAAGGTACTAGAATGCTGTCACCGTAACTCTGCCATATTGTCTGTGGTAGAGCTGTTTTGCAGTTGTTAAGAAGCCTCACTTCTTTCCAAAATTCAACAGAATTGTTATTTAGCAGCTTCTCAGCCATGGCATCATCCCTCATTGTTGCTCATTTCTTTTACAAATGAAGCATACTCGCATCTTGCATTAGTGAGCGTACTCTTGCAGATACCCTTATCTGGGTCTACCTGCCATCGCTCATGGTTTAGTGGCTTCAAAGGTTCAGCATGATGCAAATTCCAGTCCATTCCAGTGATGTTATGCGTCTTATTTTTATGCTAGTATTTACTGCCTTCATACAAAGCACTCACTGTATCATTATACATGGATATCACTCCTATACTTTACATCCTTACAATTAACGTCATTACACATAATTACATCTCTAGGTAGATGAAGGATTTATCCGCATGAGCATAAGAGGCTAAAGCGTCTTCCTTTGTGAGGGTTGATCAGTTCAGGTTTTCTGTGTTGACACAATGTCCATTTCTGGATAGCACAAGTTAGATGTGCAACATTTATTGACATAGCAGCAGCTAGGGATGGGGGACATGAGCAAAATCAATTGTCATGATATATGTCATTCCATATCTTGGTAACAATATATATAATGATATAACAAGCTTTTTGGTAATTCAATAAAGTATTAAGAGTATTTTCTCATTAAGAGCTTGAGTGCAAAATGAACATAACAGTTTTAACTATGGGGGAAACGGAAATAAATCCTTTCGATATATAAACAATATAGAAAAATATACACAGTTGACATATTTGTATTGTTTTGACAATTTATATCTCGCAACAGGTACACTTAACAGCCATATGATTGTCAAATAAGGAGTTTCTGTCTGAAATATCTGCATTCCTATCCCCAATGACGTTATACACTAGAAGAAATATTGCTTTGAATACAGGAACTGATGAAGGCAAGCCTTTATTTAGATATTCCTCGTCTTTCTATTGGCACACATTTAGAAGAACAACTTCGTTGACATTGTGAGTAAAGTGTATTGCAATACACCAGTCGGCTTTAAGCCTAACCCCATTTATTGATGAGTCGAGCTTCTTATTCCGTAGAGTAGCTACACCCTCACTGAGCTTAGTTTCTCAAAGTCTTGCTCTTGTATGTACCGGTATGTCTCTTGCATACATAGTGTGTCACAGTTCCCCAGAAAGTTAAAAAAATTATGCAGCGAGCGAGCCAAAGATAACAGACAGCAGAAAATAAAGTAGTACCATATTCACTTTATTGATAAAAAGATGTACAGGGATACACACACTGAGGAAAAAACAACTAATTAATACACTTTGAAAGCTCACCAGGACAGAAACATCAAGTTGAAGAACTAAAAAAAGTCTAAAAGGTCAAGCTGAGGACACATGATGAGATGGACACTGGATTCTAGAGTTGTTCTGATACCAGAATCTGAAGTGAGGCTGATACTGCCCAGACTTCAGGACGCCAGTTAGTGCACCAATTGTGATCCAATACCGTAATTTATGCCACTGGCAACTACTGTTTAGAGCAGCAAAGAAGAGCTGATTGCAGGTAGTTTGTTACCTAACAATAGCAAACAACAATAGTGCAGCGCCAGTGGAGAGTGTAACGGTTGTCACAGCGAGGAAAATGTCATTTCATAGTGGAAAATCCAACAAGTAAAACATTGATATGTACAGTATGTAAGGTTGCAATTTCAAGTGGTGACACTGGTGTTGCCAATTTCAACACCAGCAATCATTTTTAACATTTGAAGATGCCTCACGCAAAAGTACAATGACTTCACCAATTCAAAGGGTGAAAAGAAAGGACAAACCGCAGCAGCAAACTTTGGAAACGGCATTCCAGCAACGAGATAAATTGTAACTTGGATTAATGGATCCAAGGTACAGTTTGCCAGGTTGTAATTAACATTTTTGTAACAGTTGTCCCCAAACTGCAGACTATATGATTCACAACTGACATTTGGAGCGCCGACGTGTACCTTGTGTGGTGTCAGATCGGTACTCGGTATCGGCAGATCCCGCAAGTTCAGGTATCAGAGTTGGTAGAGGGAAGAACAAATGGTATCGGAACATTTTAAAAATGATGTTTTTCCAAAGAAATGGATAAATAAGTAAATAAATGCGTACACACATACATATAGTGATTGATAAATGATTGTCAACATCCTGACTCTTTGTGTCTCATTTCAGTTGGAAACATTACGCCAAATCAATCCCATCAAAACTCTTTGTAACACTGTGGTCCGTCAACACCAAAACCACATGGCACAAGAACGGTTTCTCCCCGACTGCAGCTGCTCTCAACAATGCGTTACATTAATGCCCATTTTTGGGGGTTATTATCCCTGCACATTGCACATATTTCAAATATATACCGTGAACATTTGGGCTTCGTCTGAAACCACATACTATACACTACCTAGCCAATACGTGTACAATCATTCAGCATACTTTAGTATGAATAAACAGTGGTACGTATCTTTTCGGACGCACCAAGCAGTAATTTATGTCATCACTTCCTGAGAGACTCCTTACGGGTTGGAGATTTGTAACCATGGTCACCCATTCCAGCATCATGTGACCAAAACGCCGGTGCTTGTTTTTTTCTTTCTTTTTCCTCTTTTCTCTTAGTGCATTTACTGCTATGCACCACAATGCCGTCGCAAGTTTCTTGCATGCGAAAACTCTGGTACTTGGCAACAAATCTTACATGTTGCTTCACCGACTGATTAAGATTCTGCAGCCATTGACTGTGTGACAGTTAAAATCCTACTGAACTACTTGGCATGCTGGTCATGCTGGAAATGTCTTTTTTTTTTTTCCCCCTGTTGAGTCGGTGATGCAAAACAAAACCAGCATTATCAGTGAAAGCATGTGTAGACACGGGCCGTCACAATCTTGAAGAAAAGAAACTGAGAATTACATGTTGCTGCACAGCGTTCTGTTAAGGATTTGTAAATACACAATAAATACACAGCATGACTGTCAAAAGCCTGTAAAACCAAACACCATGTCGTATTATATTCATTAATTAGCAGCATTAAAAGTTAGCCTTTATCAACAAATATAAACATATTCAGAGGTGTAATTAATTTTAAAGATACAAAAATAAACTATAGAGTAAGAGCTGACAAAGAAATTATACTGAAAGCCATAGCAGAAATTTACATAACAAAATATATGCAAATTATAATACCATAACTATGTTGTAGACTGTTCCTGTCTGGACAACGATGGACTGAGGAAGGGGAGTAAATGCTGGTGCATCACAGTACATTGCTACTTGCCACAGTGTCTTCTAAATACCACCACTAGGGGGCAATAATCTCACATATTTCCTGAATACGCAGGTGGCTTTAAGGATAACATGTTGCTTCAATCCAAGAAATAAAATGTGAAAGAGACATCTTTGATGTGCAAAGATCTGACATCCATGAATCAACAACAGTCCAGTCAAACAGTTCAGCATGTGACCAACTGAATGATGTTAATTACATTTTGAACACAGTAATAGTCAGTTTAAAGTTCATAAAAATATTAGGGCTGTCAATCGATGTACCGTTAAAGGAGATTTCTCAAGTATTTAATACTCTTGTCAGCATGGGAGTGGGCCAATAAAATCTAGGTAGATATTTATTATTGAAAATCATTTAACACTACAAGACAATGACAAATATTGTCCAGAAACCCTCACAGGTACTACATGCATAAAAATATGCTTCAATCATAACATGAAAATTTCAAGCCCAACAGGCAACAACAGCTGTCAGTGTGTCAGTGTTATGACTTGACTATGACTTGCCCCAAAGTGCATGTGATTATCATAAAGTGCACATGTCTGTAAAGGGGAGACTCGTGGGTACCCAGAGAGCCCACTTACATTCACATATCTGGAGGTCGGAGGTCAAGGGACCCCTGCTTGAGTGTAAGTCTAGAGCGTTATTTATCTTCACTCTGGCTTTAAAACTTAGCTCACTACCATGTAAAACTCACAAGTAGCATTAAAGAAATTAGATTAGTTGCATTGACATGTTATCGCGTTAATGTTGACAGCCCTAAAAAATATCACTTTGCTGCAATTTGCACTTGTATCGACTAATGCCCCAAATAAAACATTTGCGGCAGAATTTAACAAGCAGACTTTTGACCAGGGGCTGCACGGTGGTGTAGTGGTTAGCGCTGTCGCCTCACAGCAAGAGGGTCGCAGGTTCGATTCCAGCTTGCGGCTCTTCTGTGTGGAGTTTGCATGTTCTCCCCGTGTAAGCGTGGGTTCTCTCCGGGTACTCCGGCTTCCTCCCACCGTCCAAAGACATGCTGTTTAGGTTAATTGATGACTCTAAATTGCCCGTAGGTGTGAATGTGAGTGTGAATGGTTGTCTGTCTATATGTTGTCTGTCTCTATGTGCCCTGCGATGGACTGGCGACCTGTCCAGGGTGTACCCTGCCTTCGCCCTATGCCAGCTGGGATCGGCTCCAGCCCCCCCGCGACCCCTAACGGGATAAGCGGTTGACGATGGATGGATGGACTTTTGACCAGTTACAGTCTCACTGATCAGGAACTACTGAGTCAACAAGTAGCTGACAGCAACTTTAGTTTTGCATTTCCTGTCTGTCTTTGAGACATTTCAGTGTTTGTTTTCTTGTTTGTGGAATTTTTTCACATTACTTATTAGTCTTGATTTCTTCTATTAGAAAGAAAGAAAGAAAGATATTCCTTTATTAGTCCCACAGTGGGGAAATTCAGTTTTAGCTTGATTTAACGAGATTTCCACCTAAACTTTGCCTATTATGAACAGTAACAGAAGCACTACCTATACTGCTGATTGATGATTGACACTCTTTGTATTTTGCATTAATTTTATGTGTCTACTTTGCCATATGTTAGTGGATGTATAGTCTATGACTACAAGTTGCGATAATGTTGAGCGACACATTTCCCATGTGAAGAGGTGCATTAGATTTCAATCCATCTACCTCATTGCCTCACAGTGATTTGCCATGATGAAAAAGTCTCTGGGCAGACAGCTTGTTTTTATTAAATTTGCATGGAACAGTGAGAAGAAACTGCTTTAATATTCTTTCTATTCTCTTCAGTCCTTTGCATGAACAGGATGAATGTTGGTGGAGAAAGTGAAAGACCATTGTTGCCTCAGCACAGCCAGTGAGATACCCTTGGGAAAGACCCTTAAACCCCGACGGCTCCAGTGTCCAGCTGCTCTGTGACAGATAAGACCGTCATTGTACTGGGCAGCTTCATTAAACAAGTGATGGTATGTATGTACAGTATTTGTAATTATGTGTATTATATGTAAATATTTGTAATTGTAATTTGAGCAACTGTGAAAGTTTATCTTTTATGCTATTTATGCTATTAGATAAATATATCTAATATTATATTTCTTTGAATAAAAATCAGGATTATTGATGAGTTGGGTGCCTCAGCCAAGCTGCAGTGCAGGGTTTTACTGTATTTGCTGACTGACACTGTGGATTTCTGTCACGTAACAGATCTCTGAAGCACATATCCAGACACTTCTTGATTGCACATTGTTTGAAATTCATGTAAAAATTAGGGCTGGTAATGTGATAATAACATGTTAACACAAATTTGATTTAAGGCCACTAATTTCTTTAACGCATTAACGCAACTTGCGATCTTTAAGTTGTAGCAGGCTCAGGTTTAAAAGACTGAAGATACTGGCATCATATGAATCTAGACAACACAAGGAATCCACTGGTACTGACCATGCTTATTGCTAAGTAACGCTCCAAATTTGCACTAAATTTTGGCAAAGAAAAACTGGCATGGCTATTTTCAAAGGGGTCCCTTGACCTCTGACCTCAAGATATGTGAATGAATATTGGTTCTATTGGGTGCCCACGAGTCTCCCCTTTACAGACATGCCCACTTTCACATGCAGTTTTGGTCAAGTCATAGTCAAGTCAGCACACTGACACACTGACAGCTGTTGTTGCCTGTTGGGCTGCAGTTCACCATGTTAGGATTCGAGTATATTTTTATATTGAATCCAGTACCTATGAGGGTTTCTGGACAATATTTGTCATTGTTTTGTGTTGTGAATTGATTTCCAATAATAAGTATATACATACATATGCAGCAGCATATTTGCCCACTCCATGCTGATAAGTATTGAATACTTGACAAATCACTTTTTAAAGTACATTTTGAACAGATAAAATTGTGATCAATTTGCGATTAATTGTGATTAAATATTATAATCAACTGAGAGCCCTAATAAAAATACATGGCATCCATTTTTTCTGGAGGATGGTGTTCTTGGGTCTGAAGCTGTAGTAAAAGAGATTGAAGAGCATTTCTGTGATTTAAAAGGTCCTTTGATTGGATTAGGGATGTTAATAATGAGCGGAGGAGATGTAGCCTGTAGCATTTATTCGCCGACAAATAAACTGTACACACACTATGTGCGACAGCTACGTTCATAGCTATAATGCCGACAACAAACCCACCGCCGCCACGCACACACAAGGTCTGTCGGGAACAGCTACGGAGGGCACGACGCCATCGGCCACACTAGCAAAGTGTTGTTACGCCAGGCAGACACACAGCTGACAACTTGCTTAACTAAATGAAGTAGTGGTGGTGGCTACATGACTGCGAACGACACGTAGCACCGTGCCGCTAACGCTCCCAAACGGTCAACTGGAGACAGTGAACGCAGCACCGTGGCTGCTATAGTAACTTGCTGATGGTGAACTGTTGACTCAGTTCTCTGTTGTGCTCATACACTACCGCTGGTGCACCGCTATATGAGACGCACAAATCTTGTTGGTAATGGTTAATAATCGGTTATCTGTAATTTGTTTTCATAATTAGCATCCCTAGAATGGACCATTTTGCTTTGGTGCTATTCATAGTGGGCAAGTGTGCAGCTACATAATAAAAGATGTCACACGTCCACTTTTCTGATGCTGTTCAAAACGAACTCAGTGCGTCTTGTGAGAGGAAGAGTCGTCATAATGAGGCCCGCCAGCACACATTCATGCAGCTAATAAAGGTTCATCTCTCTCTATCATGCAGAATGTTGGTGATGTTTGACGAGCCATCATGTCCATGCTTTTTATGCACAGAATAAATAACAGTAAACCAATAAATAAATAAATATAAATACAAACAGTCAACATATTACATTTACAATACCATAAAAAGATCCATGTACAATCAAAATCATGTCACTTAACCCATATATATCATAAAATACATCAGGTATGAGTTATTAAATACTAAACATTCATGCTTGATCCGCTCTGTTCATTATTGTGTGTCTTGCTGAAGGAGAAGCCTCGTTCTAAAATCTCGTGTGGCATCCACATTGTCAGAATCGGCAAAATATTCAGCCGCGACATTGAAAATCTTTTAGATAATAACATTAAGCTATGCTTTCTGTACTCCAACACAACAGACCCTAACAACACCGATGTCCCGTGGCACTCCTCTCTCCACTCTCACAGCCGCTTCCTCCGTTGTCTTCCAGCAACAAGTCAACAATAACAAACAGACCGGATCAAGCGAAAGGTAAGAAAATTGTTTGTCGGGTGCTTTCCATGATGTTGTCAGACACTTATAATTAGGGCTGACCCGAATGCTTCAAAGCTAAAACCATACCCATATATAATAAAGTATAAATCCAAAAAAATCCTCATGAAACAACATTATTGATATTCAACATTAATTATTATTACTTTTTCTCAGACGTATATCGCTGTTTGTTGTGTGTGTGTGTTTGTGTGTGTGTGCGCAGATGAGACAGAAGAAGGTGTGCAAAGCTTCGAAGGCCTTTGATTATTTCTCACCAAAGCTTCAAAGCCCAAAAAACTATTTTATTCTGGACAGCCCTACTTATAATAACAATGTGACCCCGTCAATGTCAAAAACAAGCACTTTTAGTGGATGTATTGAAGGGGCGGAATGCCTGAAGCGAGTACATTGCAGCCTGTCTACAGCGTTCTCTATCAATACTGGACCAATTTCAAAAATTGTTGTCCCCATTAGTCGTGTAGACACATAAACACTGGAAAATAGGGTCCAGGTTGAAAAATAGTTACCCTTTAATGATGACGGTGTCAGAAGTACTCCTTACCTGGGCTATAAGACTACACTATCTGGTCTGATATGCGTGACACATTGTCCATGTTGTTGACTTGCGTTGACAGGGACTTCCGGCTGTCTGTGCTCGCTCTGGGTCTCGTCCTCTGAGTTTGATTTTGACCTTGGCAAGAAAAGGCCGCTTTGAACTCCCCGCGGAACTTCCCTGGTGAAAAGAACAGAAACGTAAAATCCATCCAGAAGCCATTTAGTTTTAACCTTTAATATGCCTTACATCAGCATATTTCAGTTTTATAGGCCTAACGAGATGCATATGTCATTATCAGGGCCATAAAACATGTAAAAATTGTAAATTTAAGATGTATATATGCGCATAACATAGTGTTAGATGAGGAACGTAAGCCAGTGAGCTATATTGTTGTGGCCGAACTATCCACTAGAGGACAGTAATGAACCCACACATCTGGTCTAAGTGAGGAGGCAGGTTACAAACTTACCGCTGAGGAAATTGTAGATGATGGGATTTGCTGCACTGTTGGCATATATGAGCCAATGTGAGAATGTGAACCATGCGTACACTGTCTCTCTGTCATTTGTTTTCTTGAAAGTCCCAAAGACTCTGCAGGCAAAGGAAGACGTGTCAGTTAAAGATTCAATCTGCCTGCTTTTAATGCTATACTGTAAATCACATTAAATCAGCATTGGAGGGGAAAAAGGAACAAGTCAGTACTTTAAATGTACTGTATCAGTCATAAACTATGAGTTGAGCTTCTAATGTGAAAAAGAAATGTAAGATGTGATCCCTTTGGATGGCTTTTGATCCTTGTCGCAGCAGCGCTCATGATATCTTTACCTTTTCATGAGATTCAGCACGCTGATTGGCAGGTAGCACAGGGCGAAAACAAAGAGCACCACCATCAGCATGCGAGCCGTCTTGCGTCGGGCTCTGACCTGTTTGATCTCAGCACAAACCGTGCTGGTCCTGACCCTCATGGGATCCCGCTGGCCCTGAGCTGAGGCTGAGCACTGGATGGACCTCCACTTCCTCTGCAATACTGATGTGCTCCCAGGAATCTGTTGATCAAACATGTGCATACATAAGGTGTTGTAAAATTAGCTTTGTAAGAGCTGAGGTCACTCTTAAGTGCAGGAATACAAACCTGTTGACACCACAGTTTGTGACATATCTGGATATACGCCAGGACCATGAGACATAAGGGTGCAAAGTATGTGACAATGAAGAAACAGGTGTGGTACACCTTTGGGTAGATCTCAGCTGTTGAAAGAATAAAAAACATCGTCATGATTTGATTGAAAACTGGACAGCGAGCAAAGGCCACATTCAGACTGCATGCATATCCGATTTGTTTTTCAAATCAGAAATTAAAACAGATTGTCTGCACTGTTATTTGCAAGCAATCAGATCTGACTTGTATGCCCAGACGTCATCAACCTAACCAATCTGCATGGGTTGCTGTAGTAACGACTAGTGGTACAACGGGTCAACTAGCCCACGGTTCGGTTTGCATTGCAGTTTTTGGGTCACGGCTTCAGTTTGGTTTTGTTTTGGACATTTGGGAGAAGGAAGAGCATAACCATTTCCAATGTGGTTGAAATATATAAATAGATAGACTGTGACTGACTGATAGTAGTGAATGATATTTCTATATTATATGGAGCCAAAACACTGATTTTACACATGAAATAAGGCAAGCTACTTAATGGACAAGTAGGCCCATGTTCAGATAATTGTTTCTTTGACTGTAGGTCTCACAAGTCACCTCATCAAATAATTAGAAGGCCTGTATTTAGTAGCAATGCAACGGGTTCAACAAGCCCTCAGTTTGGTTTGTTGTTTTACGGTGCGGTTTTGCATCCCTAGTAACGACGTACAGTATGTGTCAGTAACTACGTAGCTACACTGGTGATGTGGTTTTTCCAGCACAGATATATTTGATCTGAAATTTCATTGATTTATCTTTCAATATTTCTGAAGACAAACTCTTTATTGTTCTTATTCCATGTGTTTTAAGCATTTTAGATAGTTATACTAAATGTAATCCTAAAATGAGTTCTTTAAATGTGGACTTAGGAAGTAGATTAAATATGTGCTGATAACACCATTTGATTCCCATCACAGTGTAAATATGAAGTGTCCTTAATGAGAGTTGAGGGGTGGATGCATTATATGGCAAAAGTGATTGTATCTGCAGAGTAGTGCATCCTCTATTAGTTCAGCTTAGGTCACTGTTAAATGTTTAAAACTCACACTGTCAAGCAAAAAATGGCCCAAAGTATGTGTTGAGTTCATAGATCTCCAGAAACAAAGTTACAGTGTGGATCCATTATTTGTGTTTTATTACCTGCCGAGAATCGCATCCACTCCTTTCTCTGATCAGATGAGTGTTGTGTCTGAAATTTACACTGTGACGCCAAAATGGCCAAAAGCGTGCGCTGATAACCTCACTTGATTCCTAAAAGTCAGGAGAGAAACTGAAGATGATCCACAGAGGAGGATGCTTTATTTAACCAAGTATAGCGTCACCTCATTTACATCTGAGAAAGAGAGAAAATAATTTACTAGACTGTCCAATGAATGTTGTATCTCACTGAAATGACTCAAAGACAAATACTTAAATGTTTAGAATAGTTTATGCATGTAGCCATTGTGCTTCAGGAGCTAAAGCCATTTCAATTTGTACAAGTCATTTTATGCCCTTGTGGGGCCCTTTAAGATGTCTTGTTTTTGTTTGTTTTGGTCTGACTCTTCGTCATCAATTATGAAGCGTGGTTCAGATGACCTCACTTGAAAAGTGTTAAAATGTAAACGACTTTTTGGCATTGACCCTGGGTGCCCAGTGTGACAGAAGAGAGGATGCATTTCTCAGGAGCTAAAAGATCCAGCTCCTCTAAATCATGCATCAACCACTCCAGATATCAAATGTTCAATGCCTGACAGATTGAATTTGATGCAAGTGACACTTCCCTGGCCAAAGATAAGATGGAATACATTTATCTGTAGCTGCTGAGTCGACGAGTTTAGTAGAGGTTGGTTTGGCAACATGGCCCAGATGTAGACACTGTGAAAATGGTTGATTGAGTTAAGCCTAAGAGACCCGCAGGGCCGGGGGAGATCCCGACCGACTTCACTGTCTTTCAGAGGCTCTAGCAGGTTTCAGTTTTAGGGCTACAGTGACGTACTATGAAAACTGGAAACCCTAAGGTACCAACTGTGTTATGCTACCTTGTTGGGAAGGAAGCTAAATAACGCTCCAACATTGGGCGAAATTGTAGCGAGGAAAAACTGGCATGGCCATTTTCAAAGGGGTCCCTTGACCTCTGACCTCAAGATATGTGAATGAAAATGGGTTGTATGGGTACCCACGAGTCTCCCCACCACAGCATGGCTTTTTCTGTGGTGTTCTCAAGGTCTAGATATCTTAATGTGGTATTTTAGAGGGATTATTGATTATTTTAGCAATTCTTATAGGTAAAAAAGTGGTTAAATTTAGCACCAAAAATGTGTAACAATGAGACATAAAATGGGAATGGACATCATATACTTAGATCATAATGTTATTGAACCCTCAACACTTTTCAATTCATTTTAAATGATTCATTATTTATTTTGTTAATTTTTTTTGTTTATTTCTGGTTTCTGAATCTCAGATTAACCCTCAGGTTCCCTCCAGTGGTCAAAGTCAATCTACTGTTCACCTGCTCTCTCCCCCTAAAGACCCCCTATATCCCCCCTAAAAACAGACAAAATCAGGGCTATGTGGGTCTTAGAGGGTTAAAAGCATTTACATAATACAAGGTCATTTAACAGGAGTACAGCTGGCAACTGACAGGCAGTGAAATCAAGCAAAAATATCCAAAGTCACCGAGGCAGGAAAGCATGCTAATCAAACAGGCAGCAGGACCTGACAACAGGTTGCAACCCATAATCAAGACAGGAACGAGACTACAGGCAGGTAACAAGCAAACAAGAGTGAGGATGACTGGACCTCTAAGGCACAATGTGTAAACACTGGCTGTGAGCTGCCTCCGCATAAATATTGAGACAGATAGTTGATGAGAAGCAGCTAGTGGTGAGTGAATGAAAGCTAGGAGGAAACTGTACAGTTTCTCTCTGGAGACAAGAGTGAAATAAACACAAAAAAAAATTCTGTACATGCACCACCACATGGTCTGAGAAAGGAGCGGATCCGATTCTCGCCAGGTAATATTAAACAACTCTGCTGAATAATACATCCACACTGTAACTTTATTTCAAGAGAGCTGTGATTTAAATTGTTTATCACCACATATTTTGGGCCATTTTGACTTAATAATGTATTACTCTGCTGAATATTACTAACCCTCAAAGCTAAGGTTGGTAATCCTGAGAAAATAACATTAGTACACTAGATTTAAAAAATCATCCAACCAACAAATATATCATAATGAACGTTCATTACATTCGGGGTGAATGAAGTGATTGGAAGGGGTTATTACAGTCCTGCGACAGCCACAGAAATCAAATTGTGTTCTGTGTTTTTTGTATCAGAGCATTTGATTTATTCATTGCTGTCAGGATGTAATGAGAAATTCAACAAATATAACAAAACAATGTTTTGGAAAATTGCCAACACAATAGCTTTAACTCTGCGAGAACACTTCATTTCTGTGATAGGAATCTTTATTTGATCAACTTGGACCTGACAGAGTGAATTTGACATCCAGCATTCATTTTTTTACCATGTTAGAACAACACTTTGGTATAAATATCTGAAATGCTTAAAAACAACCAAGAGCATCCAATAACAACAACAAGAGTTTCCCTTCAGAAACAATGAGATATTAATTTTGGACCAATTGTATCAATTGAGTCTAATAAAACATTGATGACTTGCCCCAAACTGGATGTGATTATCATAAAATGGGAATGTCTGTAAAGGGGAGATTCGTGGGTACCCATAGAACCCATTTTCATTCACACATCTGGAGGTCAGAGGTCAAGAGACCCCTTTGAAATATCCATGACAGTTTTTCTCGCCAAACTTTAGCACAAGTTTAGATGATCATTTAGCCATCATCCTTCCCGACAAGCTAGTTTAACAT
This sequence comes from Pterois miles, assembly GCA_947000775.1. Taxonomy (NCBI): domain Eukaryota; kingdom Metazoa; phylum Chordata; class Actinopteri; order Perciformes; family Scorpaenidae; genus Pterois; species Pterois miles. Next base: position 12,833,771 of record CAMQGK010000341.1, read on the forward strand.
GGCCCTAAACCGTAATAATAATAAAAAATAGTAAGTACCTTGTGCGATTTCAGTTTGAATCGGCTATTGTTGCTATTGACTTCACTGTCGGCCCATTCCTCCGTGTTTCTTAAATTTATTTTGTTACAAGACTGTGTTTCGTTTTGTCTGTTGTTTACATCAGCGGCCCCCAACCTTTTCACAGACCGACCTTCAAGGTGTGGGGGATAAATATGATGAAATAAAATGATGCTACCGGCATAAAAACAAATATAAAGTGCGTAAAAAACACCTCCACATTATGCTGAATTAGTGGGAGCGCAACGAGCCGGTCTAGTCCAGGGATAATGGGAGACAGTGACACTCGAAGTGTGTTCCTTATGTCCAGTCTACTCCGTAATTTTGTTTTGGTCGCTGTCACTGCAGAAAACCCTGCTTCACAAAGATGTTGAAAATGGGAGCAGAGTTTTCAGTGCTTTTTTGGCGATATCAGGGTATACTGATTTGATTTTAATCCAGAAAACTGGCAGAGTTGGAGAGTTTAAGGCCTTTTAAGGTCTCCATGTGCCGAAGCAGTTTTGAAGGCTTCATTGCCTCTGTTGCTTGTATTTATGTTAAAATGGTACCATTCCAGTGTATTTACTTCCTAAGTATTTGTTTCATTGACCTTCTCCTTTATGTTTCAAATCAATTACTGTAAGCTAATGAAGGTGGAAGGGTTGAAAACTCCTTTTAAAGGCTTAAATCAGTGAGGCACCTTGACTGCCTTATCTGAACAGTCACCCATCCTACTTCATTGTCCGTATAAGCCCTGTGACAGTGCTCTGCTCTCATAATTTTAGCGTCAAGCGGCAGCTAAGTGGCATCAGACACGTACACAGATTTTAGCACACAGAGTAAATAATGCTGTCTCGAGGGTTGTATCTCTTTGAGCAGCAAATATAAGTAAAGTCTTCCATTTAATGTTTTATTTCGACATTTGCTGCAGGCAACAGGTGAGAGACTTAGCACAGTGTGTTCATGTATTCGAGGGCGAGACGTGAAAACTAACCTCCCCAGTGTTCATCACACACTGTGAACAGGCTGGTCTTGTTTGTTAGTTCAGGCAGCAGGCTGCTGCACTCCATCACAATAGCCTGAGGGATCATGATGGTGCACGACACAACCCAGATCGCAACAATGCTTTTGCGAGCCCTCTTGGCTGTGCTCTTGAACATCAGTGGGTGGCAAATAGCATACCAACGGTCCTGGGCAATGCAGCTCAGTGTTAGGACTGATACAGAAACAGAGATGGTCTGGAGAAGAAAAGCAAAGAAAGTAGTTAGACAGATTGAAATTAGAGACACAGCTTTTCAGGAAATGTTATTTTCCAATGATTCAGAGAAAATAACAATGTCTACATAAGAACACGTTCCATCAGATAGATATTCATTAAAAAAGCATGGATTTCAAACATCTCTGCAGTGCAACATGTTGAACGTGGCCTTGGCGGCATCAGGGTAAACACTGTAGTGGGGAACTCAGCACCACAATGACTGAGTTTATCAATGTTTGTTTTCATTTCTGAGGTGAATCAGAGTAGCAATCACCAAAATAAAATGGCTGCACTTGCTTCCAAAATACAAGGTTGAACCTCTGTGGAGGTCAGCCCAGTGTATCACAACGGTAATTGCGTTATGGGGATAAATCATCACAATCTTGTTTGTCTCCTTGATGGAGAGCTGGCTACTCTTCCCACTATCGGAATTACACACCTGCCTTGCTCTCAATGAGACTCTGGGGAAGGCAGAGTTGTACCAGATGAAGCGAGATTTCAATTATGGCTCTGCGAAATTGGACCGTTGTGGCATGTTGATGAAACTTCCTATTTTCAGTGTGGTGCAGATGGTTGTCTCCATGAATTTCAATGAGTCCAATTAGTTCAGAGCACCACCACCAATTTCATGTGGGAGGTAAACCTGTGGGTTTTGGTAGTGGGTTCATGTCCTGTGGGAAATAAACGCTCAGTTCCATCACTTTGAAATATTTAGCTTTAGGACACCAGCTGTGATCACCTTTTCTGACCAATTTCCTCCATTTAAAAGGTCTAAAAGAGATGGGAGACAACATTGCCTTGCAAGCAGCAGGGGACAAATCCTCACATAACTGTGCTCCTGACAGAAAATCAATACTAGATTGACAGGCATGTTGAGCTTGCTATGGTGGCCTTGAAATTGATAGTGGCATTAAAAGCCAGGCATGCTGAACTTCATGCAAATGTGGAAACCACAGGGAGTGGATAAGCCTGCAGGCAAGCCACAGGGCATCAGTAGCAACTAAGATATGAGGCACACTGGGATGTTCTTTCTTTATCCTTCTTTGGAGAGGAATGAAAAGATAAGTCTGGTAACATCATACATTATATATAAGTTGGGAATCACATTTTGAGGAGGTCATATGAGATATCAGATAAAAGTCCTTCATGCTGACCTTCATATTAGAAAAACCTGTGGGGATGTGCTGCATCACACAATGCAGCACATCCCCACATACTGTGTAGACAGCAAGTTAAAAGATGAAAGTAATAGAATGGAATATATTTTTCTTGCATTGAGCGTATTCCTGTTGTTTACCTAATAGTTAATTTAGTGCAACAATAAACGTAAGACTTTGTTGCTGCGATGTCAGTATTCATATATAAACATTCATGCCTGCGGAGTCTAACCAAAGCGAGGAACCTCTGGCCCATCTGCAGGGAGAGAGGGAGCACTGTGTACGGAGCGACCCACAGCCCCTGGAAGCAGCAAGGTCCAGACAAGGGAACTCACAGTTGGAGCTGAGAGTCACCTTCACGCCTTTTGAAGTCAACCCAGAGCTGGTGAACTGGAGGAAATGCGATGTGATGGCCAGCCAGCACTGGGGAGACATCTTGAACCCTGAGTTCAACCCTCTTGGCAGGCTCCGCGGACCACAACCGTTGACAAGTGTAAAAATATTTAGGACTCGTTTTGAAACTGTGGCAGGCCTACCTAGACTGTGGTGGGCTGGATGTCACATCACTTTGACTTCATTTGAATTAGGCTACATAATGGGTGATTGGATAAAGGTCCATGTTACGCCATATAGACATTATCACCAATGTGCTGTGACCGGTTACCACTTTTACAAGTAGTTTTGTTGTCTCAACCTAACCAGTTGTTTGACAATGTTAATCACATGGCATTAAGCATTTCTGCAAGTGTGATACAAAGCTCATATGAGACGTATTTTTGATTTCGAAACATCATTCAACGTGTCTTTGGGTTGCCGAAACGTACGATGCCTACATTATTTTCTGCCGACTGGATTGGATGTGTGGTAAACAACGGAAGAATTCTTCCCATGTCTGGAATAAATCCAGCCACCGTAATCCCTGTGGTTTACAGATGCATCCATCCAGAACACGTTATATCCATCACACCATACGTTGTGATATGCTGGAGGTGTTCACTTTGATATCGGTGCGTGCAGTGAATATAGTAGGATATGTTGAGTGTATAGGAACCGGTAGTTGTGCAGGATTTCAGTCCACTGTTTCCATACTGATGTACCGTGTACATCAATCTGGCCTGTAGTGTGATGTAAAATGGATGATTCTGTTTGACAGATGTGTTGGCATGGTGGGGACAATGCTACAATGGAATTTTCAAAGACTTGCCAAAGGCACTGAATCACCATAACATCAAAGGTCTCACATAGAGCACATCTCTTGGATTGTGGAAAAAAGTATTTTTTTTTTTTTTTTTTTACCCTCATAAATACCGAGAAAGGAAATAATAGAAACATAGTTCTTTCTTGTGGAAGTACCTCCTCTGCTGAGTCTGTCTTGGTTTGCTTGCTCTCTTTTCTCATCACCTTTCGGGAAGAAACAAGGCAGACTCTTCAAAGCTGACTTGCATGGTCTCTCTCTGTCTCACATTCATGCACACAATCACATTGCTGATTTGCTTTATGTATGTGAATTGTGAATATATGGTCAGTTTTGGGTCAGTCCACGTGTGTTCCTCCACCTTCTCTGTCTGAACCGTAAGCCACTCATATTCACGAATCCTTTTTTAAGTGGTTTACATCAGCTCAAGAATATCCTGTTTGTTAAGCAGATGTCAAAGTTAAAGTTGATCTCTTACCTGCAGATAAGGCACAACTTTGCACAGTGTGTTCCCGAAGAACCACGTCTCTGTGATGTCTACCACGAGACTCGCAGGCAGGCAAATGATGGTGACCAAGACGTCGGCAAGGGAGAGATTCACTATGAAGTAGTTGGTCACAGTGCGCATGTGGCGGTTTTTCCACACTGCAAAACAAACTGAAAAAGATGCACAATGAAAGACCACACAAAGACTCAATAATCTACCACTTGTGCCCCTGTATGTTGCATCGTATGCTTCAGATAATCTCCCACAGATGGCATTTCAAAGACCCCATATAGCTGTTTTCAGAAGCTGTGCTCCATTTGACAGTGCTGATATGAAGTTGCACGGGCAGGGAAACCCTCTTACATAGAGCTCAGGCAGTGGTGGTGTGCCACATTACAGGACTTTTTTTTTTTTTTTATCCAGCCACTACAAGTCGTGTGAAAAAAGAAAAAAGAAATGCACCACATTTATTTTCTAAAATACCTCCAAAATATGCTTGCCATTACAAAATTTTAAACTGCTGTGAGTTCAGTACAAATTAATAATTTTCGTGGTTCCCGTTCATTGATTTTGATGAGCAATAAAAAGTGTATTTTGCATTCCTTATTCATGTGTGCTCATGAGTAAAACACAGATATGAGTTTGACCACTGCTCAACTGTACACAACCATTCCCTATAAAAAAGACGCCAAAATGGAACCAAAAGCACAGTTATGCACGATGCCACGACGTTTGCAACCAGAGCGAGATAGGGCCATTGGTATGCTCCAAGCTGGAAGGAGTACTCGGGACATAGCCGGGGAGTTTGGTGTTCACCACTCAACTATTGTGCACCTTGCTGAGCGTTACAACACCACAGGCTCCTCCAATGACCGTCCGCGATCTGGTCGACCCCGAGTTACGACCCACACAGGACCGTGCCGATCGCCTGTCTCATCTCGCATTTTTTTGAGAGATTTCTCCCGCGAAAAAAAACGCCTCTCTGCTCTATATGCTGACGTCACTCTCTTGTGTGTGTGTGTGTGTGTGTGTGTGTGTGTGTGTGTGTGTGTGTGTGTGTGTGTGTGTGTGTGTGTGTGTGTGTGTAGGTGGATGAGCTCAGCTCCGACACAGATAGCAGAGGAAATGCGTGCTCCAGCGTGATAGTAAATTACACCAAAACATTAAAATGTACTGGTAAAAGACAGAGTCTGCTGGCTCTGGCTGGCCTGATAATTTTACAAGGAAAATGAGGATAATTCTACGGGTGGGAATAAAGAATCAGGTCCCATTGAGAAGGCTCCTAGTTGTCCGATTCCTTGGCATCTCGGTATAAATTAGATATTAGAGAGCGAATTATGACCTCTAACTTATACTAAAAAAAATAAGCAAAGCAAATGTTTAAATACAAATGCAATAATTTATTTCTGATCATTTGAATTGTGTGTTTTTTGTAAATAGCCACTACAGCCACTACTGTGTACAGCACCCTCCCCCTGAGGCTGCCGTGTAATTCGAACATTGTAATTCACCATGCATATGATGTTTTTTCTCTAGAATACATTAAACATTGAATGACATCAGATCTAAAATGTTATTCCTTCATTTCGTGCATACATTTCAAAGGTGGCACATAAAATACTTTCCTGCCACAGTAGCAGATTCTTACAGTTTTGCTTGTCAATCAGACAGAATTTGCGAGGTGAATAATGAAGGTCAATTTGCGAAATAAAATTTGTCTGGCTCTATTCCTCGAAGTGATTGAGGATGAAAATACGGTCCGACCTCACCTTTTCACTTGGTCATCAAACACAGCGAACTAATAAGAATGATAAAGATGAAAGACTGGCTGTTTTAATAGAACAGTGTGAGAGGGTGGGACATGTCAGTCAAACACAGTCCTAAGAAGAGGTCTTATCACTGAAAACACCTGTGTAGGTGAACCAGGGTTGCACAGCACCTTCAAGCCCTGTCCTTTTTAATCTGTTACCTGACTGTCAGGACTGGACTCTTCAGTGTGTATTCAGTGCTCACTTCACTGTTGTTGACTGGCTGTAGTTAGATTTAAGCATATAAAGTGTTTTCTTATGTTTACTATTTCATTTTCAAGCCCCACATGTGGTATCACCACCCAGGTCAGACCTGCAATGGATTATATAAACAGGATGAAAAGTCTTCACCGTGACTGTAATGCACATCAAAAACAAGATAAAGTTAGATTGGATCTGCGCTGGGAATGTGAGAAGTTGCTACAATGCTCTGATGCAATCAGCAAATCTGCGATGAAAATCGGAAGTTACACTATGACATCTTAAAAAGAGTAATATTAATAATGTCTGCTGCAATGTAAACAAACATTCTGGCTGCTTTCTTCTTTTGTGTCTCAACGGTAAGCTACAGTACTGAAGTTTGATGGGCTTTTTTTCCTGCTGGGAGAAAGACATGAGTAAGCTCCTTTTCATCCACCGTGTCTCACAGCTCCCCACGCCGCTACAGGTGCTACCAAACAAACAGACACATCTAGATCATATCTCATCTCTCAGAACCAAGTGAAGGCAGCACGACTACCCACACTGCATTCACCATTCAGTCAGACTTAAGAACAAGAGAGAGATGTTTGTTGCTTTATTTCCCGTTTTATAGTTGTGTTAAGTGTCTGTCTCTTCCAGTTTCTTTTGTGTAATGTTTATTTTCTTTTTCCCAATAATCCTTCCCAGGATACATTTTGCTGGATTAATTTATTGAATTTTTCTATACATGCATGACATTGTTGGTTGTCAGACAAATAATGGCAGGCGATTCTATAATATATGGTAATGTACTATTACATTAACCTTGCACGGCAACTGACTCTCCAAGGCTCCAAGTTGTGGATCTCTGTCAGGTTTGCCAGAAAAGAAATGAGCGTCCTGTGAGGAGCTACTGCAGTTACCTGCGGGGCTTAAGTGTGTGTTAGACCTGATGAGACCATAGCGTGAGACGACACAGAGAGGCGACTGTTCATTGTAAATAACAATGTCGGCTCTTAAAGAGGTTAGCCTACATATTGCAGTAACATCAGTTATTATACTGGAGAGTGTTTCTTCATTAAAAGAAGAGCAAAGTACAGCACTGAATGTGCAAAGTATAGAAATGTTTTCGCCGTCATTTAGTTCTGCTTTCGTTAGATTGATTAACAGATGGCTCATCCAATCACCTGCCAAGTATTCATACCCCGCGACAGTGTAGTCGGGGGTATATAGCACTCCATGTGTCCGTCTGTCCTTCCGACAGCTGTCATTTCCGGAGCAGACCTCAGTAACTAATTGACTTAGGAATTTCAAATTTGGAATGATGAATGACAGTGTGGTCTAGTTGTGTCTTTTGGGGGGTTAGAAGTCCAAGGTTTTTTACTTCAATTTCATTTCCAGAAGTCCTAAGTTAAGTCCTACTTAATTTAGGATATTTCATTTCCTAAGTCAAGTAGTTTCCGAATTCTGCTCCAGAAACAACAGTGGATGGAAGTTGGTATGATGGTTGACAGCATTGCGGGAGCATGGCGAGTGGAGTATGTGAGCTGCACTCACTTCTGCCTTGTTTTTCAAAGTGCCTCCCCTTTTCGGGGCACTATTATATACCAATATATCAACACATCAAGTAATAAACTGAATATAATCAGCTCGTAATCAGCAAATCAGCTCACCATCTAAATTAATCTTTGATTATTAAATTCACAAACTCTATGTCAAAAAACATTTGTGGAAACATTTTATCCTAAAAGTTTTAGGCTAAAACTTGTTGCTGCTGCCGTGGTGCATAAAGCTTGAGGATGGATTGAGAAAGATAAGACGAGTACGCTAGATTTAAAAAAAAAAATGATCCAACTGCAAAATAAGTCCCAATGTTGGCAACTCTTTTCCAATCAAAGTAGCCAGCAGCACTAGCTTGAAAATGGTGCCTTCAAATGGGATTGTGTTACTGTGCTCATGAGAAGAGTCCATATGAACGCCCCTCTCTTGTGGTATTCACAACCTCATAACTGGAAAATTTGTGAAAGCTCAGAGTTCACGAGTTGTGACGTGTTTGTTTGGAGACAATGTAATGTTGATACTCCCAACAGCCTCATCTTCCTCTGTCATAATGCCTTTGCATTTCCTTCATTATGTTACCCACTTGCTAGTTTGCTAAATTAACCGACAGTAACATTAATATTACTGTAGATTAGCAGTGGTGTTCTCATGACTTAACCACGTGAACGCAAAGTGTACGCAGATTCCCATGTTGTACACACAAGCTCACGAGGGCACCATAAGTCACTAAATCCAGAGAGGAAGACAAATCGGCAACACTGACAGTCCGCCGCTTCAGGCCACTCCCTCAAAATTATAATGAAAGTAAACAACGAACATGGTTGTTGTTATTACTCACAGCTGTCAAGCTAGCAGCTTGTGGAAGACTTGCAGGCAGACAGGTAGCCTGGACGGGTTTATTTCAGCCCTGACAGCCACATATAGCAAAGTTGTCAGAGCATTTGATTTATTGATTGCTGTTGGAATGTAATGAGAATGTGAACAGCACTACTAACGCTACCTTTAGGAATAAGTATTTTCTGGTTGCCTGCGGACAGACGTGTAATGCTTTATTTATTTTCTTGGTTTTACTACATTTACTCAGGAAGTCATGTATTTAATTAGTTAATGTGACACAGTCCGATGTAAAGAATCACTTCATGTTTCACCTCCTCTGCTTAGCCTGCAGCAGTCTGTACGAACCGAACTCTTTCTGAGGCTGTTTGTGCAGTCGGTTGCACACAAACTCCTCCTGATTTCTACATCTGATTGATCTGCCTGTGGAAGCAGCAGGAGGATTTCTTAGACAGCATACACAAAAAAAGTGTTTTTTGAACTTTGTGTAAAGTGTAAAGTATTTCATCCTGCACTCTGGGTGGACTAAAACTTTTGGTGCTGGTGGGAGTTTTGTTTTCCCCTACAATCAACCTGCAGGTCTATCAAGATAACTACCATGAAATCAGCAGGATTGTGTGTCTGAAATGGATATCTGAGTGTCAGCTTGTAACAACATTGCCAGCCAATGCTCTTTCTGCTGCCAAACGCTCAAGAATAACAGCTCTCCTTTTTTTGACCTCTGCTATGATGGAGGAGTTGATGACCCTCAATCTTTGCCCTGCCTTTTGCTGGCCTCTTTAATCAAGTCCCTCTCAATGTTAAATCCTGCCCCAGTGTCCTATTTCAAATCAGGTCAAACCACTGAGGAAAATTGCAATCTCAAAGCCATTTCATTTCAGGTACAGGAGCTGCATCAGAAATGAAACCATATTCCGTTCTGACCTGGTCAAATAAAATATTTGTTATTTGAAAAGCCTGACAAAGATTTCTGTGATATCTAACCATTATTCAATTAAATTTCATTTGCAGCAATCAGTACAGTTGTCTTATTTATATCTTATTAAGTTCAGGGCCATCATTGAGCAATGAAAATCTGATTGACAGTATATTTTACTGCATATTAATGTGAAGCAAACCCTGAAAAGGTAGTAAAAAGGGCCAATACCAATTTGTGACATAATACATAAATCAAAGTCTCTGATAAATGTTGTTCCTCCAGTATTATTATTTATTATATACTGTTCCACTAAACTGCTCTGGCATCTTTTTCTTCTGTTTCTCATCTTGGTTTTCAAAGAAGAGACAGTTTTATTAGGAATAAAAATTTTCCATTCTTGCTATCTCTAGCTGACTTTATGGGGGTTTTGGATTATCAGGCTCAGTTAAATACTGGATGTTGATTTATGTTAATTTGTGGATGATTCTCAATTATTGTGAGGTTCTGAGAACTGCTGACATTAAAGTTCCCATCAGGCAGTGTTTTGATATCATATTAAATTATTAAATGAAGTGACTGTGGTAGTGGCAGATTTCACTGAGGAACTTGGGTTGAACAAATATTTTATAACCTCATCACAAATTTTAAATCCTTCTTAGTAACTACTACTAGAACTACTACCCATTATGCTCATTGGCTGGTCATTAATCTAAAATTATGTGCATAACTTTTAGTAATTTGAGGTTATTTGGGAGGAGTGTTGTTGTAAATGTTCAATTTCTTCATTATTAAACAGTATTTTGATCAAGTGTCCAGTCAGATACATTGACCATCCTCCATTACCTCTTTTCCTCTTTAATCTAAATGGACCATACTATATTAGAAAGCCAACACAAAGTGATCGATTTACAAATAATTAGGGATGCTAATTTTGAAAAATTTTCTTAACCGATCCTCGTTAACAGATTAACCATTATCCGACAAGATTAGTGCCTCACATGTAGCGGTGCGCCAGCTGGAGTATACGAGCACAACAGGCAACTGAGTCAACAGATCACCGTCAGGAGAGCTGTCCATCACTATAAGTTGAGCATGATCCCAACTGCTCAGCAGACCTGAAAGCACTGCTGTCCTCATCTCGTCCCAGACCACCCGAACCACCAAGCCATGCTTTGTCACACCCGAGGGCCAACACCAAATGCCTTGACAGGAGCTTTCTCCTCTGTGCTGGAAGAGCCTGCTGTCGTCAGAGACATCACATTAAGTAGTCCTCATGCCTTCAAGAAGAGACTGAACAAAAACCTCCTCAGCATGAGGCTACAATCGTAAAGCTCAAGGACTTCAAACACACACAAAGCTGCTTCATATATCTTCCTGCTCAGAGTAGCTGCAGATCACTGATCTTTCAGTTTGTCTGAATGGTGTAGGTTGTGTCTGCTAAAACTAAATTTAACACAGCAGGTGGCCAGAAACACAATCTGCCTTTCTCACAAAGCCGGGTTAGTGGGTAGTTCTTGGAGACTTTTTGGTCTCACTAAGGTGGCGTGGCTGTTGTCGTGGCAACTAATGGTGCACACCAAACTGCCTAGTTTTGTTCAAGCTTCCGACTGTGAGGAAAAGTAGAGCACCTTTTTATACAACTACCCATAATGGATAAAATTACTGCATCACATAATAACTGACAAGTACCTCAGAGTGCTTGCTGCAATTGTTGCATATTAATTGTGATGACATCCTTTTATATATCCAGAGATCCATCATTGTGTCTCTGGGGAACATGGGCCAACTTTGTGAATCAAAACAGTTTGTTTAAAGTCAACAATATGTCATCATGTGCAGATTAAATGTATTGATGTGCCCTAATGAGACAGTGATCAGCCTTTTCAAAAGGGGTTTACACTATATATAAATGGATCCCAAACTGGCATTATTTTCTTAATGCATTTTTATTTTTGCATTTTCTATATTCTTGTAAATGTCTCCACAACTGCAGAAACGGTACTACAATGTTCAGCTTCCTGTTTCAGCCATATTGTAGGTTTGAATGTGATGTTCTTTGCCATCAAGATTTCTATGGCATTTAAGAGGCATCACCTGCAAGTGAAGTTTTTGTAATTTATGTATATAGATTGTTTGCTTCATGTACTTACTATATGTTAGTTTTTGTATTATTTTCAGTATCACACTTTTCATTTAAGCAAAATCTCAACATCACATTTTGCTCCTTAGCATTTGGAGGTGTTACTGGATAACTGAGGCATTCCAGAGAGACCAGTACATTATTGTTTATATGTAGTACTTATCATAGCTTTAATAATAAGAGTTTTCTCCATGAGTACACAATTGTTAGGAGTTCATTTCTTTACCGTACCAATTTTTGGGTACTTAACATTTTGAACATGTTGATACCTGGGGCCTTATTACTTTTAAGTTCATATCTTTAAAATTATATTTTATTAGTTTTCTTGATTATTTTACTACTTTTGGGCTAATATCTTCCACACAAATTATAATTAATATTTTTTTATTAGGCTAATTTCCCCCCAGGAATCCTCATTTTTCTCTCATATGTTCTGCTCACTCCATTTAATTGATATTTCCATGTTGGATGTAATTGGCTTTTTGTTACAAACATGGCAACCCGCTTTGTGAGATGGTTATTCTGAATCATGTTGGATTTAGTGAAGTCAGATAACTAAAAGAGCTCTGTCTGATATGATAGTATGGCTTGTGACATGGGAATGACTCATGTTTAATAACCAGGTTTTGCTTTGACGTCAAACATACAATACATACAATATCAGTCAAGTTTACTAGTAGGTCTTAATTTTTATTTAAAAATGTGTTTATTTCAACATGACACAAGATGAAGTCCTTGCTAAGAGTGCCAGATTTTAGATGTTGGCACATACACAAAAAGAATGAAATGCTTTGCTTGATAGTCAAATAGTCATGTTCCCATTACTATTTAGGAAATAAATCAACTTCAGACTTTTGTAGGTGTGCTGTGGCTGGTGCGTGGTTACCATAGATACCTACTTAGAACACATAGCATATCCCCTTTTGATCTCCTGTTACTGTGGTCATAATTAAATGAATGCAATTCAGTACTAAGCCCAAAGGCTTCTGATGCTGACATGTGCTGCTGGCTGAACTAGGTGATGTCACTGTCTATGAAGTGCAACAGGTGGTCATCAACCCCCAGCAAAAGGCAGTTTTAGTGGTATGATTCTAGTAGGGGGCACCAGAGGTGGTCAAATAAATGCCAGTAGGAGCTTTTGCTGCTGGTCTGGCAAAAGTCTCCAGCTGGCATCTTTGCCACCTCTGGTGCCCCCCTACTAGAACCATAATTGGTTTGTTATTATTAAGCCTGAATTAACTGCTTTTTTTTTAGCCACTTTGGGGCAGCAGAAACAAGTATAAAACACAGCACTGACATATTATCTCCTTATGAAGCTGATATGGTAAATATGGTAGCAATTGCCTATTTAATCAGACACAAAGTGACATTAGCATTCATTTGGAGTTTGGTTTGCTGAATGTAAGTACAATATTCACTCTCATTCTAGCTCTGTTTTGGGCTCCACCATCTCCTGAGGGAAATATGTATATGTTTTAGCTGCTAAAGTAGATATTGATATAAAACAATGAAATAAGTCAAGATATTTCCTTAAAGGACCAGTGTGTAACAATTCAGGATCTACTGACAGAAATTTAATATAATATTGATGAGTAATTTGCAGTTAATAAGTGTTTTCTTAAGTTTATAGTCACCTGATAATACGAATCGTTGAGGGATGCATGAAAAATTTTCTTAACCGATAACCAACCTATGTTAACCGATTATTAACCGTTTATCGACAAGATTAGTGCCTTACATGCAGCAGTTGGGTGTCATAGCAGCAGCAACAAGAGTACAGATGAATACAGTATAGTAAAAACTAAAAGAGAAGGAGCAATGAGGGAAAAGAAGGTGCAATGAAGAAGACTGGTAATAAAATAAATAAGTAACAGTAATAACTAAAGTGCAGCAGGTGGGTGGGTTTCTCAATGGAAGTCTATGGGAAAAAGTCTTTATGGGCCCAATGACGTCATGCAGCGAATGCGGAAGTTGTAGTACCACCGTTTAGCCACTACGAACATTGGGATCAACGACTGGCGCTCTCCCTGGGGGGCTTGCCGGGTCCTCTCCACAGAGTCCTCCATGTTGAAACCCCAATTTTCCCACAGTAGCCCAGAATGGAAAAACCAAACACGGGTAACTTTTCCTGCTTGGGCCGGAGTCGCTAACATTACTTGCTGCCATTGCCACCACCCTCTTGTTTAGCCTCTCACTTCCCACATAAACACACACTCTACGAGCTCTGCTCTTACAAGAACTAGCTCTAAAGAGTGCCATTCACGTTTCCGCTCCGGCCACTGTAGCAATCCTTCACACTTGGCACACAAGAGAAATTGTAATCTGCAGCCTCACTGCAAGATACCGCCAAATCCTACAGTGTTCCATTAAATTGCTCTGGCATCTCTGTGCTCAGTTTTGAATCAGTAATAGTGTGATTTCCTTTCAGTGACTATAAACGATAAAGCTGTTGCAAACATCAGATATACAGTCTGGGGCAGAAGATCACACAGAAATCAAAGCCAAGATGATATAAAAGCCCTGCATGCAATTGCTTCCATTCTGCTTCCTCATTTAAAGGAGACAACTGTATTGAGAAGCTGTCAGCTATAATGGCCTCTCTGATGATGAATGCCAGTACTCAATATAACCTGGATTTATTAGACTAAATGAAAGACTAACCAGGGTCAGTCAGCAGGATAACCTCGGTCTAGTTCATGGAGTATATGGAGTTATTAGGCATATTTAGGTTGCCTTTTTCTGTGGGAGAAGACAAACCGGCAGCATTACTGGTGCAATTTGTGCTTCTGGGGTTAAATGAGGAACAATGCTGATATGTAACTGTTGAACGATTAGTCTGGAAACGTGGGGGTGATCAATATTAGTGTCTGATGACTGCAATCATGACTTGTGCAGGCCGGTGTTCTTTACGTCTGTCCATTACATTAACAGACCTGCTGGACTGAGCTTCATATGGCAGGATGGATTATTGGTGTGAGTTGTCTGCAACATTTCATGTGTTGTTAGCAGAAATGAATGGCACTACCAGGACACTACTGATGAATGAACTGGTATTCCCTATAAAATAGCACTTTTTTACACGACTCCTTTTCGTCTGCTACTTTATTCACAGTGAGAGAAGGTCTTTAAATATATAAAATCATTAAATATTTTACTTATTGTTTTCCAAACCAGGGTAGTTTGACTCTTTGACCGAAGTTTTCCTTCCTAAATACTGACTGAACTAGACAGTGTGTCACAAAGTTAGGGAAAACATGACAATGACAGATTACTCTAGCCTATTGACTAAACACTGCGACACCACAACGCTGAATTGAACCTGCAGTAGACTGTGCGTTTTTAGCATCAATGGGTTAAAAATTCCTCAATAACCTTTCAACTTATTCATTGATTCGAATGCCCTGAGACTTAACTAGACTTCTGCACCTCCTCATGGCTCTGTTTTCAGGTTTTAGAAAATCTAGCCCATGACAGGAGACTTTGGCCAGTCACAGGTCATTTCAGAGAGAGAGCGTTCCTGTTGGCTGTTCATTTAACTATCACTCGTGAACTCTAGGGAGCACTGATCAGATGTGAATCAATATTCTGTTACTGTAATGCCTGTTTCTTACAAGAAATACTTTCAGAAACATCTTGTAGTTACTGTTACAACATGGCGGCCAGGTCACAAACTTTATCATTTGACAGCTAAACAGTTACTACAAGATGTTTCTGGAAACATTTCATGCAAGAAATAGGCATTACAGCAACAGAATATTGATTCACATCTGATCAGTGCTGCCTAGTTTGAACAGAGTTTGTGAGTGATTGACAGCTGCTCAGAGACGGCAGACTCCAGCTCGGCTCTGATTGGTTGTTTTCCTCCGGTCTGTGAAATCCTGCAGATGCCATCAGGACCACCTGAGGACACACAGGAATACGATTTTTTTTCAGATTACCTGTCTCATGCGCTACTGCCAGAATATAGTGACTTATATTTGAATGACTTTTTTAAGTCATATTTCCTCCACTTCTACCCACTGCAGCTTTTAACTATATAGCATATCTTATGTGCATTCACTTTTCATGTACTCCAACATGTATTACATCCCCTCTGTCTCAGAAGCTGCAGAGAAATGCTGAACATCTAGTTGCAAACTGAAATTATCGTATTGTACGATCGTCACAGCAGGGTCCCGTTCTTAACAGAGATAAATTTGATCCGCTTGTTTCCCAAGACAGCAATTAGGAACAAAATGTGTTATTGATCAAGACAATGGTTTCCAGTGAAGAAAAATAGTGAGTAAGTCCACTGGTGGCTCTACTGTGACAGTTATTACCACCTGCTCAGTTTTATCCTTGTCAGTCTCAACTACTAATGGCTTTTTGTGCATATTTTAAGAACAGGACCCTGCTGTGCAGATAGTACAACTTTTTAATACTCTCGCTTAGTTTGCAACTACATGTGCATTATTTATCTCTGGCTGAGACTGAGGAGGTGTAATGCATGTTAGAGTATATGAAAAGTTAACTAAATAATGCATTTAAGAAATACAGTTACCTATATTCCCCGAAACCTGGGTGTTATTTTTGATTCTGAACTGTCATGTGATGCTCAGGTGACTAAAGTGGTGCAGTCCTGTTTTGCCCACTGAGACAGCATACTAAGGTCATTCCTTTCCTCTGCAGTCTTAGATAAAGGTCATCCATGCTGTTATCTCCCCCCGACTTGATTATTGAAATGCACTTTATTCTGGTGTCAGCAGGCCGAACATCCAAAGACCACAGTTGATACAACACATTGCTCCCCAGCTTTTACCACATACTAAGAGAGCGACATCACACCAATCCTTGTCGCCCTTCTTTGGTTGCCTGTGAGTTTTAGAATTGATTTTAAGATCTTACTGCTTGTTTTTAAAGCCTTGAATGGTCTGGCTCCTGCCAAACTCTTGCCTGACCCCCTATGAGCTGATCGATTGTAAATGGTAAATGGAGTTGCATTTATATAATGCTTTTCTAGTCTTCCGACAACTCAAAGTGTTTTACACCACATGTCAGCACTCACCCATTCATACACTGATGGCAGAGGCTGCTAGGCAAGGGGCCAACTGATCTAATCTAAATACTCATTCACGCACCGATGGCTATGCCGGGAGCAATTTGGGGTTAAATGTTTTCCTCAAGGACATATCGCCGTGACCAGAACAGCCAGGCATCAAACCTACCCTCTACCCTCTGAGCCACAGTCGCCCCCCCAGGACCCTACTAATGTTTCCAAGATCCAAACTGGTCACAAAGGTGATCAGGCTTTTGCTGTCCGGGCCACTTAGCTGTGATGATTGATTGACCTGATGATTAAGCCTGGGGCAATATAATGATATTATCATTAGACACACTATTTATTGGCCATGATAATGGTCCTCAAGTGTCTATAATGGCAGAAAGATATTCAGTGCAGGCCTGAGATGACTCTCCATCTGGCAATATATTGGGGAATTATGTATTTTTAAGATGTTTTTTAAACTAAATGTGTTATACAAGTTGGAAACTCTTTTCAGAAATAACTCTGTTTGTGGTCGAGAGAGAGACGGTGAGAGAGTGATGGTGAGCTATAACTAGCTGTGAGCGTAGCAGTGTTTGTACAGTTTAAGATATCGGTGAATAAATGCTACAACTCCTCATGACACAAGACAAGTTCCTGTGTCTTCTAGGATTTACCCATACATGTCACGTGTCATGTCATGTACACACAGCCCGGCATGGCAGGTATTTACATCTCATTTCCTATATTCTTCACAGTAAATACCCCATTATTTTTTTTATTGAAAAGTTTTTATTATGAAACAGCAAAATCAGGAAATGATGGGTTTTCATCAGTAGCAACTTAACACAGCTCCTGTGCTACTGAAAAGTGGAACGGTAAAATAAAGCAGATATGTGAAAGTATAAACAGTGAAGTCGGAGATTCAGTTCAAAACTACAAAACTACTGAAGAAGAAGAAGAAGAAGATATTCTTTTTGTCCCGCTAGGGAAATTCAATTTACACTCTGTTAACTTATACACACACATGCACAAACAGGTCCATATACATGCAACAATTGGAGAGATGTCAGAGTGGGGGGGTGGCCCTGACAAGCACCCCGAGCGGTTGGGGGTGTGGTGCCTTGCTCAGGGGCACCTCGGCAGTGCCCAAGAGGTAAACTGACACCTCTCCAGCTACCAGTTCACACTCAGTTCTTGGTCCATGTCGGGACTTGAACCGGTGACCCTTCGGTTCCCAAGCCAACTCCCTACAGACTGAGCTACTGCCGCCCCCAGACTGAGCTACTGAAAGCTGACGTCTGGTCTCCTGTACACTTGCTTGAGAAAAATCAAAACGACAGCGACACGCTGATTTTGATTTTGTTTCTCTTGTTCAAGCTGCTGCCTGGTACCCAATATATGTTTCAAAATTTGGAGTCATGCTCGCTGCTATTTTCATTTTTACAAATTTAAAGACCTTGTCTCATTTCAAGTAACAACACACATGAAATGTTGCAGACAACTCACAGCAATAATCCATCCTGTCATATAAAGCTCAGTCCAGCAGGTCTTTCAATGTAATGGACAGATAGACATAAATAAAACAGATCTGCACAAGTCATGATTGCAGTCATCAGACATTAATGTTGATCATCCCCACGTTTCCAGACTCGGGATGTTATTAATTAACTGATAACGGACATTAAGCATTTTAACCAAATAACACTATCAGTTAAAATGATCAAAAGAATTGTTAATAATTAATTAAAAGCCGACAAAGGCAAAAAGCTGGTCGGCCTTAAGAGAGAACCACGCTGGAAGTTGG
The DNA here is from genome assembly GCA_947000775.1 of Pterois miles. Classification (NCBI taxonomy): domain Eukaryota; kingdom Metazoa; phylum Chordata; class Actinopteri; order Perciformes; family Scorpaenidae; genus Pterois; species Pterois miles. The sequence continues at coordinate 12,852,172 of CAMQGK010000341.1, forward strand.
CTCGAAGCTTCCAGCTGAGGAGTTGCAGCTTGTACCCTCGTAGCATTTATTCACCGACAAATAAACTGTACACACACTGTCTGCTACAGCTACATTCACAGCTATAGAGCTACAGACAAACCCACACACACCACCGCCACACACATGCCGTCTGCCAGGCCGCACAAAACCACCAGCAACGCTAGCTGCTGCTAACGTAGCAAACACACACTGTTTGTCAGACAATTGCTATGGTTAATCCGAGCAGACAGAGCATCGTTACGCTGGACACACAGCTGACAACCAGCTGAACTTCACTAAATGTGCAGTGGAGACTTTTACTTTGAAAGTGGCTGCACCTCTGTGACAGGACACGCAGCACCGTGGCTGCTAACACTCCTGGACGGTGAAGTAGGGACAGTGAAGGCAGCATCGTGGCTGCTACAGTAACTCGCCTGACGGTGAACTGTTGACTCAGTGGTCTGTTGTGCTCACTGCTGCATGCCAGGCTCAGATCTTGTCAGTTAACGGTTAATAATCGGTCAACGGGTTGGTTAACAGTTAAGAATTTTTTTTAAAATTAGCATCCCTATTCCACACTAATTGTTCAACAGTTTTCTTTTTATCAACATTATAAGGTTCTTCATTTTGCCCCCAAAGCACAAATTGCACCAGTAATGCCTCAGGCTTGTATTTTACTAAGACTGTAAGATGTAAAAGCCACAAATAAGCAGCAAACACACCAGTTTGTCTTCTTTCTCCCACAGAAAAAGGCACCTTAAATATGTCTAATAACGCCATATACTGAGAGGTTGTTCAAACAGCCATTAGGAGTTGAGATGGATCAAACTGAGCAGATAGAGCATTAATTTGCTAGGCACCACCAATGGACTCCCTCACTGCTACAAAAAGTAAATACATTTTTTCACAAATATTTAGTAGTTTCCCAGTAAATGCCACCATATTTATTTGAAACTGTGGCAATAAAAGTCAGAGAAGCAGCTGCATGGTGACTTTGAGTCCCTTTAAAGTTAGAATTGCTCACAGCATTTCTCCTCAATATTCTGAGTGTGAGTCAGTGACTTTCTCAAATACATCAGAAAACTATAAATTGCACCAAAACAGTCCAGTAACATCAAATGGAGAATGGTCTAGAGGAGACTGAAACCAAAATAACAGTCTCCCCCATGTCTTGTAGCCTGCTGAGAGCAAAGTATGTCACTCACAGTGTGGAAAAAAGTGAGATAATTTGCACAATCTGCATCTTCAAACACAGCTCTGTCCAATTCTGAACATTTTGAGCTGCACTTTGCTGTACCGAGAGACGCGCTCTGATTCACCCTCCTTGTTCCTTCTCCATCAGCAGCTGCGACTCATATCAAAAGAGAAACTGGACTGTTTTATGTTCCATCACTGGCGCGTTATGTTTTTTTCCCTCTTGTATTAATATGCTCATTCACAAAAAAGTTGTTCAAAGTGTAACCTACTTCTGCTGGAGGATATCTGCAGGACTGATTACGCACGAATGGAAAAAGGCATAAACTTACCCAAGGAGTTTCCAATGAGCGAGACGAAGAAGACAATAATGTAAGCCACAATGAGAACCCATTCATACTGCTTGGGGTGTAAGTACTCCCTCCAGATGTATCTCAGAAGTTCGTCATCATCGTCCACAGCGGAGCGCGGATGTAACTCCGTGCTGTTGACCACATGCGCCGAAGATAAACACTCCTCGCAATCCAAATTCCCAGTGATGCCAGACATCCTCCGAGGTGTTTGTGTGTCTGTTGGATTCCTGCTGATAACCGGGTGTCTGCAGTGACCTCGTCTTGTAGAGCAGACTGCCAATAAAGACGCGGCACTGTTGTGCGATGATAATAACGCGCTTCACAGACCTCGTCAGCGTGACGCTGATTTCTCCGTCTCCATGCGCGACCACAGCAGGGTCACACACCAACTCAGCTGAATGCAGAGAGCAAGCAGCAATGAGCTACTTCAATGACCCACCCCACTCACAGAAAGGGAACAAATGAGAAGCATGAGTGGACCAGAGCGATTATAGTGGGAAACTCATTATGCTGGTTGTGCGTGCTGATATTTGTTATTTTCTTAAATGAGCATTACAATATTCCCACTTGGGATTTGGCCCTATAATGCTGAATGTATGGCACAGTTTCAGTTATATTTCCTATATCACTGCAAAAGTTCTCTCTGGAGATTTGCAGTGTTGGTATAAACCTGCAGTAGGCAGAATATTTGGGCAAATAATCCATAATTATGATTTACATCTTTAGTGAACATTTTGAAACCAACGAGAAAAAAAAATAAACAAAAAAGAAAAAACACATCTCTCAGATACAGCAGTGAACAAAAGGTCAGTCACAGTCTCGATGAATCATACCACCCATTTTCCTTTTTAATAGGTTCCCCGCAACCGAGTCACACAACATCAAGAATGCCTTCGTCCAATCCCGCTACAATGAAGGAAGCAACTCTGTGCCCCAAGTGTGATCGTGAACAGCCCTGGTAAGCCAGTCCTCATTGAGCCGGGAAGCTCCCGTCCAGTTACAGAGTGAAACTCCATATATTTCCCCCACTTACTAATATATTTATCTCCTCTTTCTATGAGATTGTAACATATTTTTTCATAAGCTGCTACTTTGCTTAACTCTGAAAGCCATTCAATGTAGGGTGGCCCCTCCGGTGACCTCCATCCCCTCATTATTATCTGCCTTCCAATCATAATACTAGTCTGCATTCAATCTGCAACTGGTTTTGGAATGTGGCTAAGAGGCCGGGGGTCCCCGAAAATATATAGACTGGAACAAAGTGCATAGTCAGTCTCTGTAATCTCTTTGATATGGTCATGTATTTTGTTCCAGAAGGCTTTGGTTTTAGGACAGACCCATATTGCATGTACCAGGTCGCCTTCTGCTGCCCGGCACTTCCAGCGGGCTGGATTCTCTTTCAAACTCAGTCTGAACAACCTTGATGGGGTCCAAAAGAAATGATGGAATACCTTAAATTGAATCAATCTCGCTTTAATGTCCCGGGATACTTGCTTGGGGATACCTGAAATGACATCCCACTCCTCTTCCCCAAATGTAAGACCAAAATCCCCTTCCCAAACCAATTTGAGAGCAGAAACAATCTTTTTGTCGTTGCTATTAAAGATTGAGCAATATAATGAAGCCTTGTGACCCAGCTCAAAAACCTCCAGAAGTTTTTTTAGCAAGTCTGATTTCTGGTCAAGTTGAATTGTTGGACAAGTTTTTCAAGTGATTTCAAAGCATTGTCCTCCAAAAAATCCATAATAAGCTTTCGGTCATAGGCACAATTTGACCTTTAAAGTTGGGGGTTCACATATAAATGTAGAGGGAATGTGATGTATACAGCACAGAGAGATCTTATGTGTTTGGATGTGTGTAGCCTGCATAGTGTAAGCATATAGGTGACAAAATCAGTTTGATTGCATTGTTTTCTATTGGGGTGTCCAGCTCCTGACTGGCCAGGAGTGATGAAGCTCTGCTCAACGCGGTGCTTTAGGCTGAACTTTTGTCAGATGCCCGTTTTCTATTTACTCACTTTGAAAGCGCTGCAATGGATGAGGAACAGCTGATTTGTGATGTTGAAATAAGGAGTTATCTATACGATACCTCACCTAACACCTAAATAAGGTGACAGGTGGCTGGAGATTGCCAGGAGAAAGTTTACTGAGGTAATACCGCAGTATAAAACCTGTGTTGTCTGTTTGAAGAACACAAACGTCAGAAGAGAGGAAGTACTACTCATCCATCTTTTAAGTGCTTACGTCTAAAGTCTGATCTTGACCACACAGCTGGTGGGTACACGGTTTGATTACATGGCGTAATAGTAGTGCATATTTTACAGTGTTCAATGTTGTTGTGAATAAAAAGACCATTATTATAAGATGCATTGTGAGAGGGTTCAGTGACCCCCTGAACCAACACTAATTACGCCTGTGCTTTCAGCATATTGCAATCCAAGTGTTCTAAGAGAAAAATAGACTTCTCCACTTCCTCATAGCTCTGTTTTCAGGCTTTAAAAAAATCTAGCCCCTGACCGGAGACTTTGGCCAGTCACAGGTTATTTCAGAGGCAGCTGTCAATCACTAGTGAACTCGGTAGTACTGATCAAACATCAATCAGTATTCTGTTACTGTAATGCCTGTTTCTCACCCCAGATGTTTTCAGAAATATCTTGTACTTGCTGTTTAGATGTAAAATGAGAAAGTTTGCTCCAGCTGGTGGGCTGTGCTTGGTATTTCCTCAGATTTCAATTATTGTGGGCATAACTTCAGGTGAGGTAGCGGTAGTAGCAAAGTGTCCTCTGATACGGTCTTCTGTACATTTTTTTTCCTTCAGTGTCACGTCAGGCAGCACTCCTCTGTCATTACGAGCCAGACAGGCATGTTTGTGTGCTCATTCTCCAGGGAAATATCCATTAGTCATTATACACTTGATTGGCCTGGTGTCTTTTGGATCAAGAGTTTTTGAGAAATGTGGGCCAAAGTAAAGCCTCCACCTGTGTACGGAAGGTCATTAAGCTTAACGGCGCTCCATACAGAGTGCAAGGAGGATTTCATGGTACCTAACCAAAATCAGTTGATGTAATAAATGTTAACTTCACTGACCTTTTATTAAATAACTACTGCTGTAACATCAATATTGGGCACAGGATTACATGCAAACAGTGTCTGTGTTGGCAGAGATGCTGCTGCAGTGCCAAGCAGTCACTGCACACAATGGGTGGTATATTTAACAAATTGTGATAGCGTCCGAATCATTTCATAGAGAGTACAGTACTGTGAGAAGCATAAATTAAGCTGAAATGTACATTTTTGCTGCTCTAGTCATCTCCCCTTTAAAGCTATAGTGAGGACTGGAGCTTCCCCTCTGGGCACTGTAGGTGCACCTCACAAACCTGACAGGAACAAATGGTGGAGGTCTCTGGCTTGGTCGGGAATGAAAGAGGGGGAACTGAAGATGACACGCATATAAATTTTATGCCTGATCTGGAAGTATTTATTCAGCAATATTTGGAAAAATATCCTCTGTACGGAACATTATTAGTGTACAGAATATAGTTAGTGTACATTAGTTGAGTTATAAAGAGCAATGGAAAAGAGACATCGGGTCCTTATAGGACTGACGGCAGTGCCAGTAGAACTTCAGGTAGGATTTCATTGTAGCATTGTTATAATGACAGTTACTTTAAAAAAAAAAAAAAAAAACTGAATTTCCCCACTGTGGGACTAATAAAGGAATATCTTCTTCTTCTTCTTCTTCTTCTTCTTCTTCTTCTTCTTCTTCTTCTTCTCTTTTCTGTACAGTTTAAAATGTAAGGCAGTTTAAAGCACAGAGCGTAGGGCAGTACGGTTATCTGCGTCGAAAAAACTAAACCTTGTTACTGCGGAGTACTGATCAGTACTGATTAGTACTTAAGTACTGATCTTCCTCAGAGCTTTTCACATTGTTTATCTCTTCACCTTCTGGAGCAACAGAGTCAGTAAAGTAGCTAAATATGCTAATGTACAGGCCACTTCTTCACGTCGTCGTTGTACAAGGCAGAGGTGTGATCACATTATCTCATTTGAGCTGTGATAAGTGCTGTTTCCACATGTTTTACTAGATTTTTTTTTAATACAAAGGCTGTTAGAGGCAGGATTAGTATAGCGTTACCATGGAAAATGCAGGTTCAGGTTCAGTGACATGATGCATTGGATGTTATGCCCATAATTCATGCAAGGAGTCATGGGGGCTAGGAATAAGATGAATAAGGCAAGGTGATGTACAGGACAGTCGGCTTGACTGGATAATGAGCTGAAGCAGCCTCCTGTGTTTTAAATTCAGTGCACATCCCTACTTGGAGCCTCTAAATGAGGAATAGATTCTCCAAGGACAACTTGAGACCATCTCACACACACTATTAACCTGTGAGATCACATTGCAAGAGCTGTCAACACAGCAGTGCATTTTATTAGAATAAATTGGTTAAATTGTGTCCAAATGTGGGCAGACTGTCGTGTCGTGACTAAATAACACTAGATATTTCTTTTTTTTTTTACCAATATAGCGGGAATATATATGCTTAAATCATTACACTAAATGAAGGAAACTGTTTTTATGTCATTATATGTCATTAGTCCCACTTCTTTGGTGCGTTCACTGTCACAAGCTGAGGAATAATTTTGCAGTGCAACAGCCACAAAACAATAGGTGATGAATCTGAACACAACACCCCAGTGTATCCCAGGGTCTCGTTGTTTGATAGCAAAAGTTGTGTGATCTTTCTGGGCTTGTTGAAGCAGTTTTGGGCAAAGTATGGTGTGATTGGTGACAACATGATTTCAGCAAGAAAAGAGGCCTCAGATGATAAAAGTGGTGAGAAACCTGCAGTGACACAAACAACACGAAACTGCTGGGGGTTGAGGTCGAAATGGATCAAATTACACAATTTGAAGTTTTTGTTCATCCATGCATGGTGTGATATTTGTTGCACACACTGTGATATCAGAGCAGTGGTTTTCAGCCTTTTTCATCTGAGGTACCTCTTAGGATGAGCTATCAACCATGTTCCCAATAAATTGATTTGAAACAAAATGATTATTAAGTAAATGTTGTTGCAATATCTAATATGACATTTACTGTGACGGGTCTTTGGGAAAGTGTTGAGAGACAGACGTCGGTTCAGAAACACAATTCACAGATATAATTGTACAGCAGATTGATTTATAGATCTATTTTTGTCGTGTACGCAGCTCCAGACTTCACTTAACTTTTTCAATTGTACTTGATTGAGATTAATTTGCAACTAACTATGGACAATCATGCGATTAATTAAGATTAAATATTTGCAGCCCGGTATTACCAGAAGCTGGACGTTTCAACCTTTTTCCTTTAACTAATATTTCAAATTAGTTTTAGTTTTTTAAAACTAGTTTTAATCCCTTCTTAATCTCAACATGTGGTGTTAAAGGAATCGTTTGACATTTAGGGAGATCCACCGATTTGCTTTTTTTGCTTTTTTTTTTTTTTTTAGCCAGAGCACCAGAACTTGACTGTATTCCTGCAGATCTTTATTTCTTTAATCCAATTTAAACTCACAAAAAAAAGCAGCAGAACTCATTAGGAAAGAATCTTCCAGCTAAACATGAACATCAGAGAGTTCACAGCAGGAAAGGAGACAAAATGACTGCAGTTTATTCTGCAACTAAATACACAAACACACAGCTGTGAAACTATGATTCTGGTATTAATGGTTGATTCCTCTTTACACTAAATGAACAGGCTGCTCACACAATGGCAAGTCAATTTAAAGTCTTATTTCACTTATTTACAGCATATGGTTGCCATGACAATGCAGTTTTTTTCTGAATCAGAAGATTGGATCTAAATTTAAGTTTCTATTGATTTCTTCATCTTGGTTTTCATCTTCATTTGAACATCTGACAGGACTGAATTGTTTTTATAAATTTGACCATCCATCCATCTTCATCCGCTTATCCCGTTGGGGGTCGCGGGGGGCTGGAGCCGATCCCAGCTGACATTGGGCGAAGGCCAGGTACACCCTGGACAGATCACCAGTCACCTTTTTGCTGCGAGGTGACAGCGCTAACCACTGCACCACCGTGCAGCCCCTAAATTTGACCATCAACTAAATATTTATGATTTACGACTGTTCATCGTTCATCATTTGTTTATGTCAAACTGGCCAAATGATGCAGCTTTAAAGTAACATGCAAAGAAAAGCTTTGTTTGTCTATGTAGAATACTCAAGGTTAAACCTCTTTCGGCGGGGGGGGGTGGCAGTAGCTCAGTCTGTAGGGAGTTGGCTTGGGAACCGGAGGGTCACGGTTCAAGTCCCGACATGGACCAAAAAAACTGAGTGCCAGTTTACCTCTTGGGCACTGCCGAGGTGCCCCTGAGCAAGGCACCAAACCCCCAACTGCTCGGGGCGCTTGTCAGGAGCAGCCCCCTCACTCTGACATCTCTCCATTAATGCATGTATGTGTGTTTCAGGTCTGCATGTACCATGTGTAAGTTAAAAAAAAAAAAAAAACAACAGAGTGTAAATTGAATTTGGACTAATAAAGGTTGATCTTCTTCTTCTTCTTCTTCTTTTTCTTCTTCTTCTTCTTCTTTCACGGCAGTTGTCATTTTAAATTTAGTGTTTCATATGAATATTATCAGTAAAGACACAGTCCCCATTGTCAAGGTTTATCTGCCTGTTTGAATTTGTTAAACCTTCCTGAAGCCACGCTAATTCATTTCCTGCTGTGCTTTCTAGGGGTTTTGTCTTTGCTGTTGCTCATCATACAGTGAATATCTGCGCTTGAAGCTCCTCACATGAAACTTTAAAAAAAAAAAAATATACAAATATAAAAATACTTTCCCTGTGTTTGCCATTGATCAGTGCACCCCGCTACTATCACTACTGGGATGAGATGACAAAAATGAGTCAGCACTGAGTTTAAAGTCAAGCGTTGGGCCTCTGGGGCTCTTCTTCTTCTCAGCCGATAAGATTAAGTCCACCGTTGAGAGATGATCACAAATAAGCAGCAGTTTATTTCTATATTCAGTTGGAATGATGCCTTCAGGCTCTAAATCCTGAGTCACCTCACATGAAGCAAAGACATGAAACTCCATACAGTTAATAAATAAGGTGCTGAAACACAACATGTAGAATCCCTCTGATTTCTATTATATCTGGAGTTGAGACCATACTGCAGTGAACTGTGAATGTTGTGAAATCACACATTTTTTTTTCACATGATTTGCAGTTTGGGTAGGCCAGGTTATTAAATAGGTGTGCACTTGCTAGTAGCACCATAGATGTGGGTCAGTACAACCCGGTCTTACTGCCAGCTCGTCAGATACCGCCGTTCGGAGTGCTCCTCGGCATCGTAAACCAGTGCACAGAGGCACCCTTTAGCAGCAGTATGTGACAAACCGGTCTTTCAACTAGTTTAACTCCAATGTAAAACTACCCGCAGCGTTATTCGACAGTCAAAGAAAGCACTGTAGTTTTAATAGGGTTAGGGTTAGGGTTAGGGGGAAGAGGCGGTGGATGGGTCAAATACACGACTTTCAACAGGAGACCGCTGTTGATGCCCCGTGTGAAACTAAAAGTAACGTTGACTTAATTTGTCACATCAGTCTCATGTGACTGTCGGTATCATCAGTCCCGTGAGTCGTTATTTACGTGAACCCTTTAGTATCACCAGCCTTGTGAGTCAGTAGTCAGTGAAGTTACGTCAACCACGACCGTTTCTTAACCCCGCCTAAGGGGTTGTGTTGCCTAAACCTAACGTCCTGTGAAAACTTTTATTTTTCTTTCCTTTTTATTTATATTTAAATTTTTAAAGGACTCTATGCATATAATCAGCGTATATGAACACACCGTCCCTGGTCTGTTCAAAAGTAAAGCAAGCCTGTGCGTCGGTCTCCAATACCATGGGGCACTGACCAAGCGGCGGCATTTGAGTTGGGAGTGAGAATGTGCTAGTTAGTAGGGGCCTGTTAAACCTAATAGTAGGTTTATTATCTATTCACATGGTAGGTGACCAAAGGAAGGTATGAAAGACCAGGACAGCGACCTCGAGTGACCTCTAGTGTCTAGTGACATACTAATTGTGACAGGATCAGAGGCAGAAGTCAGGCGCGTTAATGTAGACATTGTGTAGTTGTCTTTGCATTCACAAGCTTGAAGTTCTAGAGAAGAGATTATAACATATACATGATTTGTTTGGGTGGATGTACATTTTACATACACTTTATTGTCTTTCAGTATTTGCCAGTCATCTGGTACAACTCTAAGCTCTGTCTGAATTATTCCTCAACAATTTTTCAGCATTATCTGCTTCATGGCTCATCAGTGAAATCTCAGGCACTTAATCACACTGCAGGCTCTGACACAATCTGTATCTCTGGCTAAACAGTAGACAGTAGTCCCACGTTTGAATCTGTAGGATCTATTAAAGCATAATGATGATATAAAAGTATTAGCAAGACATAGAGATATCCAAACAGTAGTTAACTATGCCGTCACACCCAGCCATTAGTCATTGTCTGAGATGCCTGTGTGTGCTCCAATATCACACCAACTTTTAATATGCCAGTTTGGCTGTTTAAAGAAAATGATTGTGCCGTACGTATTTATATATTTATTTTTTTAATCATCTTCTTTTGTGTGTCGCTGTGAAATGTTTTGTAAATTCCCAACAACTCCGTGAGGCAGCAGCTGTAATGTGAGACAAATGTGTAAAATGTCGCAGAGATTGGATCAACTTTCTGGGGGAAAAAAAGCAATAAAACTCAAAATGTCAGTAAGTTTAAGGAGCACAGGACTGTGTGCCTGTCAGTGAAAGTAATTTGACCTAAGGGGGATAGAGAGCTCAGTACTGTTGGTTAGAAACTTGAAACTTTTCTTTCTGTAGCAAGAATATTTGAGACTGTTTAAAACTTTTACGACTATCAGCAGATACAGAATGAGACAAACTCTCGAGGACTTATCCTTTTGACATCATCTCCACTGCAGAAACAGCCGCCTGCTAAATTTTACAACACTTACATTGTGGTCAGGGACAGAGGCTGTGCAAGTAGGAGCTTCTCCACTTTCTTCTTTACTTCCTTTCGCTCCCTTACCTGTATGTGGGGGAAGCAATGCAATTACATCCAGCCCAGTGCTGAATTGAGCTGCATTTCAATGAGGCTCACTGAAGTGCCAACAGTGTTGTCAAGCTCAGTATGAGGAGGTGGAGGATGTGCTTTAGGTGTATCCAGAAAGTTCAGTCTTACATTTCAAACTGAACTCAAGACCGCTATCAAAGCAAGAGCAGCTGTAACTGACAGGGTGGAGGCAGAGGAGGACGTATTGTTGCTGTGTTGCGTCATGTAATATTGCGGCTGTTGTCCATGAATATATTGTTGATGTACCTCTTCTTGTTCTACGATGGTAATGAGAGGAGATGACTGGGATAGGATTCAGTAGGGTATGTTTTAATGTGATGGGATAGGAGAGGGTAACAGTGATGCAGTTGCTGCTGCACCTTAAAATTCTCCTGTGCCTTGTTTATAGCTGTTTGCCTGCACTCAGTCACCATTGTGACAGAGCGGCACCTGTCCAGCTGGTGTTGATACGTGACTCACCACTTAGGTGAAAGCTAACAATGAGGGGGGGGGTGTTGCAAGGGAGTGTCAGTTTGCAAGGAGGAAAGAGATTAAAGTTATATCTCTGGCAAAGCACACTGGAACTGGAACTATACACAAAAAGTATTTAAATATGAATGAAGAATCAACACAACTACTGTATGTACTGCAATAAAAATCCTGAGGAAATGAATATAGTGAAATGAAAATTTTATAATAGAGAAGAGTGGAAATAAAAAAAAAAAATTCTCTTTTCCCTTTTAAAAAAAAACCCAACAAAAGAGTAGGACTTGCAATCGATTAAAAATATTTAATTGCAACCAATCAGAGCCATTTTTTTATTTTTAAAAATATAACAAAAAGTTAGGGGGGAGCTGGAGCAAATATGATTTAAATAGTTATTTTTCTGAAACAGTCACAATATCCTGAAAAAAAAACCAGCCCCCCCGGGGGGCTTTTAAGGGCCTTTGAAAAATTTAAAAACAAGGGGGAAAGCAACCAACCGGGGCCAAGGGGGCGCCCGCCTCTCAGAGCAGCTGTCAGTCACGCGCAAACTCAGCACCGATCAAACATGAATCAATATTCTGTTATGTTAATGCCAATTTCTTGCCTCAAATTTTTGCATAAACATCTTGTAGTATACTATTAAGTTGTAAAATGAGAAAGTTTGTGACCTGGCAGCCATGTTAGATCAGCTGAAGAAATATCAAGCACCGCCTACCAGCTGGAGCACAGCCAATAGGAATGCTCTCTCTGAAATGACCTGTGATTGGCTAAAGCCTCTCATCACATGCTAGATTTTTTAAAGCCTGAAAAGAGAGCTATGAGGAGGTGGAGAAGGCCAGAGCACTTCAATTACAATATGCTGAAAGCATAGGTGCAGTTTGCGTTGATTTCAGGGGGTCACTGAACCCTCAAGCAATGCATCTTATATATATTTTTTAATAATTACGCATAACTAATAATTCATTATAATGATGAATAATATCGACCTTGATGTGTCTTCTTGACCAACCAGATAAGAAGATAGATTTGTGGTCTTTTTATTTACTTATAGCCAAATAGCATCGGACACTCTCTGTTGAATATGTTATCAAACCGTGTACCTACCAGCTGTGTGGTCAAGATCAGACTGGAGACGTAATCACTTAAAAGATGGATGAGTAGCACTTGCTCTGTTCTGAGGTTTGTGTTCTTTAACCAGAAAACACAGGTTTTATACTGCAATATTTACTGAAAATGAAGTAATAAAGTGCCTCAATAAACTTTCAGGCTCCTGGCAATCTCCCTCCAGCCACCTGTCGCCTTATGTTGGTGTTTGTAGTGAAACAAGAAGTATCTTAGAGATAATTCCTCATTTCACCCTCACAAATCAGCTGGTCCTCATCTTTTGTGGCACTTTCAAATCATAAGATGGCAAACTGCAGCCCAACAGGCAACAACAGCTGTCAGTGTGTCAGTGTGCTGACTTGACTATGACTTGCCCCAAACTGTATGTGATTATCATAAAGTGGGCACGCTTGTAAAGGGGAGAATCGTGGGTTTTCAGAGAACCCATTTTCATTCACATATCTTGAGGTCAGAGGTCAAGGGACCCCTTTGAAAATGGCCATGACAGTTTTTCCTCACCAAAATAGAGGAGTTATTTAACCTTCATGACAATATAGCATGACATTCCTTATATTTTCTAGTTTCATATGAACCTAAAATTCACAAGTTGTATTAATGCGTTAAAGAAATTAGTGCCATTAAGATGAGTTTGCATTAATGACTTATTATCACATTAATTTTGACAGCCTAATAACAAGACTTTAGTAAAATAGAGTGGCTCTTTAATTTTAATTCTAATAGGTGGAAACCATAACAGTTACAGCTGGACTGAATCTGAATCAGCTGGTTTCAGGTGCAAGACTTTATCTTGAGAAATAAGAAAAATATGGATGCATTGATGTATTTTTCCACTTTTTTTGTTCTGATTCATTATCCTATATAAAGTCGTATAATAAAATTTATTAGAGACAGGGGACAGGATAACTGGAGAGGGAGCACGGCAGGATATTATTTTCAGTGTTAGCTGGGTCATGTGGGATGTAGGAAGAATATTATTTTCACCACACAGCTTCATTTGACTCCCTTCTCTATATTAATTGTGTAATAAAACAGACTGAATAACAAAAATATGTTGAGTATTTAAATCGTTATTTATGTATCTTTATTTTGTGCTTGATTTCACATCAGTAGCAGGTCAGTTTGTCTCTTTCACTCATTACTTATAAGATAAAGGTGGATTTGTGCTTTAATGGGTGCCGTCTTTAACCACATATCTGTTCTCACACAGTGAAAATGATTACAAGGAAATTAATTTAATCACTGTAATTTTCAGAGCCAATTAAGTATGAGGTTTATGAGGTTTGTGTCCAACTTTTTTGTTTGTTTGCAACAGTGTATTATAGTGTCTATGCTTGAATAAGCATTTACCTGTAGTCTTCATTTAAACTGTTTCCCATCATTGTTTTGTCTTCTTTTAATAATCAGTTTCTGCTAATAAACACTTTAAGGGAGCATTCAACAGTTGACACATTTTAGACCGTCACTCTGTCTTTTTTAACCTGTTACACTCCAATGAAACTGTAATTGGGCTTATACTGTAGCTGCAGGCTTATAAGTTAAGATCAGCCAAAAAAATATTTTAGTCACTTGTATTTTTATGATTTGTCAGAGAATCTCTTGACAAAACTTTTAGATTGAATTAGGAAATAGGCAGATGTCAGAGAGGAAGAAACACATGAATCATCATCCATCATTTTCATCACCATTTTATCGGCGTCATCCTGACAAAGCACACTAAAAGAGGATCCTCTCTGTTTTAACAGAGTACATTACAGTACGTTTCCACAAATATCACTGAGGCAAAACACAGAGAACCAACAGGGGACTGGCTGCTAAGCGACATTGAAATTACAGTGTAAAATACAGCAGAATACTCAGTCGTAATACTGAGTACCTAAGTATGACTATTTCTGAGAGCTGAATTATTCCAGTTTGAGTGAGTATGCTTTACTCCCACATATCCGTTACCTTGAGTAAAGAATGAATGATGAAATACTTGAATCATCCCTGTGTGACCGCTGAATACTGTACGTTTCATTGCGCTTAGTTTCCCCAAAAATCACACTGTTCATAGATTAAAACAAATCTTGGATGTTTTTTTACAGAAGAAAGCTTCTGTCATGGGTTTATCCTGTTTGGGTCCAATTTAATAAATGATTGTAACCACCATAGCATTAGTAAAACTTGTCTTAAACCTCTGTCTGAGGCTGGTATTTATTCCATTGTGGGAAGTGAAAAGTGGTTAGTTTGTATGCTGATGGCATTTGCAATGCCTTCACGTACAGTAGTAACAGCAATAAGCTCTGGTTTGAGTGAGCACGCCTACCATTGCAGCAATAACGTCTATTCATCTCTGACATTTTGACACAACTACTACTTAACGCATCTCTCTGAATTTATTGGCTCCAGTTGACAGCAGTAGAGGACAGACTTAAAGGCAGCTTTTATGATTTTGCTATGCAAAGGTATGCATTCATATATTCATTTTCTCCTTTCGATGGTATTCATCAGCGCATCTGTACACAATAACATCGGGTCAAAATGTAAACAGTGTTTGGTTTAAAAAAAAAAAAGTAAACAGAAATAAAGACCAACTATAAGAATACAAATTCCTTGAGTCAAATGTGCATTGGTAATAAACGAATCCACTGTCTTCCATTACTGTGGTGGCAAGTCGTAGACTGCGTTCCAATATCACGTACTATGTGCTACATACCCAGTATGTGTACTATTGTTCAACATACTTTAGTGTGAGTAAACTGTAGTATGGATCTTTTCACTGAGCAGTAATTTGCGTCATCACTTCCTGAGAGCCTCTTTGCCAGTTGGAGATGTGTAACCATGGTAACCCATGCCAACCTCATGTGACCAAAACGTAGGTTTGTGAAAATCAAAATCTGAACGAATTTAATATATATATATATATATATATATATATTACACCTAGAAAGGTGAAATCTAATACTTAAAGTTATTGATGTTACAGAACTGTAAGAACTGTAAGAACGTTGTAAGCACTACTGCATTGCATTGTGGGATATTGATGGCGATGTAGCATCCACCATTGTATACTGTAATATTTCACTGGAGATGGTATGCAATTTGCATACTATTGGTTTCATACGGTTTCAGACATGCTAAAATATCTCATGTACTGTTTTAGCGTACCAAATAGCATGTTAGTATGGAATTTTGAACAGGATGTCTGCTAACTGTGTAAACTGGTGAATGCATCCTTGGTCGCTCATAGTAACTAGTTGACAGAAATAATAAACACATATGAGTATTTAAAAATATAAAAAAGCAAAATTGAATTTCAAAACTGAAAATTAAATGTTTATGAGCGCACCTACTGTACATGCTCTGCTCATTTTTTCAACAGCTGTGGTCACTACAAGCAACCAGGACACATTCAGCGGAGTTAACACTGTTAGCAGACACTTTGAACGTGTCCTGTGTGTGATGCCGACCGAGAAATGTTTACTTTGATGACGTAGCTACAACAACTAACACTGTATTTCACAATAATGCCACAGGTAGTTGATTGAGCTAGTTTATTCTCAGTGTCTTTAGCCCACTAATGTTAGTTAACGTTAGCTAGGCAGTGTTGACTTAGCTGACGTTCCTCGTTTCACCGTTACGCTAATGTTCTTCCTGAACTCTTAGACGTTGTTGTCAAAGATAATGTTACATAGAAAAAGTAAAAAATTGCACACCTCTTAGGCTGCATTCAAATGCACATGTTGAAGGGACATGCCACCGCAGTAATGCCGACTGGTATTTCAGTTGATTAGACTGTTGTCAGATGTGGCTGTGGCTAACTGTTTTTTTTTTGCCTACACCTAAAGAAATTGTAGTTGTGTTGCCTATACCTAAAGACACCTTTTTATTTATGTTCAAAACATAAAAACGTTCAAAACGTTTCCCTGAGTTTTACAACAGAATGTGTTGCTTTCAACTTTCACTTTTACAGCATACCAGGCATAGTGGGCCCCTAATGACCCATATCTGTAGTGTGTATAGTGACTGATAACGCCTATATAATGGCCTGATAACAATCGAATCGTGTGGGTATTTCCCCGGATTCATGTATAATTGACCTGTGCAGACTCACTGCTTGTTCTTGTGTATGAGATTTCCCACTCTATGAATGAATTTCTCCAGCTTATTTTCATGGTGCCGCCGTGCAGCCCGGGTGAGGTTGTATTCGATAGCTGCCTCGCCTTTAGGAAGGCCTTTGGTTTTTTCCTGAGATTGTGCATTTCCAAAGCCGTGTGAGGAGCGCATCGAGTGTTTGTTTTCAAACGAGCAGAGAGGCTCAAACCGGCTGTAAAGGCGAGTGTCTGTGCCGCGGTCTTTGCTCCAGCTTCCTGAGTCGAGGCTGGGTCGTACGCTTCTGTCGAAAGTGCTGGGTTTCTTCTGTGCAGCAGGTTTAGAGAAAGAGACCTGTGGCAGGACTTGTTGCTCCTCAGTTCTGAATCGAGGTTTAGAAGATTCTCGGTGGTCATCCTCTATCTGCTTCCTCAGCTTCTCTGAGGAGGACCTGATAGAGTTGGTTGTGCTTTGGTGATATGATATTCTCTCATCCTCACCTGTTATGGTGTTTGTGCTGCAATCTGACTTCAGACTCGGTGTTTCCATGGCTCCGGTTGAATCCTCTTTTTTCTCTGGTATGTTCAGTAATGATTTTATCTTCTTGGAACTCTTCTTTAGGAAATGGTGGGATTTTGGTGTTAAATCCTTGCTATTACCATCCAGGGCTGCTGCAGACAAAGTCCTGGATGGCGGTTCCTGCCACATGGGAGTACCGGGACTCTTTGTACTTGTGATATTCTTGACATCGTAATGAGAAGCAGATCTCTGATCCTCTTTCAGATTCAACCCGTATCCTCCACTCTGTGCATTGAGCCCCGCTGTGCTTCTGTTCACTTGCATCCTTGTGAAAGCTCCGTACATGTGACCTGAGGATTCATGCAGGTACTCTGCGTTTGATCTCGGATCGGCCACACTGTGCCTTTTGTTCCAACTGTCTGTCATGATGTCGGGGTTTGTGATCATGTGTCCACCTTTACCTCTGTTTAAGCTGGCGTACACAGAGTGGTAAGAGTTTCTACCCGGACCATAGCCTGCGTTATTACGATTGTCATCCAAAATCTGCAAACTTTGCCTCTTTAACATGAACTCTTCTTTACTTAATCTATTTTCAGCCGTTGCCGTTGGATTCCACTGCATAGATGAGTAGTGCATAGGAGCGTTTGGTGCTGCTGAGGAGTTAATACCGGTGTTCATGTTGTTGATGTGTCTGTCTGGCTCCATTTGCTCTGGTATGGTGGACCTGAAAACAAGGGAAGACCTCATCCTTCCCTGCATGAAGGAGTTAGATTTGTCCTGAGGTTCAAACTGGTCTAAATAGTCACATGAGTCTCCAAATGGCACGTCAGGGTTTTTGAGATAAGCCTCAATCCTCAATGTGCGCATGAACGATTTAGATGTATTTTCTAGTGTTGGCATGTTCTGCTGCATGGACAGTATCTGTTTGTCGTTGCCACTGTAAGACTGGCGCATGTTTTGACCTCTGTGTATCTGTGGCACCAAGTAATTGTCCATGGGGTTTGTTCCATTCACCGTTTCTCTAGGGATGTTCCAGTTGCTTGCCATGGGCTGGATGTGCTGTCGCATATGTCCATCTTGTATCTCCCCAGCATAGCTGTGCCTTTTCAAGAAGTTCATTGTCTCTGTAGACTGAAATCGGGGCATCTGGTTGTGAGCGCCAATCCCATTCTCGATCACGGGCGCAAACTCGTAAGGTTCCTCTTCTAAGAGCCTGTCCTCAATGTTTCTCAGGCCTACTTTCCGCTCGCAGGTCTTCCGATAGACTGTGTCCAGCGTATGCCTCAAGTGGTCCCTCCGCTCAATTTTTTGGGGAGAATGAGATTTTGACAAAATCTGTTGTCCATGTGGACCGTTGCGTTGGAACAAACCGTCCGGGGGGCAGAGTTCAGCTGGCACAGTCGACCGGGCGAAGAGTGTTCGAAACTCCTCGTCGTAAGACTTCACCAGCAGGCCTGTGATGACCTGTACCATGCTCAGATTAATCTTCTCAAATGACCATGTGAAGCTGCGAACAAACATGAAAACATGATTATATACACTGATGTCACTCTTAAAAAATGTTGCTTTGTAACTTGTTATCTAGATGGGGCAAAGAAGTGCAGACATATTTTAAAAGATTTCACTTTGTAAAGAGTTGTTTTGTGTTGCCACATTTTCTAGAAAGAACAGTGAACTTCTTCAAAAGGCATCCATAAGAAACAACAAAAGACAGCAATTTTGTGGAGCGTCAGTGAATATGATGTTTTGCTTTATGGGTGCATTTAGTTTCTGCCTCAGTAGTCTGGAGTTTTATTTACCTGTATGAGCCATAAATCGCAGTATGGCAGTCGACTAAAAGAAACTTCTGCTCCATTGCCCCATGAAATTTAGCTCCCGATCGACAAAGGTAATCCTGACCTTTCACAGTGCGCACCCTCATGTTCTGTGTTTGGAGAAAGGAAAATGTCAGAAAAGCTTTTCAGGGTTACATCTCACAGCAGAAGGTAATAAGTACGTCAGTCATCAAATAAAACTCTGAGGAAAAACAGACAGACTGAGCAGATAAATATGATGATTTTAAACGTTGCATTCGTTTAGTCCCTCAGTTGTTGTTGTTGTTGTTGTTATATGTGATATACAATAATGTGAACTCAACGGGTGTGTTTTAATCTTAACCATCTTTTGCCCAGTCAAAAATATTTTGTTAAAATCTAAAATGATAGGTAATTTTAGATAACAACATAACAATTATAATCATTTTTAATTACTTTTTTACAATGTAACTGTAATGGGTGGTATAATCAATAACATTCCGTTCAGTACAAAATCATATACTCACTCTGAGTTGTTGAATTTTGACATCTTGATTTGCAGCCATCGTGAGGAAACTTTTCAAATGGTAATCGTCCAGAAGCACGTAGACGGGGACTCCTCGTACAGAAGCATCCACAGCTTCTTTGAATATATCTACGTCGGTGAACATGTCCATCGCAATGGCAATAACCTGCACGGACAAAGAAAATAAATCATGATCAATGAGCCAAAGACCACAGCGCAATTTGACCAGTTTACACTTATGAAACCTGTGAATAATATATTTAAGAACACAGTCACCATTTATGAACATGAATAATAAATGTGAGTCTGACAGCTAGACACAGATCAAAACGTCAAAGTGATGTCAAACAAAATGATGAACAAAAAGATGGTATCGTAAACAGGGACAGACTAAGTATAGGCAGTGAATGTAACCAATATGATTCAGATCGATACAGACAAGTGAAGGAGATATGGGGATAAACATTTTTCTATCTGTAATTCATTGATCACAAATCAATTTCTGTCACTCCTGGAACATTTTTGTGAATATTCGAGCAATCTCTCTCATTGTACTTTGAAAGAGGAGCGATGAAAGTTCATCAAGAAAATATGGAGTATGAAAATATTGAATTTTTCGAAGCAGCAACATCACTCTGTGTTCCAGTAGCATGTAATGAGCTCTTAAATGAAATTAGTCCGACTATATTGTATGCTGTTTGGATTCATTTTCTTTCCCTTGTTTAATTTCCTGTGTAGGAGGTTTCTGTCCCCCCAGATGAACCATGAGAAGTGTTAGTCATTCTTAATCATACATGCAGCATCCAAAAAATGCATACATTTTTATAAATATTATTCAACCCTCAAAAAGAGAGACGTTCCAGCTGTTCCAGCATCCTGTGACATATTTATCTGTATTTCTTTTGAATTTCTTTACGCAGTACGTGTTTGTAATTGTGCGCAAAAGACAAACAGTTTTTTTAACTATTTTTGAGGTGATATCTTCTTCTTCGTCAGTCTTTTGTCGTGTAAGTTGGTCTAATTAAGTGCAGCAGGGCAGCAGTAACAAGGCTGCACACATACAGCAGAACATTAATTGTCCATAATCACAATTTTGAGCTATGAAACTAGTCTATGATTCATCCTGACAATTTTACAACTGAGACGTTAATTGTGTAATGGATATGACTCTAATGCAGTGCTAGTGTGGTTCCCACACTTTCTTCTCATGATGGTAAGTTGCAAAACCAGATTCTGACCTCAGCAACCCAGCAGACACTCCTTACAACTGGTAGTTCAGAGCAACAAAGGTCTGTGGACATGCCCTGATGGGGGAAGGTGCTTTCAACATACTTTAGAGGAGCCCAAACTAAACAAAACATCTGAAGCAATTTGCTGTTCTGAAATAAAGCGTTATCCATCTGAACACCCCACACCAGAGCTCTGCTTTAGCACATCGCTGCAGGTCGTTTGGATTACCTGTCTCGCATCCTGAATATGCTTCCGAATCACCTCTTTGATGGTGGGGTTGTTTTGTCTGGGTGGATTAAAGAGCAGATCTATATTTGTCTGCAGTGTTTCATGCATGACCTCCGGCCACCCCAAATCCAAGTCTGGCGTGTCCACATCTGAGTGGACGGGCCAGTATGTGCCAGAGGATGACTGGTTGTCCGGTGGACCATCGATCTCCTCTGTGTGGTTTTGAGGTGGGAGGTGTTCTGCGTTTTCAGTGATGAAGAGAAGCTCTTCCTCCGAGAGGAAGCTCCCAATACGTTCTCCCTGGAGGAACTCTTGGTAACTGTCTCTGCCGCCGCTGGCAAGGCGATCGATCGCCAGTCGGTATGACTCCTTATAGTGGGGTTGGATGTAATCCTCCAATTGTAACTCTCCCCTCAAGGAGGACAGCATGGAAAACTCCGGAGACTCCATTGCCCCAGAGCGTTTTCAGTAGGACCTGTCAGTTAATGGAAATCAATGACATGATGTAAGAGGATCAGAGAACAAACATTCGAAATGAGGAAAAATAAACTGTATGCAAAGGTTATATTTAGGGCTGTCAAAATTACACATTCTTTTTAACACTACTAATTTCTTTAATCATACTAGATTTTTGGGAAAGAGACTAAATACTTCTCAAAACTTGCACTAAATTTTAGCGAGGAGAAACTGAAAGGTCCCTTGACCTCTGACCTCAAGATATGTGAATGAAAATGGGTTTCTATGGTTACCCACCAGTCTCCCCTTTACAGATATGCCCACTTTATGATAATCACCTGCAGTTTGGGGCAAGTTATAGTCGATTAAGCACACTGACACACTGACAGCTGTTGTTGCCTGTTGGGGTTCAGTTTGCCATGTTATGATTTGCGCTTATATTTATGCGAAATGCAGTACCTGTATGGGTTTCTGGACAATATTTGTCATTGTTTTGTGTTGGTCATTAATTTCCAATAATGAATATATACATACATTTGCATAAAGCAGCATATTTGCCCACTTCTATGTTGATAATGAGTGAGTATTAAATTGTGATTAGAACAAACTTTGCGTCTGTTTTCCATGGTATGTAGAATAGTAATAGTATAATAGTAATAGTAAAACTGAATCACAGGCTTTTAAGTAGATACTGATAGGTTACATTAGAACAGAATGGATAAATAGTGCAAAAAATCTCAGTAAACCAACTTTTTAAAGTTATTTGGGAACTACTTGTTAATGTGCAGCTAGTCAATGAGTTTCTTACTTGTTTCTCAGGAGCTAAACAGGTCTTTGTGTAACTTTCTGTAAAGGTTAGTGTTTGTTATGATTCTGTGCCGACAACAGCCGTGGCTGGAGGCATAACAAACATCAAGAATGAACTGATTTAATTTTGGTGGTCAAAGGTCAAGGTCACTGCGGTCTCATGTTCGGTCCATTCTCGTGAATGTGATATATCAGGAGCGCCTTGAGCGAATTTCTTGGCACAAGCATCCACTTGGACTCAGGGATGAACCATTTTGAATTCAGTAGTCAAAGGTCAGAGTGACCTCACAAAACACATTTTTGGCCATAACTCAATAATTCATATGCTAATTATTACAGTTTCACAGAAATGTCAGTGATGACATTTTGGACAGACATGGATAAATGGTATTTAAATAGCGCTTTTCTAGTCGTCCGACCACTCAAAGTGTTTTACACTACATGTCAGCATTCACCCATTCACACACATTCATACACTGATGGCAGAGGCCGCCATGCAAGGTGCCAACTTTGCTCATCAGGATCTAACCAAATACTCATTCACACACCAATTTAGGGTTTAGTGTCTTGCTCAAGGACACATTGTCATGTGACCACCAACTGAGCCACAGTCGCCCCAAACATGAATGTAAACTGTAGCATGATTGGATGGCGGAGGTATGCAACCACAAGGCGGTAATTATAGTTTATGTTGCATACCACAGTAGTAAAGAGGCCCATATTTTCTACTATATAGAGTAATGCATACTCAAAAATTCCAAATATAAGGCATTCTTTAACAGTATCATACAGCACATTACATGCCTGTTATTTCAGTAGATGAAAAAATTACATTTGCTTTCAACAAGCCACATCATGAAAATTGACTCATCATTATCAGACGCTGAACCTGTTCACAGTCTGGATTTAAAGGATGACTACCAGCGAATGCCCAAGGGAGAAATGTTTTTGCTGCACCTGTAATGCGCCTCGAACTTAAGGTGGGGTGAAACAACAAAAAAAAAAAAAAACTGTAAAACTAAACACGTCTTCTACATTCTGCAAAGGCGTTTCTTGTATCAGTAATTCATAAACAAAGTAAAACCTTATCATCTTTTCAATCATTTCTTGACAAAAAGAAGAATAAAATGCAGCTTGTCAGGTTAGCTTGCAAAAACACTTGAAAAATTCATAAGGGATTGAACCTGTTTTATTTCATTTCGCCACTTTCACAGCATTTAAAAAAGATATTTGATATTATTAATCAGACCTCTCTGGGAGAAAGCAGTCACTGATTGCAGTCAGACAGAAACAGCTGACATTTTAGAGATTCAAATATTTCTCTTGAGATGACATCTGTCATGTCTGATACATCTGAAAGTCAAGAGAGCAGAGAAACAAGCTAAATCTGTGATCTTACAGCAGCTACACCGCTCAGACACTGCCATGGGAAAGTTTGCTTAACTTTTACTTTCAGGTGAGTTTCACTACCGGTATTACATGGTATTATGAATGCAGCCGTTCGCTGTTGTTTTTTCTGGTATTGACTCTTTTATAGACTTTGTTGCTGTGATTATACAATCATGTTCACATTTTCAATTAAATTTTGGAGGCCAAACTGTAAAAGAAACGTTAAGCAGCCGTTTGTTGCAGGGTATTTAATCACAGTCCTACATTATACATCACAACCTTGTACAAACAGCATATTTACTCACACATTTCATCATAAACCTCCCACTGTTCAAGAATACGTTCGAGGCGCTAGATAGTCTTACTGAAACACTGCTTCTTGCTCGTCACAACTGCACTATCTCATGCTCAACAATGATAACTTACATTTGGCTTGTGAACTTTATGAAAATCCTCTTGACCGCTCCCAGAGTATCCCTCTTAGATCTATGTATGATCAGCTTATGCTCAATATTTAGAAAGGCTGCCAGCTGGAAGAGACAAAGACAAGGAGGTGTCTTAACATGATACGCGGTCTGCAGATGGAGGGTGTGGATTCCAGTTTTGACATGCAAATGGTCTGGCTCGAAACTTGCTCACAGCCATAAACCTGTTTGAGACATTTAGCCACTCCCCTCCTTCCCTTCAGGGACAAAGTGCAGGCTGACGAAAATCAAGATAATGACAGACACAAACAGGCTTTGATGGATACTTCAGGGTTAATAGCACTGGACCTCATCAAGGTGTTGTGTTTAAAGCTGTGGAACGTGTACAAACTTAGAAAACGATGCATGATTTTACATAATTTATAACATTCACATGCTTGGTATCTTGAACTGCCTACGGACAAAAGTGGTTTATATATAAGACCATTTCTGTTCAAGTGATTATTCCCTCTAACCCATGTAAATTTAAATAAATCCATAATGACTTTCATCTTCCTTCAGATGTGGCTGAAATATTAAGGTGGACCTATCCAAACTGTGGTGGGGACACGTGTAGGCAGCAAACAAGCACTTCTGTTGTCCTTGTAAATTTAGGAAGGATGGGGAAGGTAGGAGATTTAGTGGTGATGTTCGGCTTTCTTCACCCTGCCTGATCAGCTTTCACTAAGTTTCTTGAGAAACTGGCTCATTATGTAACATCGGCATTCTTGCACGGAAAAGCTGCAGTCACCCACAGCATTTTACAAGAGCTGGCAACAACATATAAATTCCCTTCGAGGATTTGAACACAAACAGGTTCAGTGTGACATTGTTCAATGCTGACATTGTCACAAACGGAATGTCTTATTATTAAATGGATCAAGACATTATTGTGCAAAAACATGCTGTGAGTGGCTTCTCAGGAAGCCAAAAATGACTCAAAAAGGATGTGAGGCACAATGTGTCACACGTTATTGTAAAAGAATATTTACAGCGCATGTTGTATGTTCGTGGCTTCATAAATGTATTTGTGCAAAGTTTTATATGTTTTAGATGGATTTTTTTTCACTTCAGAAGATATTATTATGGTAAACTTTTCCACTGCAAACACTCAGACTGCACTCATACATTCATATCACTGTGTGAAAGCAATCACAAGTAGGCTCCTGTCCTTCAGGAAATCCTTCTGAAAAATCACATCAAAATTCACATTCAGTCCTTCTTATCCAGGAAATCTACAAAAAAAGGTTTTCTTTAACTCTAAATGTTGTTAAATACCCTTCAGATTTATAGCCTACATGCAGAAACAGCAAAAAATTAACTGAACAAATTAATCTTAAAAATGTATTATTATTATTTTTATTTTTTTTGATGAAGACATTTTATTGGGAATGTTTTGGACAAATTGTTCAGGCTGAAAAAGTCATTTCTACAAATATAAAAATAAATAATAAAAAATAAAACTGAGAACAGCATGTTGTGATAAATTATTCAGGTAATAGTCCCTGGAGATGGGATTTCTAATAGCTGTTCATTTCTCAATTTGGCCCTCAAAATCAAATTTTACTGCTTTAATTAATCAGAGGCCAACACTACCCATCAGGCACAAGTGTGACAGGAATAATGTTTTAACCTTACGGTGGTGGAGAAACTTTAAGGTTTGGATGTCATCCAAAGTATCTCCTTGATCTCCACAATCAGCCCCATAGCATTCCTCAGGTCAGTCCAGGTTTATAGGTAAACTACCCTGAGGCTTTAAATAACATTTGGCTGAATGACAGCAGTCCTCCCACTGGCTGTAGCATATACACACATTACACACACACTGACCTCACCGCTAAATGCCTGCACATGCAAATACACACTGTACAGGCGAGTCTGCAGCCGAGTTTGACAAATAGCTGAAACATTTAATTTAATCACAAAAAAACACATAGTGTGACATTTTGGGAAATACATTTATGTGCTTTCTTGCTGAGAGTTTGATAAAAAGATCAATTCAACTAATTTCTGGACGCTGAATATGAAGCTAAAGCCAGCTGCTGCGAAGTTTAGCTTTGCGTAAAGACTGCAAATAATAAAATCCTCCTACCAGCACCTCTAAAACTCATTAACATGTTTTATCTTGTTTGTTTGATCTGTACTACAGTGTAAAAGCAAAAATTCAGCATCTCAGTTACCTTTGGACAGCTAGGTTAACTGTTTCCCAAATGTTTAAAGTCTTTATGTTAAGCTACGCTAACTGGCTGCTGGTGGCGGTTCATATATACAGCCAATGAAAGTGGTAGCCTATTGATGTTCCTGCAAGAAAGCCTATTTCCAAAAATGTCTCACTATTCCTTCAAGCCTCCAACAGAGTAAAATAATGCTAATTATAGGCTGTCCTGTTGTAAAGGTGCTAAATATGTGATTGGGGATATTTCTATTGCCTCTCAACAGCTCTCAGCATGACGATGGCGGCTCGCAGCTAAAGGTGTCAACAGTGCAAACGACAGTCTTTACATAACAAATGCTGCTATTTTAATGCTCTGGATATCAAATTTAGCACTTTTAATTTTGGTAGGTCTCCATAATGTGCTAAATGTGAGGAGACATGGACTCATTGTCAACCCTCCCCGAGACACATTTTTTCTGGTTTCCTCCCAGGGTCACAATTCTCCCACATTCCTCCCAAATTTATGGCACATTTTCAAACCCTTTTTCCTATTCGTTATCTCAACATTAAGGATGCTAATTTTTAATTCACTGTCCATTGCATTGCATTCACCGCTGCATTCACTGTCCCCAGTTCACCGTCCGAGAGCGTTAGCAGCCACGATGCTGCATTCACTGTCCCCAGTTCACCGTCTGAGAGTGTTAGCAGCCACGATGCTGCATTCACTGTCCCCAGTTCACCGTCCAAGAGCGTTAGCGGCCACGATGCTGCATTCACTGTCCCCAGTTCACCGTCCGGGAGCGTTAGCAGCCACGTTGCTGCATTCACTGTCCCCAGTTCACCGTCTGAGAGCGTTAGCAGCCACGATGCTGCATTCACTGTCCCACCAGCCAGCAGACCATGTGTGTGTGGCGGCAGTGAGTGTGTGTTTGTTGGGGTCGTTATAGCTGTGAACGTAGCTGTAGCAGACAGTGTGTGTACAGTTTATTTGTCGGTGAATAAATGACACAAGGCTACAAGCTACAACTCCTCAGCTGGAAGCTTCAAGCCAACTTCCTGTATCTGCGCCGGCTCTCTCTTAAGGTGGACTAGTTTTTCTCCTTAAACAGACGAGCTGCTCCTCTGCATTTTTCTCAGCTTTTTAATTAACTATTAATATTTCTCTTAACCATTTAAACCAACAGCATTAATCATTTAAAATACTGAACGTTGGCTATCAGTTAAACGGTTAATTATTAACATCCTTACTCAACATGTTTATGGAGCTGTACATACACCCTACTGTTTCCACTTGGACAACAGCAGAGCTGCTCGCGACACAGAGGCCACACATCACTGCATCACAGTACAGTCACTGTGGCGTGGCACAAACCATTGGAAATGATGCGTTTCAGAGCGCAGTGGTTGCCTTGTGTCTGAAAGGGCCTTCAGTTAGTGAGAGACGGAGAGAAAAGTGCAGAGTAATAAGAGAACAAAACACTCAAACAGGACCAAAAAATGAATGAATGAAAACGGATGAATATTAGTTTATGCCAGAGGCAAAAGAAGGGCTATTTAACAAAAAATGCAGTTGCAGTGTAGTCTCTGAAACTCAGATTAATCTGGGATACCTCCAGACTCCCCACTTTGGTTTTGAAATCCTCCCTATTTTTGGTGTCAAGGTTGGACATTGATTAGACTCCACACTGGTTGACAGAGTCGCTAAACCTTGTCAGTCCTATTTGTTGAAAGACAATTAGTAGATTAGCAATTCACTTATGCATGTCTGTTGCTCTTTTTTTTTAATCAATAATTAAATCTATCCGTGGCAAGTGCACTTAATTTAATGAATGTCAGCAATATAAAGAAAGCTAATGTCTTCTTTTCCTGCCCATTCTTTTGTAGCATAATGAGTATCACTGAGATAAAGTCAGGAAATTAAATCCATAACCACTGTTATAATTAATGTGATAATTAGGGCAAAATACTTTAATGAGATAACATTTATTTGCGTTGATTTAATTAGGTTATTCTGTTGTGGCCCACGATTTTACATATTACTTACTGCAACGTTAATGCATGATTCCATCATGCAGTGCGTGATGTGTAGCGTGGATATGAATATGCTTCCTTTCTGAAGACTGAATCACCTGAGGTTGTTGTTGCTTCACCTGAAAGGCCCCAAGAACAACAAGATATGTGCACTATTGTGTAGCTGTGTCTTGAATCTGGGTGTGTGTAGATAAAGTAACGTACGCATTACGTCACAGGGAGTTTCTTCTCCCGAAGCGGCCTCCGTGTGAGTCACCTTTTGTGACACCCGATCCTGTCTCTGTGCAGTCGTCGTGATCAGCTCCTCAGGCTCTTCTTCACTCCTTCTGGCAAGTCTGAGCAAGTGGCATGCTGCTCTGTGTCACAAAACGCTTCTAATAAGCTGAACACAGGACTGGTGTTTTTGACAAACATCAGCATGACACTGATGTCTGCATAAAATACTAAGGGGGCCGGATCAGTTTCAAAGGCATTTAATAGTGTTTCATCATGCAAACACAGCTTTGCGATTGTCTTTTGTGTCTTGACTATAAAAACATATATTTTGTTCAGTTTTCCTTTGAGAAATGTCCCACAGAGACCGATCAACACACTGAGTAGATAGAGAATTATGATTATAATTTCACAGCCTATTCATACCTTCATCACATTGTACATCACTTAAATCAACCCTCCAGATTATGATGATAATGTTTGAAATGTAAGGGGCACAATAGCATGTTCACACCAAAGGTGACATCAAAGGTGTCAGCTGATGGAAATTACAGGTTTAGCTGTAAACGCTGGATCTGAAAGGCTCCACTGAGGCGCACATTTAAACACAGGAAAGGGAGCTGTTTAACCAGTTTATTACACATGGTTGATAACACATTGTTGGCTGGTTTGTGTGATGAGAATTTCTGTCTGTGGAACAAGGAAGTAATAAATGTGGGGAGGCCACAGCAATCAAATATTACTGCCATGCAAATATACAGCTGCAGTCACCACTTGCCAAAATAAATGTAGAAGTATGAGCGGTCAGCTGTGCAGATATGCTGCCCTACAAAGACAAAACGAAGTGGCCACCACTCCATTTTACTACATGTATAATAAAAAATATTATAGAAAAGTGTCATCTTTAACTAGACACTGAAAAACATACTTGAGACCTCAATAACGGGGAGGATTTGAAAACCACAGCAGGAGGTCTGGGGGTCCTCTCCCTGGAAAAGTTTAGTTTCAGAGACTTTGTTTCTTGCATGAATTTTAAAGCATGAAAATAACAAAATAATAACTACACTGAAAAACATTCATTGTTAAATAGGCCTTTAACTTTCAGTAAACAAAACTGAATTATTCTGAATAATCACCCGGCACTCCGGTGTCAACTTCTGGTATAAATTCATCAGTTTTCATTCATTCATTCATTTTTTTGCGTCTGCTTTATTATTTCTTTCGCTTAGTACTCTCCATTTCCCTCTCCTTCGCTCGCTCACTGAAGGCCCTTTCAGGCACAATACGGCAACAGCACGACTGCGCTCTGAAACCTGTTATTTCCTCGGCTATTACCTCGGCAGTACAACACATGCGCAGTAAAATCTGGTCCGCCCTCACCAAAATCGAGCCAATAACACACGACCGCAGCCTCAGTTACACTGTGCATGTGTTATGCCTCATATTCCTGTTCGCCCGTGTCCCAGCCTCTTTCCATAGGCCTTGATTTCTAGTGTGACAACAAACAGGATGAAAAAATACACAATCAGTCTCATAACCTATTTCAAATTAACTGAACGATACATACCCAAACCATGACCAGCGAACCAAACAGTTCTGATTTTTACCCGAACCATTCCCATCCCTAACAGTTTGTGTAGCTCTATTGCCGTCCAGCTGGTAAAAGAAGGAATTATCCATGCTGTACGGTGCCAGAAACATGCTGAGATAACGTAAAGGGAAAAAAAGGTGAAAATGGTTTATCATAAACTGGGAGAAATTTGGAAGAATGTGACCCCGAGAGGAAAGCAGGAGAGAGCAATGAAAAAGTTTTGGCCTAAAACTAAGCTAAAAAAGTAAGCAGGTTATATCAAATGTAAACTAGTTTGTGAGACAGCCACGGCTAGCCTTAGCTAAAACTAAAGCTAAGTTAAATTACAAATATTCCCTATATAATTGTTAGCTGTAAATGAACTGACATTTTGGTTATTCAGCATAATTAACTAAGTCATTAGTTAAATCAATTAATGATGATAAGAGAGAAAATTACTTAATTGCACAACTTGGCCACATGAAAATGTCTTTCATGCACCACAGTTTTCAGTAATTAACATTTTGGAAAGAAAAATAATATCATCCGGCTGCGCTCATCTAAGTGCTTTTTAAAAATCTGTTCATATTGTTTTGGAAGTTGGAAAAAATTTTCTCTCAGTCAGAGGATGCTATCCTTTTGTTTTTTAAATTTTTGTTTTGACTGTCATGCCAGAGGATTTACAGACGACAACTTTACCTCACACCTGTTTTAAGATAAGATAAGATAAGATAAGATAAGATAAGATATTCCTTTATTATTATATTATTTATTATATTATTTATATTTATTTATATATATTTATTTATTATATTATTTATATATATTTATTATTATATTATTTATTTATTATTATATTATTTAGGGGGCGGCAGTAGCTCAGTCTGTAGGGAGTTGGCTTGGGAACCGGAGGGTCACCGGTTCAAGTCCCGACATGGACCAAAAACTGAGTGTGAACTGGTAGCTGGAGAGGTGCCAGTTTCCCTCTTGGGCACTGCCGAGGTGCCCCTGAGCAAGGCACCAAACCCCCAACTGCTCGGGGCGCTTGTCAGGAGCAGCCCCCTCACTCTGACATCTCTCCATTACTGCATGTATGTGTGTTTCAGGTCTGCATGTACCATGTATGAGTTTAACAGAGTGTAAATTGAATTTCCCCATTGTGGGACTAATAAAGGTAGATCTTCTTCTTCTTCTTCTATTAGTCCCACAGTGGAGAAATTCAGAGTTTTAACAACTGTCAGTCTGAAACTTTGACTTTGAATTATGCATCACAACACCAAGTGCTTATAGCAAGCAAAAAAATAAAAAAACAACAACCAGGCTCAAATCAATTTCAGCTGGATTAATCATCAAAACATCCATCCATCTTTATTATCTGAGGGAATATTTTACGTTGCTTTTACACTTTGATTAATTGTATCATGAATAGATAAATTAGAAGAATAAATAATTTAAAAATAAATTAATAAATGAAACAGTAATGATGGAAGTATGGAAAATTACACTTAAACTAGATACTTGCCATATTTTGCATCCATTGCTGGTACCAAACAGAGCTCCAGCCCAAGATGACTGGGAGGAATGGTAACATTAAAATTATGCATGTGTCTCACATAAAATCTTGTTTGTGGAGTGTGAACATAAAGTCAATCCACATTGACCATATATCTGTAAACTTTCCTTGGAGAATATGTCAATTTCTCTCTGTCAACCAAGGGAGCTTTACGAGTTGTGGCTTTTTTACATGCAGCCGGCAGAATCTAGCCAAGGTTTTTATCTTTTGAGCTTCTCTTTTGTGGGATATTGTAGAATAATTTCAGTGTTGTACTCAGAGTTATAGGCAGATATAAAATTTTCATTATCGAGGTTTGCCAAATTAATACCTTTTATGATTGTTCTAAAGCAGTCAGACAGCATTAGCGGCTCATGTTGTCAGACTACATTGTTCTCCAGCTGGGAGCAATTGTTAGAGAGCAGAACATTAAAGCAGCCCACTGTCACTCCAGCTCACACAGCAAACCCAACTTTATGTGAGTTTTTCCACGTGAGTTTTTCCCTTGACTACTTTCATCTAAGACTCAG
The DNA here is from genome assembly GCA_947000775.1 of Pterois miles. Classification (NCBI taxonomy): domain Eukaryota; kingdom Metazoa; phylum Chordata; class Actinopteri; order Perciformes; family Scorpaenidae; genus Pterois; species Pterois miles. Next base: position 12,883,987 of record CAMQGK010000341.1, read on the forward strand.
TCCTTCTGCACTGCAGTTCTTCACACTTTCAAGGCGTTCGGTGTCCATGTAAGGTTGGAGGACATGCTGATGAAGGGAAAAGTATGTTTAAATGGTAAATGGACTGCGTTTATATTGCGCTGTTCTAGTCTAAGCGACCACTCAAAGTACTTTACAACACAAGGCAGCATTCACACATTTGTGGCAAAGGCTACCAAACAAGATGCCACCTGCTCATCAGGAGCAATAAATATTCCCATGCAATAATGGCACTGCTATTGGGAGCAATTTCTGGTTCAGTATCTTAACGGCTGGCCCAGAAGATTTTTCAAATCTTAACAGATGTTTAAAATGTGAGAGACACCACACACTAACAGATCCCATTCAAGAACAAGAGTCCCAACGACAAAAATGCAAAATCTCTTGAGGTCTTTAATGTGAACAAACATGGTGAATGACAAGCAGGAAGAATTAGTGATGTTTGCTTTTGCTGTACTTTGTACTGAAAATTGACGAAGGATTCATCATCATTCGTTCACACATAACTGCATCATCGCCTCTCCTCGGGGTTCCCCACACACAACAGGATATCCTGTCATATATTTCAGGGATGTCAAACTCAGTTTCATCCTGGGCCACATCAGCATTATGGTTGCCCTCAAAGGGACGGTTATAATTGTAAGACTATATAAATATATCTACTCCTGATCATATTACAAAATTGGCTCTGCATTTGATTATTATTAGTTTTAGTAATCATTTATTCAATAACCAGCTCTGACAGCAGAAGTCTAGGAAAAATAATTGCAAGCAGAAATATTATACAATTTATTTAAAAAGTTAGTTCAGTAACAAAAACTCTTGCAAAAACTTTTTTTTTCCCTCTTCTCCTTTCCCCTTGTTCTCCCTTTTCTCATCTAAGAAAATGGGGCGCCGTTGGGGCGGCGAACCTCAGTCCTCCCGCTCCTGTCTCCCCGTTATGTGTCACTGTTTTTTATGTTCTTGGACGGGATGTAACTGAAAAATAAGTTCCCTTGGGATTAATAAAGTTCATCTATCTATCTATCTATCTATGTGCATCAGTATTTATGCATGCAGGTAGACACAGAAAAACATTTCTCTTTGATATAACATAAATCCCATGAATTTATGAGATTAAGAAAACATGTATTCGCTTTCCGTCTCTCATTAAATTGCCTTCCTTCTGCATCAACCTTTCTTTTCTTGGACATTTTAGTACTATTCATATTATTTTTTTACGAACCCCATCACTCGGCTAGAGCGGCGCTGCTAGAAACCGGTGATTTTGAGACATGTCAGTGCGCATGTAACAAAATTGAGATGCACTGTGAGACATGTAGTTTAAGGAGATCTTACTTTTGTAAAGCGACACAGAATTGTATGATAAGCATAATATATTCTTTGTGAGCCCTTGCGGGCCACATAAAATGAGGTGGCGGGCCGGATTTGGCCCGCAGGCCTTGAGTCTGACACATGTACTACATATTGAACATGTTGAGATTGGTGCAGCCAGTATTGACTTCTGATGAAAGGTAATGTAGGTGGTTGGACAATACGAGCACTTTATTTAAAGCATGTTTAGGCTTTTACTCACCCCAGATCCCAACCTCTTTCATGCAGGCGCTTCGGCCGGCCGGAGTAGCTGCAACATCGAAAAGGTCATGAACCCTCACTGGCTCCCCATATGTTAACACTGAACATTGTGCTCTTTAATATGCAAAACAGCTTGGATGCCAGAGGTCTTTGATATCTTCCTCCATTAAAATGTGGATCCTTATAAATGCCTCTCTCCAGCCGTCACCCTGCTGGGTTCAGCATATGTCTCATGTATCTCAATTATCAGGGTTACTTTGTCCAACAGTTTAGTGTCAGTTATGTCCTGCAGGCATTGATCATGGTGGTGCTTGTAAGTTACTTACTGTAACTTTATGATTTGAATACTTATTTTATTTTATTTTTTGCAATCCTGATCATACTTTGCCTTCATTTTATGTGGAGGGATTGAGGGAGAGAAACAATAAAGGAAAGGTACACACATAATGGACAAGACTTGCAAAAATGTAAAAGTGTTTTTAAAATACTTTCGAGCTGGGGGCACACCAAGCCGACATCAAAGAACTGGTGGCAACAAAGGCCACCAGTTGAGTCGCCTCACATCACCTTTGTCTTGACACAAAAGTTTGCTCTCGAACACACCACAAAGACAACAGACGACAGCGAACTACCACGTACGCTCTGCACCTGCGTGAGATGAAATAACTTTCCACACCAGCAGGTTATGGTACTCTGTATCTGTCATTCATAAAGGGAAACCAGAAGACCAAGGACTGCGGGCATGAGCTGTTGTACATTTAATGAAGTGGTGTCTGTCAACCATATTCACACCACCCTCACTCACCACTTAGCTTCTTTCCAGATGGCAATGCTTCTGTGAAAACATCCGTGTTTTAGAATAATCAGACGAGATGAAGATGAAAAATGAGGAGCCTGCTATGTTTTTCCCTTTGATTTTACTCATTGGTTTGTCAGGGCCTCATTTGAGTTACTTAGTGGTATTTGGTCAGAATATGCAAAGTATAGGCTGTAAATAAGAATCAGCCTTTAAATGTTAATGACAGTGTAGAAACTGAAAGTAGAGCTCAGATGGAATAACTAAAGAGTTAACAGAGAGTAAGTACTATGACTCACACAGTATTTAACTCCTTTACATACAATAACAGTATAAAAGCAATGCTCATGATGCATTCATGAAAGTCTTGTAACATGGGCCTGTTACTGTAAAACCTGACATATTATATACTGCAAGCCTCAGAAACAAAAAAATTACTGATATCTTTAATAAATATTGTTTCTAGACTCTAAATAATCTTCCAAAGATGACTGCATATTTGACGTCCGGATGATTTTACTGTAGGTGTGCAAACAAATCAAAGTCTTACTGTTCCATAATTATGACTTTGTATTGTGTAATTATGAGATCTTTAGCTCTTAATTGTGGGAAAACACCTTTAAATTGCATTTTTGCTCATAAGGACATGGGGTTTTCATACATACAGTGCAGTTGAAATAATTTGATCAAATTAAGATATATCTCATTTCCTGTCTCTCTGTTCATATAGCCTGATTATGGACAAAATGAAAATTCAATCCATTGTTCATTTTAATTTCCTTGTCTGACAATGGATCACGACTCATATATAATAGTATAATACTTCATAAAAACTCAACAATGTCCAGGATCTACCCTTTGACGGCTACGTCAGTTAATTAGACTGAAAGGCCAGTTTGGTGCTACTGTGCTGAAAACTGCACGCACAAAGAGCTTTGTGTCTATAATTTAAGACCATTTATATATTTATAAAAAAAAAAAATGTTTTTTTTTTCTTTTCAAAGACACAAAGATATTTAATGCTCTATTAAACATCAATTCTAGCCAGTTTTCTTCTTCTTTCTTATCGTGAATGTCCAGCTTGATTAACTTTGCATGCAACACAATTAAAGCTATATTTAAATTATTTTTTTTTTCCAATCCTTTATTATCGGCCTTCCCAATTGCACATAAACATCACTGATCCACGGATGAGAGGACAGAAACAAACAACTTTTATCGCACTAATGCTACATTCAGGGACACTGCAAAGAGTCACAATTAGACACAAGTGCCTTTCTGTCTGCTTGTCTAATTTTTGTATTTACCTCTGAATATAAAAGGACCTGTAGTGTCAATTAATGTGATCCATCAACCAAAGAAAGTTGCCTCCCCCAGCGTTAACAATAAAAATATTTAGTTGAACATAATTAAAGCCACAGACAGTTACCCTCTTGCAATATATGTATTGTTTTGAGGATGTCAAGTAAGAGCTACATAATTCTACTAAATGAAAACGCACTTTTAGTTTTTGTGTTTGGACGAATGGATGTATTTTTCATAATTTGTGACTGTCATTCTGTCTGGACTAAGTTAAATACTATTGATATTTTTGGACAAATATTTTGCTGAAGTGGCGTACAGTAACGCAGTAAAAGCCTGTAATTGATCGTTGAAGGTTGGGGGATAATGCATTAGGGTCTCCTGCTGTTAGAGTAAGCCATCTTTATGTCTCACACTGCCTCCCATGATGACGCACGCCAGGACTCATGGAAGTTGAAGTTGTGTGAGGATAAAAAAGGTCAAGCGGCAGTGACAACAATCATGGATCATCTCTCATGTTTAGGGGTTTACTGACACTTTGGAGTTGCTTAATGTGCAATAATTGGTATTGCATTAGTCAGTGTGCTGTCACATTCATTGTATTTATGGCGTATTTTAAACAAGAAACACCCAAACAATGATTCGGTGCCTTCAAATGGGGTCGTGTTTAGTTCAAGAGACGAGTCCATGTGAATCTTGTGGTATTCAGGACCTTGTGAGTGGAAAGTTTCTGAAAGAGTTCAATAATAAGCTAATATATTGTAATTTTAGTCATATATTGTTTTTCTCCTTTCATAGGTCTGAGGAAAATGTTGATATTCCAAACGGCCTCATCTTTTTCCTCTGTCACTATGCCTTTTATTTCCTGCATTATGTTACCTGTTTGCTAGCTTGCTAAATTGTTAGTCTCTGTGGCTTCTAGATGCCGACAGCAACACCAAGCATATCGAGTACACGACTTCCATGTTGTAATTACAAGCTCACAAGTTTCTTTTGAAGGCACCAAAAGTCCAAAAATTGCTTTGCAACTATAACTATGTACAGCAGGCCTGCCAGGCTTTGGGTTATCTCCACATGCATGGAGCTGTGGTAAAACTGATACTGAAGTGGTGTGTTTTCTAATGCCTTTTCATCAAAACCCCCCCCCCCAAGAGCAAAAGTATAAGGAATGGATTAGACAGTGTTTATCTCCTCTTGACGCTGATGATGGCTTACAGCTGAAACACGTTCTTTTGTTTGCCCAGAATAAACTAAGAAAGACTCATTATCTGTGAGTGGCGGTGATTTGTTTCAAATGCGAAAATGCTGTGAAAGGGGTTAATTATGACACTAATTAGAAACTGTTTCCAAACATATAACATTAGATGTTGATTCAGTCTGGCACCGAGATGCTTTCACATCAGCATGGGGTAAAATGCTTTTTAAAGGGGTGACGAGTGGGTGCAGACTAGACACAATTGCAGCATTCAGTGTCAGTTGTGGATACCTTGTGAGTAGATTTGAATGAATGCTGACAAGTAGTTGAGATACACATCTGGTTTACTTACTCCTTTACTTTACTTTGCTCACTTTATTATGTACACCTCTAAAGCTGTGTGCAATTCAGTGTAAAAGCCGTGCAATAAACCTAATCTTGGGCTTTTGCTCATGTGTCAGAGAGCAGTTCATTTTGGTCATCTTTTGGGCCGCTTCAACACAAAAATACATAAAGTGATCCTTTTTATAAAACACAGATTTTGTCATCTGCTCCAGGCTGCTCACAGCCCCGTTAATAACCTCGAAACACAAAAGCACACTTGAGAAAAGTACTCTTTGCATAAGCGTTGTCAGTAGTTACCTGAGGATACACAGCACCTGTATTATTTAAAGAAAAACGCCTTTGTCTAATGACTTCAAATTTAATGTACTCGGTAAATTAAATTCATATCCAATAAAAGCTAAAGTGCTATTCACTGTTAAATTAAAAAACTCCTTTAAACATTACATTAAACATTAAAACAAAAACTTACTGTAGCAAATCGGTGAGTGTGGATTTAACACAGATGTGAGAACATCTGCTGAAAAGACAGACATTCATGTTTTTCTTTGATTATCCAAAATACTGTAAAACAAAATGCAAGAATCATCAGATTAAACATGTAATCTCTTTTTCTCATTTGTAAATTCCCTAACCTGACAGAAATATTTCACTGCTGCACAACTAAAGACCAAAGCTCAGTATATCTCTGTTTGGTGGAAACTGGAGGATACAAGAGAGCAGGCGAGTACGTAGAAAGTACTAAGTACCGAAAGAAGGAACAGATGTGCTAATCAGCAGTACTCAAGTAATAATAGGTGAGTTTAGGATCTTTACAGGGCTGCTCTTGTAAAAAAAAAAAAAAAATAACAGGTTTAAGGTAATTATAGTAATAGGATAAGCTGAGGGGTGAAAGTGACTCACTTAACAGTAGAATCCTTATGGCTGGACAAGTTTTCTCCAGAGGTGTTTGTAAGACGACACCACCAGGCTGTTTCATTTTATTTCATTTTTCATTTTTAAAACACTAATCATCTGGCCACATTTAAATTATAAAAAGTTGTTAAATTGGAAGGTGGGTGTACAAAGTGTAGTACTTTGACACAGAGGCTGGGGTTTGCATCCTGACTCCTGTGTATGGTTGGTTCAGGCCGGGGAAGAGATTATTGTGCTTCAAGTCAGCTCTGACTTCCTTGTTATTTGATAGAGACCATGATGATTGTCTTCATCTGACTAGTTTTTTTTTTTTTCTAACTAGGTTTGGGAACAAAGACTAGGCCACAAACACACTTCTGCACAAAAGTATTTAGGTACACTTGATCTGTTCACATCCCTTTTGACTCAGTTTCCACATCCCTCCCCCCAAAACTATTTTCTCTTTTCTCTCTCTCTCTCTTGTTTGAATACAGGAACCACTGCTGGGCAGCTCTACAAACGTCAGAGACCACTCTCGACTGTTTTAAACCCATATCGTTACTGGCGTGGTCTTTGTTAGTGAATCATGCCTTAGTTGCTACGAACAGATGTTGTAGGAAAACCAATGGAAAAATGTCAGTAAAGCATACACTGATACATTCAACATTAACATATTTATACTGACAGTTTCCTCATTATGTTGATATTGAAACGATAATGCAGGCGTCATTATGTTTCCGACAAAATGTATTTGTATTTACGTAATATGGGAGACAGATATGCCGAGTTGTACCATTCACAGGTTGCGACACACACTGTGCTGCCTCCTCTATTTATCTTCTCATCCTTCAGTCTCAAGCTAACAAGCTGATAAATGTATGCATTATGTATTGTCAATAAATATCAGCTAACATCGCTTGAACTGCCTGACTGTATTTATTTCAGAGAGATGTACCTGCTATATGCTTGTTAGACATTGCTAGAGGTCTTCTGTTTGACTGTTATATACAGTAATATTTAATATAAAAGATTCATAAGAAAAACATACAAGTCACTGTGTCCCCATTTCAGTTGTAAATAATGTATGTGAACCACATACCAATCATCGCCTGTGTGGTTGTTTATTGAGTGCACTTAGTGTTCATGCACATGTGCTGTGATTGCAGTGTTGACATTGTGGACCTTGTTGTGAAGGTTTAGGCACTCATGATGCTCCACAACAGATGAGCATCTGGGATGTGTTTCACAGGTTTGTTCACAGTGTTGTCTTATCTCATGTTTCATACAGCATACTGACATTCATGAGTACTGCGTGTGATAAGCTATCTGCCCACACCTTTTAGGTTTTTGTTACAGTATTTATTTTGTGGCTGTGTGAGCACTTGGGTACACATTTTGTTTCTGTTTCTATTTTTATTTTATTTTAGTAAACTGTGGTTATTTTAGTAAACTGTGGAAAGAGTTCCTTGTGCATCATAAATCCATGTTTGTGGGTGTGCTTATTGCTGCAGCACACAGTTGAAAAGCACTTAAAATACACTTAAAGCTGAAGTGGGTAGAATTGGAGCTAATATGATTTAAAAAATACATTTTTATAAAACGGTCACTATATCCTGACTGGAGTGCACGAGTCATGTGCTCTGTGTCCTCCGGTGTGCCTAATTAGGATCTGCAAGATTTCACAGGCCAAAGGAAAACAACCAATCAGAGCTGAGCTGGAACTTGCCATCTCTCAGCAGCTGTCAATCAACAAACTGATCAAACGGTCAAACTCGGCATCGCCGATGCTGAGATCAGTTGAGGAAAAATACCAGGCAGTGCCCACCAGCCAGAGGAAGTTTCTCATTTTACAGCTAAACAGTACACACAATATGTTTCTGAAAACAGTCATTACAGTAACAGAATATCAGATTAGACATAAGATAAGATATTCCTTTGTTAGTCCCACAGTGGGTACATTTGCCGTGTACAGCAGCAAAAGGGATAGTGGAAAAACACAAAGCTACACAATAGTGGACAGACATAAAGTATGACAGCTTAAATATAAACAGGGAAATATTAAAAATAGGAACAATATATACAGTATTGGCACTAAACGGACTATTAAGGCAATTGCACAAGTGGTAAAATAGCTATTGCATAGTGATTAGAATGATATTTCAGAGTATTGCAGATATAGTATAGAGAGTGGTACTGACTTTGAACAGTATAGCTCAGTTATTGTCAGTTTTGGTGTGTATGTGGTCTACTGGGAGCAGTGCCGGTTGTGGAGTCTGACAGCTGCAGGAAGGAAGGACCTGTGATAGCACTCCTTCACACACATCGGTGGGGCAGCCTGAAGGAGCTCTCCAGTGCTGAGATGTGTCCTGCATTCGGTGGGAGTCCTTCCCTATCATGGATGACAGCTTAGCCATCATCCTCCATCCTTTTCTCTCCCACTCATCTTGATCACCTTATCAAGTCTGTCTATACACCTGTCTGTCTGTCTGTCCCAGCAGACCACTACATAAAATATGGCTAATGCCACCACAGTGTCATAAATGGTCTTCAGGAGTGCCCCCTGCACTCCAAAAGACCAGTAACCAGCAGATGGTCTGTTTCCTATAAAGTGCACTCGAGTTGACAGTCCAGTCCAATTTATTGTTCAAGTGAACACCCAGGTACTTCTAAGATGCTAAGATGTCACTATCTCAATGTCCATTCCCTGGATGCTCACCGATATCGGGTGTGTGTGTGTGTGTGTGTGTGTGTGTGTGTGTGTGTGTGTGTGTGTGTGTGTGTGTGTGTGTGTGTGTGTGTGTGTGTGTGTGTGTGTGTGAGAGAGCCTGTGGAAATCCACCACCAGCACAGTTTTCCCCACATTGATCTGGAGGCAGTTCTGCTGGCACCAGTCCACAAAGTCCTGAGACAGTTCTCTGTACTCCCTGTTGTCCCTGTCTGTGATGAGACTGATGATTGCAGAGTCGTCAGAGAACTTCTGCAGGTGACAGGTAGATGAGTTGTGGGAGAGGTCTGTAGTATAGAGGGCGAAGAGGAACTGTTCCCTGCGGGCCCCCATCCTGCAGCTGACCATGTCGGACACAAAGTCTGGTGCCGTGGATGGTTAGTGAGGTAGTCCAGTATCCAGGATGTGAGGAAAAGGTCCACTCCTGTAATCTCTAGCTTGTCCCTCAGAAGTGCAGGCTTTTGTATTGTGTTGAAAGCACTGGAGAGTGCTGGAGAAATCAAGGGGCATGATCCTCACAGGCTTCTCCTGATGAGAAAGAGCTCGGTGTAAGAGGAAGATGACGACATTGATTCATATTTCATCAGCGCTGCCTAGTTTGATCTGAGCTTGCAAGTAATTGACTGTTGCGTCTACTGAATGAACAGCCATCTCCCATCTCCCGTCACGGGCTAGATTATTTAAAGCCTGAAAACAGAGCCATGAGGAGATGCAGAAGTCTAGTTTCCTCTCTCTTGAGTTACAATATGATGATATTACTTATCAGCTTCTACATAAAAACATAAGATGATCAAACAATCAATCAATCAAAGATGAATATTTAGTCTGTTTTATCAGGCATTGTGAAATGGATGTGGCCGATCTGACCATGATTATGTTTCCTCACACGCCACTGCTGCTATTCTAGAGTTATGCTATTCATCAGCTGTGATGATATTGTTTGTGCCCACGCCATGCAGGCTCTTGATGATGGCTGGAGCTCCCCCGTCTCACAGCAGGTTATGCGGCACAGAGCCAAACATATCAGCGGGCTGCAACGGCACCACATGACCTCTTTTCCTCTGTTTGCTGATTGAATTCGCTGCCAAATTGTGCTTGCGTGGTCCCAGCGCAGCCTGTGATTGCAGTCACAGTGCTCTCCACTGATAACAGCTGGTCGGTTTGATATAATTCTTGTCATATTTCATCATAAATCACAATGAAATCATTATGATGGTAAAAGTCATATAAGGTCTTTCAGAAAATATAGGAGTATACTTTAGGAGTGAAATGGCAGCATGAAACAAAAGCCCTGAAGATTGTGGGGCCATCGCTCACTGAATTATTGCCATTATACTCTTGCATGCAATTTCACAGCATTCATTTGTTTCATTCACAATGGATGTGTGTCTTACAACCTTTATAGGAGGCTTATTGCAAATGTCCCTGGTGTTGCCATTGAAGAGACGTGTCCTTGTCACTGACAATATCTTTCTTCAACAATCCCATTTTTTTATGCTTGCCATTTATGTGCAAAATCATGTTTATTTGTTGAAATTACATATTCAATTTGGTAAAGTACACAAAGGAAACTGGACTCTGAAACACGTTAATAGAATATATTGAAGAAATCAAGTTGCTCTCCTGAACTTTCTGTATAAATAAAAACTCTCAAAATATTCATATCTCAATGGCTGAGTGCTTCTTTAGTGGTGTAATGAATGACTCCTGTATCTCTCTCCTGTATCAGCATCTGTTAAAAGAAAAAAATCCTGTTTATCAGTTAAAGACTTGAGCAGTTTTCCCCATCTACTGATATCATATTTGAAAGCCATGATAAAATGGCCACATCCTCATACTGTAACACATCTGACCCAATTATTATGCTCTAATTATTACAGTGGGATTTTAATTTTGGACGTCATTGGAAAACCACATATTCAGTATTTCATTGCTCTGTGTGTACAATCTAAACTTCTCAAACAGCACTTTTTGATTGATGTTTGATATGAAAGTGATAGTGCTTGCAAAAGGGTGAACCTCAGTGAGTTAAAAAATAGTTGCTATTCACAGATTATACTACTCCTAATCTGGGGTTCAGTTAGTAGAGAGAGCAGCAGTGTTGGACAGAGATACAAACACCTCAAAAAAGAACTCATATTAATTTAATTCTGCCATTTTATTGATTTGCCCAATTAAAAAAAAAAAAAACTGATTGGAAAACTCGTCTCATGGTTTTTAATTCTTTTTATTTTCATTTTGGTCAGTTTTAATCTATTAAACAGCAGCTCCCCCATTCACTAGTATTGGGTTACAGGCCAATCCTACCAGGTCCAATATGGCGCCAACATTGACGTATTGCCACAATGAGCTGAAGTGTCCAATGCAGCCTATATTGATTACCGTGTTTATGAGTTGGGCCCTTATGAACGCCCCCCTTATGTCATATTCACAACCTCGGAAGTGGAAAGTTTCTGAAAGCTCCAAGTTCACGACTTGTGACTTGTTTGTTGACGTGGAAGTTTATTTATCGGTGCATAATAAGTTAATATTGTCCAGTATATTGTAAGTTTACTCATATATTGTGGGTCTTGGTAATTTTATGTCTGAAGAAAATGTTGATATTCTCAACATGCCTTTGCAGTTTCCACATTATGTTGCCCACTAGCTAGCTTGCTAAATTGTTAGCCTCTGTGGCTTCTAGACTCAGACAGTAACATTAATATTGCCGTTGCTTAGTAGCGGTGTTTACGATGTAACTTGAACGCAACGCATGATGAGTTCATGAATTCCCATCTCGTAAACACAAGTTCACAAGTTCCATGTGAAGGCACCACATGTATATACAGTATGTCTATGATAGTTTAGGCACTAAAAACCCAGGAAAAACTCCAGGCTTTGAAGCAAATCTTCAGAGTGGCCAAACGGTGGAATTACAGCTCCTGTGTCCCAGCACGTGTTGTTAAGCTTACTGGTTTAACTGGTTTGCACTGCACAGTTTGTCTGTGCTCGACTAACTAATACACGGTGAGAGCTGTATTGCAGCATTATCCTGCTGTAGCTCGATATTAACTGTCAGTGCACAAGTTACTTTATTGTGATGGATAGGCTAATAGAGCAGCAGACAGACCACTTAATTGCACTGTTGCACTAAATCTAGACAGTAACCCAGCATCTCCTGTGTGTAAGCAAGAGAGAGAGAGAGATTGATGCTAAATCATTGGCCTCACACATCAAGATTGGGTCCAAGCCAAAAAAGTTGGTCACAGTAGCTGTTGGATTTGAGTCAGTCAGGCTGGTGTTGGCTAGAAGTGAAATTTCACTCTTCTCTGCACCACCATACCAAAGCGAATCTTTCCCTTTGCATTACTCCGGTACACTGGCCTTGGTGCATTTAAATGTGTTTGTATACACAGAATTCTATCTCAACTAGTTTTTTTTTCATTCATCTCTTCTAACAAGAGTTTCGGCAATCGGTACTACTTTCTTCATGTCTGTTGGCAGGACACTGATCTCCTTCTGTCTGGCTGACTGTTGCATTCCTCCATAACTTTCTAAGAGCTTAATTACCTGTGCTCATGGGTATTGTAGGTGGTGTCTGGCTGGTCGCCTTCTCCTACTTCTCTACATTCATATCACCCAAAGTGTCTCCTGGATTATTCATAGGAATGGATGTTTCTAGACATATTTGATCTTTATTTCTTTTCTCTGCTGTCTCATCCCTCTCTAACTCCACATTTCTTTGACACACCGGCACTTGCCTGTTGGATGTATTTCCACTGAATTTTGTACACACATCCACGCTACCCAGAGGAGTCATAATAACTTTGATGATCCCCTGACTTCCTCTAGTGCCACAATGAGGTTTAAATTTCTGGTTTTAAATGAAATATCTTGACAACTGCTCGATCCATACCTGTAATTTGGTAACAGACGTTCATGTCCCCCTCAGGGTGCATTGTGCTCATGTAACCAGTGTAGTTTAAGATTAGATATTAGGTGGTATTATGCATAGACTGTAGGACAATAGCTATAAGAAGTGGACGTAGTCGCCGTGATGTCCCCCATTAGTTTGTGAGCTGCCGTTTTGAAGCCATGAGTTTGGCATCTTGGTCATTGCTATTTTGTTTTTTGGCTGTTTTTTTTTTTCAACCGAATACTGGATAAGACATTTTTAGGTGTCCGAAATGTTACAGTTTACTTTCATGAACTGAAAACATACTGTGAAAGAGTTAAAGTTGTAAGAAAAAAATATGTACATCATCACCCAGTTTTTTTTTTCTACTATCACCCCTTTCATCTGAGGTTTCAGCCAGGGTTGATTGCGTCTCTGAAAGGGTTAACCCATGTTGACCGTCTCAGCTTCGCAACCCAGGTCGAGAGACGGGTCGGACCATGTTTGGACCAGGATTGATTTTGATGTGAATGGCACCAGGGGTCGCTAACAATCAAGATCTTTTGTAAATAAGTGGACACTGTGATGCAACTGTCAGAGGCTCAGATGGAAGTTGAGCAATTTTGTCTTCATGCACCACTGAGCAACTTTCATAGGAATGACCAGGGCCCTGCCTCCATCACTGTATCCAACTCTTTTTATATATCCATGGTTGTACCCCAAAGATATGACGCATTGATGACACATGACCCAGCCTCTTTCAATAGGCCTTGATTCAGACCGGGATGTTGCCCATCCATATTATGTTACTGTCCCTTTAAATAGGTCGATACGCTCTGCTTCAGCGCGCAGAAATCGGTCGGAGTGGCAATCTTCTCATATCACACAATCTTTTCCTCCCGTGCGAGTTGTGGAGTCACAATTAAGTTAACCATACTAACCATGTGTTATGAGTTGAAGTTTAACACTGAACAGGAGTTGATTGAGGAGCTACATCTTCGCCCCGACATGTTTAGACTGCAAACACTTGACATATCGGTGAGTTAATGGTTATATAACGTACACAGTTTATAGTTGTAGCTCAATATGTTACCTTAGCATGCTAGTTAACGTTACATTAGCAGAGAATTCATGCAGATGAAATATTAAGAGATAGGCTCTATTACTCCTATCAAAACCAGTCGGGATAAGTCATGAGCATGTGGTAGTAGTCTCTGTGTGCCCAGTGCGCCAGGTGCAGTTTCTTATTGGGTGTTGTGTTGTGTGATATGTTAGCTAACAAGCCCCCCGGTGGTTAGCTAACCACTCGGGTTGCAGTGTCGGGCAGTCTTGCTGTCTCGGGTTGCAGGCGAGCTAATCAGACAAGTTACAGCCAATTTCCTCATTGAACCGAGAGTCCTAATGCCTGTTTGATACTAAGATACCCTGCACTGTGTTTATAGTGACAGGTGTAGGGGGTTACGCTCACTTTGGTTAGTTTACCATCAGCCTCTTTAGCCTACTCCTGCCATTAAAGAGGTCTACATACAAATAACAAGTCTACAACCGTGCTAGCATCACAGTCGTACTTTGAGCTCCATGCTAACACCAGCATGCTAACATGCTCAGAATGCTAAAATGCTGATGCTTAGCAGGTATAATGTTGGCCATGCTCACCATCTTGGTTTAGCATGCTAACATTTGCTAATAGGGAATGGGAATGTGATGTCATTGACAGTAAGTCGGCCATATTGGGAAGATAAAGGGTAAGAGTGCCAGCCGCTTGCTGTTTACTGCAAGTGTCAAAAGAAAAAACAAAACAATGCATAGGGAGTACGGTTCAAAAGCTGAACTGTCAGCTAGCTTGTCTATTGTGTTCTTGGCATTTAGCTTGTAGATCTGAAGGTCATATATATGCCTGTTTGTAAACTAGACATCAGTCTCCAAGGATTTAAATATTTTGAACTGCTAACAGATGTTCACTAACACCAAAACACATCAGTGATCGTAATGGGTGCCAAGCTGTCAAGGTCTTCCTAACTTATAAGGATCAATATCATAAACTAACTTCAGTTCTGTAATATATTGCTCCTTTGCCTCTGTCAGGTTCCTGTTATTTGTATATGTATTTACATTTGTCTTTTGCATGTACTTTATACATTTCTGATGATAAACCATTGTCAGATGAATAGATTCTAACCCTCCAAAAATGGCAGCGTGCCCCAGAATGCTTTGTGAGCTGTCTCTGTGTCAGCCCTGCAATGGACTGGCGACCTGTCCAGGGTGTACCCGACCTTCGCCCAGTGTCAGTTGGGTCTGGCTTCAGCCCCCTGCGACCTCAAACGGGATAAGCAGTTGCAGATGGATGGATGCTTTACAAAGATGTAGGCTTAAGTCTAAACATTTTTTGGTCACCATAAAATAAGTATTGGCCATCCTTGTACAATACAGTAAAATATTTTCTTTTATTAATGTTAAATCATATTTTAGGGACAATAACAAAAATACTACACTAACAAGCCTATTTTTTTTTTTTTTAAAGCATTGTATTCTCAAAAGGTTTCTGGCTCAAGGCCATCCAAGAGAGGATCTCATTATGTTGTTTTTGCTTGCTTCTAGAGCTGTCCCGAATACCATTATTTGGACTCCTTTGATGGCAATCATTAGCAAATATTCAAAGCTTTGGCCAGACCCAAACTGCTGTGCGTGTAGGGCCGTGACCATCCAAGGTGCATTTTCATATCTCTGTTAGTAGGCAGGACAGACTCGGTCATTATAGCAGGCTGCAGATTCCTCAGAAGCTTCCCCCACACGTTTTTTTCTAACAAAATTGTGTCTCGGTGAGTCTACTTGCGTTGTTTTTACACCTAGACAGTGGAGAGTGCACTCACACCTTTGTCTATGTGGGTAGGTGTATGTGGGTGTGTGGCTGTACCTCAACGTCACATTTCAGGCCATGTCTCCCTGATGGCATTTTGAGCCTGCTCTCTGGGCATTATGCACTGCTTCTCCAGCAGTCCCCGGCTGCAAGCGCATGTGTAATGCAGCCTGTGGCAGCTTCCTCTCAGCTCTTTTTGCCCAAGCCGTGCATGGGTTGCGCTCCGAGGGCTGTTGCTCTTCTCGTCTCCATGTCATGACTCGGAAAGTACTCAGCCAGACATTGCTCCGTTCTTGGCTGAGATGTACGACATAGCGCTTTAACATGTGTCTTTATGTTTAAGTAAAGGCACTCATTTTCAAGGACTCTGTTAATCTACAGTATTGTTTTATTTGTTAATGATTAAGCATTTTCCAAAAGTTTTGGTAGGAGCCAAAGTGTGTATTTTGCCTGATGTTTATTATTATTATTTGTTTTGGCTGCACATATTCTTTAGTCATTCCAGTTAGCATTATTGTTTGTAAATCCTTTCATTTAATAAACAGTAAAACGCATCTGGACTTTTGGACTTTTTAGAACGAGTCACACAGTGAAGAGCCTACTTCATCCTCTTAGCAACTGATGGTAGTTGCTGCAGTGTGTTTTATGCATGTGTGCTATCCAGAGAGGAAAAAAATAAGAATAGTCAAATAATTGGGTCCGGCCCTACTTACTTCCTCAATTTTTCCTCACAAATTGGAGAAGTGGGTTGCTGACTGCTGCCTCTCATTATGCTTGTTAGGACAGCTGGCTGGTACAGCTGGGTGGAAGCTTGAGATGCCTCAGTTCACATAGGCTCACTTCAAACCAACTGATCTCTGCTCCTTCAGCTGCAGCCACAAATAAACTCAGTCATCTCAATATGGCATTTTTTTTTCTTCACTTTTGTTGTCTGTCTCCAGAGAGCGCATCACACTGATGGAGGACATGTTCACAGGGGTTCTTTGTGACCTTCCTGAGTTTATACTGCTCATTAAACCCTGTGTTGACAGCTGAGACCAAGTCCCATAAATCCACAACCCCTGTGTCCCTAATTAAGCTTGACATATTACATGTTATTTCATCATTTTCACATTTATTTGATTCTCTAGGTACACTTATATCAATCCATGCCAAATTGTTATATGTTGGGATCTTTAGCCTTTATTTCTCCCTCTGGTAAACTGGGACTGACACAAGTCACGTCTGACTCCAGGTAATAGAGTCTCGCAGTGCTGCTGATGGAGAGTATTTCATTTATTCTGATTCATTCTTTAGTCGGTTCTGTTTAAAAAACATTGACTGATCCAGTTCTGACATTAAATGAAAGTCTATGATCACAATTGTCTTTTTTGTAATTGCTCTGAACAATCCTATGTATCTGTGTGTCTTTTGATTTATAAGCACAGTCTTCTGCTTATGTGCTGATCAGTCATGTTGATTCAATCTGTTGAAAATGGCTGAAGCGTAGTGAGAGGAGTTATAAAGTCAAATAACATTTTAACCTACAAGAATGAGAGAAAACTTTTGGCAGAATCTTGATCTGATAAACAGGAGCAAGCAGTGTGAAACTCTGAGGGTGCAAGCATTTCAGAATAGTTGTTTCAGAATAACACTTCACTTTTATAGTCATGCTGTGAGAACCAGTTGCAGACTTTTTAATGGTGCTGACTGTGATGTGTGTATTTGTGTTTCCAAGGGCACGGCAGTGTAAGACTGGAAAAAAGGGGTGAATTGGCCCCCCAACATACTCCTTACCGTGGATATCATAATTACATTGCTGTCTTGGAAAGTCTGAAGTGAATGACAGGCCCTTTGCTGTTATCTGGACGCCCACGAGGAGGACTGGACCCTTTAATGAAAGGAGGTAAACAAGAGCTTGTGTATATCCTGGTAGTAGGAAGTAGGAGTAGGAAGAATTACAGCCTACACATGGCCCTACCAGTTCACCATAACTCAAACAATTAACTCAATATTTAGCATGTATTCCTATTTATTTCAATTTCAGCCTTGGTGAGTTATATATAAGTTATATTTTCCACCGGTTGTCCACAATAGGTCAGATAATCCATATTCACATGATGGCATCAGGCAGTTGCTGCAGATTTGTCGGCTGCAGATCTATGATGCCAATCTCCCGTTCCGCCACATCCCAAAGGTGCTCTGTTGGATTGAGGTCTGGTGACTGTGGAGGCCAGTGAACTCATTGTCATGGTCAAGAAACCAATTTGAGATGTTGTGAGCTTTGTGACATGGTGCATTATCCTGCTGGAAGTAGCCATCAGAAGATGGTACACTGTGGTCATAAAGGGATGGACATGGTCAGCAACAATACTCAGTTAGGCTGCGGCATTTAAACCATTCTCAATTGGTACTAAGGGGCCCAAAGTGTGCCAAGAAAATATCCCCCACACCATTACACCACCACCACCACCACCACCACCAGCCTGAACTGTTGATACAAGGCAGGATGGATCCATGTTTTCATGTTGTTTACGTCAAATTCGGACCCTGCCATCTGAATGTCGCAGCTGAAATCGAGACTTGGCAAAGTTTTCCAATCTTCTATTGTCCAATTTTGGTGAGCCTGTGCGAATTTTAGTCTCAGTTTCCTGTTTTTAGCTGACAGGAGTGGCACCCAGTGTGGTCTTCTGCTGCTGTAGCCCATCTTCTTCAAAGTTCGACGTGTTGTGCGTTCAGAGATGGTATTCTGCATTCCTTGGTTGTAACGAGTGGTTATTTGAGTTACTGTTACCTTTCTATCATCTCCAACCAGTCTGCCCATTCTCCTCTGACCTCTCACATCAACAAGGCATTTTTATCCACACAACTGCCGCAAACTGGATATTTTCTCTTTTTCTGACCATTCTCGGTAAACCTTAGAGATGGTTGTGCGTGAAAATCCCTGTAGATCAGCAGTTTCTGAAATACTCAGACCAGCCCATCTGGCACCGACAACCAAGCCACGTTCAAAGTCACTTCAGTCCTCTTTATTCCCCGTTCTGATGCTGAGTTTGAACTTCAGCAAGTTGTCTTGACCTCGTCTACATGCTTAAATGCATTGAGTTGTGGCCATGTGAGATTGGCTGATTAGCTATTTGTGTTAACAAGCAATTGAACAGGGGTACCTAATTATGTGGCTGGTGAGTGTAGATTAGATCCTGATGGGCAAAGTTGGGTATAGTACATTGAGTGGCTGGAAGACTAGGAAAGCCTTATATAAATGCAATTTCATTACTTTTGTGATGCGCCATCTGTAGTGTATGAACACAACAGACAACTGAGAAAACTTTATTTCATAGGCATATTTATCATTTAAATATTATAATATACTGTATAATATTGAATGAACGTGCATTATATACCTGCTGCTTGCACAAGAAATCCTGAATATTGTATTTTTTCCCCTGAAAAGTAGGCTGAAACCAGACCTAGACGTGAAACTGCTCTAAAATGAACCACGTTTTAAATGCGAAGCTTACATCTTCCAGAACAAAACGGCTGCTCTCTGAGTTGTTGAATTCAAGGTCATGGTCGCTTAGCTAACGTTGAAGATATTTTTATAACGCTGCTCCATCATTCTTGACTTTGATTGCGGGCAGACATTTGCTGTTGGACTACTGTGTCACTGAGGTCCACAGTAGGTAGTGGAGGCTGTGAGTGCATCAATTATCTGCATCATTTTAACTCCTCTTTCTCTAAGAGCCTCTTTGAGGTTGAGCTGGCTTTTCTCTGAGGATTTCTAATCCAATATGTAATGTACAGCAACATTAAATAGCAATACTGGCGGTGCATACACATACTGTTTATTAAACAGTAATACAACTAAAGAAGAGTAAAAAAGATATAAATAGAAAATACTTATTTGTCCTTGTAAAAACCTTGTAAAAACAGTAAGATATTGCATGTTGCTAAGTTGTATTGTCACTACAAACAGGAGTAAATATATTCAAATTAAAACACTAAGATGCAGTTGCAATGTAAACATCTGTAGTTTTATATACAGTATACACAGAGGGTGCAGATGAAATGTGAAACTCTAATGTAAAGCTGTAAAGTCATACATACAAACTAAAAAAAAAAAAAGAGGAATATCTTATCTTAACTGTAGTGCTGATATTATTGTAGGCAGACATTCGTTGTCAGTGTTCGACAGTGTTCAGTTCTGTAGGGCTGTGGGGTAGAAACTGTTTTTTAGTCTGTCCATGATTTGATGGACCTGAAGCGTCTGCCAGAGCGCTGTGGGTCAAACCAATGGTGTCTAGGATGGGACTGGTCTTTTATTATAGATTGGATGCTCTACTGAGGCAGTGAAGGCTGATTAAATCCTCCAGAGGGCAGTGAGCAGCCGATGATATTATATTATATTTTTTTATGATTTTAAAATCTTTTTTTTTTTTAATTCCATAATCAATATATTTCCTTCATTTTAGTCTATACAGAAGTAGAAGGAAATTACCACCAACGTGATGGCATATTCAGTCCGTATCTGGGAACAAACTGCAGCTGGCCGCAACGAGGACGTATAAAACAGTGGAAGGTTTGCGTGGCTCTGACTTGAACCCTCGCATGTTAAATCCAAAGCGGTAAACACTACACATACAGTAAAGTATGGACTATAAGTAATGAACACTTTGGGTGTCACACATTGTAAAAGCAGACCTAGGTTGATGGCTAAAGCTGCATGCTAAGATAAGATAAGATATTCCTTTATTGGTCCCACAGTGGGGAAATTCAGAACTGCTAACTCTGTAATGGAGAGGATACGTTATTGTATTTCAGCCGTCACTCTGTTCTCCGTGGTCAAATTGGTCAACGCTACAACTGTAGAGCACCAACATACAGACGTTTATGTCAAATACAGTCAAACAGTGCTGACCATGGATGTATTGTATGAGGGGAACAGAGCAGACTGGGAAAAATAGCGTCAGACTTGGCAAAGTTCACGGAAGTATGCATGTGACTACATCCGGTTTCCAAAATTAACAAAGGAAACTGTATATACAAAATACATACATGGAAATACGATTGATTGGATTGTATTCATCAGAAGTATAAGGCTTTACATTCCCTTATCAATTGAAAAGAAAATACCACTAATTTGTGAAGGAAATGAGTATTCATTGATTTTTAGGTTGCTGGAAAAAGTTTAATAAATTATTCCTGACAATGACTGAAAAATTTGCCTTCAGGGCATCTCTGACATGCTGAAAATCAAACATTTTTACTACATCAATATAGATATTTTCCAAAGTAATAGTCTCTAGAAGTGTATGATTCAGGTTTTTACCATGGTCTAGTGTTAAAACCAACAATAAATCATCATATTTAATTGTAATACATGTAGAACCGCTGTATTATTGTCCCATCCCTATACCATGCTGTAATGCAGTATACCAGGACTCTCTCGATGGAGCAGTGGTAGGACACCAGCAGCATCTCCTGCAGGTTGGTTTTCACAGTCATTGCTGTGCCTGCTTGACTGCTGCGGTGGTGTTTGTAGACCAGGAGAGACCTAGATTTCAATCAATGATTTGTGTGCTCAGGAACCTGAAAGCAGGGAGCCATTCCACACAGACCCCTTTGATATAAAGTGGGTAGGGTTCTGCACTGTTCCTCTGGTGTCTTTTTGTTTTTGAGGCGTTCAGGATGAGGTTGTTCTCTGAACACCACGCTGTCAGTCTTTGGACTTCATCCATGTAGGCTGTCTCGTCTCCACCCGAGATACGTCCAACCACAGTTGTGTTGTCCGCAAACTTTATGATGGATTTAGTGGAATGGGTGGGGACACAGTCATGAATGTAGAAGGCGTAGAGGATAGGACTTAACACATACCGTTGTGGAGAGCCGGTGCTGAGTTTAAGGGTGGATGAGAGGTGGGGGCCTAGTCTAACAGTCTGGGGGCAGTTGGTCAGAAAGTCCTTGATCCAGTGGCAAGTGGGCTGGGAAAGGTATAGGTCAGTAAGGGTAGTAAGCAATCTGCCGGGGATGACTGTGTTAAAGGCAGAGCTAAAGTTTAAGATTCACCGCTCTGAGCACACGCCTCACATCATGCTCCTGCACAGTGAGGATGTGGCGGTAAGAGGCTGTTTCTGTCTGCTTTTCGCCTCAAAGTTAGCAAAGAAATAATCAAGTTCCTCTGCCAGTGAAGCATCCATCTATTGGCTACACTGCATAATGTGTTGCGTCATAGTATGCCATGAAATATAGTAACATAGTATGCCATTAAAAAGTCATAGTTTAGTAAGCCATAAAATGTCATCAAAAAGTCATAGTATAGTATGTTGAAAAAAAAAGTTAGTCATAAATTCCTAATATGTCATAAAAAGTCATAGAGTAGTAGGCCAAAAAAGTCATATTATAGCATGTCAAAAAAAGTCATAAAAGCAATTGTTTAGCTGTCAAAAAGAGCTGGTGTGTAGGAAAAGACATTATAGTGTGTCGAAAATAGTCCAAAAAATTACAGTAAAGTATGTCATAAAAGTTAGTATAGCATGTTCAAAAAAGTCAGAGTATAGTTGAGCAACAGCTCACAGCTTTATATAACGCTCATCAGGTTTGGCAAAATGAAAGTCATAGACACATTCCAGTGTGAGTAGTTTTTTTATTAATTAATAATGTGTGTGTTCAGTGTAGGACGCCCTCCTGGGCTGGTTGCCTGCACAGACAGAGGCAGCTGCCATGGAATGTAACATATCTATTTTTTTCATCACAGGCTAGGAACTTACAGTACTCATTTCATTATCTGCTATTTATTTACATGAATTTGGATGTTGACATTTATTGTGCAACCACTGAAAAACTGTCCAGCATCAGCAGGATGACTCTGAACACTGCTTGACTTGCACTTTTGGTTTAGTGGAGGCATATTGCTTGGTGTAGCGAGGATGTTGCTCCACATTCTCCGGTCCTCAGGTTTTGGTTACCAATAGCTCAGTTGAGAGGTTTCACCCTTATGGGCCATTATCTCTCTGCGGTCAAGACCTGTATCGGATAGTTTCTGAATTGTTGTGCTACGTAGACAGCGACTGGTGTATTTCTGCTTCATTCCTGCTTACTTGCATGTTCTTGGCACCGTTGTCGCAAAATGAGCCTTAAGTGTGCCTGAAACACAAAGCAGCTGTAGCTTAAGCCAATAACAGCCAAGATAGCTAATTGACTATTCTGCATAGCTTTGTTTTGTTTTTTCAATAACTCTGGGGTAACCTAATCACCAAAAGAATATGTCAACTGTTACTGTATTAACACAAGGTGTTAGGGGTGGAGCAGCAGACATGATTATTATATTTTAATGATTGTCTGTAATGTGTTTTTTGTATGTGTCTGTCTTCCAGAAAACACTGAAGAAGCAACTGTAGAACCACAGAGACTAATCTGAAGTAGCTTGGCCGCCTCCGAGACCAGATCAAAAACAAGAGGAAGATGCTTGATGAACCCAGAGTACGTAAGCACCAGTAAACCAAAATATTGTCTTGATGCTTAATCAAAACGTCATAGTTATAGTATGTCGAAAGTAGTCATAGTGTTGTATGTCATTATTTTTTAAAAAATACTATAGTATGTCGCTTTTTTTTTTTTTTTTAAAAAGTCATAGTATATTATGTCAATTTTGTTAAAGTCATAGTATAGTATGTCATTTATATTTAAAGTCATAGTATGTTGACAAAAAAATCATAGTATAGTATGCCAAATTTAACAAAAAAGCCATAGTGTAGTATGTCAATTTAAAAAAAAAAAAAAAAAAAAGTCATAGTATAGTATTTCGATAAGTCATACGATCGTATGTCTTTTTTTATATAAGTGAGTGTATAGTATGTCAAATTAAAGTCATTATATCATGTCAATTTTGTTAAAGTCATAGTATAATATGTCATTTTAAAATTCATAGATGTTGAAAAAAAGTGATAGTATAGTATGTCGAGAAAAAAGTCATCGTATATTATGTCAATTTTTTTAACATTCAAAGTATGCTGACAACAAGTCATAGTATAGTATGTTGTAAAACAATCATGGTATATGTCATTTTTTTTTAAATGTCATAGTAGAGTATGTTGAAAAAAAGTCATAGTATCCTATGCAAGTTTTAAAAAAATGGTATAGTATGTCAATTTGTAAAAAAAAAAATAGGTACATACATAGTACATAGGTAGTACATCATAGTACAGTGTGTCAGAAAAAGTCATAGTGTGTCAGTTTTTCTTTTTTTTTTTTAAGTTGTGGTATGGTATGTAAATTAAAAAAAAAAAGTCAAAGTATAGTATGTTGATAAAAGTGGTAGTCATCGTCTTCATGTTTGGCCCTTCCCATCCACATTATCAAACTGTCATTTGAGCTTGTGTGGAAGCTGAAAGAAACCTGCGTGTGTTTAAAATTCCTCTTATTGTATCTCGGGTCCTAGTATTTAACGTATGAGCTTCCCACAAACTTGAGAGTGTCTGTAGCTATTTCTGTGTCGCAGTACCTCCCACCCCATCCCAAGGGGCATACGCAGCGGTATGAGGTGGCTTTAGACGGAGCACATAACGAACCCCGTTTGCAGATGTTGTTTACACAGTTTACAGACTGGTTACACACAGAGCCAGTCCATGATGGCAGGCATACACATGTGAATGAGCTACTTCCTGTTGCCCTGCAGTGACCTCCGTTTTGGCACACCTTGTACCCGCAGGCGGTCTCATCCCAGTCTCCTACGTTGACTCCACCTACTGCACCCCTCTCTGTTAACTCAAACTCTTCGCCGTTGAGTAGAAGTTCTCTTCCGGCACCAGTGAAGCCCAGTGGCTCCCCTTCAGTTGCGTCCGTGGAGACGAAGCTCAGAGTGGACACGCCCCCGACAAAGATGTCTGTAGCGGCATCGAGGGTGGTCATCCCTTCAGTCACGTGCTGTCTAATCTCCTTATTGTCCAGACTGAGAAAGCCTTGGTGACCAACTCGGCCAGCCTTCACCGTGTGCCAGGTCCTGCCGCGCAAGTCCACTTCCTCAACAGACTGCAGGATGTGGGTGCCATCCCCAAGATTGTATCGCAGCTGAACAAACCCGGATGTCAAGGAGAGGCAGAAGAAGTCTACTGCAGGAAGAAAATAAAACGGTAATACATTTTGTTAGTAAGCGCTTTTGTGTTAAAGGATCAGTTGACCTACTATTTCTACAGTAGAGAATTGCTTTAATGTAACCTGTTCACAGCAGTCTGTTGATTAAGCAGACTTAGAAGAACTTTGTTTAGGGAAAGGCATTACTGTTTAATTTTTGAAATGTAGGTCTTAAATACGCCGAGCAACACTAATATAGAAGTCTACCTTTATTAGTCCCACAATGGGGAAATTAATTTTACACTCTGTTACACTCATACATGGTACATGAAGACCTGAAACACACATACATGCAGTAATGGAGAGATGTCAGAGTGAGGGGGCTGCTCCTGACAAGCGCCCCGAGCAGTTGGGGGTTTGGTGCCTTGCTCAGGGGCACCTCGGCAGTGCCCAAGAGGTAAACTGGCACCTCTCCAGCTACCAGTTCACACTCAGTTTTTGGTCCATGTCGGGACTTGAACCGGTGACCCTCCGGTTCCCAAGCCAACTCCCTACAGACTGAGCTACTGCCGCCCCCAATATATATAATTCTCAATTATAATAATTATATTATTATTATTATAATAATAATAATTCTCAAAAATAATTCCCAATAATATAGTTCTACTCGTCTTTGTGTTTGGGTGGCAGTGGAAACCTTTTGTGTTTTATCTACCACTAATGTTTGTTTTTTTTTTTTACATTTTTTTATAGGACTTAAGCTTAATATGAGAGGGAGAAGAATAGTTTCTTTTTTCCTGTTCCGTGAGTCAACCTTCAGATTCAGCTTGTGACGTTCAGGCTGGTAACAGCTGCACTAGAGGTAAGTGTGAAAACGTTTGTTAGTATGTACTATCACTTTTATATGTTGTTGACATATGACTCTTTTTTTCCGATATATTATACTACCACTTTTTATATTTTGTTGACATGACTTTTTTCTTCAACATACTGTACTTTGACTTTACAGTATACAATTTTAAAAGAATTCTTCAACATACTATACTATGACTTTTTCGACATACTACGCTATCACTTTTTAAAATGTTTTTGAAATACTATAACATGACTTTTTATATTTTTTCGACATACTGTACTATCGTTTTTTTCAGTATATTATACCATGGCTATTTGTTTACATAATAATAATATAATATGACTTATTATCATAATATTGTTTTAAAAACTATAATATCATTGTTAACATGAAATTTTTCAAGATTCAAAACTATGACCTGTTTTTCATGAAATTTTTCGACGTACTATACTATGACTTTTTTTCATGAAATTTTTCAACGGACTACAATTTGACCTTTTTATCATAATACTGTTTAACATACTGTAATATGATTAACACGAAATTTTTCAAGATTCGATACGATGACCTACTTTTCATCACATTTTTCGACATACTACGAAATGACTTTTGCTCACCATAGAATCATTGTACATCCTATAATACGACTGTTTTCATGTTGTTTTTTTCATCTGTAAAAAAATTTGACGTTTTCATTGACAAATTATGGCGGGGGTTTTTTTCGTAAAATTTTTCAATATTTCACAAAATGACTTCTGCTCACCATAGAATCATTCTACATGCTATAATATGACGGTTTTCATGGTTTTTTTCATCTTTAAAAAAATTTGATGTTTTCAGCGAAAAATTTCGACATACTATACTATGGCGTTTTTTTGTAAAGTTTTACATTTCACGAAATGACTTCTTTCCACCATAGAATCATTTTACACGCTATAATACGAATGTTTCCATGGTGTTTTTCAACATCAAAAAAATTTGACGTTTTCATTGAAAAATTTCGACATACTATCTTATGGCGTTTTTTTTTGTAAAATTTTCCAACATTTCCCGAAACGTTAATGTTCACCATAGATACATTCTACATGCTATAATACGACAGTTTTCATGTTTTTTTTCAACATCTAAAAAATTTGACGTTTTCAACGAAAAATTTCGACATACTATATCAGGCATGTCCAAAGTCCGGTCCGCGGGCCAATTGCGGCCCGTGTTTTAATTTCCACCGGCCCGCAGCCTTTGTCATAAAATCAACAATATGCGGCCCGCCACGAAGTCGGTGCGCAATTGAGGAGGTATGCAGCAGACACCTCATCTCTGGCTGAGGAGTTTTAACGCCGCTTAGGGATTTTGCAGCTGCTTAAAAGGAGATCAGGGTTTTTAACTCTCCTTTCTCCGATGACGCTCCAGACCTCCTCCAGCTGGACCGCATTGGGCTGCAGTGTGATGCGGAGAGTCGCGGTCCGTACCTCCGTACCAACAGCTCCCTTTGTCAACTTTTACCGCCAGCTGGATGTTCCCAGAGATTCAAACATTTGCTAAGAAAATGCTGAGCTCGTTTGGCTCGACATACATGCGAGAGGACATCCAAGAACCGCCTGAGGACGAGATTAAGAGAGTCTCACCTGCGTGACATCTGCGCATCAGAACCACTGCTTTAGAGCCAGACCTGGTCTACTGACTGTAGTCCAGATCTCAGTGCCGCCCTTCACATTAGTGCAGACAAGTTACATGTTTAGTTTTCTGAGGTGAATCACTTCTATTTTTTTCTTTTTTTTTTTAATGGATATGCTCTGAGTCTTTTCAATCCATGGATCATTTGTTCTTGTTTTTCAACTGATAATCAAACTGGGTCTTGTATACCAAATATTAAAATCAAATTTGGCCCAGCACTCATTTTTCCATTTCATATTTTTGATCCAAGTCTAAAATTGACATAAATTTCGTGTTTGATTGTGATCGTGTCTGATTCTAAATCAAATAACATATTTTTGTTTTTTGATTTTTGATGTTCAGTTGAAAAACAAAAGAATAAATGATACACAGATTGATATGGCCCTCGAATAAGATACCTGTTATGCTGTTATCATGTTAATGGTTCAGAGTGTCAGGCTGAATGGTCGGCCCCCACACATTTCACCTCACCAAATCTGGCCCTCTTTGCAAAAAGTTTGGACACCCCTGTACTATACTATGGTGGTTTTTTTTGTAAAATTTTCCCACATTTCACGAAATTACTTTTTTTCACCATAGAATTATTCTACATGCTATAATACCTCCGTTTTCATGTTTTTTTTGTCTTTAAAAAAATTTTACGTTTTCATCAAAAAATTTCAACGTACTATACTGTGGTGTTTTTGGGTTTTTTTTTGTAAAATTTTCCAACATTTCATGAAATGTCTTTTGTTCACCATAGAATCATTGTACATGCTATAATACGACCGTTTTCATGGGTTTTTTCAACATCAAAAAAATTTGACGTTTTCATTGAAAAATTTTGACATACTATACTATGGCGTTTTTTTTTTATAAAATTTTCCAACATTTCCCGAAACGTCTTTTGTTCACCATAGATACATTCTACATGCTATAATACGGCCGTTTTCATGGTTTTATTCAACATCAAAAAAATTTGACGTTTTCATCGAAAAATTTCGACATACTATACTATGGCATTTTTTTTGTAAAATTTTCGAACATTTCACGAAATGACTTCTTTCCACCATAGAATCATTCTACATCCTATAATACGACCTTTTCACCGTTTTCATCGAAAAAAAAATTTCGACATTCTATGCTATAGTTTTTTTTTTTTATTTTTTTTTTTTTTTTGTAAAATTTTCCAACATTTTCCGAAATATCTTTTGTTCACCATACAACCATTCCACATGCTATATTATGACCGTTTTCATGGTTTTTTTTCAACATCAAAAAAATTTGACATCATCGGAAAAAAATTTCGACATACTATACTATGGCGTTTTTTTTTTTTGTAGAATTTTCCAACATTTTACGAAATGTCTTTTGCTCACCGTAGAATCATTCTACATGTTATAATACGACCGTTTGCATGTTTTTCTTTTCAACAAAGAAAACATTTTACGATTTCATCGAAAATTTCAACATTCTATACTATGGCGGGGGTTTTTTTTGTAAAATTTTCCAACATTTCATGAAATGTCATTTGTTCACCATAGAAGTATTCTACATGCTATATTACGACCGTTTTCATGTTTGTTTTTTCATCTTTAAAAAAATTTGACGTTTTCATTGAAAAATTTCGACATACTATACTATGGCGTTTTTTTTTTTTTTGTAAAATTTCCCAACATTTCCCTAAATGTCTTTTGTTTACCATAGCATCATTTTACAGGCTATAATACGAATGTTTCCATGGTGTTTTTCAACATCTAAAAAAATTTGACCTTTTCATCAAAAAATATCGACATACTATAATGGCGTTTTTTTTTGTCAAATTTTCCAACATTTCACGAAATTACTTTTGCTCACCATAGAATCATTCTACATCCTATAATACGACTCTTTTCATGGTTTTTTTCAACATCAAAAAAATTTGACGTTATCGGAAAAATATTTCGACATACTATACTGTGGCGTTTTTTTTTTTTTTTTTTTTGTAAAATATTCCAACATTTCCCGAAATTTCTTTTGTTCACCATAGAATCATTCTACATTCTACATATTTCGACCGTTTTCATGTTTGTTTTTCAACATCAAAAAAATTTGACGTTTTCATCGAAAAATTTCAACGTACTATACTATGGCGTTTTTTTTTTTTTGTAAATTTTTCCAACATTTCCAGAAACGTCTTTTGTTCACCATAGATACATTCTACATGCTATAATACGACTGTTTTCATGGTTTTTTTCATCTTTAAAAAAATTTGACGTTTTCATTGAAAAATTTCGACATACAATACTGTGGCGTTTTTTTTGTAAAATTTTCCAACATTCCCCGAGTGTCTTTTTTTTTTACCATAGAATCATTCTACATGCTGTATTACCACCGTTTTCATGGTTTTTTTCAACATCAAAAAAATTTGACGTTTTCATCAAAAAATTTCGACATACTATACTATGGCGTATTTTTTTGTAAAATTTTCCAACATTTCCCTAAATGTCTTTTGTTTACCATAGAATCATTCTACACGCTATATTACGACCGTTTTCATGGTTTTTTTTCAACGTCAAAAAAATTTGACGTTTTCATCGAAAAATTTAGACATACTATACTATGCCATTTTTTTTTTTGTAAAATTTTCGAACATTTCACGAAATGACTTCTTTCCACCATAGAATCATTCTGCATGCTATATTACGACCGTTTTCATGTTTTTTTCAACATCAAAAAAATTTTATGTTTTCATCAAAAAAATTTTTACATACTATACAATGGTGTTTTTTTTTTTTTTTGTAAAATTTTCCAACATTGCCCGAAATGTCTTTTTTTTTTACCATAGAATCATTCTACATGCTGTATTACGACCGTTTTCATGGTTTTTATTAACGTCACAAAAATTTGACGCTTTCATCGAAAAATTTCGACATCCTGTACTATTGCGTTTTGGTTTTTTTTGTAAAATTTTCCAACATTTACCGAAATGTCTTTTGTTAACCATAGAAGTATTCTACATGCTATAATACGACTGTTTGCATGTTTTTTTCATCTTTAAAAAAATTTGATGTTTTCATTGAAAAATTTCGACATACTATACTATGGCGTTTTTTTTTTTTTTTTTGTAAAATTTTCCAACATTTCACGAAATGACTTCTTTCCACCATAGAATTATTCTACATGCTATAATACGACCGTTTTCATGGTTTTTTTCAACATCAAAAAAATTTGACGTTTTCATCGAAAAATTTCGACATACTATACTATGGTGTTTTTTTTGTAAAATTTTCCAACATTTCATGAAACGTCTTTTGTTCACCATAGAATTATTCTACATGCTATAATACAACCGTTTTCATGGTTTTTTTCAACATCAAAAAAATTTGACGTTTTCATCGAAAAATTTCGACATACTATACTATGGCGTTTTTTTTTGTAAAATTTTCCAATATTTCACGAAATGTCTTTTGCTCACCATAGAATCATTCTACATGCTATAATATGACCGTTTTCATGGTTTTTTTCATGTTTAAAAAAATTTGACGTTTTCATCGAAAAATTTCGACATACTATACTATGGCGTTTTTTTTTTTTTTTAAATTTTCGAACATTTCACGAAATGACTTCTTTCCACCATAGAATCATTCTACATGCTATATTACAACCGTTTTCATGGCTTTTTTCATTTTTTAAAAAAATTTGACGTTTTCATCAAAAAATTTCAACATACTATACTATGCCGGTTTTTTTTTTGTAAAATTTTCCAACATTTCCCGAAATGTCTTTTGTGAACCATAGAAGTATTCTACATGCTGTATTACGACCGTTTTCATGGTTTTTTTCAACGTCACAAAAATTTGACGTTTTCATCGAAAAATTTCGACATACTATACTATGGCGTTTTTTTTGTAAAATTTTCTAACATTTCACGAAATGACTTCTTTCCACCATAGAATCATTCTACATGCTATATTACGACCGTTTTCATGGTTTTTTTCAACATCAAAAAAATTTGACGTTTTCATCAAAAAATTTCGACATACTATACTGTGGCGTTTTTTTTTGTAAAATTTTCCAACATTTCACGAAATTACTTTTGCTCACCATAGAATCATTCTACATGCTATAATACGACGCTTTTCATGGTTTTTTTCAACATCAAAAAAATTTTATGTTTTCATCAAAAAATTTCGACATACTATACTGTGGCGTTTTTTTTGTAAAATTTTCCAACATTTCACGAAATGTCTTTTGCTCACCATAGAATCATTCTACATTCTATAATATGGCCGTTTTCATGGCTTTTTTCATTTTTAAATAAAATTTGATGTTTTCATCAAAAAATTTCGACATACTATACTATGGCGTTTTTTTTTTTTTTTTGTAAAATTTTCCAACATTTCACGAAATGACTTCTTTCCAGCATAGAATCATCCTACATGCTATATTACGACCGTTTTCAGGTTTTTTTTCAACATCAAAAAAATTTGAAGTCATCGAAAAATTTCGACATACTATACTATGCCGTTTTTTTTTTGTTAAATTTTCCAATATTTCACAAAATGTCTTTTGCTCACCATAGAATCATTCTACATCCTATAATACCTCCGTTTTCATGTTTTTTTTTCGTCTTCAAAAAAATTGGGCGTTTTCATTGAAAAATTTCGACATACTATACTATGGCGTTTTTTTTTGTAAAATTTTCCAACATTTCACGAAATGGTTTTTGCTCACCATAGAATCATTCTACACGCTGTATTACGACCCTTTTCATGTTTTTTTTCAACATCAAAAAAATCTGACGTTTTCATTGAAAAATTTTGACATACTATACTATGCCGTTTTTTTTTTTTTGTAAAATTTTCCAACATTTCATGAAACGTCTTTTGTTCACCATAGAATTATTCTACATGCTATAATACAACCGTTTTCATGGTTTTTTTCAACATCAAAAAAATTTGACGTTTTCATCGAAAAATTTCGACATACTATACTATGGCGTTTTTTTTGTAAAATTTTCCAACATTTCACGAAATGTCTTTTGCTCACCACAGAATCATTCTACATCCTATAATATGGCCGTTTTCATGGCTTTTTTCATTTTTTAAAAAAATTTGACGTTTTCATCAAAAAATTTCGACATACTATACTATGGCGTTTTTTTTGTAAAATTTTCTAACATTTCACGAAATGACTTCTTTCCACCATAGAATCATTCTACATGCTATATTACGACCGTTTTCATGGTTTTTTTTAACATCAAAAAAATTTGACGTTTTCATCAAAAAATTTCGACATACTATACTATGGCGTTTTTTTTGTAAAATTTTCCAACATTTCACGAAATTACTTTTGCTCACCATAGAATCATTCTACATGCTATAATACGACCCTTTTCATGGTTTTTTTCAACATCAAAAAAATTTTATGTTTTCATCAAAAAATTTCGACATACTATACTATGGTGTTTTTTTTTTTTTTTTTTGTAAAATTTTCCAACATTTCATGAAATGTCTTTTGTTCACCATAGAATTATTCTACATGCTATAATACGGCCGTTTTCATGGTTTTTTTCAACATCAAAAAAATTTGACGTTTTCATCGAAAAATTTCGACATACTATACTCTGGCGTTTTTTTTGTAAAATTTTCCAACATTTCACGAAATGTCTTTTGCTCCCCATAGAATCATTCTACATCCTATAATATGGCCGTTTTCATGGCTTTTTTCATTTTTTAAAAAAATTTGACGTTTTCATCAAAAAATTTCGACATACTATACTATGGCGTTTTTTTTGTAAAATTTTCCAACATTTCACGAAATGTCTTTTGCTCACCATAGAATCATTCTACATTCTATAATATGGCCGTTTTCATGGCTTTTTTCATTTTTAAATAAAATTTGACGTTTTCATCAAAAAATTTCGACATACGATGGCGTTTTTTTTTTTTGTAAAATTTTCCAACATTTCACGAAATGACTTCTTTCCAGCATAGAATCATCCTACATGCTATATTACGACCGTTTTCAGGTTTTTTTTCAACATCAAAAAAATTTGAAGTCATCGAAAAATTTCGACATACTATACTATGCCGTTTTTTTTTTGTTAAATTTTCCAATATTTCACAAAATGTCTTTTGCTCACCATAGAATCATTCTACATCCTATAATATGGCCGTTTTCATGGCTTTTTTCATTTTTTAAAAAAATTTGACATTTTCATTGAAAAATTTTGACATACTATACTATGCCGTTTTTTTTTTTTTTGTAAAATTTTCCAACATTTCATGAAACGTCTTTTGTTCACCATAGACGTATGCTACATGCTACAATACCACTGTTTTCATGGTTTTTTTTCGTCTTTAAAAAAATTTTACGTTTTCATCGAAAAATTTCGACATACTATACTATGCCATTTTTTTTTTTGTAAAATTTTCCAACATGTCACGAAATGTCTTTTGTTCACCATAGAATTATTCTACATGCTATAATACCACCGTTTTCATGGTTTTTTTCAACATCAAAAAAATTTGACGTTTTCATCGAAAAATTTCGACATACTATACTATGGTGTTTTTTTTTTTTTTTTGTAAAATTTTCCAACATTTCATGAAATGTCTTTTTTTCACCATAGAATTATTCTACATGCTATAATACAACCGTTTTCATGGTTTTTTTCAACATCAAAAAAATTTGACGTTTTCATCAAAAAATTTCGACATACTATACTATGGCGTTTTTTTTGTAAAATTTTCCAACATTTCACGAAATGTCTTTTGCTCACCATAGAATCATTCTACATCTTATAATATGGCCGTTTTCATGGCTTTTTTCATTTTTTAAAAAAATTTGACGTTTTCATCAAAAAATTTCGACATACTATACTATGGCGTTTTTTTTGTAAAATTTTCTAACATTTCACGAAATGACTTCTTTCCACCATAGAATCATTCTACATGCTATATTACGACCGTTTTCATGGTTTTTTGTCGTCTTTAAAAAAATTTGACGTTTTCATCAAAAAATTTCGACATACTATACTATGGCGTTTTTTTTTTTTTTTTTGTAAAATTTTCCAACATTTCACGAAATGTCTTTTGCTCACCATAGAATCATTCTACATCCTATAATATGGCCGTTTTCATGGCTTTTTTCATTTTAAAAAAATTTGACGTTTTCATCGAAAAATTTAGACATACTATACTATGGCGTTTTTTTTTTTTTTGTAAAATTTTCCAACATTTCACGAAATGTCTTTTGCTCACCATAGAATCATTCTACATCCTATAATACCACTGTTTTCATGGTTTTTTTTCGTCCTTAAAAAAATTTTACGTTTTCATCGAAAAATTTCGACATACTATACTATGCCATTTTTTTTTTTTGTAAAATTTTCCAACATGTCACGAAATGTCTTTTGTTCACCATAGAATTATTCTACATGCTATAATACGACCGTTTTCATGGTTTTTTTCAACATCAAAAAAATTTGACGTTTTCATCGAAAAATTTCGACATACTATACTATGGTGTTTTTTTTTTTTTTTTTGTAAAATTTTCCAACATTTCATGAAATGTCTTTTTTTCACCATAGAATTATTCTACATGCTATAATACAACCGTTTTCATGGTTTTTTTCAACATCAAAAAAATTTGACGTTTTCATCGAAAAATTTCGACATACTATACTATGGCGTTTTTTTTTGTAAAATTTTCCAACATTTCACGAAATGTCTTTTGCTCACCATAGAATCATTCTACATCTTATAATATGGCCGTTTTCATGGTTTTTTTCATTTTTTAAAAAAATTTGACGTTTTCATCAAAAAATTTCGACATACTATACTATGGCGTTTTTTTTTTTTGTAAAATTTTCCAACATTTCACGAAATGTCTTTTGCTCACCATAGAATCATTCTACATTCTATAATATGGCCGTTTTCATGGCTTTTTTCAAAATTTTTAAAAAATTTCGACATACTATACTATGGCGTTTTTTTTTTTTTTTGTAAAATTTTCCAACATTTCACGAAATGACTTCTTTCCAGCATAGAATCATCCTACATGCTATATTACGACCGTTTTCATGTTTTTTTTCAACATCAAAAAAATTTGAAGTCATCGAAAAATTTCGACATACTATACTATGCCGTTTTTTTTTTTGTTAAATTTTCCAATATTTCACGAAATGTCTTTTGCTCACCATAGAATCATTCTACATCCTATAATACCTCCGTTTTCATGTTTTTTTTTCGTCTTTAAAAAAATTGGGCATTTTCATTGAAAAATTTCGACATACTATACTATGGCGTTTTTTTTTGTAAAATTTTCCAACATTTCATGAAATGTCTTTTATCATAGAATCATTCTACATGCTGTATTATGACCCTTTTCATGTTTTTTTTCAACATCAAAAAAATTTGACGTTTTCATCGAAAAATTTAGACATATGGCGTTTTTTTTTTTTGTAAAATTTTCCAACATTTCACGAAATGTCTTTTGCTCACCATAGAATCATTCTACATCCTATAATACCTCCGTTTTCATAGTTTTTTGTCGTCTTTAAAAAAATTGGTCGTTTTCATTGAAAAATTTCAACATACTATACTATGGCGGTTTTTTTTTTGTAAAATTTTCCAAGATTTCATGAAATGTCTTTTGCTCACCATAGAATCATTCTACATTCTATAATATGGCCGTTTTCATGGCTTTTTTCATTTTTAAAAAAATTTGACGTTTTCATCAAAAAATTTCGACATACTATACTATGGCGTTTTTTTTGTAAAATTTTCCAACATTTCACGAAATGTCTTTTGCTCACCATAGAATCATTCTACATCTTATAATATGGCCGTTTTCATGGCTTTTTTCATTTTTTAAAAAAATTTGACGTTTTCATCAAAAAATTTCGACATACTATACTATGCCGTTTTTTTTTTTTTTTTGTAAAATTTTCCAACATTTCCCGAAATGTCTTTTGTGAACCATAGAAGTATTCTACATGCTGTATTACGACCGTTTTCATGGTTTTTTTCAACGTCACAAAAATTTGACGTTTTCATCGAAAAATTTCGACATACTATACTATGGTGTTTTTTTTGTAAAATTTTCCAACATTTCATGAAACGTCTTTTGTTCACCATAGACGTATTCTACATGCTATAATACGACTGTTTTCATGGGGGTTTTTTTCGTCTTTAAAAAAGTTTGACGTTTTCATCGAAAAATTTCGACATACTATACTATGGCGTTTTTTTTTTTGTAAAATTTTCCAATATTTCACGAAATATCTTTTGCTCACCATAGAATCATTCTACATGCTATAATATGACCGTTTTCATATTTTTTTTCATGTTTAAAAAAATTTGATGTTTTCGTCGAAAAATTTCGACATACTACACTATGCCATTTTTTTTTTTGTAAAATTTTCGAACATTTCACGAAATGACTTCTTTCCACCGTAGAATCATTCTACATGCTATATTACGACCGTTTTCATGGTTTTTTTCAATATCAAAAAAATTTGACATTTTCATCAATAAATTTCGACATACTATACTATGGCGTTTTTTTTTTGTAAAATTTTCCAGCATTTCATGAAATGTCTTTTGTTCACCATAGAATTATTCTACATGCTATAATACAACCGTTTTCATGGTTTTTTTCAACATCAAAAAAATTTGACGTTTTCATCAAAAAATTTCGACATACTATACTATGGCGTTTTTTTTGTAAAATTTTCCAACATTTCACGAAATGTCTTTTGCTCACCATAGAATCATTCTACATCTTATAATATGGCCGTTTTCATGGCTTTTTTCATTTTTTAAAAAAATTTGACGTTTTCATCAAAAAATTTCGACATACTATACTATGCCGTTTTTTTTTTTTTGTAAAATTTTCCAACATTTCCCGAAATGTCTTTTGTGAACCATAGAAGTATTCTACATGCTGTATTACGACCGTTTTCATGGTTTTTTTCAACGTCACAAAAATTTGACATTTTCATCAAAAAATTTCGACATACTATACTATGGTGTTTTTTTTAAAATTTAACATTTTTTTTTTTTTTTTTGTAAAATTTTCCAACATTTCATGAAATGTCTTTTGTTCACCATAGAATTATTCTACATGCTATAATACAACCGTTTTCATGATTTTTTTCAACATCAAAAAAATTTGACGTTTTCATCGAAAAATTTCGACATACTATACTATGCCGTTTTTTTTTTTTTTGTAAAATTTTCCAACATTTCACGAAATGTCTTTTGTTTACCATAGAATCATTCTACATGCTATATTACGACCGTTTTCATGGTTTTGTTCAACATCAAACAAATTTGACGTTTTCATCAAAAAATTTCGACATACTATACTATGCCGTTTTTTTTTGTAAAATTTTCCAATATTTCACGAAATGTCTTTTGCTCACCATAGAATCATTCTACATGCTATAATATGACCGTTTTCATGGTTTTTTTCATGTTTACAAAAATTTGACGTTTTCATCGAAAAATTTCGACATACTATACTATGCCATTTTTTTTTTTTTTGTAAAATTTTCGAACATTTCACGAAATGACTTCTTTCCACCATAGAATCATTCTACCTGCTATATTACAACCGTTTTCATGGTTTTTTTCAATATCAAAAAAATTTGACGTTTTCATCAAAAAATTTCGACATACTATACTATGGTGTTTTTTTTTTTTTTGTAAAATTTTCCAACATTTCACGAAATTACTTTTGCTCACCATAGAATCATTCTACATGCTATAATACGACCCTTTTCATGGTTTTTTTCAACATCAAAAAAATTTTATGTTTTCATCAAAAAATTTCGACATACTATACTATGGCTTTTTTTTTGTAAAATTTTCCAACATTTCACGAAATGTCTTTTGCTCACCATAGAATCATTCTACATTCAATAATATGGCCGTTTTCATGGCTTTTTTCAAAAAAATTTTTTTAAAAAAATTTCGACATACTATACTATGGCGTTTTTTTTTTTTTTTTGTAAAATTTTCCAACATTTCACGAAATGACTTCTTTCCAGCATAGAATCATCCTACATGCTATATTACGACCGTTTTCATGTTTTTTTCAACATCAAAAAAATTTGAAGTCATCGAAAAATTTCGACATACTATACTATGCCGTTTTTTTTTTTTGTTAAATTTTCCAATATTTCACGAAATGTCTTTTGCTCACCATAGAATCATTCTACATCCTATAATACCTCCGTTTTCATGTTTTTTTTTCGTCTTTAAAAAAATTGGGTGTTTTCATTGAAAAATTTCGACATACTATACTATGGCGTTTTTTTTTTGTAAAATTTTCCAACA
Organism: Pterois miles; assembly: GCA_947000775.1. NCBI lineage: Eukaryota > Metazoa > Chordata > Actinopteri > Perciformes > Scorpaenidae > Pterois > Pterois miles. The sequence continues at coordinate 12,922,452 of CAMQGK010000341.1, forward strand.
TTTCATGAAATGACTTTTGTTTATCATAGAATCATTCTACATGCTGTATTATGACCCTTTTCATGTTTTTTTTCAACATCAAAAAAATTTGACGTTTTCATCGAAAAATTTAGACATATGGCGTTTTTTTTTTTTTGTAAAATTTTCCAACATTTCACGAAATGTCTTTTGCTCACCATAGAATCATTCTACATCCTATAATACCTCCGTTTTCATAGTTTTTTGTCGTCTTTAAAAAAATTGGTCGTTTTCATTGAAAAATTTCAACATACTATACTATGGCGGTTTTTTTTTTGTAAAATTTTCCAAGATTTCATGAAATGTCTTTTGCTCACCTTAGAATCATTCTACATTCTATAATATGGCCGTTTTCATGGCTTTTTTCATTTTTAAAAAAATTTGACGTTTTCATCAAAAAATTTCGACATACTATACTATGGCGTTTTTTTTGTAAAATTTTCCAACATTTCACGAAATGTCTTTTGCTCACCATAGAATCATTCTACATGCTATAATATGACCGTTTTCATGTTTTTTTTCATGTTTACAAAAATTTGACGTTTTCATCGAAAAATTTCGACATACTGTACTATGCCATTTTTTTTTTGTAAAATTTTCGAACATTTCACGAAATGACTTCTTTCCACCATAGAATCATTCTACCTGCTATATTACAACCGTTTTCATGGTTTTTTTCAATATCAAAAAAATTTGACGTTTTCATCAAAAAATTTCGACATACTATACTATGGTGTTTTTTTTTTTTTTTTGTAAAATTTTCCAACATTTCATGAAATGTCTTTTGTTCACCATAGAATTATTCTACATGCTATAATACAACCGTTTTCATGGTTTTTTTCAACATCAAAAAAATTTGACGTTTTCATCAAAAAATTTCGACATACTATACTATGGCGTTTTTTTTGTAAAATTTTCCAACATTTCACGAAATGTCTTTTGCTCACCATAGAATCATTCTACATCTTATAATATGGCCGTTTTCATGGCTTTTTTCATTTTTTAAAAAAATTTGACGTTTTCATCAGAAAATTTTGACATACTATACTATGCCGTTTTTTTTTTTTTTTGTAAAATTTTCCAACATTTCCCGAAATGTCTTTCGTGAACCATAGAAGTATTCTACATGCTGTATTACGACCGTTTTCATGGTTTTTTTCAACGTCACAAAAATTTGACGTTTTCATCGAAAAATTTCGACATACTATACTATGGCGTTTTTTTGTAAAATTTTCTAACATTTCACGAAATGACTTCTTTCCACCATAGAATCATTCTACATGCTATATTACGACCGTTTTCATGGTTTTTTTCAATATCAAAAAAATTTGACATTTTCATCAAAAAATTTCGACATACTATACTATGGTGTTTTTTTTTTTTTTTTGTAAAATTTTCCAACATTTCATGAAATGTCTTTTGTTCACCATAGAATTATTCTACATGCTATATTACGACCGTTTTCATGTTTTTTTTCAACATCAAAAAAATTTGAAGTCATCGAAAAATTTCGACATACTATACTATGCCGTTTTTTTTTGTTAAATTTTCCAATATTTCACGAAATGTCTTTTGCTCACCACAGAATCATTCTACATCCTATAATACCTCAGTTTTCATGTTTTTTTTTCGTCTTTAAAAAAATTTTACGTTTTCATCGAAAAATTTCGACATACTATACTATGCCATTCTTTTTTTTGTAAAATTTTCCAACATGTCATGAAATGTCTTTTGCTCACCATAGAATCATTCTACATCTTATAATATGGCCGTTTTCATGGCTTTTTTCATTTTTTAAAAAAATTTGACGTTTTCATCAGAAAATTTCGACATACTATACTATGCCGTTTTTTTTTTTTTGTAAAATTTTCCAACATTTCCCGAAATGTCTTTCGTGAACCATAGAAGTATTCTACATGCTGTATTACGACCGTTTTCATGGTTTTTTTCAACGTCACAAAAATTTGACGTTTTCATCGAAAAATTTCGACATACTATACTATGGCGTTTTTTTGTAAAATTTTCTAACATTTCACGAAATGACTTCTTTCCACCATAGAATCATTCTACATGCTATATTACGACCGTTTTCATGGTTTTTTTCAATATCAAAAAAATTTGACATTTTCATCAAAAAATTTCGACATACTATACTATGGTGTTTGTTTTTTTTTTGTAAAATTTTCCAACATTTCATGAAATGTCTTTTGTTCACCATAGAATTATTCTACATGCTATAATACAACCGTTTTCATGATTTTTTTCAACATCAAAAAAATTTGACGTTTTCATCGAAAAATTTCGACATACTATACTATGCCGTTTTTTTTTTTTTGTAAAATTTTCCAATATTTCACGAAATGTCTTTTGTTTACCATAGAATCATTCTACATGCTATATTACGACCGTTTTCATGGTTTTTTTCAACATCAAAAAAATTTGACGTTTTCATCAAAAAATTTCGACATACTATACTATGCCGTTTTTTTTTGTAAAATTTTCCAATATTTCACGAAATGTCTTTTGCTCACCATAGAATCATTCTACATGCTATAATATGACCGTTTTCATGTTTTTTTTCATGTTTACAAAAATTTGACGTTTTCATCGAAAAATTTCGACATACTGTACTATGCCATTTTTTTTTTGTAAAATTTTCGAACATTTCACGAAATGACTTCTTTCCACCATAGAATCATTCTACCTGCTATATTACAACCGTTTTCATGGTTTTTTTCAATATCAAAAAAATTTGACGTTTTCATCAAAAAATTTCGACATACTATACTATGGTGTTTTTTTTTTTTTTTGTAAAATTTTCCAACATTTCATGAAATGTCTTTTGTTCACCATAGAATTATTCTACATGCTATAATACAACCGTTTTCATGGTTTTTTTCAACATCAAAAAAATTTGACGTTTTCATCAAAAAATTTCGACATACTATACTATGGCGTTTTTTTTGTAAAATTTTCCAACATTTCACGAAATGTCTTTTGCTCACCATAGAATCATTCTACATCTTATAATATGGCCGTTTTCATGGCTTTTTTCATTTTTTAAAAAAATTTGACGTTTTCATCAAAAAATTTCGACATACTATACCATGCCTTTTTTTTTTTTTTTTTTTGTAAAATTTTCCAACATTTCCCGAAATGTCTTTTGTGAACCATAGAAGTATTCTACATGCTGTATTACGACCGTTTTCATGGTTTTTTTCAACGTCACAAAAATTTGACGTTTTCATCGAAAAATTTCGACATACTATACTATGGCGTTTTTTGTAAAATTTTCTAACATTTCACGAAATGACTTCTTTCCACCATAGAATCATTCTACATGCTATATTACGACCGTTTTCATGGTTTTGTTCAACATCAAACAAATTTGACGTTTTCATCGAAAAATTTCGACATACTATACTATGCCGTTTTTTTTTTTTTGTAAAATTTTCCAATATTTCACGAAATGTCTTTTGTTTACCATAGAATCATTCTACATGCTATATTACGACCGTTTTCATGGTTTTGTTCAACATCAAACAAATTTGACGTTTTCATCAAAAAATTTCGACATACTATACTATGCCATTTTTTTTTTTTGTAAAATTTTCGAACATTTCACGAAATGACTTCTTTCCACCATAGAATCATTCTACCTGCTATATTACAACCGTTTTCATGGTTTTTTTCAATATCAAAAAAATTTGACGTTTTCATCAAAAAATTTCGACATACTATACTATGGTGTTTTTTTTTTTTTTTTGTAAAATTTTCCAACATTTCACGAAATTACTTTTGCTCACCATAGAATCATTCTACATGCTATAATACGACCCTTTTCATGGTTTTTTTCAACATCAAAAAAATTTTATGTTTTCATCAAAAAATTTCGACATACTATACTATGGCGTTTTTTTTGTAAAATTTTCCAACATTTCACGAAATGTCTTTTGCTCACCATAGAATCATTCTACATTCTATAATATGGCCGTTTTCATGGCTTTTTTCATTTTTAAAAAAATTTGACGTTTTCATCAAAAAATTTCGACATACTATACTATGGCGTTTTTTTTTTTTTTTGTAAAATTTTCCAACATTTCACGAAATTACTTCTTTCCAGCATAGAATCATCCTACATGCTATATTACGACCGTTTTCATGTTTTTTTTCAACATCAAAAAAATTTGACGTTTTCATCGAAAAATTTAGACATGGCGTTTTTTTTTTTTGTAAAATTTTCCAACATTTCACGAAATGTCTTTTGCTCACCATAGAATCATTCTACATCCTATAATACCTCCGTTTTCATAGTTTTTTGTCGTCTTTAAAAAAATTGGTCGTTTTCATTGAAAAATTTCAACATACTATACTATGGCGGTTTTTTTTTTTGTAAAATTTTCCAAGATTTCATGAAATGTCTTTTGCTCACCATAGAATCATTCTACATGCTGTATTACGACCGTTTTCATGGTTTTTTTCAACGTCACAAAAATTTGACGTTTTCATCGAAAAATTTCGACATACTATACTATGGCGTTTTTTGTAAAATTTTCTAACATTTCACGAAATGACTTCTTTCCACCATAGAATCATTCTACATGCTATATTACGACCGTTTTCATGGTTTTTTTCAATATCAAAAAAATTTGACATTTTCATCAAAAAATTTCGACATACTATACTATGGTGTTTTTTTTTTTTTGTAAAATTTTCCAACATTTCATGAAATGTCTTTTGTTTACCATAGAATCATTCTACATGCTATATTACGACCGTTTTCATGGTTTTGTTCAACATCAAACAAATTTGACGTTTTCATCGAAAAATTTCGACATACTATACTATGCCGTTTTTTTTTTTTGTAAAATTTTCCAATATTTCACGAAATGTCTTTTGTTTACCATAGAATCATTCTACATGCTATATTACGACCGTTTTCATGGTTTTGTTCAACATCAAACAAATTTGACGTTTTCATCAAAAAATTTCGACATACTATACTATGCCATTTTTTTTTTTGTAAAATTTTCGAACATTTCACGAAATGACTTCTTTCCACCATAGAATCATTCTACCTGCTATATTACAACCGTTTTCATGGTTTTTTTCAATATCAAAAAAATTTGACGTTTTCATCAAAAAATTTCGACATACTATACTATGGTGTTTTTTTTTTTTTTTTGTAAAATTTTCCAACATTTCACGAAATTACTTTTGCTCACCATAGAATCATTCTACATGCTATAATACGACCCTTTTCATGTTTTTTTTCAACATCAAAAAAATTTTATGTTTTCATCAAAAAATTTCGACATACTATACTATGGCGTTTTTTTTGTAAAATTTTCCAACATTTCACGAAATGTCTTTTGCTCACCATAGAATCATTCTACATTCTATAATATGGCCGTTTTCATGGCTTTTTTCATTTTTAAAAAAATTTGACGTTTTCATCAAAAAATTTCGACATACTATACTATGGCGTTTTTTTTTTTTTTTTTGTAAAATTTTCCAACATTTCACGAAATTACTTCTTTCCAGCATAGAATCATCCTACATGCTATATTACGACCGTTTTCATGTTTTTTTTCAACATCAAAAAAATTTGACGTTTTCATCGAAAAATTTAGACATATGGCGTTTTTTTTTTTTTGTAAAATTTTCCAACATTTCACGAAATGTCTTTTGCTCACCATAGAATCATTCTACATCCTATAATACCTCCGTTTTCATAGTTTTTTGTCGTCTTTAAAAAAATTGGTCGTTTTCATTGAAAAATTTCAACATACTATACTATGGCGGTTTTTTTTTTGTAAAATTTTCCAAGATTTCATGAAATGTCTTTTGCTCACCATAGAATCATTCTACATTCTATAATATGGCCGTTTTCTTGGCTTTTTTCATTTTTAAAAAAATTTGACGTTTTCATCAAAAAATTTCGACATACTATACTATGGCGTTTTTTTTGTAAAATTTTCCAACATTTCACGAAATGTCTTTTGCTCACCATAGAATCATTTTACATCTTATAATATGGCCGTTTTCATGGCTTTTTTCATTTTTTAAAAAAATTTGACGTTTTCATCAAAAAATTTCGACATACTATACTATGCCGTTTTTTTTTTTTTGTAAAATTTTCCAACATTTCCCGAAATGTCTTTTGTGAACCATAGAAGTATTCTACATGCTGTATTACGACCGTTTTCATGGTTTTTTTCAACGTCACAAAAATTTGACGTTTTCATCGAAAAATTTCGACATACTATACTATGGCGTTTTTTTGTAAAATTTTCTAACATTTCACGAAATGACTTCTTTCCACCATAGAATCATTCTACATGCTATATTACGACCGTTTTCATGGTTTTTTTCAATATCAAAAAAATTTGACATTTTCATCAAAAAATTTCGACATACTATACTATGGTGTTTTTTTTTTTTTTTTGTAAAATTTTCCAACATTTCATGAAATGTCTTTTGTTCACCATAGAATTATTCTACATGCTATAATACAACCGTTTTCATGATTTTTTTCAACATCAAAAAAATTTGACGTTTTCATCGAAAAATTTCGACATACTGTACTATGCCATTTTTTTTTTTGTAAAATTTTCGAACATTTCACGAAATGACTTCTTTCCACCATAGAATCATTCTACCTGCTATATTACAACCGTTTTCATGGTTTTTTTCAATATCAAAAAAATTTGACGTTTTCATCAAAAAATTTCGACATACTATACTATGGTGTTTTTTTTTTTTTTTGTAAAATTTTCCAACATTTCATGAAATGTCTTTTGTTCACCATAGAATTATTCTACATGCTATAATACAACCGTTTTCATGGTTTTTTTCAACATCAAAAAAATTTGACGTTTTCATCGAAAAATTTCGACATACTATACTATGCCGTTTTTTTTTTTGTAAAATTTTCCAATATTTCACGAAATGTCTTTTGTTTACCATAGAATCATTCTACATGCTATATTACGACCGTTTTCATGGTTTTGTTCAACATCAAACAAATTTGACGTTTTCATCAAAAAATTTCGACATACTATACTATGCCGTTTTTTTTTGTAAAATTTTCCAATATTTCACGAAATGTCTTTTGCTCACCATAGAATCATTCTACATGCTATAATATGACCGTTTTCATGGTTTTTTTCATGTTTACAAAAATTTGACGTTTTCATCGAAAAATTTCGACATACTATACTATGCCATTTTTTTTTTTTTGTAAAATTTTCGAACATTTCACGAAATGACTTCTTTCCACCATAGAATCATTCTACCTGCTATATTACAACCGTTTTCATGGTTTTTTTCAATATCAAAAAAATTTGACGTTTTCATCAAAAAATTTCGACAATTTCGATTTGGTGTTTTTTTTTTTTTTTTGTAAAATTTTCCAACATTTCACGAAATTACTTTTGCTCACCATAGAATCATTCTACATGCTATAATACGACCCTTTTCATGTTTTTTTTCAACATCAAAAAAATTTTATGTTTTCATCAAAAAATTTCGACATACTATACTATGGCGTTTTTTTTGTAAAATTTTCCAACATTTCACGAAATGTCTTTTGCTCACCATAGAATCATTCTACATTCTATAATATGGCCGTTTTCATGGCTTTTTTCAATTTAAAAAAAATTTCGACATACTATACTATGGCGTTTTTTTTTTTTTTTGTAAAATTTTCCAACATTTCACGAAATGACTTCTTTCCAGCATAGAATCATCCTACATGCTATATTACGACCGTTTTCATGTTTTTTTTCAACATCAAAAAAATTTGAAGTCATCGAAAAATTTCGACATACTATACTATGCCGTTTTTTTTTTTTGTTAAATTTTCCAATATTTCACGAAATGTCTTTTGCTCACCATAGAATCATTCTACATCCTATAATACCTCCGTTTTCATGTTTTTTTTTTCGTCTTTAAAAAAATTGGGCGTTTTCATTGAAAAATTTCGACATACTATACTATGGCGTTTTTTTTTGTAAAATTTTCCAACATTTCATGAAATGTCTTTTATCATAGAATCATTCTACATGCTGTATTATGACCCTTTTCATGTTTTTTTTCAACATCAAAAAAATTTGACGTTTTCATCGAAAAATTTAGACATATGGCGTTTTTTTTTTTTTGTAAAATTTTCCAACATTTCACGAAATGTCTTTTGCTCACCATAGAATCATTCTACATCCTATAATACCTCCGTTTTCATAGTTTTTTGTCGTCTTTAAAAAAATTGGTCGTTTTCATTGAAAAATTTCAACATACTATACTATGGCGTTTTTTTTGTAAAATTTTCCAACATTTCACGAAATGTCTTTTGCTCACCATAGAATCATTCTACATCTTATAATATGGCCGTTTTCATGGCTTTTTTCATTTTTTAAAAAAATTTGACGTTTTCATCAAAAAATTTCGACATACTATACTATGCCGTTTTTTTTTTCTTTGTAAAATTTTCCAACATTTCCCGAAATGTCTTTTGTGAACCATAGAAGTATTCTACATGCTGTATTACGACCGTTTTCATGGTTTTTTTCAACGTCACAAAAATTTGACGTTTTCATCGAAAAATTTCGACATACTATACTATGGCGTTTTTTTTTGTAAAATTTTCCAACATTTCATGAAATGTCTTTTGTTTATCATAGAATCATTCTACATGCTGTATTATGACCCTTTTCATGTTTTTTTTTCAACATCAAAAAAATTTGACGTTTTCATCGAAAAATTTAGACATATGGTTTTTTTTTTTTTGTAAAATTTTCCAACATTTCACGAAATGTCTTTTGCTCACCATAGAATCATTCTACATCCTATAATACCTCCGTTTTCATAGTTTTTTGTCGTCTTTAAAAAAATTGGTCGTTTTCATTGAAAAATTTCAACATACTATACTATGGCGGTTTTTTTTTTTGTAAAATTTTCCAAGATTTCATGAAATGTCTTTTGCTCACCATAGAATCATTCTACATTCTATAATATGGCCGTTTTCATGGCTTTTTTCATTTTTAAAAAAATTTGACGTTTTCATCAAAAAATTTCGACATACTATACTATGGCGTTTTTTTTGTAAAATTTTCCAACATTTCACGAAATGACTTCTTTCCAGCATAGAATCATCCTACATGCTATATTACGACCGTTTTCATGTTTTTTTTCAACATCAAAAAAATTTGAAGTCATCGAAAAATTTCGACATACTATACTATGCCGGTTTTTTTTTGTTAAATTTTCCAATATTTCACGAAATGTCTTTTGCTCACCATAGAATCATTCTACATCCTCTATAATACCTCCGTTTTCATGTTTTTTTTTCGTCTTTAAAAAAATTGGTAGTTTTCATTGAAAAATTTCGACATACTATACTATGGCGTTTTTTTTTGTAAAATTTTCCAACATTTCATGAAATGTCTTTTGTTTACCATAGAATCATTCTACACGCTGTATTACGACCCTTTTCATGTTTTTTTTCAACATCAAAAAAATTTGACGTTTTCATCGAAAAATTTAGACATACTATACTATGGCGTTTTTTTTTTTTGTAAAATTTTCCAACATTTCACGAAATGTCTTTTGCTCACCATAGAATCATTCTACATCCTATAATATGGCCGTTTTCATGGCTTTTTTCAATTTTTAAAAAAATTTGACGTTTTCATCAAAAAATTTCGACATACTATACTATGCCGTTTTTTTTTTTTGTAAAATTTTCCAACATTTCCCGAAATGTCTTTTGTGAACCATAGAAGTATTCTACATGCTGTATTACGACCGTTTTCATGGTTTTTTTCAACGTCACAAAAATTTGACGTTTTCATCGAAAAATTTCGACATACTATACTATGGTGTTTTTTTTGTAAAATTTTCCAACATTTCATGAAACGTCTTTTGTTCACCGTAGATGTATTCTACATGCTATAATACGACTGTTTTCATGGGGGTTTTTTTCGTCTTTAAAAAAATTTGACGTTTTCATCGAAAAATTTCGACATACTATACTATGGCGTTTTTTTTTTTTTTGTAAAATTTTCCAATATTTCACGAAATATCTTTTGCTCACCATAGAATCATTCTACATGCTATAATATGACCGTTTTCATGTTTTTTTTCATGTTTAAAAAAATTTGACGTTTTCGTCGAAAAATTTCGACATACTACACTATGCCGTTTTTTTTTTTTTGTAAAATTTTCGAACATTTCACGAAATGACTTCTTTCCACCATAGAATCATTCTACATGCTATATTACAACCGTTTTCATGGTTTTTTTCAATATCAAAAAAATTTGACGTTTTCATCAAAAAATTTCGACATACTATACTATGGCGTTTTTTTTTTTTTTTTTAAATTTTCCAACATTTCACGAAATGTCTTTTGCTCACCATAGAATCATTCTACATCCTATAATACCTCCGTTTTCATAGTTTTTTGTCGTCTTTAAAAAAATTTGACGTTTTCATCAAAAAATTTCGACATACTATACTATGGTGTTTTTTTTGTAAAATTTTCCAACATTTCATGAAACGTCTTTTGTTCACCATAGACGTATTCTACATGCTATAATACGACTGTTTTCATGGGGGTTTTTTTCGTCTTTAAAAAAATTTGACGTTTTCATCAAAAAATTTCGACATACTATGCTATGGCGTTTTTTTTGTAAAATTTTCCAACATTTCACGAAATGTCTTTTGTTCACCATAGAATTATTCTACATGCTATAATACGACCGTTTTCATGTTTTTTTTCATGTTTAAAAAAATTTGACGTTTTCGTCGAAAAATTTCGACATACTACACTATGCCATTTTTTTTTTTGTAAAATTTTCGAACATTTCACGAAATGACTTCTTTCCACCATAGAATCATTCTACATGCTATATTACAACCGTTTTCATGTTTTTTTTCAATATCAAAAAAATTTGACGTTTTCATCAAAAAATTTCGACATACTATACTATGGCGTTTTTTTTTTTTGTAAAATTTTCCAACATTTCACGAAATGACTTCTTTCCAGCATAGAATCATCCTACATGCTATAATATGGCCGTTTTCATGGCTTTTTTCATTTTTTAAAAAAATTTGACGTTTTCATTGAAAAATTTTGACATACTATACTATGCCGTTTTTTTTTTTTTTTGTAAAATTTTCCAACATTTCATGAAACGTCTTTTGTTCACCATAGACGTATTCTACATGCTACAATACGACTGTTTTCATGGTTTTTTTTTCGTCTTTAAAAAAATTTTACGTTTTCATCGAAAAATTTCGACATACTATACTATGCCATTTTTTTTTTGTAAAATTTTCCAACATTTCACGAAATGACTTCTTTCCACCATAGAATCATTCTACATGCTATATCACGACTGTTTTTATGGTTTTAAAAAAAAAAAAATTTTTTTTTTTTTTTTTCGTCTTTAAAAAAATTTGACGTTTTCATCAAAAAATTTCGACATACTATACTATGGCTGTTTTTTTTGTAAAATTTTCCAACATTTCACGAAATGTCTTTTGCTCACCATAGAATCATTCTACATGCTATAATATGACTGTTTTCATAGTTTTTTGTCGTCTTTAAAAAAATTGGTCGTTTTCATTGAAAAATTTCGACATACTATACTATGGCGTTTTTTTTTTTTTTGTAAAATTTTCCAACATTTCCCTAAATGTCTTTTGTTTACCATAGAATCATTCTACATGCTATATTACGACCGTTTTCATGGTTTTTTTCAACGTCAAAAAAATTTGACGTTTTCATCGAAAGATTTCGACATACTATACTATGGCGTTTTTTTTTGTAAAATTTTTCAATATTCCACGAAATGTCTTTTGCTCACCATAGAATCATTCTACATCCTATAATACCTCCGTTTTCATGGTTTTTTTCATCTTTAAAAAAATTTGTCGTTTTCATTGAAAGATTTCGACTTTTTACTTTATTATTTTTTACTTTTACTAATTACTATACTATGCCATTTTTTTTTTTTTGTAAAATTTTCGAACATTTCACGAAATGACTTCTTTCCACCATAGAATCATTCTACATGTTATAATACGACCGTTTACATGTTTTTTTTTCATCTTTAAAAAAATTTGACGTTTTCATTGAAAAATTCCGACATACTATACTATGGCGGGTTTTTTTTTGTAAAATGTTCCAGCATTTCATGAAATGTCTTTTGTTCACCATAGAATTATTCTACATGCTATAATACGACCATTTTCATGGTTTTTTTCAACATCATAAAAATTTGACGTTTTCACCAAAAAAATTTCGACATACTATACTATGCCGTTTTTTTTTCTTTGTAAAATTTTCCAACATTTCATGAAACGTCTTTTGTTCACCAGACGTATTCTAAATACTATAATACGACTGTTTTCATGGGTTTTTTTTCGTCTTTAAAAAAATTTGACGTTTTCATCAAAAAATTTCGACATACTATACTATGGCGTTTTTTTTTGTAAAATTTTCCAACATTGCCCGAAATGTCTTTTGTTCACCATAGAATTATTCTACATGCTATAATACGACCGTTTTCATGGTTTTTTTCAACATCAAAGAAATTTGACGTTTTCATCGAAAAATTTCGACATACTATACTATGGCGGTTTTTTTTTTCGTAAAATTTTTCAATATTTCACAAAATGACTTTTGCTCACCATAGAATCATTCTACATGCTATAATATGACCGTTTTCATGTTTTTTTTCATGTTTAAAAAAATTTGACGTTTTCATCGAAAAATTTCGACATACTATACTATGGCGTTTTTTTTTTGTAAAATTTTCCACATTTCACAAAATTACTCTTGCTCACCATAGAATCATTCTACATCCTATAATACGACCCTTTTCATGTTTTTTTTTCAACATCAAAAAAATTTGACGTTTTCATCAAAAAATTTCGACATACTATACTATGGTGGGTTTTTTTGTAAAATTTTCCAACATTTGACGAAATTACTTCTTTCCACCGTAGAATCATTCTACATGCATTATTACGACCGTTTTCATGTTTTTTTTCAACATCAAAAAAATTTGGCGTTTTCATCAAAAAATTTCGACGTACTATACTATGGCGTTTTTTTTTTGTAAAATTTTCCAACATTTCCCTAAATGTCTTTTGTTTACCATAGAATCATTCTACATGCTATAATACGACCGCTTTCATGGTTTTTTCATCTTTAAAAAAATTTGACGTTTTCATTGAAAAAATTCGACATACTATACTATGGCGTTTTTTTTTTCGTAAAATTTTTCAATATTTCACAAAATGACTTTTGCTCACCATAGAATCATTCTACATGCTATAATATGACCGTTTTCATGTTTTTTTTCATGTTTAAAAAAATTTGACGTTTTCATCGAAAAATTTCGACATACTATACTATGGCGTTTTTTTTTTGTAAAATTTTCCACATTTCACAAAATTACTCTTGCTCACCATAGAATCATTCTACATCCTATAATACGACCCTTTTCATGTTTTTTTTTCAACATCAAAAAAATTTGACGTTTTCATCAAAAAATTTCGACATACTATACTATGGTGGGTTTTTTTGTAAAATTTTCCAACATTTGACGAAATTACTTCTTTCCACCGTAGAATCATTCTACATGCATTATTACGACCGTTTTCATGTTTTTTTTCAACATCAAAAAAATTTGGCGTTTTCATCAAAAAATTTCGACGTACTATACTATGGCGTTTTTTTTTTGTAAAATTTTCCAACATTTCCCTAAATGTCTTTTGTTTACCATAGAATCATTCTACATGCTATAATACGACCGCTTTCATGGTTTTTTCATCTTTAAAAAAATTTGACGTTTTCATTGAAAAAATTCGACATACTATACTATTGCGTTTTTTTTTTTTTTTTTTTGTAAAATTTTCCAACATTTCCCTAAATGTCTTTTGTTAACCATAGAATCATTCTACATGCTATAATACGACTGTTTTCATGTTTTTTTTTCATCTTGAAAAAAATTTGACGTTTTCATTGAAAAATTTAGACATACTATACTATGCTCTTTTTTTTTTGTAAAATTTTCCAACATTCCCCAAAATCTCTTTTTTTTTTTTTTACCATAGAATCATTATACATGCTGTATTACCATTTTTTTCGTCTTTAAAAAAATTTTACGTTTTCATCGAAAGATTTCGACATACTATACTATGCCATTTTTTTTTTTGTAAAATTTTCGAACATTTCACGAAATGACTTCTTTCCACCATAGAATCATTCTACATGTTATAATACGACCGTTTACATGTTTTTTTCATCTTTAAAAAAATTTGACGTTTTCATTGAAAAATTCCGACATACTATACTATGCCGTTTTTTTTTCTTTGTAAAATTTTCCAACATTTCATGAAACGTCTTTTGTTCACCAGACGTATTCTACATACTATAATACGACTGTTTTCATGGTTTTTTCATCTTTAAAGAAATTTGACGTTTTCATTGAAAAATTTAGACATACTATACAATAGCGTTTTTTTTTTGTAAAATTTTCCAACATTGCCCGAAATGTCTTTTTTTACCATAGAATCATTCTACATGCTGTATTACGACCGTTTTCATGTTTTTTTTTTAACGTCACAAAAATTTGACGTTTTATGAAAAATTTAATTATATTGTTTTTTTTTTTAAATTAATAAATTTAATTTTATTATTTTTTTTCACGTTCACAAAAATTTGACGTTTTCATCGAAAAATTTCGACATACTATACTGTTTAGCATGTCGAAAACGTCATACTATAGCATGTCGATAAAAGTCATAGTATAGTGTCTTGAAAATGTGAAAGAAAAGCATGTCGAAAAAAGTCATAGCATAGTATGAAAAAAAAAAACTAAAATCATCGCATAGTCATCGTATACCATGTCAAAAAATTCATAGTATAGCACGTTGAAAAACGTCATAGTGTAGCATGTCGAAAAAATTCATCCTCCAGTGTGCCGAAAACAGTCATAGTATAGTATGTTGAAAAAGTGAAGGAAAAGCATGTTGAAAAGAAATCATAGTATAGCATGTCGCAAAAAGTCAGTGTAGCATGTTGAAAAAGAGTGTAAGAAAAGCATGTGGAAAAAAAGTCATAATATGTCAGTTTTTCCGAATTTCCCTCTGGGGATTAATAAAGGTTCATCTTATCTTTTCAAAAAACTCATAGTATGTCAACTTTAAACAAATGTCATAGTATAGTATGTCAAAAAAGGTCATAGTATGTTAAAAAAAATTAAAGTCATAGTATATCAGAAAGCCATAGTATATTAAAAAGTCATAGTATAGTATGTTGGAGGGAAAAAAGTTATAGTATGTTGAAAAAAAAGTCATTATAGTATGTCGAACAAAACGTCAGTGTAAGTTTTTTTTTTTTTTAAAGACAGTATATTGTGTTGGAAAAAACAGTCATAGTATAGTTTGTTGAAAAAAGAAATAATCATAGTTTAATATGCTGAAAAACTAAAAGTAAAGTAAATAAAGTCAGTATAGTGTGATGAACAAAAAACAATCATGTTGGAAAAAAAGTCATGTCGTTTGTCAAAAGTCACAGTACAGTATATCAGGGAAAATTAAAAGATTCTTAGGAAAGTATGTTGAAAAAAATGTTAAGTCGTTATAGTATGTTAAAGTCATTAGAAACAATGCAGTTGGTAATAAGAAACATATCCGACCTCAAAGCTTCAGCACAGAGAAGATGTTGTCTAACTTGGTCTGTACAACTTTCTTCCCAGATGTCAGTGTGACAGATAAAAGACCTGTCTTAACACGAAACAGTAAAAGTAAAAAAGTAAAGTAAGTACAAGTAAAAAACACTTGTGGAGTGTACTTTTTATGTTTATGACATGTTGGGATCCTTCTAAGGTATACTATACTTTGATATGACATTTTATGACTTTATGGCTTACTGACATCTTCATCTCATCTTTTATCTTTTTTCATGACTTTCATTCTATTTTATATGATAGTTTTTACAACATACTATATTATTACACTTTTATGGCATACTATACTTACTGAAACAATAACCAAAGTATCAAGACAGTATTTAGTTTCACTGGCGTTTCCTTACCCCGAGTTCATCCAGCGTCCATGTTTTTCAGGTCCTCCTCTCATTGATGTCCTCGTCTATCCAGGCTGCTGCTGCTCCCTCGACACTTTGTCTTTTCTCTGAGAACCAACAAATGAGCTCCTCAAATGGGCTGTAATGTCAGCTTCTATTTTTCAGGAAGCGCAAATCACACTGAATGATGTCTGAATGTCTATGTTGATCAATACATAACGATGTAAAGAGGCCACTGAATTCAGATTTTGTATGCTTTCATTATTCAACATTAAACAACGCTGGCAATGAGAAACATCCTACCTCGGAGTTTATGTATAATGTTCCTCTTCTTCCCAGATGTCATCCATAGAGGCTGCATATCTACGTGTTTGACAGATAGTAGTTACACATTCAGCATGAACGCTGGAAAGTAGAGAATTACATTCATGAATAAACTGACAGTTACATAAGGAAGTGGACAAACCTTAAGAGTCCTCCATAGTTTCCATGGACCAAGCGAACAGCAGTCCACCTGCAACCATCTATATGATGAAACACAAATTATAGTTAAACAGTTAGCTGCTGTAAAAACTGCCAATATATATCCTCAAATCTTTAAAATCACTAACTAGCATATTTCTACCTCCTAAAATTAGATAATTCTGCTAAACAAGAGCAACTTTACTGTATTTAAGCACTTGGTAATGTGAGGCAGTGACAGATGTGGGCACATCATGTGCCGTAAATAAACTGCTGCTGAACAAATAAAACACACAGAGATTAATTATCTTAATAAACCATATTTAAAGGAACCGTGTGAACCAATCAGGGGGATCTATTGGTAAACATGTAATGAGTGTTTCCTTTAGTGGATAATCACCTGAAAATCAGAATGGTTTTTGTTTTCCTTACCTTAAATGAGCCGTTTGCTATCTACATACAGAGCGGGGCCTCTTCACAGAACCAGCTGTCGTGTTTCTACAGTAGCCCAGAACGGACCAACAAAACATGGTGTTAACTTTTCCTGCTCGGGCCGGAGTCATCGACGCTCCAGAGCATCACTCCGCTCAGCCGCCAGCAGGAAACAAGACAAAAGAAACCTCTGCTGCAAAAACTGCAACTTCTACTGTACAATCATTTGATGTTCTCATAGCTAGACTGTCTTCTGTAGTAGCAAAAGTACTACGTACTGCTACGTCTTTGGGAAACGTTAACATTTCTTGTAACAAGATAGTCACAACTGCGGCCAAATTACTGTTTGTAGTAAATGTAGTTATTTACGTGATATGGGCAATACGGTTTCTGATGTGTGTTTGGCATGTCTAATATCCTTGTTTATATTTGGAAACAAGACTAATGTAATTATGATTTATGGATGGGCAAAAGAAATCATCTCTTTGACATTATGACAATATTTTACCTTGTCTGTACCCTAGATTATAAGTAACCCCCTATATTTTACCAGTTTAAATATACTGTAAGTACTACTAGGCCTACAATGACAGCCAATGAACACTTAACACCATAACGCCACATAAGTGAAGAGGTGAACGTACAAGAGGCCGTGATACAGATGGGTGACAACTAAAACATGCCGAGGTCAGCGATGTATATGTACGATGCCGTAAGAGGGCTATTGTAGATAAAATAATAATAATAATGACACTGTGAAGGGTACTACTCTGAATTTCAAAAACTACAGTTGTAAATGTACGACAAAAAACTTGGATATTCTGAGATTACAGTGACAAAGTTACAAGAAAAAATGTGGTTCAACAGTTATGTGACTTTTTGGTGTTGTTCTCCCTTCACACTGACACGACAGTAACTATGGTAACAGTGTGCTGGTTTTAGTGTTCGCTGTGCTGAAATAATGGATTTGCCTTTGTGCAGTCAATGCTGTCGGTCTCATTTTCCTGTCCTTCGACAGTATTAGTATTTACTCGTTCATAAGAGTACAGACAGACCATGTAAAACAACATGTATGTGTATCCTTCAGGACGTCTGCCTTACTCGCCATCCTGAGCATAATAACACTACTTTAAATGAAATTCAGACAGTAGCTTATGTTACCACGGTTTTGCACTGCAAATGTTTTTTGGCTTTTCTCATAAATTTATGGATATAGTATTTTTTTGCCACTTTAATATCAGAGTATATTTTTTTAATAATAATATTTTCTTTAATCTGGGAGCTTTTTCTCTCAAGTCAGAGAGCGCGTTCAAATTTGAAATTCAGTTTTTGTCTTAAAAATTTCAAACCTGATGAACCTGAAGTAGAGTGATTTAAATGTTCAGTGGGTTTTATTTTCCATCTTACTCCATCTTTTACCTCGTCTCAATGATTTTAATTTAAAACGCTTTGAATTGCCTTGTTGCTAAAATGCGCTATATAAATAACATTGCCTTGCAGCATTACTGCTGTACAAGTGAGAACATGAACAGCCACCCAACTCATGAAAAAAATTAGAAATATCACACTAGAAGGATATAAAACAGAGCCTGATGGAAGCTATGAATGTCCTTTATTACATAATACAGCTTTTCCTCAAATCATTTAACAATATTATAGTATTTTCTTTAGAGGTGAATGAGTTACATCGTTTGACTTTTATGTTATACTATGGCCGTTACGATGTTGACTGTGAATTCAACAGCAAGTGAGACAAATTAAAGGCCACAGTTTTTTTAACATTTTGTTTCCTAGTTCAAAATAGACTTTACTGACTGAAAATCGGGGCCACATCACACTTCGTCCCTTATCGGATGCTTAGAAACAGTAACTCGGCACAGCAGGTCTGTTGAGCGTTGGATTTCTCCACATAGCAAAGAGGTCTACCTCTAGAGCTGCAGCGATTAATCGCCAGCTATTAATCGCAAACTATTTTTATAATTAATCGGTTTGAGTATTATTTTAAGAAACTTGAATTACTGCATTGTGGTTATATGCCTCCGCCAAACTGTCAAGTTGCATGTCCGTCCAAAATGTCATCACTTCATCGTTTTATCTTATTAGGCAGTTGTGTGAATTTGTCGTAGTCAGCATATGAATCCTTGCGTTATGGCAAAAACATGTTTTGTGAGGTCACGGGGCTCTTGACCTTTGACCACCAAAATCAAATCAGTTCATGCTTCCCAGTCCAAGTGGATGTTTGTGCTAAATTTGAAGAAACTTGCCAAAAGCAATCCTGAAAAACAGCACTCACGAGAATGGGCTGGACCTGAGGTCACAGTGACCTTGACCTTTGACCGCCAGAATCTAATCAGTTCATCCTTGAGCCAAAGAACGTATATTGATATTGATAAGATGTAAAACCCAACTGGTTGCTCCATACAACATCACGCAACACGCTTCTGCCATTCTGGACTGAAAGTGACTACCAGATGTCAGTAAAATGTCCGCCTACAAAGTGCTGTACAAGTGAAGTGAAAAAATTATTTCTTTTCTATTGTCGTAATTTAGTGTCTACTGAAATGGCCTGTGTTGAACGATAAAATTCTTATAAATATGCACACTATTATAACTATTTACTAGCTTATTTTTTCTTTTTGCCCAGCTGCCTCCTAGTGGAGCATAAAGTGAGCGACGAACATGAAGTTAAAAAAATCCAAAAAACTGATTTTGAGAGCAATCTCACATTTTTTGGATCCAAAATAGATGTTCAATAGACCACAGACCATGGACGTATAAGAGGCTGTAACCTGTGCTTTTGCCCTGCATGTTAGTAAATAGCCTACAACTATATCAAATGCTGTTTGAATGCATTGTCATGCTACTAGCACTACTAGCTACTGGCCGATAGCCAGTTGTTTGGGAACAGAGATGTCAATACATCCACCTCAGTACAGGCTTACGGCATACAACCCATGGGTGTATTATAAAATAATAAAAGTGATGAATTACAGCCAATATATCCATTATGACAGCTAGCAGGAAGCTGGCAGGACTGGATTTGTCATATGAGCGTGCAGGGCGGTGCAGTGCCACGGGTCTGATGCACATCATTAATTCAAGGAAAATAACTTTGTATTCAGCTATTTTTACAACTTTTAGGACATAATGATTTAAATGAGGGCCATTTAATTGTTTGTACTAGGAAGTTGATTTACCAAAAAAAATGATACTCTGATTTGTAGACGTTTCTATAAATCCAGGGCCACAGACTCTTTGGCATTTTAAGTCCAAAACGGCAGCAGCGCTATTGCAGCTTCATCTAGCGGCTGTTAAATAAAGATCCAGAGTTTTGTTTCTGTTTTTATAGTCTTTGCTTTGAGCCGATGTGGACGGACAACCCGAAAACATAATGCCTCCGACCATGGCAGTCACCGGTGCGGAGGCCTAAAAAAAGTCTAAATCTGACAGTAAACTGAGTATCTTTGAGTTGACCTTAGAGTAAAATAATCATTAGTTGCAGCCCCACTGCTTCGAAAATGACAAAGAATGAGTTAACTGAATAAATGCCGTAGCAAAAGTAACTGACTTCTCTCATTCAGGTAAGGTGCAATTAACTTGTCATTTCTCTTTTAATGGTCTGGAATACTGACTGTATCTTAGCAGATAATTGTTCATTAAAAAAATAAAGGAACTTAGGGTAAAGAGTTCATGCTCTGGTATTAATGCTTTAAATATGAGTCTCAAAAGCTTCCATCCGCCCTTCAGTGGGACTGAAAGACGTTGATGCATCTTTCATAGGGGGACTCGTCTGGTCTTCAGGCTCTGTAATCTGCAGATCACATACTGCATTTGGACCTCTTCCTTCGGGCTTCCTCTCTTCTCTCCCCGTTTGGCCTTTTGAACTTATGTAAAAATATTTTCCTGCCTCTTCAGGACTCAAACTTTCCACCTGAAAGAGGAACAAACACATATTTTATGCCTTTACATTAAGAGAAGCCAGAGGGAAAAAAAAAAACAGCAGCACCAATTCCCAAACAGTTTCTATTGTTTTCAGCAGACTGAAATTGCTTGAAATTAGTTCCCCCTGAGTGAATAAATACTCATTTTGTATTTGATTATAATTGACAATTATCTTTTTGGACTGCATGGTGACTTCAATCACCTGCTCTACAGTATATTTGCTCCATTATTAGTACAATTTCGATTGGCCTTTACAGCTTATCAATGTAATTTGGATGCTCCAAACCCATGTGTTGTCCACTATACTGGCTGAATGGTAAAGGACGAGAACTCGTAAATGTCGACTGTGGAGGTTCATACCAGTCAGTCTCATGTTATACTAATGAGGCTCAACCTAAAAAGGGCAGGTCCATTATTAGTTTTTTTATATTTAAATATTCTGTAGCTTCCCAGTAGTGTTCTTTATGTATTCAAATCTCAACATTTAAATTTTGGTCAAAGTATGTTAAGTATATATTTTCCCAAGCTTGTCTAAAAACTTTTACCCATGTAACCTGACGCAGGCTTCTGCATGACGCTGCTACATGTACAGTATGCAGCATCTCAGATGCCGGTCGTAAAGGGGAATTAAACAGGAGAATTGGCACAGAAGCTGAGCAATGTACTGCAGTGGACGACACGTTAGTTCAGATCTGAAAGTCACAAAATAGCGCAAACAAACTAACCAATCGATGCAGCGGCAGACCAGCAACTCCTGTGTGCTGCGAGGTAGAATTACTGTTTTTGTGAATGGAGTCTGGTGGCTTTGAAGACAGCGATATAATGGCTTCAGTTCCCATTGGAAAGAGCTGTCTCATGGCAAAGTAAAGCGGGGAAAAATACTCTAAATAATGCATAAACTTAAACTGATGTTTTTTTCTTTTTGAAATAGGTGACTATTATGAGTTTTCCTGCTGCTTCCACCCACAGTGGCTTTACCTGGCCGTCTGACAGCCCTTTCCAATGTCTCAGTGTTTTGAAGCTACACTATGGTTATCTTTTCCTCTGCCGAGGCAGGCAGAGCCAGCACCTTCAACACATCTGTGTTCAAACACACCATATAATTCTTTAATGTTAGCCTTTCTGCACAGTGCAAACTTTATT
The DNA here is from genome assembly GCA_947000775.1 of Pterois miles. Classification (NCBI taxonomy): domain Eukaryota; kingdom Metazoa; phylum Chordata; class Actinopteri; order Perciformes; family Scorpaenidae; genus Pterois; species Pterois miles. Next base: position 12,944,549 of record CAMQGK010000341.1, read on the forward strand.
CCTACATTAAAAGGTGCCGTCGAGTTGTATTGTAACCATACAAAAGTTATGATAAAATTCAGTGTTACTCACCAAAATGCATAATGTGTATACTTTCAGAAAGCTGTTTCTGAAAACATTTGAGGTGAGAAATAGCATTACAGTAACAGAATATTGATTCATATTTGATCAGCGCTGCCTAGTTTGACTGTTTGATCCGAGTTTTCAAGTGATTGACAGCTGCTCAGACAACAGACTCCAGCTCGGCTCTGATTGGTTGTTTTCGTCCGGTCTGTGAAATCTTGTAGATGTTATTAGGAGCATCGGAGGACATGATTTTTTTCAGATTACCTGTTTCATGTACTACTGTAAAGATATAACGACATTTTATAAAAATAACTTTTTTAAAAATCACATTTGCTCTTCATTTCATTTCATCTACTTCAGCTTTAACATAAATCGCAATAAATCTTGAATATATAATATTGAATCACAATTCTTGTATAATTGCATTACTTAAAAATTGCAATACATAGGTGTATTGTCCCAATCCTATCCAGTGCAAATGTCACTACTCTCATGGGCGTTCAAATGACCCCTGACCAGACAGGTGACCTATGGCCAACGATGGAAACCAAGTACTGCTGTACAAAGTCAAAAGACAGAAACAAAAACTTTTGTTTTTCCCATTTCTTTCTCAACTTACTTGACTGATCATATCTCTTTTCATTCCCTGCTTTAAGCAGCTCGCAGCTCGTCAAATATTACTCTTTATCTCTCTATAATTGACAATCTGTTGTATTTTAAATCTGCCACTTGTGACTACGGTGATCTAAAGCTGTGGCTCTAAAGTCACTGCTGTTTGTGCCTAAAATACAACTATGTGATTAATGAGTTGTGATGGGTTCAGAAAATTGCAAAAGAAAAATCAAGAAGAAATATTTGTTAAACCCTTTTTCTTGTATTTTGCACTTAAGGTGCGCCCAAATTAAATAAAAACCAGTATAACAAAGCAGCTCCACAGGACAAACTAAACCCAGATGATGCACATGACTGAGATATGAAATATAAATATCAATGTGGAACCAAACTCGGGATTGAGATGCTGGCAGCAAGAAAAACAAAAGCAAGAAAGAGGAAGGGCAGCGTGAGCGGTCACATTATGTAGACTGCATCAGTGACTTGTTAAGAGTGGAGTTGTGCACGTAAACGTCATCTGAAATTTCTCAAATTCAGATTATTGTCACACAACGTGTTTCTACCAAAGACTAGAACAAGCGCCCAGTGGTGAAATGAAATCCATTTACTACTGGGTTGTTTCAGATTAGTGCGTTGCAGCTGCTGTGATTAAACAATGCCAGAGTCTAAAGAGAGGAAATTACTTCATGATCATGACAAGACTAAGGACACGTATCAGCTGGTCAGTGATTAGACAGAATACTGCATGTAGAGGTAAACAAAGACTGGAATAAAGGACGGTTTTTGAAGCACTCACATCACTTATTGATGCTTTCACATCAGTGACCCAAACCCAGATCCGAGTACACTTGACCCCAAAGTCCAGTTCATATGATTAGTGGGAAGGCTCTGTACCGTACCCAGGCACGGTTCGTCGATCCGTACTCGAGTGAACTTGAAAAGGTGGTCTGGAATACGGTTCATCGTGTGTCAGTGACTAGTTTTTCAAATGAACTGCACAGCCATGGATGATAAAACAGGAATATAGCTGATAGTTGGAAAGGCAACAGTTTTGTTGGGTTTTATTTTGTTTCTGTGAAGTTTGAATGAAGTGTTTTACGATGCTCCACCATTAGAACAGCTGGTCAAAACCAAAACAAATACAGATGTATGATGATGCAAGTGTACCAGGGTATGGACCAACTTTACTAATGTGAAAGCTGAGCGGCGTGGGAAATTGGATTTAAGACATTTTGAGGCCTTAATCAGATTACTGGATTTTACTGTTTTAAAGATCACGCAGGAACCCAGTTTGATGATCACAATCCCTCACTGAAACTTAATAAATGCATGTGCACATCTGCAACACATGCACGCAGATTGTGAAGATTCTTTTAGCCTCGCTGCAAACTTTAAGCACAAGTGTTTGTTACCATCACACAACAACTTCAACAGTATTTTAATTAAACTTTGTCTTCAATTTAATGAGTGGAAATTCATTAATAATTACCAGACTGCATGTTAACCTCATTCAATCAAAGGTATGAGATGATATGACCACAGCAAGATAAACCACGCTCAGTCGACTGTGCCAAGGTAAGAAGCAGTTTGCGTCACACAATACAGTATCAATGTCACAGCTCATGGTTCCCAAAACCTTGCTTATTATTATGCTCCATATCACAAAAAACTACTCACCAAGCAACGTATTACACTACGATAGCCTTGGAAAAAAGCAACCAATGGTCTCTGCGTCAGAAACGGTGCTAATGTTTGTGTCTCTGGGGATAAATGGCTGCCTTTCAGAGGGAAAACTGTTTTTAGCGTCAAACATGCCAAATGCATTGACGTGTTAAAACCTCTATGGAGGATTTGTTGAAAACATGCATTCACTGACAGACTTAATGTCTCATCACTTCTTTGTATATCTGCCTTGAATCTAAGTAACCTTGACTATTAATGTCATATATTCAACAAATGAAGGTTCAGACTATAATTTTGCATACAGCTCAGTATAACACAACAAGCTTAACCTTGTAGATTCTATTGAAGGAGCGTTCAATAGTTACTTGATAGTAAATACACACTATTATTGAGGTCTACATGTTTTCTGTTTACATTATTTTAGTTCACTTTACCTCCTGTTGCCATGTCTGAAAAGGAGCTGGGAAATGACAACTGACATGATGAAGATGTTTGTATTACGGTACATGTTCATTACAACACTGATGTGTGTTCATGTGTAAACTCATTAAATCACACTGCTGCCATTGATTCTATGGTTGTTACATTGCACCTCCTAGTTTAAAACCCTGTTTCCCTGTGTACCTTTTCCTCTGTGGTTTACATCTGCGTATTTTTCCATCTCGTTTGGCTGATATATTGCAACGCATTCATCTATACACCTGATGGCTCTTCAAACCTGTTTCCCTTCATCAGCAGGAGAAGGAGCAGTCACATGCAGTTAGTTAGTACCTGAGGAGTCAAACTGTTTTTGTGTTGTTTTTATTGAAGACTTTATAAATGATATGTTTTGTCAAAGACTTTGCACTCGAAACTGTTTCAAGGTCTTCCAGCACGGAAAGCTGAGCAGAAGCCACTTCCTCAAGCACTCCAGTTAAACTAGCGTGACAATAAGAAGTTTAGAAAAAAATAATAGGACCTTGACAGCTCGCGAAGAAAAGGGACTCGTCCTCTCAAAGGATTTGACAAGGCTGGCTGACGAGACAGTCGATGTGAGGAGAAGAGACAACACCGCTTCACTGAACTGCTGTAAGCCACGTTATGGAGCGCCTCCAATTTCTCTTACTTGGAGTGAAAACATTACATTTAATCAAAGTATCCTATTTTGTCCTACAATAGACGAGGTGACTTCAGTTACATAGATGGATGGAGGCAGTCGAGGGCTTTATTTGCTTTACATATTTGTAGTCTCAGAGACACTGAACAATATTCTTGGTTTACACTTGCCAAATCCATAATTTATCATGACTTCTGTTCAAACTTTATTAAAAGTTTGTAAAAAGTTTGAACCCCTGAGTAAAAGCAACTATCTATAGATTTTGTACATTTCACACATTCGACACAAACTGGATGTGACTCCAGGAGAAATAAAAAAATGTAAGCCATCAGAATAATTATAAAGATGCTACAGGCTATGAAATGGGAATTGACATCCAAGTCATTATTTAACAAAGCTGAAATTAATACAGGTGAGAGTGGGTATTCATAGAGATAAGACATATTTAATTAAAGATTATTAAATTACAAGGATATTGCAGTCAAATTAAAAACTTACAAAGACGTATATTTTTTAATTGTACAGTTAGTAATTAAAAATGAAAAAGTATTAAAAACATCAATTTGGGACAGGTGGGAGGTATCAATTGTGTTTTGTGAAAACTGCCTATAAATCTAATACATTTGCTTAAATGTGGAACATATTTTAAGGACTTTATTACCTGATGTTTTAAAATATTGCATTTATTGGTCAAATTGAATCCTACATAGCTGCCTTTCCCTTTTCAGTCCTCAGTAAATTAGGATGCATTGAGTTCCTGTTAAAATTTGGCTTTAAGTCAAACTTTCAGCCTTTCATCATTGATGGGCTTCGTATTGAAACATGAAGCAAAAATACCTGACAAGGTGTTCTGATAAACGAAAATAACGGAGAAGGAAGAGACAAAGATCTCTCCACTAATTACCAGACAGAAAGGTGTATTCAATCGGATATACATTTTTTAATTAGTGATATTCATAATCACATGAACCCATGATTAAGTCTGTTTCAGCAGAGAGGTAACTGGTAATTATACGTACAGTATAACTGTAACTCACCTGTGATAAAATATTCTAAACTCAAGGTTCACTTACTAGCTTTTCACAGACGGTTTAACTTCTTCAGCGGATGGAATTTCATCCATATTGTCCTGTGACAAAATTTGCAAAACTTAGATGTACTTTGGCAAACATCTATACATCTTTACATACATAAACGCATGGATGGACAGCAGAGAAGTGGTGGACAGTTTGAGAAGTTTCTTTAGGTATTAGGAACTTTTTTCTGCTTTGTTTGAGTCCATTTGTAACTATCATGAAATTCGAGAGACACTTCTTTAACAGCAGCACTGAAACCCAGGAGGAGCGTGGGTGCTTTCACTTTAATAAAAAATAAAACTACTGTGCATCCCTATATGGGTTTGAAAACATGCACACATTAATTCGAGCTAATGACACCAGGTGGCCTACCTTTTTGCTGGGAGTCGAGGTCTGCTTGACGACAAACGGCCTGAAAGGGTTTCGTTGAAATTCTTCATCATCCTCGACTCTCAGTCGCGGGATGGCCGTCATCGGGCGAATGATCCCGGGCTTCGTCTGGAGGGAAGGATTCAGAGTTAGTCAACAGAGACAAATTCATTTCCAAAACACTGCAACAGTAGTTAAACTAAACTTGATTAAAGAATAACTGAATGTGTACCTTCTTAGGACTCATACGCTGTCCTTCCACAGTGGTAGATGGGTGCAGGCTGCATACAGACGCCTGAATAAACAGTGTAGAAGAAAGACGTGACAACAGTGTCTAACAAAACTTAAACCTAACTAAAATGAAAGGCGTCTCTGTATGTCTGTATGCATCTATAGATGTTCTATGATTTTCTAATCAGCCATTCAACATATTCATGCTTGGTGGGTGTACTGGTGAGTACCCAAGGACGTGCAGTGTTTGGTGTGAGCTCTTGAGATCTACAGAACATATTTATCAGCAGTGCATTATATACACACTGTGCACTGTATTGAGAGGCGACCACTATTAACTGTTACACTGCTGAACGGCACGCTGGGTACAGCTAGCCCTCCATCGATGTTCGTGTAAGCTTTTGCCCCCAAATGATGCATATACTCTTGAACTGCTTGGGCATGCAACATGACATGACAGGTGTATTGCTCAGTCAGGACCCAATGAAGCACAGCGTTGAGTGTGAAGATGTTTGAATGAGCAGTTCTTGAGAAATCTGCAAGCAGTAATACCACAGACCAAGCATTTGGCCAGTTCTGAACAGGAACTGCACTCGTACTAATGAAAGAAAGCACTTGAAGTACTGAAGGTTTAATGTATGTTAAGGTAAGCAAAAGTATGAAATGAGCTTCATCTAAGCTTTGTGAATTAGTGTGATATTTTATAAGCCAAATAAATTTGTGGATGAAAAGTGAGATGTTTGCCATCAATATGAAAGGATTTCCCAACATCTGTGTACAGATTTCTGAAGCCGTAAAACTCCAGATGGGAAATATTCTCTTCATAACTCTGAGGGCTCCCTGTGAAAGATGAAGTGTCGACTTGCCGTAACAGCTCAGTTCTGTGAATTTGGGACTAAAACTTTCTGAAAGTTGATATGAAACATAAGTGGGTTGTCATTTTGGTCCTGTGAGAGTTAAAAAACGTTTGCCTTTAATTCAACAGACAAAACCATCTGACTCATACTCACATATTTGGTTTCACGTCCCAAGGACTTTGTAAAAGATGGGTTCTGCTGAATGTAAAAAAGGAAGAAGGCATTTCAGTTAAAAAAATACTACTGGAAATTATTTCTAATTAATTAGAAATTTATTTTATCTGTTCCATAACTTTCTGCATGCTGAAAGCTTGTGATATTGTTTCACTTTGTTGTGCAAACAACTATCTAGTTGCAAGAAACTGTCCATCAACAACCCCCCTTTTATAATTGAAGCAACAAAATTATATACTAATGTAGGATGAGATGACACGACTTCGCCTACACTATGTGTTATGATGTGAAAGGATATTTTTACACTGTCAGCCATCAGACAGCAAGTCCAACCTCAATAAATGCATCAGTATTAAGCCCGTTTCCACCGCAGGAACTTGCCCCTGGAAATACGAATCATTGCATTTAGACTGCAGGAACCAGCGTCTAAATTACGATCCAAGAATTTTTGCCCCCAAAAAAGGCCCTCGTCAGGGGGTAGTACTTTCTGAAAGTAGATGAACACTCTGGGTGGAGATTACAGGGCAGACCGTCGCCAATTAACCAAAGACAACAATGGGCTGAAGGAACCTTTATGTTCCTTGAAAAGTAAAATTACCGGAAACTTCTTGGTGAAAACTGGGCTTTTCTGTGACATCTAACTACTCAGATGAGAAAATATTTGTGATTATTTCAGCTTTAACACAGTTTTTAGTTAAATGCCCTACTAACTATGCTGAAGGTAAACAATCCAGTGATTTTTACATGTGCAGTTGCATTTTTGTCATAGATAGATGTTATTACATTTGAATTTATCTTTACAAACTCGTGCAGACAAGAGTTGTTCAACCTTATTTTAAACTACATCATGCAACGATCAATGGATATTTTTCACCACTTTGACATTTTACAGACCAAACAAATAATTGATTAATTGAAAAAAATAATCGACAGATTAATAAACAATGAAAATAAACATTAGTTGCAGCCCTGAAACTACACTGAATATCCCAAAGATTCAAAAGATGGCAAGTGTCTAAAGTTCAGGCAATGAAAATCTAAACTTAAATGAATAGTTTGCCTCAGTTCAGTTACACAAGAAGATCAAAATGCAATACTCTCATCCATCAGTGAATGAGCGTATTTCACAAAATGTCAAACAAACTCTTTAAAGAAAATTAAAGAGTTTATGAGCCATTTTTCTCACATACTGTTATAGAAACACTTTACCTGCAGACCAGCGCTGGGAGTCGACGACCTGGACGGCTGCTGGGACCGGGATGTTTTGCTCTTAAAGGGTGCAAAAATAAACCCATTAATCACTTTTAATATTACAAATCAACATTTGTTTAATTGTGTAAACTATAATGAAATGAACTCACTGCTGGAACGGAGTCTGCCAGTATCTCATCAATAACTGCATAAAGTTCCTCTGACTGCTGCCGGAGCTCAGCGGGTGAGCACATCTAGAAAAAACGCTGAACGTTAGCAGACTTGTGTGAATTGTGCAGTGGGAACCGGCAGTGACGTGTTCAGCAATACCTCAGTGTGAGTGTCTGTAAGACCTCGGTCCAGCCTGTCACATGAACTCTCTTCTCTCTCTACCTGCTCATCAATTGCCTGTCAACGTGAAACAAAGTGGACAGATTGAGCTCCCCGCTGAGACGGCCGTGAGCGTTTTCTGTGAGGGATTACAACATCGCAACATCTGCTCCAGACAATTTATATCCCTCGACTCTGTATTCTTCTCAGACAGCTCCCTCCTCTGCAGCTCTGAATGCTACACTGCAGTGATAACACACCAATATGTCAGGTTTTTACATCTCTCTGACCTTTACTTTTGCAAAGGCTTAAAAATGACATCTTGCTTTATCTTGTAAATCCTTATGAAATTAGGTTTCTGTAAAGTCTTGTATTGTAATTCTCTACAAAACCTGATGACTGCAGACTTGAGATTTCTCATTTATAAAGAAATAATAATAATTAAATTCAAACACAATACTCTACTACGCCTGAGGGCCTCCATCAGATGTCCACTTCTGCTTTATATCTCTGAATGTTTAACAACAGAAGTTAGTGGGATTACAGTATAATAAGTGAACTCACCTGTTGATCCAACAGAAGGGTATTTGTGGGAATCGCAGCGAGCGATTTGTAGCTCAACTTAATCTTGTGTGTCTGGCGTTCATAGAGAGAGAAGACAATTTACATAAATATATTTAAATTTCTGCATTTTACTAAAGATAGACATTGTGACATGTCTTGTAATAATTGATTTGTTTCACATTTCTTCAGGCATGCTATATCTCACACTGCTGCCGGCTATTAATCATGCAAAAACAGACAACCATGCTCGAGACACCCGACAGCATGAACAATACTGAAGTGTGTTCGTCTGCTTTCAGGTGCTCAGGTGGCTCATTGACTGAAAATGTCATCCAAAAGTTCAGTTACAACCAACTTTTCCACACTGACAGGCAAGACAGCTGTGTCCCATATAGACTTCCCTGCTTGCACTGACTAAAATCCTGATGGTTGATACTCAGAAGTTACTTAACTTCAAGCATGTACGTCTGGCCTAGAAACCAGGAAAAGTTGCTGTATTGACTTTATGATGATGGTTTCCGGTTTGCTTCAACATGTGTTATTTCAGATATGTCAATCATCATAATCCAGCAAACAGTAACAAACACTTTGAGATTTCTGTGAAGCAATGATCTATAAAAAACATCAATAAATGATACAGTCAACAAAAACAGAAGTCTAAAAAAAGCTCCACACAGAACAGCACTTGATATCCAGCTATCAAGTGAGCGAAATCTGTTTTTAACTTCATAGCGTGGGAGAACAGTATGTCACAGGGAGCATATTAAATAATAATCTCAGTTTAAACATGCATGTGGCAAGCAGAGCGGCTACCTTTCTTTTTTTACCCTCCCTGTCATTGCAGTCTGATATTCCACTCCCTGGCCTTGGGGAGGGCGTAGAGCGCATGGAGAGAGACGGGGACGGGGTCAAATCTCTGATTGGTGGAGCAGGAGAGGGCGTGGGCGTGGGGGAGCTGGTGGGTGAAGGCCATCCGGGAAAAGCGATGGGTGTGTAGCGGGAAGGAGACAGACAGTGAGCTTTGTGAAAACCAGCTGATGTTGTGGCACTTTTGAAATCAGGGCAGCTCCTCTCCAACTCACACCTCCCCGTGGTGTTCTGTACAGGAGGTGATGTGATAATTGTGACACCAGGTGAGCGTGACTGAGCGGGCTGAAGCTGCGGAGGGCAGACGGGAGCAGATCTCAGTTGTTGAGAAAGCGAATGAAGCCTTGAGAGAGATGAATTAGGCGGGCCACTCCATTTCTGGGGCACAGAGGTCTCCTGCTCATAAATAGCTTTAGGGGATGTGGAGATGAGTTTTTTAAGGTTATTATCTGCAGGGTCCTTGAGGTACATATCAGTGTGGATGGGCTTTTTGGAAACTGCATAGTCTGTTTCTTCATACTTTGGTGAGGAAACAGATTTGAAGTTTGAGCAAAATAGAGGTGGGGCTCGTGGTAGTGGGCTCTTCCCTGCGGGGGGTGAAATAGTTTGCTGCCATGTAGGCGCACTGCTGAGGCCAATTTGCTCTGAGCATCTTTTCCCTTGAGTCTGAGGACATGTTGTACTGAGCTCAACTGACTGCACAGATGGAGGAGCTGCAACACATCGATTAGGCTCCCTGTGAACGTGGCTCTGACTATCTATAGACGCTGATGAGGAGAATCGAGAGGAAAACTCAAGTGGAATGGAGGCCACACTGGAGGCTGCTGAGCAGGCGTTACAGAAGGACAGGGTCACAGGGTTAACAGGCCAGCAGGGGGTGTAAGGCCTCTGTAGAGCAGAGGACAGGACAGGAAGGCGGCCTTTTCTTAGGATGGCAGTGAGGAGGGAGAGTCGGGTGAGAGGCGGCCGGTGCCGGGGAGGTGGAGGAGGGGACTGGGGACAGACGGAGGAGGACAGGCTCTCGCAGGATGAGAAACAGGGGGTGTGAACCAGACTGGAGCCAGGAGCGAGAAAGTGCCTCTTGATCTGGACAACAGCGGGGGAGAAGATGCCAGAGCGGACAGACGAGCAGGGAGAAACAGTGCGGCTGAAAGAAACAGGAGAGGTCACGCAGGAAAGCTGCACAGCCGACAAGCTCTTCTCTCTGTCCGAGCCCTCCGAGAGGATGGACTCTCTGGAGGAAGCCGGGGTGGGGAACAGATCTGCAGAGTTTGTGGGGCTCATTCTGTCTTCTGACACAGATGCTCTATTTGCAAAGTAACCCAAGCTAACCTCAGCATGTCCAGAGGTAACGGGACATTGCCGCTGGGAAATGCCCCTGTGTTTATCAACAGCTGTTTCCATAGAGGCTGTCCCGGCAGCTACGTGGTTGGGGGTATTTTCAGACTGATCCCAGACTGAGGGAGAGGCTTTGGTTTGAGAGAGGCTCATGTGATGTAGTGAAGGCTGAAAAACAAAACAGTTTTTATTTAATGCCAACTACAGTGTGATTAGTTGTTTTTTTTGTACTTCACTTTAAATTCTAACAAGCCACCATGACCAAAATGAGTACGAAGAAAGTACTTTGACTAAGTCGCACTGAAAGACAATAATTGTCCACCTTGAACTGTCACATTCATTTATTTTATCTCGTGACAATGTCAACTTGATATGTGTATATTTACCCTGGAAAGACACACAGTATTCCACACATCACATATCTATATTGTAATATGTCAATAACAAAGCTTTCTGTCATAGTTTCCACATGACATTGAGAGTGCTCATGTTTTACTTACTTGAAGTTTTGTCCCTGGTTGCGTCGCGCTTCCTGCTCCTCCCTCTGCAGCGTCTTTGATAAAGACTATCTCGGCTTTGAAAATCCCCCTGTCCGACATGGTCTCCACGGCTGTCTTCTCATGGGACACAGCAAAGTTCTGACAGGAGAAAAGGAGGCAAATGTTTAGGAGGAACTGAGCAAGTGAAACCTGAGAAAACCCGAGGTGAACTTCGGCAAGCCTCTCTGAGCTCAGGGGGTGTGCTCGGTTTCACCACACCACATGCCCGACACATATAATTCACATGTACACGCACATGTCCTGCTGACTTCAGTGTAGTACAAGCTTCATGTGAACTCAACTGCCCTAGCTCCTGCTGGTCTCAAATCCTTTAAATTCAATCAAATATGAGTTAAAATTTCAGCATTCTGTGTGTCCAAAAATAATAAAATAAAAAGGTATTAAAGCTGAAAAGAATAACTTTCTCTAAGATAAGAGGTGCTTGAAATGGTGTTTGAACTATAACCGAGGTAACATACTATCATTGTGTAAACAGCTAAGATAAAAACTAAAAATATCCTTGACTGACATCCTGAACATCCTCAATAATTTCTCATGTATTGTCTCTGAAATATAATGGAGTACAGGTACTGCATAAGGTAATAGGTCCATAGCCTGTATCTAAGCACAGTACCTGATGAAATATTTAACTTGGTTACTTTCCATCTCCAATATAGGCAATTAAGTAAAATTATGTATGAATGTAAAATCTCAAGACAGAGTTTGACATTTTGGCAAACGCTTTCCTTCTTAGTGAGAGTTAGATGAGAAGATTGATACCGTTCATGTTTGTGCGTAAAATATGAAGCTATATCTTGCAGTTGGTTAGCTTAGCATAAAGACTGGAAACTGTGAGAAACAACTAGCCTAGCTCAAAATTCACTCCACATTGTGTACAATTTCCCTGGTGAGAACAGAATTTATTGGCAATGTCTGGCAGATCTAAACTGGTGTGACGATATTATTTGACCAAAACAAATTCAGCCCATTACATCCTACAGGATATGATTCAGAATATTATTATATTATTGTACATGCATGAATCTGAGTTAATGGAATATTCTAGGATAATTTGCGTGACATTTAAGTGGAGCTAAAAGGGCACAGCTTACGCCACACATCATTACTTACATGAACGCCCACATTTATGGTAATTATGATCCTAAAAATATATAAGACACCGCATGATAATGACACCTTTCAGTTTTGAAATGAATTAAATAATTCTCCGCGTTCTGTTGCCGTACGGTAGATAAGCAGTAATCAAACAAATGAAAGGCTGCCAGAATGACACTCGTATTTCACACAGATGGCAGCTCATGTCAATAATATCATCATAAACAGTATAGTGTCAGTGTTATACTTAGAGCTGAAATGCACAGTGAGTCACTGGGAGGTTTGCATGTATTATCACACTGACATGTGTGCACATACGATGATAACGTAATGACTCGCTGACAACTGGCTGGAAACGAAGTTTTCCAAAACATTAAAATTTGCTATTAGAGTATTTTAGATGCACAGTAATGTCATGCAAGAGAACTATTTAATCACATTTCGTATGGATCAAGCTTTAGGGAAAGTTCCTAACATATTGAGATTTGACTAATATATTCTGGTTGTTTCTCATTAGCTGAGACTTCTGTCGTCTTCTGGCTCAAATCTGAACAAAATGAGGATCTCGGAATGCTTGAACACATTTTTCTGAAGGGAAATATCTGCGACCACTTGAACTAATTTAGTCAGTTTGAAAGTGTGACGCACTATGGCTGATGAAGGAATAGAAAAGAAAGCCTCTCATTTAAAGCAAGAAAATAATTAGGCAAGATGATGATCAGGAAGATGAAGTATTGTGTAGCTCTGGTTAGTTATAGCTCCTCGTACCTCAAATCTATACTGGTCATTTCAAATGCAAACTAATAATGACCACTTGAGGTTACACTAATTAGAAATACTGAAAAAGACACAGCGCATGGCATTCATTTCTTTTGAATAGTATATATTGAGAGATGCAGGCTGCTCTGAATCACAGCGGTGGATTAATGAGCAGCCGACAGTCTCACAGGTAATCCTTTACATTCAGCCCACTGGCAACTAAATATGGAAACCGTCTCTCCACAGGGAGTACCATTAATCTGTCATGCCTTTAAACGACAAAAACGTACAAAAAGCAGGTGTGAGAAAGCATTGAGTTTGCGCCACAACTTTGTTCCACATGAGAAACAGGTTAATATTAGTCCAACTGCAACGCCTGAGATTCACAAACACAGATCCTATGTTGGGAACTTGTGTGATGCTCAGAAATAGACTGAAGATGTTCTCACCTGGCTTGACCCTGAGTAACATCATGTGAATGTCAGGCTGCTCTGCTTACTAGCTAACATGGTAACTGAACCCATCGCAATCCTTGCATAATACGTAAAAATATTTGACCTACATACTGCAAGTATTGCATGTACAATAATGTGATTAACTATAAAAAAGATAGCAGTTTTGTGATCATGAAGAAACTTTATCTGCATACTTCAAACCAGCACAAACTTCTAACATCTGATGACACTGAACGCATTTTCAAGGCAAATAACTAAGTTGTGTAAGGAGGTTTAAAGTTTTAATATGCAAGAATTAACTAAAAAACAATGTATAGACTGATACAAAAATGAAGTTGGAGTCGGAGGCCGGTTAGCTTAGCTTAGCATAAAGGCAGGAAGCTGGTGCTGTGAGGCAGATTTTGTCATTGGTGGATAGAGCTAGACAAAATGTGCCCCCCCCCCTCCCCCCTCCATTTCAAAAAACGAAGGGCATCATTATGTGGTGTCATATAGTGTATATTTTTGGATCATAATTACCATAAGCATGGGAGTTCATGTCAGTAATGATCATGTCATAAGCAGTAACCTTTGGCATAAGTAAAGGATCTAAGTTCTTCTCCCTTCCACTGTTATAAAGCAGCACAGCATGTCACCAGAATCAAGGCTTTTGAAATCTCTGGCACTGCTCTGTGGCAAAAAAAAAAAAAAAAAAAAAAAACAATGACAGGAGCAAAAAATGGAGATAGAGTTGCAGACAGACAAAGAACTAATGAAGTGGAAATGGATTTAAAATGAAGACATAGCAGAAATAAATTCAGAACATGAAGGGCTGCTGCTCCGTGAGGTTATAGCAGTGAGGCAAGTTGAGAAACTAATGCCTTCAGCCCCCCAGTGAGAACACCTTTGAAGTCTGAGTCCAGGAAGCAGACGCAGTCCACTATCCCGAGGCACCCAGAGCTGTGGTGCTGCCATGATTCTGATGCTGGATGAACATCCATCCTTCAGCAAAATCACTGGGGGGTCCACTTCAATAACTTTCTGTTGAACATTTGTAAATTCGGTGCATTAGATGGATAGTCTGGGTGTTTTGAAGTGGAGTTTGAATGAGGTACTTATCCATAGTCAGTGTATTACCTACAGTAGATGGCGGTCAGTGCAGTCCCAGTTTGGAGAATACCAATACAGGAGCAAAGCAATGTAGTGCTGTGGACGGGGACGGCAGGAAAATGTATTTTAGCCACATAAAGGCTCACTTAAAGAAGAAAAAAATAAATCAATATCTGTTTATGTGTACGCTATATTTAGAATATTTTCACCTCTTAATCTTGCCATCAGACAGACCTTTCCTTCTCCTTTCCGAAGGAGAACTGAACTGAAAGTGAGACCTATCAAAGGTCTCTCCAAAGCCAGCAGGCACAGATGACAACAAAATATAAATATAGCGTACACTTAAACTGATATTGATTCTTTTAAGTGAACCTCTCTTTTAGGTGACTAAAATATGTTTTGCTACATACATCGATTATGGATAAATTTCTCCTAAAACCCAATTTCAAAACACTCGAACTACCCCTTTAAAGTAGTTGCTATATAAAGTTGAGCCCAAGATCAGAAAAAAAGGGAAAATTAGAAAGCATCTGCCAAAAGAAAAAATACTGGAATAAATATTAATGCTGTGTATTTCCTTCTGGTATTTGCCTCAAATTCATTTCTCCAGTGTAAAAAACACATCCTCTTCTATATAGAGCACTCAAATCTGATTGACACCACATTTGCTTATTAAAGCTAAAGTTGGTAACTTTGAGCAAATATGATAAACAAATAAAATTATTTATAATAAAAAGAACACAATATCCTGACAGTAGTGCATGAGAGAGATACACTGAAATAAATGATCAAAATGAGAAAGTGTACTCCGGGTGAGTGGTGCTTGGTATTTCCTCAACTGTTCTCAACACGGCTGGAGGGGTTACAGACTTTCTCATTTTACAGCTCAACAGTACACTACAAGATGTTTCTGAAAACGTTTGAGGCGAGAAATAGGCATTACAGTAACAGAATATTGATTCATATTTGATCAGCACTGCCTAGTTTGACTGTTTGATCCGAGAGAGAGGCCATCTCTAGCTCAGCTCTGATTGTTGTTTAGGTTCGGGTAGGGTAGAAACTTGCAAATGCCATCAAGAGCCTGAAGAGGAGGCAGAGGAACACGATTTTTCACAGCTTATCTGTCACATGCAATGCTGTCAGAATTTCATGACAGTTTTCTAAAAATAACTTTTTATCATATTTGCTCAAAGTGACCAACTGCAGCTTTGGATATCTGTTAACACTGACTGAAAACTGCATGAAAGAAAGAGTGAGGCTTAGAGCATCTGCTTCGATCCCTTAAGGTTGTTCAGGAATATGATTCATTTTGATAAAGACATCTTGGATCAGCGTGATGTACTGATGGGCGCTGTGAGTCAGGCGCCTGGAATACAAAATAATTGGATACTGTCAAATCATATCTATCAATGATGCTCATTCATTGTGTGGATGTAATTGTTAAAATGCTGCAGGAAAAAGTGACATCGCTTCTTAACGGGTGTCATTTACTCCTTAAACCACCAACATGATTAATCAATAGAAAATAGAGCCATTTGAAAAAACCTACAAGTTGCAGAATTATATTTTCTGGCTGCTGGTAAGACTGAGATTGATTCTTCCCCAGAGGCAAAGTGTGTCCTTTATTTCTTAGGACACTGACATGATTGATCACTAGAAACTATGGTCATCTGAAACAGCCTAAAACTTGCAGAATTATATTTTCTGACTTATGGACCTCTTATAGTTTTAGTTTCACTTCCTATTTCAAAAGAAGTTATCGTTCTGAATAATCTCATGCTCATCATGTTGGCCATAATCGTTATTATAAGTTTCACACACAGATTTTGCAAGTCATTTTGACTCTACTATTGAAAGTGTTTGAATGAATACTCTCTAAAGTGAAACTCTGTAATAAAGTTGCGTAAGTTTGATCAAAATTGTATCATTTACAGAATGAATGGACGGTGTCACATCAAATATAAGAAAGTGGTCACATTTATATGCTGCCATCATTCTGAAACAGGGACGGTCTGGGTGGATTTTAAACTGGTAAGCTCAGCACAAGGCTGTGGGCACAAAAACAAGATTGCATCAAACCATGGAAGATAAGTGAGGATTCAGACAGGCTGTGTGGGTTCATTTTCAATGCTGGCGAATTTCCCCCAAATATAAAATATGAATAAGTTTCTCTACCTGGTGCAAAAAGAGATGTGATATAAAACAATACTAAAAGCACCGGGGACAATACAAAGAAAAGTCAATTAGCTAAATTAGCACCATCTATAAAGTCAGCACATTCTGATGAACGTCTTGTAATCAAAGCAGTAATTGTATCACAGATAATGAAATCAGTTGGTGATAATATCATTTTTTAATCTGGGTGTCTGTGTGCTGCTGCTGCTGTACCTGAGTAGGTTTTCCTGTCAGAGCTCCAGATCTCTCCTCCTCACTAACAGTCCTTTCAATGGGTAATTTCTGCACCACTGGCACAAATGTGAAAATAGAAGGCTTAGATGGCACTCCTATTGAAACCTGTAAAAACAGAGAGGGGAGGAATAAATCATCCATATGCTACAAGCTTTTGATAATTTTCCTGTAAGGCACAAACGCGATGAGTCAAGTATAACAGGACTTTTTCTTTATGAAAGTTTAAGGGCTGATGTCAAGCTCTCCATAAAATGCATGTTTCTGCCACAACCTGTCTGCCCTGCCTCACAGCTGAACACCACTGAATTTTTGATTAAGATCATCTTATTTCACACAAACACAAAGATCAGAGAATTAGCACCCTGCAGCTCAAAACCTTGGCACATCCAGACCCAGTGAGGAGTAATTAGAAGCAATTAAATCAGCTCATGGCCTCGTCTGCATACGGCTCCATACACATGTTTTACTGTGCTTTTAGTTTGGGTGACAAATGCTGATTAGTTATTCCAGTCATAAATCAGATATAAAGAATTACTTACTTAAGATGAATGGAAAAGTCTATATTCTCCAGGAATTGCATTTTTTGCCAGCACTTCTGTCCGGTAAACTGCTCAGAAATCCCCTTATAGTTAAACTACCTAGAAAAGCCATCCAACCTCTGAATGATCTAGTTCTCTAGTTTGTGGTTGTACAGTTTTGTGAGGCTGTCATTATCCTAGAGGTCACCACAGGTCATTTTATACAGTGAGCTAAAGCTTCAAAAATGGTCTCACTACAATGAAATGGCTACTATGGGGACTTACATCATCACACATGATTACAGCTGGGCTCATTGGATCCACAAGAGTCTCAGCTTTATAGTGTTACCCAATTTATGTAGGCAAAAATAACACATTTATACCACATGAAAATGACAGCATGGTTTTTGTCCAAAACTGCATGCAATTATCGTAAGTGGGCACGTCCCTAAAGGGGAGACTAGTGGGTACCCACAGAACTAATTTTCATTAACATATCGTGAGGTCAGAGGTCAAGGGACCCCTTTAAAAATAGCCATGCCAGTTTTTCTTCAATAAAATGTAGCCCAAGTAGAGCGTCATTTAGCCTCCTTCCCGACATGTTAGCATGATATGGTTGCTACCAGTGCATTCCTTCAGTTTCTTAGCTTCAGTCTAGCCCTAAAACGAAACCTGCTAGAGTATCTGAAAGACAGTAAAGTCAGTTGGGATCGCCCCAGGCCCCGCAGGTCTCTTAGGGTTAAAATGATAATGTAAACTTCCGCTCCAAGGAGGGGAGGCTGGGCGCCGTGCTTCCGCGACGACGCTGTCCATCGGGACGGCGTTATCACTTGTAACCGCTGTATGGATGTAGTGCAGAGCAGAGTAGCTATGTAAACAAAGAGAAGGACTTTACTCCTCTATATCTTTACCTAGCAAATAGTTGTTTGCTGCTATATTAATGCTCTGAATGTCGAATAGATGAAACCTTTAACAAGCATTGATCAGGAGAGTCTCCTTTTACATTTAACAAGGTATGTGCCAAATCTGTAGAACGAGGTAAGAGTAGTCAGTGAGCTTGAACAGAAATTAGTACATTTTCTATAAACTTCTGTTTATTTTAAATCATTCAATCTGATGACAAACATTCTCAATAGCTCATTTATCACATCCTTTAACTAAATTAATAAAACTATTAAATCTCAGCTTTAATATACTGATATAGGATATTTCAACAGGATACTATCATTTCAAAGTCAAGATTTAGATGGTAACAGTACACATCTATTACAGGATATATAATGAACATGGAGTTGGCCAGAGCCAGATGTTTCCTAATATAGAACTGGAAAGTACTTTTCACTTGTGTGAACTAGTATACTGGTGTTGTTTCATCCTTGAACTCCAGCCTGCTGTTCTTCAAATGTGTAAAAATATGCAATGACTCTCTCACATCAGTTGGATGGTTAGCACTGTCGCCTCACAGCCAGAAGGTCCTGAGTTTGATCCCCGGTCCAGACAGGGTGGAGTGTGCATGTTCTTCCCCGTGCTCACATGGGTTCTCCAGTTTCCTCCCACCAAAACATGTATCCTTCCCTGTTAATGTAAGACACCTTAATGAAGACTCGAAAGATGGTGAAGTGTCACATACATTCATCATTGTCTCCCTGTCTTGTGAGGGGACAACACACTATCAAACTTTCCTCAAACCTGAGATCATAATTTACTTAGATTCTAGTTTACATCACAGCTCTAACAAGATGAAGCCAAAAATAAGACTGCAAGGATTTTCCTTTTTATTGAAATGAAAATGGATACAAAATATATAACTGTCTAGCTATCTCTGCTGCATTTCAGTGCAATAAATTAGTCATGTTGCCTTTAGGTTCCACAAACTTTGGACAAAATAGTGGACAGTGGTTTGCTCAAGGTCAGACACTGAAGAAAACTCGTGTTGCGTTTATTGTGAACTACGAGAGCTCAGGAAAGCAGTGGCAATTCTGTACTGTTATTATTCAAATTAAAGAGAAAAGTTGATTTTCATTTCTAAACATTGTCCTAAACCTCTTCTATTCCTTGAGGGTGATGGCCGACTTTACTTTTTTCAGAGGCTGTAGGCTATGTTTTAGAGCTAGAGTGCATGTCAGGAAGAACGCTAAATAACATTATGAAGTTGCGCTAAACTTTGGTGAGGAAAACCTGCCATGGCCATTTTCAAAGGTCCCTTGACCTCTCACCTCAAGATATGAGAATGAAAACTGGTATCCGCAAGTCTTCCTTTACAGACATGCTCACTTTATGATAATAACATGCTGTTTGGAGCAAAAAATATGCAGTTTTTTGCATGCAGTACAAACACGTTTCATTTATTCTAAAATGGTGTACTTGAATGTTGCCCTCACTGTATAAGATGAGCTGTGGTGACCTCCAGGGTAATCACAGCCACAACTTTACAACCACAAACAGACCGAGAGCATTCAAAAGTTGGATGGCTTTCACAGGTAGACTGACAATACGGGGCTTCTGAGCAGTTTCCAGAATAGAAGTACTCCCTATCTAATTGCCAAAAAAATGCTAATTTTGCAGAAATCTCCAAATGTCAAAAGTTTTTTTATATAATTTTTTTCTATGGTGCTTCTCAAGGTCTTGATGTCTTAATGTCTTATTTTGGGACATAATAGAGCATGGGAATAAACTTATATCATGTTGTATGCTCATACACTTTTAAAATGTATTTAAATCAAATCAATTATTTTTCCATTTCTGATTTATGACTAGAACAAGAGTACTGAGCTGCAGCTCAAATGAATCTTCCAGTTCCCAGCTTTCAGATGATGCACACCACTTCTATGTGACATCTACTCTTGAGCTGCTATTTCTGTACCCCCCAAAAAAAGACAAAATATGGGTCTATGAAAAAGACTGAAAAGGGTCAATTGAAATGAACTGCTAAAATTGATTCATCGCACAGCTCTACCTCTAGGCTATATGTTGGACACATTTTAATTAACACAAAACTTTCTATCTTACTCACCCAAAGATCAGGTGCTTGTGTACAGTCTTCAACCACCACCTGTTCATGACGATGTGCCTCATGACGTTGACCCTCTTGGTGGAGCTGCTTGAGCGCCTTGTGGTGGCATCGTCCGAGCACCCAGCTATGCTATTTCATCACAGGAGTCCAAGTAGCAGTTAAAAAAAATACATGTTTGATGTCATTATTTTGATTAAATTGCTTTTGTTTCAGAAACAACATACACTGATTTCTCAGCTAAAACTATCGATAAAATAATAATGTGGATACCCATGAGTTGTGAGACCTGTGTACCGGCATTCCTGCACACCTTCAGCTCTATAAAGGAGTTGGGACATAGTGTCAGCTGCCGTAGACTCTCTTCATCCAGGATGGAGGCGTATTTTCTCACATTCCTCCCTGAGCGGTGTTGGGAAGCTGAGTGGTACAGTGTCTGGAGTCTCAACCGCCGCTGGCTCTGTGGCATCTGGGACGTTGTTCACTGTTTCATCAACACCAAAGACAAGAAAAACAATGATTCCTGGATATCCTGTCAGTATATAAAATAAAGCACATGACAATGCATCCATATTTTATGTGATGTTCTTTGTCATTTAAAACACTGAACCTGAAGCCAAGACAAAATGCTAAAGAAATAAAAAGATAACTTATTAAACACTGGTGGGTGTAAGATATGTATCAACACCATTGCAGTATTTCTGACTGCAATCAACATATATTGCTAAATACCTCGACATGACATCTCCCAAGCTTCATCTCAATCCCTTTCCTACATCTGCAAAATGAATGGCATTAAACTGATAAACCAACTCGTAGTATAATAGTATCAGTAAGCATTTATATATAAGCTTCATTTGACACTTGTTCTGGTTCCTTTACTCCTTGACAATACGTGTTATGTAAATAAATACACGCAACAACATCGCTAAAGTGCGTCACCTCTGGTCTGGCAGGCTAAGGTTATATTACAGTTAGCTTCAGCTATAACGTTAGCCTAACATGGGCTAACATTATAGTAGCAGCACCTGAGTGGCTTGTGGCCTTGAAACGGGACCTCTCGGACTAATAGCTTATTGTTTGAGAAAGTTAGGTAGGTAATGGACGGAATGTTTGTGTTTACCACAGACGTTATTCTGCGATCGCTGATGTTGCTAGCGTTGTAAACTGGTGAGCGACCAACAGCTAATTTAGCTAACTTTAGCTAAGTTAGCCTACTTCGTTAGCGTTAGCTTAAGCTGTTAGCAGCTACTATCATTAACTTTACCCAGACATAGCTAGCATTAGCTTATAATGTTTCAGCCTGAGCTGTAGATAATCACAAAAAGCCAACAACGGCCCTACTGTGATAAACTAATGTCGGAGCTGCAGTTTGAACATGTGGGTATGTTACGTGAGGTAGAAAGAAACTTACTGATGAAGAAGGGCAGTGCATGCGCCGGGTCGAAGTTAAGGTCAAGTGGCAACACCTGATAACGTTTCCTGGTCGACGTAACAGGAAGTGACGTAATAACTGAAGACCCGCCTTGATGAGATGATTGACAGACTGGAGCATTTTTCCGCTTATTGCATCTGAATATTGACCACGGTACAGCAAAGCATCAGTGGGTAGAAATGGAGCAAACATGATTAAAAAAGTTATTTTAATATAACAGTAACTTTATTCTGAAAGTAGAGCATGAGACAGATAATCTGAAAAAAGCATACTTGTGCATCTCTGTCCTGTGCTGCTCCTAATGGCAGCTGCAAGATTTCACAGACTCGAGGAAAACAATCAATCAGAGCCAAGCAAGTATTTAATACTCCTGGCCCACATTGAATTGCAAAAATCCTTTATCTCAATAAACTGTGGAAATATGTATTGAGGCACTCTTTTGTTGTCCAAAAATGCAAGCAATGCAAGGACTTCAGTTTGTTAAGCTTGTGACACATAGTTCTCATTGTGGTTTGGATTCAATGGCATTTCATTGTCTGGATGTGCGAAATGCTTCTATTCAATCTCGCTGCAGCAATCAACGCACACTCGTCAAAAGTACCTCCTCTGCTCACTAATCACGCTTCTTCTCTGCACAGTGTTGACAGGTCATCAGCAAAATGCAAACTGGAGAGTAAGGGCGCTGAAATTTCCTTCACTGATCACTGGAGGATATTAGCACATATTTGAGACTCTATTAAAAATAGATCACACAGCCTCTACTGGTCCTTCACCTTTCATCTCAGAGTTCCTGTGCAATTCAACCAGCCAGCCCTATTCTTCTATAATGTTTGGCAGGTTAAATATTGCTTTAACTGCTTAAATTGCTGCAAGCAGCAATGATCGGGCCCTAACAATTTGTGCACATCAGAGGTATGGCAGGATACCAGTTCAAGCAAATGTGAATTTCCGTGACCATCAGACACACAAGTTAGACGTTATTTCTTGTGTGGTTTGAGTGACAGGGAATGACTTACTATGGATTTTTCACCACTTCCTGTATCCAATATGTGGCGCTAAAGAACACACGCTAAACATGCAAAATTCTGCTCTATATCAAGTGTGAACCACACAATATAAATTTCATGTAAATCAAATGTTTGTCACGTAACACATTTCCAGGTGGCACTGTGAGTCAATATTTCCATTCAGATGTCCTCAGGGCTGGACTGCTATGATGAGTAGGTCATGTTTGAGGCGGTTTGGACTAAGCAGAGTGGAGTTAAAATAGATTGTTGTTTAATGGCGGGCCATGTAAATTGTCTCGTCAACGTCGTTTCATAAAAACCTAAGCTTTTAACATCTTTTCATCACAAAGGTCTCTAGATTGTACTGACCAAATATGAAGTTGATTGTGTGAAATCTGTAGGTGGAGCTTGTTAAAATACAGAGCCTGGAAAAAACACACAAAAAATTCACACAAAATTCAAAATGGCCAACTTCCTGTTGGGTTTAGAGCACAACCCCAAGAGACTTTTTTTAATTCTACATGTGATACATGTGTCTACCAAATTTCATACATCTAGGTAAAATATACTGCGAGAGCTGCTTTGCTGAAATTTTGCAGGGGGCGCTATCATTGCCACACCCAAGAACAATATAAGATAATATGTTTTAACAAAGTTTGTGCAATGTTTTGTTCATTTGCAAGCATCTCTAGCCCCTCAAAAACAACTTCCTGTTTCATGGCGAATGATGAGTCACCACGACAAGCGCGTTGAACGAAAGCTCAAAAGCTCTGCATTCTGGCATCGCAACCATCTTAACATCATGCTGACCAAATCTGAGCTGGATCTGGTTAACCTGCAAGGAGTAGTACACCAAAATATAGCGACTGCAACTTTCTGTCACCATTAGGTGGTGCTATAATTATGATTAAAAATTGGTCTGTAGACGTCTTCAGGCCTGGACTCCCATTGAACATGTTCATGTTCATGTTGAAACAAAATTATAACAAAAATAGTAGTTTGTGGTTTCTGCTGGAACTATTTCCTCAATGTTTTCAGAGCAGTTTTTTAATATAATTTCTTACTTTGTGCATCATGTAGATAGTTGCATGCTGAACTTCAAGAATGACATGATTACTTTTGAAGATACATTCGGTTTCAAAAATAATATAAAATAATAATGTAATTTTCTTTCTCACGAATAAGCAATAAAAAAGCAAACTGTCAATGGAACTGACACCAGCACATTTATTTAACAGTTTTTGAGTCTGATTGTGTCTATTGTTTCTTTCAATTAATCAGTGCATTATTTCATACAACATAAGAGAGGGCCATCCATAAGTGCTACTTTATATTTTTAATTGCTGGAGGAAGATTATGTCCGTTGGAAGCTTAAAAGCATAGCAATTCAACAGTTGGTACAGAGCAGCGGCTCCACTTTGCTTTTTTTACTCATTTTGTCTGAGCCTATAGGTAATTATAATGCCTCACACAATAAGCGAACCATATTTGGTGAGTGTGTCTTTATCTAATATGCGAGATATAGTCTGAACCAGCCACAGAACTGTCAGTGAAAATGTATAATGATGTTGAGTCCTTATCTGCTGGATAAAAAGCACAGACTTTCTGTGAGTCGCTTTGTCGCTGATCCACATCAAAGAAAAGAAAGAAAAGCCGCACACTCTTATGCAACTCAGATGTAATCTTTTTGTTTTAAATTCTACATCAAGGCTTTGGCACATCACATCCTTTTCAGGATATAAGCCAAACAAAAGTCAAAAATAGAGGCATTCACAGCAGGGAAAGGCCTCCTGCATCAATATGTCCACATATTTAAGAACTGGCAAATAGAAACACAGAATCACAAAGAAGGAAAATCATCTGGATTCACATGAAGCAATAGGGAAACGGTGCTCATCTACGGTCAGGACAATATTTCTGTTTGCTGGTCTAAAATACATGTAGGGTCATCACATCTGCCAAAAAAATGTATTTTTTTTTCAAATGGTTTTTTGTCAATGAGTGTATATATTTATTATTGGAAATCAAAAAACAACACAAAACAATGACAAATATTGTCCAGAAACCCTCACAGGTACTATATTTAGCATAAAAATATTATGCTCAAATCATAACATGCCAAACTGCAGCCCAACAGGCAACAGCAGCTGTCAGTGTGTCGTGTGCTGACTAGAAACTGCATGTGATTATCATAAAGTGGGCAAATTTGCATTAATGTGTCATTATCACATTAATTTTGACAGCTTTAATACACATCTATGTTTGTAATCCACCACATTTGAAGAGAAAATGTACTTTTTACTCCTCTACATTAATTTTACAGCTAATATTCATGATGAATTACACAATTGGAAATGTATAGATTCAAATATTCAATAGTATGTGAAATAGTTAGTTTTGCACCATATTTAGTATTCAGTAATATAATAATCATATTACACTGACCTGCCTTTATGATTAGTACTTTTCTCTCTATTTTGCTGATAATACTTTTACATGTCATGGAGTATTTTTACATACTGGTATCAAAAATCGGAGTACTTCTTCTACCACTTTCCTCACACCCATGCTCTTTGTGTCATGACGCATCATTTCTGAGCCTGAAGAGGTTCACTTGTACTTCTGCAGGCCAACATAGTTATCAGCGAGACACCAGTGTATCTATAATCAGCTATAAATAAAGAAAGACAACAAGTGCCTTGGCTAAAATAATCAGGTACTATCTTATAAACTTGTTTATGTTTTCATGTTCTTATGAAACCTCTTTGTTTGCATGTCCTCTGTAGTCACAGCAGTGTAAGTTTATACTGCAAAGGTCAAAGCGAGCATTTCCTTCTTGCCCATTGGAGCCCGTCAGAGTGTTTAATTGCGTTGAGTGCTGCCGAGGTTAGTCCGCCCTCGTAGATCACATTTCCAGCCGCCGTTAGCTCACTGTGTTACATGTCGCCTCTCTGCGTGCATGTGCTCTCACTCAGTTATCTCTTGTGACATGTCGGACAGAATACAAGCAGCACTAAATCATTTTCTGAAGCAGACCACCCTCTCTGGTGACCTTTAAAAGGGACACTCAGTACAACTGATTGAATGAAAGGGATGTTTTTCTTTCTGTCTGCGGAAGCCGCTATACATGACATGAGTTCAACTTAAAGCACCCCTCTGTACTTTCCATATGTTTTACATTATTAAACATATATTCACTTGTTTGTGTTTGCCCTTGATGAAGCTCAAGAACTAGCCCTTTTCACAGTTAGAGCACATTTGCTGCAGTAAATGTGAAAGCGCTGTGCTCCACAGATGGTCACATGCATATCTGAGTAACTCACGTTGTGCCACAGTAAAAGCATAAACAGTTGGGTGTGCCGCTACATAAAGAGTTTAATTACAGACAAACACACTACCCCTCCCTCCAGAGTAGATAGGACGTGCAAATTTAGCCTGCAGCCAGCTGCTACTGAGCACAATATCTCTCTAAGATTATAAACAAATGCTATGGTTCCAACAAGTAAATGCACATATTTCAAGCAATATGCCTGTAACTTTCAATAGCAGCATATTTAACGAGAAAATGTCAGTGTGACTGAATAAAGGTTTGTTTAACACCTCAGAATTACTCACATACTTTGAAGGTAACACTTACTGTATGTGTATAATGCATCATAAAGGTATCTACAGTATGTAGAAGTTTAAAAATTACAAAATTCACAACATATTAGTACCAGTAAGATGTATTCCCTTAAAAAAAAAGTATATCTTAAGTTTATTTTATGAAGTTAACATAAGAATCGTTCAAGTATATTCCCAAGCATACTTTATGGGGTAAGTATACTAATATCAGTGTACTAGTAGTATATTTTAGGTGTACTACTTCTTGGGACTAAACTGGGACCTACTTCTTAGTTTAGAAAAGTATACTGTTAAGTATACTTAAACTTTAAGAACACAACCAGTTTACCTCCAAGTTGTATTTTGTACTGCAACTATAATATGAACTATACTTCAAGTTAACTTATAGGTATACTGTTTGTTTACTAGTTATGTACGTGTAGCCCACTTCTTAGTTTATGAGAATACGCTTTAAAGTAAACTCCAAACTACTAGTTTAAACGATTGTTACTGCATATATACTTGTAAGTTTTCTTTAAGTTAACTGTATACTTATCCACATATATTTTACAGTATACTTCTCAGAATAAGCTGCGTACACTTAGACTCTTTCTGTATACTAGTCTCCATCCATCTTCAACGCTTATCCTGTGAGGGGTCGCAGAGGAGCTGGAGCCGATCCCAGCTGGCATTGGGCGAAGGCAGAGTACACCCTGGACAGGTCGCCAGTCCATCGCAGGGCACATAGAGACCGAAAAATATTCACCCTCACAATCACACCTATGGGCAATCTAGAGTCATCAGTTAACCTAACCTGCATGTCTTTGGACTGTGGGAGGAAGCCGGAGCACCTGAAGAAAACCCACAGTTGCATCTGGAGAACATGCAAACTCCACACTCCTACGACCGTCTCACTGTGAGGCGACAGCGCTAACCACTGCACCACCGTGCAGCCTGTATACTTATCTCTATAAGCCATTATACTTAATTTTGTTAAGTTTGATAAGTACATAAAAAGTGATCTGACTACCTATTTGTTAAATTTAAGTTTAAAATAGGTATACTAATCACACACTTGAAATTCTTCTCTGCTTTTAAATTCACCTAATAGCAGTGTGGTAGCTGTTTTTCATCCTTGTGTGACAATAACCTGATGAGTATCAAGTTGCAGCGTCTGTGTATACCGTATACTGTGTCTATGTGTTTATGTGTGAAAACCTGTGAGGTGGCAGCGGGTGGTAGAGGTCTAAATGGTGGTGGGGGTAATGGTGCTAATGGATTAAAATCAAATTATGGTTTCATTTTTCAGTAAGATTTAGCCTTGAGGTATAAAATCTTCATCTCAAAGCAGAATTTCAAACCACTGTAACTACAAAGGTCAGTGGAAAGTAAAGGCAGGTCTGTGATACTACTTCAGCTTTACAGCAAAATCCCCAAAAGTGTTTCTTTTTTAATCTGGTGCACAGTTTCAAAAGATAAACATCTCTATCTGAACCCTCTTACCTTCCCCAGACTCTTATTCAAACTGTCCATTTCTGCTTCAAATGCCTCTCCATCCACAAGTGTTGCTGGTCCAGGATAAAGAAAAAAAAATCTTAAATTCTTAAGACTTAAAAATGCCACAGATACAGAGAGCAAAGTGCCCACTTTTCAGCCCTCTCGCAAAGTTCAGAGTGTATTGCTCTTGGTGTGCATATCACCCCGCAGATTTCCTTTTATAGACACATAATAGCCACAAATAGCTTGCAGACAGCAGTCAGCCTGCTGGGCACAACCATGTAACAATGTCCACCGCCTGCAGCTCCAAACAACACAGAAACTGTCAAAGTTTTCTTGTTCAGTTTTAATGCTTTATTCCTGAAATCCATGAATGACTCACAGTTGTGTATTTCCTCTCCAGCATGGGTCTTTTACTGTATATATTGTATATTGTCAATATATGTCTGCTGAAAACATGAAAACTATCTCAACAAACTGAGCACAGGCCATAAATTAGACAGGTGGGGATGGTTGTATTGATCAGAAAATGATTTTAAAAAAACAGAGAAAATAAGCGATGCCATAGAGAACTCAATAAAGTCAAGCATTGTGTTTTATTTTTCTCATCATATCAAACATTGATGAAAGATTTTTTAACACAAGTTGGCTGCGAAGAGCTTACATTGTGTGGTGAGGATTTTGAAATGACAACAGAAAGCTAAATAAACCACCTCTGTCTGAACTTGTATTTCTGACAGATGATGTATTTTTAAAAATGAACTTTTAAATGCATAGAAAAAGTTCATTCAGCCTTCACATAATATAACCCCCCGCCAGTCAACAGACTGATGTGACAAGTACTGTATATCTCGGTATGTCTCCAATAATGAGTTATCCAGGGGCTTGAAACAAATTCACTTACTTGTTTGTTTGAGGCTGCATCGACGCCTCTGTTCCCCTATCAGTGAGTGAAAGCAGACCATTGGAGTGAATGCTAATCCCTAAAGTACACCACATTCTTCATTCCTGTCACAGCTGCTCTTGTCTATTTCTACCCTGCTGTCTGCTGTCTCGCTGTGGCAGCCGCACACAGAGAAAACCGCAATAAGACAAAGCATCAACCTGTTGCTCTTTATTTTACCTCTGGTGTTGTACACGCTCTGGAGTTGTGTGGTTTTAAAAGCATGCAAAAGCATCCGACAAGTGTTTGAAATATAAATAACACTTTTAAGCATCAAATCTTAAGCAGTTTTGATAGCGGCAAACCCTAAATTATAGCCTTAAACCTTAACTGCGATTTTCACATAATCCTGTTTACCCTGATTAATATCCATTATCGGCAGAAAAGGCAAAAAGTCACATCTATTTGCTTTAATTTCTGGCATGTAATGTGTGACACGAGGGAATTTAGTGAACACCAGCAGAGATAGGCCTCTAATTAAGAGAATCCACTGAGTTAATGAGTCTAGCTTTGAGTCGAGCCTTGATGTTAATCCTCCCCACAGAGAAACGAAACTAAGTAAAAACACGTTGGGCTTCATGGGCCTATCACACGCAACGCGGTTCGCGCTGCGCTCGCCGCTGCAGCACACTTCACAGCGAAAAGCTGCTGTTGCACCATGCAAGCCACTGGAAATAATGGGTTTCAGAGCGCAGTGGTGTCGTTGCCGCGGTCTGTGTGAAAGGCCAAATGAGTGTAACTGCACATAAATAGACTATAAAATCAAAATGTGAATCAATATGGCATGAAACAACATGAAACTACACTGGATGAAATAGGCCTTGAGAAATGGATATTGAGTTCCTTTGTAGGCGATGACACAAATATGGAGTAAATGCTGTAGTATGGTGTACTTTGTAACAATAGCACAGTCATAAAGTCAGCAAACTGAGTTATCTCAGTTACACAGCAAAATAGCACACTTGAATAAACTTTTTTGTGAGGGAATGCATGTATATTAAATGGAAATATTTGTCACGTAACAAAACATGCAGTCCCACAGTAAATCCAGTGCTCCCTGAGTCTCTGTTTTATTACTGTCATCTAAGTCCACTCTCAGGCCCTCCTCAGTACCTCCCACTGACTGTACTTGAACGCCCCTTGAGACAGACGAAGCCCAGAATCTGTCAGTATGAGCCTCACCAACCAGTAATTGACTCCGGACTGAATCTCGCACACTGGATGTGCTTTCCAACAAGTTGTGTCTCCAGATTATTATCACCCAGCAGACGGTCATCACTATGTGGTCAGGACCCAACATAGCTACCCGGGGGGAGTGGACACAAAAACAGCAACACTTGTGCTATATGGTGCAATGTGGCACGACACCACCGCAAATTACAAACAATATATCCATGAAATCAACACCTTTCTCTCACACTATCAACAACAATCGATCGAAGTGAGCTGTGCTGAATCGCATCAGCCTACAGGTGTTCATGCCAGTAAGTATAAATATCAGATTTGTCTGTTCTGCAGCTTAAAGAAAGGAAAAGCCTGTTGAAACAATAAATATTGTACTTTATTGAGAAAGTCAACATTGAAGTGTGACAATGCATAAGTTACAAGGCAGGTATAGACGAGCAAGTTCTCTGTTCTCTCTTTCTTCTCAGAAGGCAGAGAGCGTAATCTCATGAATTTAGCTCACACAGATGTGCGAAGATGTTTGGTTCAGTATGCATCAGGACTCTGTAGGACTCGGACTCCCTGCTGTGCACTTAGTCTGTTCAGCCATGTGGTCTTTTATCGCAGAGCAGTCCATAAAGAGTTGAGGGCTTCACATTGTCAGGGGCGTAGACACTATTTACCAGCACATCCATAATTTACAGCACAGCAGTGTGAAGTAGAAGCAGCCAGCAGCATCCATTATCTGAATTTAACATTATGACATGTGATTCATTTGAACATTAGAGAACAGTATGGTCATGCTTTACAGCCTCTGTTCTATGCAGTTGCACAGGCAAAACTGTGGTTTTGGTAATAAAAATAAAAAAGTCCATTCTTGCAAATTACTTTCATATCACCAACGACTATTAGCAGCAATTGAATCTGACAGACAAAAAGCTTAAAAAAACACATTCTGACAGTTTGTTTCACACTAATCCACCACAATAACACCAACGAGCTGGGTAATAACAGTCTGTGTCCTTCATGTCTGTACCTCCACGCTGTGGTCAAGGTGAGTAGAAAGCGCTGTCGAAACAGTGAACGCGTCTGCCAGGAATGTCAGAGTCATGTTGCGTCTGTCTGCTGGGGATCTGTGTCAAGAGCTCCACGTCTTCATCTGAGGTAGAGGGATGAGTGAGGATGATCCGTGGGATCTGTCAGATGATTGCCACAGAGGGGAACAGGATTGGGAAGGGAAATAAGCAAGTTGTCATGTGATATGGTGTGTGTACATGTTGAAATGTCACAAAAAAACATCATGTCATGTTATTCTCCAAAGTGTGTTTTTGCAGGATTTCAGGTTTCAGTATAAGATAATATAGTAGGTGGTATATCCCAGAGGTGTGGGCTTGAGTAACATGACTTGGACTTGAGTTATTTAAAGACTTTATGCCTGACTTGAAAAAAATCAATACTTGCAACTCGTCTTGAACTTTAACACCAATGACTCATGACTTCACATGACTTGAGCCTTGTGACTTGAAAATACTTGATACCTTCCCCAAGCCCAAAGATTAAATACTGTATTATTTTACAAATCAACTAATTTCCCTCATTTAGGCTAAAGGAACAGTGTGTCACATTTAGGGGGATCTACTGGTAGAAATGCAATACAATATTAATAGGTATGTTTTCTTTAGTGTATAATCATGAAACTAAGAATCATCTTGGTTTTGTTAGCTTAGAGTGAGCTGTTTATATCGACATAGGGAGCATGTCCTCTTCACGGAGCTGGCCACCATGTTTCTACATTAGCCCTGAATGGACAAACTACAGTGTTAACTTTTCCTGCTTGGGCATTACTCATTCTGGAGTCAAGCTCCGACATCACTCAGCCGCCAGGAAGCAAGACTCAGCAAACCTCTGTTGGTGTTGAGGAGCTGCAGCATTTATTTCTGAACAAACTCCAACTTCCACTTCCAGAGCTAAACTAACTTTATCTTCTTGCTCCACTAGCTCACCTGTTTGCTCACATCACACATTTGGCGCCGCTCTCTCGCTCTCTCTCTCTCTCGCTTCACCATTCACCTTCCACGTACACACATAATTTACACTTTGCTATTCTCCAAATGGTCTACGCTACTCTTCCAACAGCTCTAGATAGGGCTGTTCGCGGTTTCACATCGGCCTCCATAGATTTTCGACACGCTTGGCACCCACAATCTGCAATCTCACTGCTAGATGCCACCAGCTGTTACACACTGGTCCTTTAACACTATTCATTACTAGCAAATCCCCACTTAATTCCCCAGATCCACTTTGTTTGATCCAATAGGATCCAATTAAGTTGCAGGAGAAAACCATGAAGAACTAATGTTACACTACTGAGCACCAGGAAAAACTGACACCAAAGATCCCTAACCCGAACCCTAGATCAACCCTGACCCCATCATTTTGTTTGTGTACTAACTCTAACCTTAACCCCTAGATCAACCCTGACCCTGACCCTACTAATTTGTTTGTGTACTAACCCCAATCCTAATACTGCGGTGGGCAATAAAAAACTAAACTAAAATGTAGGGACAGAAAATAACAGACAGAGACGTGAAGGGTATTACATTTAGTGAACAGCACCTTATGACTTTTTTGGGACTCGAAACTCAAAGTTTCTGACTTGGGACTTCACTGTCTTGACTTGGGACCTTACTTTTGACTTGCAAAACAATGACTTGGTCCCACCTCTGGTATATCCTACCGAGGGATGAAATCTGCTTACTGTCATTGTTTGTTTCCCCCCTTGAAGTGAGTCACTTTTCATGGAGGCCTGTGCGTCCAGTTGAGACAAGGTACTCTTCAGTTCACTCTCCAAATCAGACTAAACCACAAAAAGACAAAGAGAAAAGAAGTTTATAAGAATTACTTATTTTGAAGGTGTAATTCATGTATGGTTTTAGGCACATCGTAAAACAAAAGTGACATTTATAAAGTGCTGTGATTTAACAAAACCACCCACAATGCCATTGCCGTTGCAGACAACCGCCTCAATCTTCTTGGACAAATAGTCTTCCTCGCCCGACCATCGTTGGATGTTTGCTTCTCTGGCTTCCGCCGTCCTGGCTGCACGGCTGTTGCCCCGACGCGTCCCGACCATCCCGAGGCCTGTCTGGGTCGCAAACCTCTCGAGGTAACGGCCTCTCTCTGAGTACTTTCATCCTGATGCAGTTCCCAGCATTCCTGAGGGCGCTGACCGCCTCGTGGTGGGTCGCCGCCTGCATACTGAGGCCGTTGACCTGGAAGGGCCGTGGTCACATTACACACTCAGAGGTCGGTGAAAGTAGGAGCAGAGGTCAAAGGTGAGGGATTAAGTCACACATGCACACACAGCATAGGTTATCTGGAAATAGTATGTCTACATTCCCACCACAGGGAATTCAACTATATCATTACTATCATTTGTCTTGGTGTATTTACATTTTTAGCGTTAATGTAGCTTTCACATTTTTTATTTTATTTGTCACTGTTGTTTATTTATATGCTTTTAAGTCATTTATTACATATCTATTTTTATTTTAAATTTAATCCCCTTCCATCAGACTGATTTTTCCCACGACTGTTTTTCTTTTGTTTCCTGTGAACAGGTATAAAAATCATACTTGGAAAAAAAAGGATTGTCACTGCATTTTTAGTTGCTTGTTTTCCATTTATCAGCCTCATACTGGCTTTCACAGTGAGACAAATCCCAGTTTAGTGTCCTGTACTGGTCTTATGATGCCCTCCAGTGGTCACAAGAGGAACACCAGCACAGGAAGTACTTACCTTTTATAATGATACGCTTACAGACAACATTAAGTGCAAGCTGTACGTTATTTCCATTCAGTCAACAATATTTGACGTTGTCAGTGAATAGGAAATTATGATCAGAGATGACAAACATGAGAAAAGCGATTGCCAGCCTACCTCCAGCAATCTATCTCCAACATGGACCCCTGCCTTTTCTGATGCCCCCCCTGTGTTTACTCTGGAAATAAAAATGCCCTGAAAGGAAACAGACGTGTTAGCCTGAGTGACAGTTGTAATATCAATCTGCTCAAAGAAAAGATGTACTGATACTGATACTGGATCAGATATTGGCCCAATACTGATTCAAATAGCTGAATCAGGTATCAGTGACAATGAGGCTGATCTATTCAATTGATTTTTATGTTTATATATGGTATACATTATATATGGCAAGTTTTAAGATTTGACCAATTTGTTGTTGCATTGAAAAAGGTTTATAATTGAACTGTAATTCCTGTTGAAGATTTTTTTACCAGGTTGCAGGTGTTCGATTTTATTATCTTAATACAAATAAGTGCATTTTTATCCATGTATTTATTTGTTACATTTTACTTTACAAAGTTAGAAAAGCAATATGCAAGTCTGATCCAATCATTTACACACCGTGAGGCATGCAGTTTATCAACACTGGTATCAGATCGGTACTCGAAATTGGTCTACCGGTATACCCAAAGCCCAGGTATTGCTATCGGGACTGAAAAAGTCAGATTGGTGCATCCTATCTCAGAGCTCTTTCTGTTGGTAAATATGTGAAAGAGTTCAGTCGCTCAAGGCTGCTGCTTCTCATTATCCTTAAATGAGCACATGATGTAGCTAGAGATGGAGCACTACCGGCTCTTCAGCACCAGCACCAGCACTCACCTCATCGTGGTCTTTGTAAGGCAGAGAGCCCTTCCCGCCAGCAATGCTGATTCCCAAACTACCCCTCTGGCCAGACACTTTGATCTGTAACTAAGAGGAAAGTGTTTCATTATACATCACAAGAATCTGGACTCTAAATACAATTTAGGCCTGAGTGGAGCAACACATACAAAAGTTAAATTAGCAATGATCAACATGATTTCCAGCAGAGCTTGGTGCAACCCATCATCCATCCATCATCTGCAACTGCTTAACCCATTCAGAGGGGGTCTCAGCTGCCATTGAGTGAAGGCGGGATACACCCAGGACATGTCGGCAGTCTATCACAGGGCTGCCACATACAAACAACCATTCACACCTACAGGCAATTTGGGGGCAACAATCAACCTGCATGTCTTTGGACTGTGGGAGGAAACCAGAGAACCAGGAGAAAACCCACAATAACATTGGGAGGACATGCAAACTCCTCACAGAAAGACCCCAAGCCAGATTCAAACCTGCGACCCTCTTGCTGTGAGGTGACAGTGCTAACCACTAACACCCTGCCTAGTTACACCCCACAAAGATAATCAGACATGTAAGAAAGAAGCAGCATGCAGTTACTCTTAATGGCACTTGGGAGACGGGTGATTCCTGAGGAGGGGTCTTTTCTGTCACCAAAGAGGACTTTAGTTGCCCTGTGGTGGAGGAGATCTTGATATTGGGGGTAGGGTCTTCATGGAGACCAGACCCCGCATTAAGAACTCTGTGATGCTGAAGCTTCCTCCCCTTTCTGTTTTCACATTTCTGATGGCGAAACCGTCGTGGTAAGGCCTCGCTCTCTGACAGCTGCTGGCCTGCACCAACCTGGTGAAAAGAGGAAATAGGTCAATGCTTTTATACTTTATCAGTCTGCCAGATACAGCCTGATATTTCAGGTTTCTTGGCATATAATGATGAAGTGGAAATGTACAGTTGACGAATATCTGGAGTGGAGGAGGCCGATAAAAATGTGTATCCCTATATCAAGGGAAATGAAGATAAACAACATGAACTGTGATATCTACACTGGAAAACAGACCTCCTCAGGTTGCTGATCTTCCTCTGCATCCTTCTCTGCGCTGGAGCAGCGACCACACACGCCGTCACCAGCCGGGAACAGCTGAGGTCTCGCCTGCGGACACTTTTTGTTTGCCACCCAGCTGAAGCCTGGGATCATGGCCCAGTGTTGGCTACTGGTCCTGAGGGACGGGTTAGTATGAGGCTTTCTACACTCCTGGAGATAGTCAGAAGATTGCTGAAAATTTAATTTCAATAAGCAGTGACAGTGATGGATCAGTGGTGTTGAAACCATGTCCCTCATCTTGAATACATGACCATGTGTCAAGGCAGGACATAAAGTAAGAGCAGCACGATTTCTCTGATCCGATCCTTGGAGGAATCTCATGCTTTCTAGTTAAGCAGCATAATCAATGTCATTAAAATCCTGCTTGCCTATTCATAATGCATGCTTACTGTATGTTGTGCACCAAAACAGTCATTACTGCAGAATGTAACTGCACTACTCTCATTGGTACAATCGTTTTGAAGAGCTAAAGAGCAGCCAAGCTAAAAACTGGATCGCCAAAGTTTCAGTTATTTTTTGTGGGTCTCTTTCGCTGCCTTTTTGCCAAAATGTTTTCTGAGGGAGGTAAAGAAAGACAGTGAAGGGTGAGGCCCTGCTTGAAGTGCATTATAGTCTGAAGTCTGTAGACTGAAGAAGCCTCCACTTAAAGGTACAGTGTGTAGGATTTGGCGGCATCTAGCGGTGAGGTTGTAGATTGAAACCAACTGAAAGTGTGTACCGAGCGTATAGGAGAACTACGGTGGGTGTTACAAAAGGTGAATGGCCCTATCTGGAGCCAGTGTTTGGTTTGTCTGTTCTGGGCTACTATAGAAAAATGTCAGCAGGCTCCATGACGAGGACCTGCTAAAACTGTTCAATCTAATGAAAACACAACAGTTCTTACTTTCAGGTGATTATACACAAAATAAAACAGCAATGAATATTATATTCCATTTTTGCCAATAGATCCCCCTGAATCTTACACACTGGCCCTTTAAGAAGAGTGGGAGGCCATCCAAAGTACCCCTACATGTTATTACACCTGAAACTGAACACCAGTAGCTGATACTTTCCAGTGAAATATCAGTTTTTATATTGTTTTTGACCTAATATATATACATAATAATCCACTGGAAAGTATTTGCAGTAGTATTAAATCTACACCAAAGATGGTATGCTTTATCTTCAAATCAAAAACGTACAATGAGATTCAAATAAAGAGGCATTTGCAATGAACATTAAGATATATATATATACACATTCATACTCTGATATTAAATTAAAGCATGCCAGCGTCAGTACAACGTGCAGCACGTGCAGGGTGGACAAGTCAAATATGGCACATGCTGGCAGAGCGTTACAGAAACATCATGCACTGCTGGACAGATGAAACAAGCGGTGGAGGGGTCAGGAGATGGAGTATTTGTAGTCTCGAAGCAAGCCAGTTTAAGTCGGTTTATTATGTTTGGACGATAAGAAAGACCACACCAAACGTATTTAAATCTGACATTTTAAGCTTCAGTGAACTGAACTCAGCTGAGATTTATTATTTGATACCCTTTCTAAACTGAATAAAATTAAAAGGCATAAGAAACATGTTGTTTAGTGTTGCACTCATTTTATTGATCAGTGGTTAAAAAGTCATCCAAATCTCCAGGCTCAGTGGCCATGTGAGATCTGTTTTGTGCAGTTTGATCAGAAAATAATTAAAAACATAAAAACCAACACTTGGACCAATTTTTCTGGTCCACTTTTTGCAAATCAATTTAAAAACAAATAAAACAAATTATTATGTACCATGTAAAAGAATTTGAGAAACACTGAGAAGTGCATTAAAGTGGAACTTCTAACAACTGCAGTTTTAAAGGATGCCGTCCTTGTGGTATGAACCTCACTCACCAAAACCTCCGATGATTATTCTTTACAGTACTCTTTGTTAAAGAGAAAGAAGACTGTTTTTTAAAATATAAACTGTTTTTGGCATCTATTTGAAAAACATGGCAAAGCAGTAAAGCACAGCACATGTAAGTAAGACAGCATTGTTACTTCTGCATAATTACGCTGCAGATGAGTAATTAAAGGTTGATGTGCAGTACTTAAATGCAAACTTAACTAATGAATCAAATCTATTTATAATCCAAAAATAGGTCTTGATGTTTTACAGATGAACAAAAAGAGGATTCAAGGCCATCCACTCACCCAATGACAATTATATGGATTGAATAAGACATCAGTGACTGCGTTTTGTTAGTTTCTTTGATTTTTTTTAAAGAAAAAAGTACCAAGTTCGAAAAAGCAAAAAAAAAGTTTAAAAATCTGCAACTGATTAAGAAATTTGCTATACATTTTTATTTACATCTGAGCTGCCAAAAAGTATAAAAGTGTCAATATTCACAAGAGACTATACAATAATCCTTAGTCAGTAGGTCCAAAAACTCCTGTTTTTATGTTTGCCCAAAATGTAAAAAGTATTCACCCAGTGTTTTAAAAATAGATATAGAACAAATATATAATACATTTATGAAGGTTTGACCATATTATAAAGACTTATAATAGTGCAACTACCTAATGTGTGTTTTTAAAAAGAGGCATTTAAAAAAGTGATAAATCTTTAAAATATCTTTTTAAAAAGGAGCATCTCTGTGCAGATTATTGCTCTGGACATTAATTAAAGAGAGGAAGGCACGGCGGCCCTGGTAGACTGAGTCAAACATGTTTTACAAGGACTGGAGATGGAGTAAGGTTACAGGCGTCCCAGGGTTTAATCAGAGGAGGGGTAGGCCACACCAGGGTTCGTAGGTAAAAGAAAGATAAAAAGGGTCTGCGGGGTTGTGCGGGACGACACGGCGAGACACAGGAGGTAAAAAACATTTCTGAGGTAAAGGTCACACAGATGTGGTCACTCTGTCTGCAGCGTTATTGACCTCGTTTTTGTTGGAGTCCAGGCCTTTGGCTGCGTTCAGGTCGTTGCGGAGGTTCTCGGCCGCTTTCTTCATCGTCTTCAGCTCGCCGGGGTGAGGCGTGGCCCGTCGAAGTAGTGTTCCCTGTGTGGAGGAAAGAGATTCAGATTAGCGGTATACTGGTTATACTGTATATGCAGGTAAAAGAGTTGTAAGTGGTGAGCTTAAAACTGTGAGTTTAAGGCTACCTCAAGACTATGAACGTGAATATCAAGCAATTTCCTAACAGAGAAATGTTAGAGGGACACTGTGTGAATTTGGTGGCATCCAGTGGTGTGGTTGCAGATTGCACTCCTCCGCTCACTCCTCCCTTTCCAAGACTGTGGTAAGGTGTGCCACCACGTGCAAAACCATGGTAACGCCATTCGCCTTGCTCAGATAATTACACTACTTTTACACTCTGCAGCTCGCGTTACCTCAGTTTTTCAAGTGTGTTGGAGAACTATGGTGGCTTTCAGATAATGTAAAAATGTGAAATGCTCTCGTTAGAGCGAGTGAAACATGGCAGACTCTGTGATGAGGACCCACTCCTTGTGTAGACATAAACGGCTCATTCTAAGCTAACAGAAGCACAACGATTCTTAGTTTCAGGTGATTCTACTCTAATGAAAACATAGTTGTGAATATTATACTCCATTTCTGCTAATAGATGATATGAAATGAAATGCTGCACACTTGCCCTTTAAATCTAATAAACTCGTTTGCAACAAGTTGACACAGTTTCGCTGTTGATCTAATTACAGATAGACTGTCGAGGAAAATAAAAGAATATACAGTTTATAGCCATGCTAGTGGCTAGGATCTGTCAGTCCACCACCATGCTCCAGACTGAAATATCTCAAAAACTATAACGTGCATTTCTGACATTTATTGTCCTCAGAGGATTAAGCCTGCACCACCAGCAGGTTAATAGAGTGAAATATCACTAATATCACCAACTACTGGACGGATTGCTGTGAACTTTGCCCTCCGGCTCGCTGGTCTCACCGTGTCGTCGTCATCCTCCTCATCATCATCCAGAAAGTGAATGGCACTGATCCTGTTCATGGCTTTGTTGTCCCACGTGTCATCTGCCATGTCATTCACCAGGCTCTCCAGGGCTCCACAGCGGGCCAGATTATCAGAGCCTGTTATTTAAAAACAGACAACACAAGTCCTGTTACTGGAATTCATGCTCACATCAAAATTCTCTCATGTAATTACAAAGCGTGATCTGAAGTGAATATTTCAGCAGATTAAAATCAATACGGTTGTTGTGGTTGCTTGTCCGCTATCTGCCAACTAAAGAAATGAAAGCTGTCATATAACTCAGCACCCATAAGAGAGAGCCTGAAACTGCCAGATCACAGTTTCAAATCCCGGCTTAGTCACAGGCTTACAGCAACGCAATCTTCCCTGCCCCCAACCTCAGCTTCAGCCTCACTCGTCTGACCTCCGCCAGTCTTATATCTGCATCTCTCCCACGAGACAGAGATGGCACGTCATAAAAATGAATGAATACATTTCTTTTTGAGTGAGAAACAAACAGCGACAAGCAAGGAGCAAACCCTTTGAAGTGAATCCCGACAGATTTAGGCGCAAGGCTGTGGATGACAGTAAAGGCAAATAATGACAATAAACAGTTGTATCAGGCAGAGATGAAGCCAGCCCTCAGCCGCATCTCTATACCCAGTGGGCGAGCTTTTAATGGCAACAGGCCAGCCGCTGCTAAGCCTCTTTAGCTGTCCAATCCACCGCATTTCTGAAAAACATAACCAAGGAGGGCCTCAAGGGACGGCAGAGGCGCTGATCTGTTATAGGCTGTGATCCCTTACAGCACCTCATAATCAACCGATAGTGCAGGGGAGGATGAGAGGGTGCAGAACACACTGTGCTTCCCCGAGCAGATCATGTGATAATGTCAAAACCGCGAGGCACTAAATACTCAGAGACGATGCAAGAACTGATGAGGAATAATACTCAAATGTCACGGCATTGGCACCAAGTCATTTCACTCTAGAAGAAGCCCATGAAGACGCTGATCTACAAATAGTAAACATGCAAAGAAATGTAATTTCAATCAACCGGTCCAGTGTGGGAAAAATGTCTAGACATAGTCATTGTATCTCATAAAACTGATGATTCATGAAGGTTAGTCAAAACCTCTGAGGATTATTTTAGGCTTCTGCTTGATAAAAAAACGTCACCTTTATTGTCTGGTTCACACGGCTGTTGAGGCAGCAGCACGCAGGTGAGCACCTTCTCGCCCGAGTCGGGGTCCACGTCAGTCTGAAAGGTGAGGAGAGGCTGCGACTGGTTTTCTGACATCCACAAGGCCTTCAGTCGTAGTGTGGTCAGTGACATCGGTAAGTGGTGGAGCCTCAAAGCAAACAGGATGTTAATCACTAACTGAAACAAAGTTTCGGAAACTCTAATTTTTGGTTTTGAAATCCTTCCCTACAAGTATGAGAACATATTTGAGTAAAGCAGCAGCAAACATCGCTGCAGTGCTTCTCTGAAGACAAAGCTTGAACTGAAACAGGTAGCGAAGCCAAAACAACCTCTGGCTGAAGGCAAATAACAATGGTCAAAATGGCGAGATAATATTTAGGCATCAGAGAGTAAAAAAAAAAAGTATATTTCATCAAGTATGAGGAAATAATATTACTATTCAATCACAAAGGCTGTGTCCAAAATCATTCACTCATTCACTACTCCCTTCTCACTATCGAGGGAGTTCTACGTAGAGGACTACTGTACGTGATGAGCTTATTGGCAAAAAACAAAATACTTTCCGACATTACTATGGTCATTTACTCGTCGCCATTAACTACGTCATTGCTGTCGCACAATTAAAACATGCCAGATCAATGTCAGCTGGTAGAGCATCAGTAATAAATACTAAAATGTATTTTTGTGTGTGATAAATACAAGTGTAAGCTTTTTTTTTTAGTCATCTCTTAGCAAAATGTTCAGAGTGAATTTAGGTTCCCCTTGGTAAGCGCTGATGCAGTCTGTATAGCTTTTATTGTGAAAGGCAAGAATATTGTATTAATAAATACAAAGCACTTTTGTGGCCATTTATGTTGTGATGTGTTGCTCTGCTCACATTAAATATAAACTGTACAAAAATATAAATGCGACATTTTGGTTTTTGCTCCCATTTTTTATGTGCTGAAAACCAGTCGGTATCTGGTGTGACCACCATTTGCCTCACAAAGTGCAACACATCTCCTTCGCATAGAGCTGATCAGGTTGTTGATTGTGGCCTGTGGAATGTTGGTCCACTCTTCAATGGCTGTGTGCGAAGTTTATATATATATATATATATATATATATATATATATATATATATATATATATATATATATATATATATATATATATATATATATATATATATATATATATATATATATCTCCAGCAAACTTTTGCGGTACAACTCACGGATTCGTCTCAATCATAATCCTCTCATCCACTTACCATTTTCCCATTCAGCACAATGCATGATGGTATATAGTGCTTGGTGTGTGACCATTGTTGTCCACTCTTCATGCATTGTGGGATACTTTGAGTCCACTATATAGGGTATAAAAATACTCGCATAACTTAAAAATAGAGGATATGAGCGTGTTGTTGGGTGTACCTATTTCCAGAGACGTCGAGCACGTGCAGCTCTGTGGCTTGCGACAGCTCTGCCGGTATCCTCGTCAGCCTGTTCTCTCGTACACAGAACACATTCAGGCCGCTGCAGCCACCGATCTGAATAACAGAGACAACATGATTAAACTGCATGTCAGTCCGTGTACACGTGCCCTGTGAAGCATAAAAACATAGTGCAGGCAGACACGCATATAGGTTTCTATTGAACTTTTTTCTTTCCTAGTAAAAAAAATGCAATATAAATCTCTTTTTTTATTCTCTAATCTTTTTAACAAGACCAGGACAAAAGAAACATGAGTAAATCTGCTGTCAGCATTTGTGCACTTTGTGCCAGAATCGGTGATCTCAATGGCTGACCAGTTAAATGTCAATGGGATGTGGCAGAGGGACCTAAAATTAGGAACAATTAGGCCTTGCAGGCAGACAAAGCAGAGACTTGATGGGCCAGCTAGACTGCAGTAGTAATCCATTAATCTGCTCAGGCACAGACCTGAGCAGGATGCAAGTATTGTTAAAGAGATTCATCATGTTAAAAGGAGCAGGCTAAGCTCATCATCTATACAAGTTAATACGATGGGTGCTTA
Source organism: Pterois miles (assembly GCA_947000775.1). Classification (NCBI taxonomy): domain Eukaryota; kingdom Metazoa; phylum Chordata; class Actinopteri; order Perciformes; family Scorpaenidae; genus Pterois; species Pterois miles. The sequence continues at coordinate 12,987,501 of CAMQGK010000341.1, forward strand.
CTGCATTCATTCCTAGAGTCATCAGTAAACAAAGCACAACTCGATAAAAAAAATCAAACACATTAAATCTACTTCCATGCGAGCACAAACAAAATTCAGCTGGGAAAAAGTGTTATGAGCAACTAATAAACAATCGATAGAATCTATAAAACTGGGCCAACGGTCAAGTAGCTCAGAAAAGCACAAATCAATACTTGGGTCATGGTTACACTGCGATTGTTAGTGATGTCATGCAATGCTGGTTTGAGAAAACGGTGACACCACTGATTCATTATCTAAGCCAACTGTTATTTTTCTCCACAACACAACACTGCAGTCTTTGCATCATTAAGACACAGGGGCATTGTACGGTGGCTGAAGAAGCCTTCCAGCCAGGCGGGCCTTCACTTATACAGACAAGAGGTTTAGAAAAGAATGTCACACACAAACACAATGGAGACACAGACAGAGCTGAACAAACCAGAGGACTGAGCAGTAAACGTGAAATGAGAAAACTCGACAAGCAAGAGCATTGTTGATCCACACGTGAATGAACTTTAGACAATTTGAGCCAATGAAAAGCTCAACAGCTGCATTAAAAAATTACATAACAACTACAAATGCAGTCTAACTTAACAGCATTGCAGCAGTGATCTCAAACAGATTGTATTTGACAAAAAAAAAATCACAGGTTTGTAATATACGAATGTTATGCAGCTCAGAGCAGCAGTTTCAAATCATTAATTCAGACATGCAGTTCCAATCTAAACTGCGCCACCTATTGACATGACTTCTGAAGGGACGTAATACAGTTTTTCCAACAAGATTTTGTAAGACTGGTGGGTGGACCTTGGACCCTCTACGGGGTCCGGAGGCATGATCCCGAGGAAGAACATTTTGTACATTTTCAGAGTTAAATGCATCTACTTGTTGGTGAACTTCATGCTCTTGTATACAACTTTGTGTTCCAGTAAACAATTTAATCGGATGGTGACCCCTTTGCAAGATGGGTCAGGTGGGTTGCCAACATCACCGCAGATCCCTGATGCACTGAGGACAGTCTGCCCAGGTTGACTGACACACCGGGAGTCCTGTCCACAGTGAGCACTTCAACGGCCCCGGGAAGCATTCACCCGAGCCACAGGCCTTTCCGACTGCATGGATCCCACCCGTTGAAAAGCAGAAAATATTTTCGGTTCATTATGAAACTGAAGTGGACGTCAGACCACTTTGAATTCATTTGAATTAAGCTACACAGTTGTTGATTTTGATTGGATAAAGGTCCAACATGTAGCCATACAGACATTATTGCCAGTGTTCTACCTGACTTGAATCACCATGAAAGTGTCCGCCCGTACTCTGGCGCCTATGCAAACGGAGTAACAGCTTCTGCAAGTTTGACACTTGCACTTACTTGCACCACCTTCAGGCAAAGACTGTTACCAAGAAAAACCTAATAGATTTTGGAGCAGATTAGAGGAGGTCCTTCTAGTTAATTCTGCTTTTGGTTAAAATATAATTATTAGGTTTTATATACTAGATTTTAAACCTGCAAGTTGCCTTTAACCTGCACACTTTTTTTTTAAATTGTTTTATAGCTACAAACTCAACTGCTTTTCTGTCTTTTTATTTCTTTTAGCTCTGTCTTCTTTTAGCATGTCCTCTCTGCCATCTGTCAGTGCCAGACTGGTGATCTATCAATCTCACATTTTAATTTCATTAAGGGAACAAAACCCACACAGGTTTTCATACTTACAAACTTTTACTTTTGAGTTGTAGGTCATCAGCTGCCTCAATTGCGTCTTGACACTTTTTAGTCTGAACCCCCTTTAAAATGAGATGGTGCGTCTCAAGAGGTTCATCTTCAAGTTAAATTTAACTGCTGTTGGTTGATATAGGAAAAGCTTACCTCCTTAGGTAACGACGTTAGCTGGTTTCTGTCACAGTTGAAGTTGGAAAGTCGCTTTAATTTCCCAACACTCCTTGGCAAACTCTGTAATATATTAATCAAAACAATTAGAAAGAGCGTGAGCTGTTAATTAATAACCACAAAGGCACAATAAGAGTATTTCCTCATCTCATTTGCCTCTTTATATAATTATCTTTTGAACAACTTATTAAACTGCTATTCAGTTTATCCAAAGGACATCTTAGACAACCAAATCATCCACGTGTCACCAGTGCAGGCAGCGCTCTCATGCATGGAGACAAAAACAGACATGTTGCTCACACAGCCGGTTCATTTATTAACACACCAAACAGAAAAACAGACCAGTGGCCATGTATGCATCCCCTCAATGTGGCTTTTAATCTCCGTTTTACTCTATGAGAACAATTCAGTGTATTCCTGTCCTGCATTCCAGATGTTTTACATGTCAGTGTTTGAACATGAGGCTGTGCTTGTGTTTTAAATCAGGTCAAAAGCATAGTATAGCATAAAAGGCAGGTTAATGTAGGCTTCATTGGCTATTGAATGATGCGGTGATGATGTGGTGTTGATGCAGCTTGCAAACAAATCTACACATTTATAACAATTTGATGTCATTTGCAATGAGGATGAAACCTTGTTCTTTATGTGATGTGCTGCTGCTTTCATAATGTATTTATGCCACATCTACATAAAAACAGCAGATGAATATCAACTATATTTGTACTTATCCCTTTATGTTTCTTAAGAAAAAAAAAAAAAAAATAGACAGTAATACAGTTGCAGACCCACCTGTAGCTGGTTCTCTGTGAGCACTAGTTCAGTAAGGCTTTCGCAGTTACCGATGCTCTCTGGAATATAAGTTAGCCTATTCTGGTCAGCTTTCAGTATCGAAAGTTTCCGTAGTTTTCCTGCAGAGAAAGAAAAAATGCATATCAATCAAAGTAAATGTTGCTCAGACAGCACACTAATGAAGCAGTTACTATGATTTTGAAGAAAACGTACACTTGCATATGTACTTTTAGTGGGTTGTTTTCACACCAAAGCATATAGGAAAAAGGAAAAAGCTATATCTTCCCAATGAGAAGAAATACTAATTAGATAAGACAGTCAAAACACGCACGCCAAGCTCAGGAGAAGATAGTGTAATCATGCTGCTAAAGAGCTGGGAGGATCTCCATGCTTACCAATGCTCTCTGGTAGAGCATCAATGAGGTTCTGAGACACCAGCAGGTCAGTGAGAGCCACCAGGCCACCCAACTCCTCTGGAAGCCGCTCCAGTTTGTTTTCTGATACATCCAAACACAGCAGGCTTTTCATACTGCCCATCTCCTGAAGTTCAAAGCAGAGACCAACGTTACGGTAACATGGTGACAAATACAGTCTAGGAGAGCAGAGTAGGATCAGTGTTGTCTATGCATTTGGAGCATTTAATCTCAGGATTTGGGCCACAACATAAGACATGTGTGACCACTCTGATGTTTGTCATTATACAGTCAAATTCAAATGAATCAGTGTAAAATATCTATATTCACACATTTGTGCATTTTAGGTTTTGGCCAGCGTGACTCTGGGACAAGATTTATCTTATCTTGGGATATATGAACTGTTGCACACAGCAATAAAAATAACTATATGAAATGACGGTACTCTAATTAATACAGAGATAATAACAGATTCTCAAACACAAGAAACAAATTGATGAGCTTACCGAGGGGATTTCAGCCAACTGGTTTCCATCCAGCCACAAGTCCTTTAAGCTGACAAGACAGCCTATTGACTCTGGCTATGTGGGAGGAAGAAATGTGAGGATTGAAAGAGTGAAAGCCAGAAAAATAGAAGAGAAAGACACAACAAAGCAGAAAAATACAATAATACAATATGAGTGACTTTGTTCTGATAACATCCTTATTTTTCCTTTAATGAATGAAAATAAGAGAGTTTGAGGCAATACTTTTTCTTCAAGAGTATTCTTCAAGGTATTTTATCATGGCTACTATAAATTGGTGTCAATTCAAAGATTACAAAGATTTACAATGGTATATGAAATACCGTAACATTTTTATGTTTTTTTATTAAAAGTGTCATCAATGTGCCAAAACAGTGCAATTTTGGAACGGTACCAAATATCAATTATCAAAACTGAGAGCAGACGAAAAAGTCAGACAGCATTCAATAATGTATATAATTGAATTCAATGATAAATTAGTTAAAACAACTTTGAATGATAAATTAGTTAAAACACCATTCTGCGCCACCGCGCCATGGCAACAACATTGCAATATAATGCAAATGTTTGTTAAACTTTGATTGCAAAGACCTTTAGATTGTACTGACAAGAGTCTATCTGAAAAAAAATTTTCCTGTCTGATGACCATGTCTGATGCATGTGCAAAGTTTAACAATTTTCCTAGCACGTAAAAAATGTGATTAATTTTAATAATAATAAGAAGAAGAATTCCTTCAGTTTCCACAGGGCCGACGCTGGTCGGTACTCGGACCCTAGTAAAAATTAAAGAGTCATTTCTTGAAAGCCTGACTTTGCTTCATCAGTCGGTAAATCATTCACCGTCAAAGGCCGACCGCTCACACAAGATTACAACTTAAAACCACAGCTCAAAGCAGATGGCTGTCCTCTCGTCTGGGTGATAAGAGGCGAAAGCTGTTCTCGAGGGATGCTAATCTACTTGTCTTGGAAGTGACAAGACGAAGGAAATTATGGAAAAAGTTTCTTCCCGCTCATTCTGTGGGCCGTGTGGCTTTCTTCTGAGTGAAGTTAAACTTACCAAACTGTATAGTTCATTATTTCCTAGGTCGAGCTCTTCAAGTCTGTGAAGCATAGATAGTGACCTGTGGATGACACGTGAGGGAAGTTCAGATGAAATCAGTGTAAATAAAAAGGCCGAGACTTGCTGCATGTTCTGTAACTTTTCAACCTCTGCTAACAAGACAGCGTTGCTCCTTGACATGAAAATACACTCTTACCCTCTTATACAACTATATATAAAACATACTGTGCATCCACATAGTGCAGTTGGTTGAATACGTACTCTGGTAGGAATGTCAGCAGATTTTCTCTGAGTTCTAGCGATACCAAATTGGAAAGGCTGCAATGACAAAAAGAGAGATGATTATACGTTTCTGAAAATGCCATGAAATGCAGTTTCTATACAACCTCTACTCATATCACAACACAGATCATTATTATGATCATGTTGTACATACTGTACTGTAGATACATCGTCTACGTCGGTCTATAAAATGTCAGTTTATGGTGAAAAATGTTGATCCTCAAATGTCTTGTTTTGTCCACAACTCAAAAATCAGTTTAGTGTTATAGAGGAGAAAAGAAACCAGAGAATATTCACGTTTAAGAAGCTGGAATCAGAGAAATTTTACTTTTTTTCCGTAAAAAAATTACAAAAACTGACGATTAATTTAATAGCTGACAACTAATCGACTAATCATTGCAGCACTAGAGTGTTTCTAAACAAACTAAAAAGAAGCTAAAGCTAAAAATGATACTCCTTTCCATCACATATCTGAGAACAGGAAGTATTTTGGAGCTGTGTCAGTCTTATCGGGGCCGTAAAATCACGGTAGCATAAACAACCACTGCATACTTTCAATGGAGAGGGAAATGTCTAAAGGGGCCATCACAGACCAAAGTACAGGGTTATCTTCTTGAAGTGCTGCTTAAGTACGCCTCAGTACATGTACCCAATTAATGGTGGATTTTATGACAGACAACTAGTTCAGTACAAAGTCCATCTTGTTGATCATAACCCAGACTAAGTAATTACGCCTTTGTGTGTCATTAGTGATAGACCGAGGAGTCAATAAAAAGCCTTTCCATTCATAGTGTTTGACTGGGCCAGAGGGATTAACATAATCTAGCGGGTATGTTTGAACTGGTTCTCACAGGCTGACCCTACAAATGTGACAACATGAGATACAACAGCTAGTTTTCCTTAATCTTGTGTTTTTCAATCACCACAGCATCGCCACTCAGCGGTCGCTGAGCCAGACATTAAAAGACAAGACTGAAGAAATGACGAAACCAGCCGCCGAACTGCATCAAGTGTCTCAAGTTTCTGTGAAAGACATTTTTTTTTTTTGGTCAGTAAACATTCCCTTCTCAGGAGATAAACCACTGCTGTCATTTAACCCCTTAAATGTTGATCCTATCCACATTGTGTTTTTCATTACCTTCTTCCCTTGAGAGCAGGCCTCAAGTCACTGTGTTATGTAAGACAGATATGGCACATATGCAGGGCACATGCCGTACCATGAGGAGCAGGGTGGGAGCAGATCTCTTTAACTCAAGCTGACTTTGTTGGTAGGAAAACTGTATGTCACATAAAGGTAAGAGACTGTGTGCAAAATCAGTTGTGTACACAGACGAGGTAGACGGATTAATCGGTGCCGATAGGATGTTTGCTTTACTTCAAGGTGGAGGGGGAGAAAGAAGTTATCCCTCATATATATACCTCAACACCAACAGCTCTTTGTCCCAGATAAAAGACAGGCAGGCAGAGAGGAAAAGAAATTATCCACTGTCAATTTAACCTGCTTAATGTACCATTTTGGCATCTTCTCTTGCAAATAATCCAGCCATGAAACCATCTATTTATGAAATATAATCGCACACTTAAGGATCCACCTCACTCCAGGAATATGCACAAACATTAATGGTTTGCAAGAGTAGCATTTAACAACATAACAGGAAGCACAACAGACGCAAATCCTGGCCAGTCTTACTGTAAACCACAGAACAGCACATTGCCCACTGTAAATAAATAGAAATTTTTCCAGTGATGTAATCCAGCAAATCACACTTCAGGATGTTCTCTTGCAAATTATTAAACTTGAAGTGACAAAAAATGATTTATCAAAAACAGTGTATGCAAAGTAGCCGATGTAGACAATCAAGATAACCAAGATAACCTATCAGATTTTTCCTGCTTCAAACTATCATTATTATATCGGCCTTTAAAAATCCACTATCGGTGCTGCCCTTGTAGCCATACTTGCTCACCCTTCCCATTTTCCCAGGAGACTCCTGTTTTATATCGCCTGCTCCCGGTTTCCTCCCGGAGTCACAGTTCTCCTGTATTTCACCCAGTTCTCCCAAATTTTCACACTTTTTTCCTTTTTGTTATCTTGGCTTGTTTGTGGAACTGAACAGTGTGTATAATCCCTACTGTTTCCACCCAGACAATAAAAGATCATCACAGACTCTCTGAGCTCATGTTTAGGCTGCGTTCGCCACAGCGACCAAAATTGGGCCTTGCTTGATGTAACGAAAAGCTGTTGTGGCATGATGCTAGCCATAGGAAATAATGTGTTTCAGAGAGCAGTGGTGGCAAGCAGGAGCAAAAATAAGTAAAAACGAATGAATACTAGTTTATGCCAGAGATTCACGCTCAACAAGAGCGAATTATTCAGTTTTCTTTCCTGGAAGTTAGAGGTAAAATCAAAAGTTTAACATAAAACGCAACACACTTATTATTAGAATGCAGGAAACTGGGGGAGGACCCCCTGCTTTGGTTTTGAAATCCTCTTTTTTATTTTTTTTTTAATGTATCAGGGTTGGCAAGTATGTTTGTAGCTGTTACCATGGTAAAGGAAAAAATAAACATGGACAATATGTGGGAATATGTGGGAAAAATCTTTGTAGGATAAATCTGTTGGGGGGGGGGGGCATCTATAATCCATTACAGTATGGATCTTCATCAGAAGACGGTGTTTTGTGTCTTTCATCGAATCTAATTTACATCAATAGGTTAAATACTGTATCATCCGATCAGCTCCTATAAGTAGCACTGTATTATTTCAATATCCACAATCCAGATTTACGATAACTAAAGGAGCAATCCTTCGCTGAATCGCAGTCATCCGCCAGCCATGCATCATCATTATCCCTCAGAGGTTAAGCAGTAATCCTTAATTTATGGCACCATAGCAAGCCAAGACCAATCTCTGTTTAGTTTAGCTCCAACTGTCTCAGCAGTTATCTAATGGTTAAAATACGCCATCCAGAGCACTGCCAATAATGATTTAAGATGTACTACTGGACAACATCAGCACAACGTCAGAAAGTGCCTTTAAAAAACAGTTCTTCACTGACATATATCTTTGTTATCCTGTCTTTAAAATGTATTAAATTAACATGGTGTTATCTGTTTAAGAAAATCAATTTCCAAGTCAAATGTCAGGATATTATCAGCATTTCTAACCCAATGTGCAGCTCTAGAGTAATTTAATCTCTTCAAACCCATCCCTGAAGGGTTTAAATTCACTTCATCTTGAACTCCAAATTTCTACTAAAAACATCCCTTGTGGCAATTTGACCTTAAAGCACATAGTTGTGTTATTAAATTAAATTATAACTGAACCCAACATGAAGAGAGCCCTCATAGGAATAAGAATGTTGGCCAGACATGCAGATTATATGCCAGCTCACAAGGCTTTCGCCTTTTATGAACAAAGACAATGTGGCCAACCAGAGGACACTGACTGGACTGAGAGAGTGATGTGGCTGGTATGTTTTCCCCAGTGCAGTAAAATTATTACCATCGGGGGACAGGGAGACAATAGAAATGCAAACACTTTGAAAATGCTGCCGCTCGTGCTCAGTGGTTTGGTTGAGCAAATATTTGCTTTTAAAACAGCTGAAATTGGTTCAGCGTTTTATAGTATTTACTGAATAAAATCAGTTCATACTGTAAGTAAAATGAACGATTATTCTAGCAAGACGACAGAGTCTCAAGTAAAGTGTGGGACATGGAAATGCAGATGAAACTGAGTGGAAAAGTTTCCCCATCACGAGCTAAATGCACTCAATATGTCGAAGCAAATACGATGATTTACTGCATTTACTTACTTCCCAATGTTATCTGGAAGAACTTGCAATGAAATATCATTGATGGAAAGGCATGTTAGGTTCCGCAGCTCTGGGAAGCTTTCAGGTAACCTGGAAAAATAAAAAGAGAAGCCACAAGGTGAGATGTGCACAGATCATTTTTCAGTTAAAATAAATATTTTTTTGCGTTAACTTTTGGATGAAAATTGAACTTGCATTGTACGGCTAGCAAGAGAAGAGGATTCGAATTGATTGCCCATGTTGTTTAGCTTCTACTGAGACTGTAATGTCAAGCAAGAGTTCACAATTCAGTTCATATTGCTATTCATCTTTGCCCTGTTCTTTTCTTTTCTCCTACATAAACTCCAATGTTTTATCGAAGACTGTCAAATGATTCAATTATTAGAATTATTATCAAAATTGCAATCAATCACACATTTTTCATCTGTTGTACTCTTATCAACAAGGGAGTGGACAAACATGCTGCTTTATGTAAATGTATGTATGTATTTATTATTGGAAATCAATTAAAAAAAATAAATGACAAACATTCCAGAACCCCATGTTTAGCATAAAAAATATGCTCAAATCACAACATGGCAAACTGCAGCCCAACAGCCAACAACAGCTGTCAGTGTGCTGATCTGACTATGACTTGCCCCAAACTGCATGTGATTATCATAAAGTGGGCATGTCTGTAGCCCCTTTGAAAATGGCCATGACAGTTTTTCCTCGCTAAAATTTAGTGCAAGTTTGGACCATTATTTAGCCTCTGCGACGTGAGTATGACATGGTTGGTACCAATGGGTTCCTTAGGTTTTATAGTTTCATGTGATGCCAATATAATTGCTCTAGCTTTAAAGAGCGAGTCCACTATGACCTCCAAAAAACTGATTGTGTTAATGTATTAAAAGAAATTAGTGGGGTTAAAACCAATTTATGTTGACACGTTATTGTTGCATTAACTTTTTATACACTTGTATATGAACATCAGAAAGGAAAAAAATGAAGTCAAAATATTCCTGTTCAACCCCAGGACGTTAGGCTGTGATTACATGGGACAATTTGTTGAATGCTACTGAACATTTTGCAATAATGGTTTAATGATACCAAATATCTAAGTGCCCGTGTTTTCATTTTCTAAATGGACTCATTATCTGCTTGTTCAGGATAAACAGATGACTTGCACACTTTCTTTTGTCAAGTTTTTACTTTAAAAACCATTATCCTCTTTAATATTGCAGGCTGGCGAGATGGGACTACTTAGATGCTCGTTGTGGTCACACTTTGATCAATAGCGGCAACAACAAAAGTAAGAACACTGTAAGTGTGCTTGTAATTGTCTCTGAGCATCCAACATAAATGTGGGCTGGTGAGACAAAAAAGGCTACTTCTGCTGTTCAAAAACATTATTCAGAATGAATGTAAGTCAAAGACTCAATTGAATTACACTAATTTGCAAAGCCTTGAAATCAGACAGGTACTGTATAGTTTTGCACAACTGAAATTCAAACTGCAACCTGCCATCAATCCCAAAATGACAGGTCCTTGTATACAGACAACTAAATCATAGTTATTCATATTTATTAATGCTGTCAAGACAAAATTGTGTCTACATTTTTAATTATGATGAGCTGACAAACACCCTGCTGACCTATAGTGGAAACTAGACCTTTACTACCAACTGATGAAAGAGTGGAAAATCTGGCTACTACTGTGGAAAAAGAGTGTTGTGTGTGCAAGCTTGTGTGCACTTTAAAAGTATTGACCACCAACGCCGTTATAATACTATTCATTGTTGCCTCCTAAACTATATACTGCAAAGCAGTGTGGTGTCGCTCCTGCTGAGGTGTAAATTTGATTTAGTCTCACCCACACAATTAACAGTATTTATACACAATCTGCAATCTGTTATGGAGGTTGTGTGAATGTTCATAACAGCAGGGGATCTATGAAGAACAGTGACTACGATGGAAGTAGAAATTCATCGACACGAGAAAAATATTTTTTAAGCTGGTTCCCTGCTTTTGTCATCCCACCATGTTTTTAATGTGGATAAATGGGCCTGTTCATTTAAGGGAAGATCAATAAGTATCAAGTACCAAAATCAATATGAAATGTGAAATGTTTGTCATGGACTTTGATAGCTGAATATTTTAGAAGACACCAATATTTAAATAGTAAATATGACTGACGGTTAATTTCTTTTCTGTTTTGAAAAGTAAAAACATAATGTGGACGACTTCAGTACCTTGTTAATGGATTTCCACTGAAATCTGCCACTTGTAGGGCTTTGCAGTATGAAATACTCTCTGGAATCTCCATAATATCTGAATAAGAGAAAAGAAACTGGTTACAACACAATACAATCAGCAGTACTTAAAAAAGACATGTCAAGATAATAGAAAACTGTTGTGCAAGTGATAAACAAGAAAGAAACAACAGTAATGGTGCAGATATAAATGCAAAAAATGCCTTTAGTGGTAAATCTAATGTACAATAAAAGAACAGTTTTATTATTCAATAGTCATATTGCCTTAACATTTAACATTTTATATAATGCATTCAATTTGGACCAAAATGAACCAGGTCTGGTTCACACCTAAAGGTCCAGTTCCTGAACCAAACTAGTGCAAGGATGATAAATTGTTTTAGTTTTATAACTAATCTGATTTGCGTTCACAAAGGCAAAACTCAAACGGTTCAGAAATTGTAAACAAAACCCACATGGTGGAAACATCACGTGATTATTGGTCAGACAGAAAGACAACAAACTGCTCTGAATTTCTAGCTAGATGTGGTAAATCATGGAGCACCGTCAGGTTCTGTTCATGTTGGTGTTGATCTGGAGCACATCTGCAGCTGTTATTAGATAATGTATTAATGCAGACATACCTCGGTGTTGTTATACACCTTCTCAAGTAATTGAGTAATGATCTCTACCGCCCGGATGTTCAGGAGGCATCTGACTACACCGTGAGTCCAGGTTTGTCATCTGACACTCAACACCAACTCACACCACCACCAAAGGAGGAAAAGAAGGTGTTCTTTTAACCAATGAAATGACAGATAAAATAGCACACTTTCTGTGGTTAGTTTGAATGGTGTTCACACCAGAAATGAACCGCTCTAGAGAAGACCGCCCCTTTCGAAGCGCACCAAGCGGCGGTTGTTTGGTCCGCACCAGGGTTCGATTCCTGCACTCACACCAACCCAAACTCACCACACCAAGGAGGTAAACGCTCCAGGATACGGTTCAACCGGACTAAATAATGCTGGTTTAACGCGCCCTACGGTGTAATGCTGGTTGTTGTTGTTTTTTTTTTTTTTTTAGTTGTGATGGTTTCTCTCTACAGCAGCTACTGTGAACAGCCTGCTCTGCCGCAGGAGAAACCTCACCAGTGTATCTAAAGGAATACGTTGTGGTCTGTACAACTTGAGAGAATCAGGCTTAATGCAAAACATGCTTTATTTTCATGCGTGTTTGTTCCACCAGCTTCACTAAAGGGGAGTAAATCTGTCAGTGTGATTCATACGCTGAACTTAGTGCGGTCTTGCTCAACTGTAAACATATATTCTCACAGATATGAAGAAAATACAGAGAAACACAGTTATGAAATACAGTAAATGAGTTTGTGCTATGATATTGTGTTTTGGCACATCAGTGTTTTCCCGTCTTACCATTTCGAGAGACATCGAGCTCTACCAGCTGCATGAAGTTGGCTATTTCTGGTGGAAGTCTCTGGATCTCGTTGTCGCTCAGGCCAAGCTTTCTTAGTTTCACCAGCTGGAAAAATGGCTGAAAGGTGAAAAGAAACACATCTTCGGTAAGGAAGCTTTTAAGGGGTTTCACATTTTAGCAGTGCTCTTTGACATCACTGGTGCATCCTGGACTGATTACAGTTAGACCTTTGTTACACCAGCAACAGTCACTCACTCACTCTCACTCATCGTCAGTTGCTTATCAGGGGTCGGGTCGCGGGGGCAACAGCTCCAGCAGGGGACTCCAAACTTCCCTTTCCCGGGCCACATTAACCAGCTCTGACTTGGGGATCCCGCGGCGTTCCCAGGCCAGTGTAGAGATATAATCTCTCCACCTAGTCCTGGGTCTTCCCGGGGGCTTCCTCCTAGCTGGTCGTGTCTGGAGCACCTCCCAGACACCAACAACAATGCCTGGCAAATTATTCACCTGATGTACCAATATCATCTCTGAAAAATGTACAGTTTTATGCCTGGATGCACCCTTTGTATGTTTCATACTAAATAACATGATCTCAGGTCATTTCTGTTGGGCAGAGCGTTACTTGTGTTAAGGATGCTACAGTAAATCAGTCTGATTTGGTATTGCAGGAGCACACCTTGTTAGCATTTTCAGAGACAATAATGCATTTTACTTTTTTTTTTTACATTTAAAGGAATGTTTTCAATCATTCTGGCTGATCAGACCTCTGCTCAGGCTGAAGTTGGGTGGGGGTATTATGGAATTTACCTGAGGTCACCACAATGTCAGACACAAAAATATGTAAGTGGTCTACTGCTTTAACAGGAGCAACAGAACAATAGCTAACCTGGGAAAGAAAGATCTAATTGGCACGCTTACTTAAAAAGGCACGAGCAATTAATATAAGCACATACTTGTCGCCTCACAACAAGAGCGGGCAGAGCCTGTGTGGTGGTACAGCAGGCAGCTAACAATACTGCTTCAGGTTCCCTCAATGTTTTGGCATGAACAGAAAACAAACTGACTCATGAATTTCCCCTCTGGCTTTTGTATTTTCTATTGCTAGTTACAAGGCAGCCGGCCATAAGGGCTCATCCATGAATGCAGTTGCTAAATACACACATTTCTCATTCATCTTTCAGTCACTTGAGTTGACTGTTAAATATGCTTTATACCTTTTTGATCTTTATGTCCACTATGTTGCAAGCACATGGCCCGCATATGGCTAAATAAACAACTTTGTTCCTTCTCTTATGCACAAGCCTGTTGCATTTGTAATGCAGTCAGTGCAACACAATGGCTGTGAAGTTGATTAAGCTGCAGGTTTCCTATAACTTTGATATCATCTTTTATGCTCGAAAAATGCGTCTCCATTGGAATCTATTGTAACCTACATGAATTCAAGCTGCAACGGGGTTATACAACCACCTGTCTAATACTCAAAACTGTTTAGGTGCCGTTTGGCTTTCAAGACTGGTAGAGGAACTCTTTTTATGTTTATGTCTTTTTATAGGAAACTAGACCAGTTTTCCCCTTTGGTTCCCCTTTATGTTAGCTGACTGCCCTGGAGGCGTATGCTCAGGTAAATGTGACATGTTTTGTCGGAGATTGCTATCTGGAAAAAGGTTTCAGGTAGGGACACACCGATACCAATACTGAATCAGATATCAGTGACAATGGGCCTATCTATTCAATTCATGTTATGTTGATATACTATATTCATTATATAGCGGAATTTAATTCCTGTTTAAGTTTGTTTTTTTACCAAACTGCTGGTGTATAATTTATTTTAATGAGAAGGAGCAATTAAATGAATTTGTATCTGCGTATTTATTTGTCACATTTTGCTTTACAATGTTAGGCCTGATGTTGCCTTACAGCCGGGCCAGACGACCCGTGTGAGCAGCACGTGTGTGTTGCAGAATTCGTTTTTTATTTCAGCGTCCATGTTAACAGGTTAGAGCAGCCACACTGCCGGCGTGAGCGGCGTGAGCGGCGTGGCTCGGCTGTGTGTCGGCTGCATCTCTTCTAGAAATTCACAGCCTCGCCTATTTTTGCCGCGAGCCACATGCAGTTCACGGCCACAACTGATTAATTTTTTAATTATTTTTTTTTTTTAGTTCTTATTCTTTATTGACAGTGGCAGTGGAGTAAGAGAGGGGATGACATGGAGCAAAGGGGCCCAGACTGGATTCAAACCCGGGACCGCTGCGCATTCATACATGGGGCACCTGCTCCACCAGATGAGCTACAACGGCGCTGCTAAAAATGTTCTTTTGAGAGTATATTGACATCATACCAGCAACATTACTACGGTTTCAATGTCTGTATCTATAGAAGACGTCACAGTCAATTTTAAATCAACACTTCCTGCTTCTGTTTCAAAATAAATGCAAAAATGACATTTATAACCAAATGAAATGGCCATTGTGACAGGCGAACTATTTAGAAAGAAGGGGCTGACAGCAGCAGTGTGCTGCTGAGTCTGGCCCGGCCGTAACACATAAAATAATGACTCCAGTCACTTCCACACAGTGAGGCATACAGCTTACTAATTAAACACTGGTATCGGATCGGTACTCTGTATTGGCCTCTACCCAAGGCCCGCATATCTCTTTCGCCATCAGGACTGAAAAAGTGTGGGGGGGGGGTTCAGTATGGCTGGTGCACAGACAACCCGTGCAGCTCATTATTGTAAAATTAGCCTCACTTTTCTACCAGCCTTAATGATTTCTGATTAATTCTTAATGATATTCTTAATGATAACGCCACTTCCAACAATATTAACCTCTACCTCCCTCTAACCACAGAAACCAGTGTATAAGTGCTCTGTTTCTGGGTGTTTAATGTGGGTAAGGAAGGGAAAAAAATCATAAAAGCTATAATCACCTACATTTGATAATGTCATCTATCTGTAATCTATAAATATATATATTTTGTAAATAGGAACTCATGATCAGTGAACAGGACCTCATTATTATCCGTAGGCCATATCCTGATACAGATCACATTTTAATAATGTGTGCACAATAAATAAAGCCCAAGAGTCCAAAAGTCAAACTCCACCCTGTTAGAAAATGCATGTCATTACATGGTCTTAAGACAGTTCAAACAGTCTCTAATCCTTCATTTCATTGAGTAAACAAACCTGTTTTATTACTGTTTGTCTGAGCTTTTACATCCTAACCAATAATTATTTCACAATAATTTCACTTTCACATTTCAATTACTTACAAAAACACACCATGGGTGCAGTCTGTCTCCCAATCTCAAGCACACAGCGTAAAAATTTGTCTCTTGATGATTTCATCAAGAGAGTCTCTTGGCTTGCACAGACTTGTTCATTTCCAGAAAACTAACCTGAACTGTGGCAGATAATTTTACAGACGTGTTTACCACTCTCAGACTTCCTACTTGAACTATGCCACTCCTTTATGACACAGCAATCACAGCCGGATGCAAACGGGTAGGCCTACTCTGTCAAACACTGAGTACCTAAGATTCAAAACTTTCAGCTCAAGACAAAACTGTTTTGTTCATTTGACTTTTCTAATCCTCTTGACAGATAACAACACTCGGGTGTAACAAAGAGCAATACGTAATTAATTCAGTATCACCCTGGTTTTAAATTTGCTTGGCGAGTCTTGCATTGTACTGACAGCAAACCTGTTCTTCCTGTCGGCGTCATTCAGCGCCACGCCCCAAACAATCACCCATGTGTGACACACAAAAACCAAAACAGTCTGAGTCAAGAACACATTAACCACCCTCTCAACTACCGAGTCAATGTTTGAATCTTCAGTTGCACCTTCAGCGCCGTTTGTCAGGGAACAAGCAGAAGCATCAAGGTGGTTTGTGGGAAGTGTCTGCATGATAATCAACAAAAACCCTTAACATATTTATACTACACAAGAAAGGTATGTTTGCAGTTTAGAAACAATTTTTACACGACAAAAAGTTAGAAAATCAGCATTATAGAGGGTTTTTTTTGCAAGGCCACAACCCTACAGCCATAAATACTTCAGTAAAAGACATGAATGCTTCTAAGATTACATGTAGGTTAACACGGGCATATGCATAGTGTTATATATCACACAGCATAGGCCAGAGTTGAAACTGTCTGAACCGCATGTCAGCAACTCAGTGACTGAATTACCTTTATGACACTTGTTTCTTTGCAAGAACGTCTTCAACCACCAGCTTCCTGTTCCAGGATTCATAACACCACATTATTCACCTCTTCACACATGTCATAAACCCTGCAGCTTCCTGTCGTTATGAGGCTTCCTCTCTCCATTGCTGTGTGTCATTTTACAAAGGCCTAAATGGTCCCAAAAAAATCTACTCTCACACCTGAAATAACTGACTGTTTTGTCCAACCAACAGAACCCAAAGATATTCAGTATGCTTTGATAGAAGATGAAGAAAACCAGCACGGCCATTTTCTAAGGGATCCCCTGACCTCTGACCTTAAGATATGTGAATGTACCCACCAGTCTCCCCTTTACAGACATGCCCACTTTATGATAATCACATGCAGTTTGCCATGTTATGATTTGAGCATATTTTTATGCTAAATGCAGTACCTGTGAGGGTTTCTGAGGAATATTTGACATTGTTTTGTGTTGTTAATTGATTGCCATAAACAAATCTAAATATACATTTACATAAAGCAGCATATTTGCTCAATCCCCTGTTGATAAGAGTATTAAATACTTGACAAATCTCCCTTTAAGGTATATTTTAAACAAGTAAAAAATATGTGATTTCCTCATTTTTATAGACCAAACAACTAATCAGGTAATTTTACTATTTTTATTATCAGTGAATCTGCACAATTGTTCAGTCTCAAAAATATTCGGAAAATAGTTTAAAAAAAATTCCCATTAAAGTTTCCACAGCCTATTGTTTATTTATATATTTTATTTTACATTGGTGGGGCTGCACGGTGGTGTAGTGGTTAGCGCTGTCGCCTCACAGCAAGAGGGTCGCAGGTTCGATTCCAGCTTGCGGCTCTTCTGTGTGGAGTTTGCATGTTCTCCCCGTGTAAGCGTGGGTTTTCTCCGGGTACTCCGGCTTCCTCCCACCATCCAAAGACATGCTGTTTAGGTTAATTGATTACTCTAAATTGCCCGTAGGTGTGGCTGTGCGCGTGAATGGTTGTCTGTCTATATGTCGTCTGTCTCTATGTGCCCTGCGATGGACTGGCGACCTGTCCAGGGTGTACCCTGCCTTCGCCCAATGCCAGCTGGGATCGGCTCCAGCCCCCCGCGACCCCTAACGGGATAAGCGGTTGACGATGGATGGATGGATGGATTTTACATTGGTTTTGACTCTCGTTTGGAAAATGTGTTCTGTGTGGAGGGTGAAGGTACATATTTGGATTATTCCCCTTAATCTTTGATTGCTCGACCCTTTTGAAATCAAGAAATATTAAAAAAAATTTAAATAAACTGCTTATTTTATTCAACCAACAGTCCAAACTCTAAACATATTCAGTATCATATATGACAAAGACAAGCATCACATCCTGACTTTGAGGAAGTTAAAACCAGAGGACGTTTGACATTTTGGCTTGAGAAATGACTGAAACAATCAATTTATTTTAATTTCTCTCAATCATTTTTTGCAGTTCTTAATAAATCAAGTATGTATTATGCGTATATACATTGTAGATGTAAGAGAGATGACAGTAGCAGTTATTGTACGCTTCTACAGTTTCACTGGAGCTGCTGGGAACAGTGGAAACTGTTTTCACTTTTAAACTGGATGAACAGGCAACAGCATTCTTGCTTTCCTATTCTTCTTCTTCTTCTCCAGTTAGTTTCTCTGTTTGATGGCTGTTTATTGAGCGGATGACTACTGTTTACTAACCAGACGGATGGTGTTTCTTGAGGGCCGGTTGCTTCAGGGAAACTTTGAATAAACACTACTGTTTGCTAATTTGGTCGACTGTCTGCCTCAGCAGCACAAATACATAAAACAAAGAAACAAAAGGTGCCAAAAGAAATAGGGCATATCCATTAAACAGACCTGAGTTTCACGTCTCCATGACTTCGTCAGCAGACCTGTCTTTGTAAAACTACTGAAACTATCTCAAGTTCAACTTGCCTCATCTTGTTACTATTAAAACACACCTTTGCCATTTCATCTCGCCGTTAAGACGGCCCTGTGCGTGTCTTTATCTGCCTGCTGGCTGAAATGATTGACTTGAAATATGTTACTGTGTCTTTGTTACGTCATTGTCGCTGCGATAATAAGCGGTCAGCGTTTATTCATTGGGGCCACCTCGGAGGCAAATGATGATGAGGCCACACAGCGAGCACTGAACTGGACTGATACAAAGGTTTATCCGGTTGGACGTTTCTTGGGTTCACTCAGCAAGCATTGATGACATTAGTTACAAGCCAAAGAGCACAATAAACGGTTTCTCTTGTCGTCACCCTCTCGTCTACTTCTGATCTGAGCATAGAGATGCTGGTTGTGTGTGCTGTCACAATGAGTACACCTGCTCACGTTGGGGAAGAGGTTTACTTTGCCAGTACCTATTGACAGGTGTACTGTCTGACATCGGTTTATGGTTTTATTGGCTTGTACTTAACAATTCAGGCCAATCATTCATTATGATTCATTAGAAAGCACCAGCACATACAAATGCATGAGTGGAGCGACAACAAAACATATAATGCTGTCTTTGTTTCCAGTCAGAATACCTGTTCCTGTGCTTTTCTCCAATGGACAAAGTAAGCAGTGTGACACAGCCATGGGAGGTTGCTCTCATTATCTCTGTTCCATCACATTTCTATGGACATGCCAAGCCCAAAAATATTCTTTCAGCTCTCTTTTATTCCCTCTATTCCTGAGAAGTGGAGATAAAATCCCTGTATTGTCTATTTAGATCAAAACTAGGACTGTCAAAGTTAATGCGACGATAATACGTTAATATTAATTTGTTTTAATGCCACTCATTTCTTTCACGCATTAATGTAACTTGTGATTTTTAGGTTCTAGCGGGCAATTTTAGTTTAGTCTAGTCTTGTCAACTAGGGAGGCAAAATATTGCTCCAAATTTACGCTCAAAGTTGGCGAGAAAAAAACTGTCATGGCCATTTTCAAAGGGGTCCTTTGACCTCCGACCTCCAGATATGTGAATGGAAATAGGTTCTGTGGGTACCCAAAAGTCCCCTTTAGAGATATGACCACTTTATAATAACCACATGCAGTTTGAGGCAAGTCATAGTCAATCAGCACACTGACAGCTGTAGTTGCCTGCTGGGCTTCAGTTTGCCATGTTATGATTTGATCATATTTTCTATGCGAAATGCAGTACCCGTGTAGGTTTCTGACAATATTTGTCATTGTTTTGTGTTGTTAATTGATTTAGAATAATAAATATATTCATACATTTGCATAGAGAAAGCATATTTTCCTACTCTCCTCCTAGCCCTGAGAAAAAACAAATCCCCAGTGCTACTTAAACTATTTAAAGGTTTTATTGATGACATGACTAACAAGGCTTGTGAGCCAATACTAAAACTGTGTTGGTATCTCTGGGTCATCTCTTAGTGTGGAAAAAAAACGCTAAATATCTGAGATTGATGGTAAGTGCTTGACAACGACTTGTTGTGAAGTAAATGCAATGGAGCTTGGGAGAGAGAATGTGACATCTAGTGGCTGAATGTCATCAATAGCACCTTTAAAAAGGTGAAGAGCTAACCAGTAGTTTTATTTATGGTTGAGGGGTATTTTCTTTAAACTACACACTCGTGGTGTGAATAAGGCATGTCAGAGGTGCAAAATAGTCCTTCAATCCAATCAGCTTTACACTGACCCACCATGGCTTCAGTTATACGAGGTCTTACTCCATAATCTGTCCATTTGTCACACACAGCTGTAGACCCAATATATTACCAAATGCACTCCCTGCTTTTGAAGGTTACATTGAAAGCTCAATTTTCTCAGGCTTAAAATACACTCTGCAGAGTGGAACTGAGAGCACCGTCTACAATAAAAAAACGGTTTGGCTGCTAAAGTTAAAGGGAAAATGCTACAAACCACTAAAGTCAGTCATCCTCTCACTCACAGCAGCAGCAGCTCTGGGCTATATGTCTGAAAGACACCACAGGTCAGACTCTGGGAGCTACAGTTTCATATGGAAATACTACACAAACCACTCATGCTCATGCATAATAACCTGCAAATCTTTTGACTAGTATCCCACTTAATCCAGAGCACTAGGGTCACAAGTAAGAAAGCCAGGCTTGTGTGAATCCCCACCTCAGTAAGCCTGCCAGTAATTCACAGAGAGTAGCCCCTGCAGTCCTCCTACACGGTTTTGTATTAAAGGAAAATACAGCAGTTGTGATGCAACATTTCAACGATCATATGATTTACAATGTGCCGTGACGGTCAAGTTTTGCTTGTTGGGACTAACTTGAAAGATGACTTCATGTACCTACAAATATGTTTCCACAGTAGTGTAGTACCAATTATTTCATTAAATATTTAATCACTTGAGCACCTGCCAAATAGGCAAAAAATGTTAGGTGTGACAGGTAAAACATTCAGGTCACCTGCCACTAGGGCTGTCCCAGATACCATGACATGTTGGTTGACATGTTCTTCTGTCAGTATGTCTCCATCTCCCACGTTTCAGTTCCCAGGACAGCGCCGCTAACGCACTACTGTGCACACACCTTCCTCTACACACAACAAATAGTGATTTCCATCTGAGAATAACTAATAATCATTAATGTTAATTATGGATAATGTTGTGTGATTATTCCTTATTTCATGGGCTATTCTGGGATTAAAATATTATTATTGCATACTTTTATATAAAAACACAATAAACAAATCATTCAAATACTGATTTTGAAGTTTATTACCATGGCAACGGTTGTAGCATTGAAGCATTAGATCAGCCAGAAATTATGGTTAAATTAGGGATGCTAATTTTGAAAGCAGCCACCGTGCTGCGTTCACTGTCCCCGGTTCACCGTTCTGGAGCGTTACCATCCATGGTGTTGCATTCACTGTCCCCACTTCACCGATGGCAGTGCTGGCAGTCATGGTGCTGCATTCACTGTCCCCATTTCTCCGTCCGGGAGTGTTAGCAGTCATGGTGCTGCATGTAGTATCACGGACATGCAGCCACTTTCCCAGTAAAAAGCTCCATCGCACAGTTAGCTTACTTCACCTGGTCATCACCTGTGTGTCTGCCCGGATTAACTTTAGCGATTGTCCAACAAACATTGTGTGTTTGTGCTACGTTAGCAGCTGCTAGGTGCTAGCGTTACCATTGGCTCCGTGCCCGCTGTAGCGTAACTTCAGCAAGATCCCGACAGACCGTGTGTGTGTGTGTGTGGCGGCGGTGGGTGTGGGTTTGTTGGTGGCGTTATAGCTTGTGAACGTAGCTGTAGCAGACAGTGTGTGTACAGTTTATTTGTCGGTGAATAAATGATACGAGGCTACAAGCTACAACTCCTCAGCTTCAAGCCAACTTCCTGTATCTGCGCCAACTCTCTCTTAAGGTGGACCAACACTTTTGTACTTAAAGTGACAAGCTGCTGATATATATATATATATATATATATATATATATATATATATATATATATATATATCAGAAGTGGTAGACAAAAATAGAGCCAGTAGAAATATTCAGTGACCTGCCACAGTGATATGTGAGGAAAATAATTAATTTCAACCAAGTCATTAATCAAGCAAAAAATAACAGCCTCTCGAATGTGAGGATTTTGCTATATTTATGTCAGAATTAATTGCATTTTATTGGGTTTTGGACCGGTGGAGTTTTTCTGGTAATGGCCTTAATCAGCGGATGACGTTTACTTATTTTTTTTTGGTTTGTGGAACCTCTCCCTACTTGTAAATTATCCACACTAGTAATGATATTTATCTTAATTCATGTCACACCAACTGAGTAAATCCGGCTCTGGAGCACCAGCTAGACATCATTACTGAGACGTAAAGATTGTGACTTTAGATGTTGTTAAACTCCCTGAAAGAGCTAGATATGTTTCCCACATGTAGCCATGGTTGTCAGTCATGCAGAAAGCATCAGAGATTAGAGACATGGGTATTTCTGACCTCAGCATGGGATCACCTGCCCAAACAGGTTTGACATATCAGACAGGGAGCCAGGGCTCTGCGGTAGGCTGTGAATGCTTCAGACACCTGGGAGTCGTATAAAGATGTTTTATGAACAAACCCCAGACTGTGACACATGCGTTTAGTTAACCTGTGGTGGGAGGTGTAGCTCTGGGGAAATTTTCCACCTACACAGGGTGCCTGCCTTGCTGATCTTGCGTAATTATTGTCCCCAGGTCCCACCGGACTCTCACGGGATGCCTGATCAGCTCAGCCGGCAGCAGCTCTGTGTCAGAAGCACTTTAACAGGAGGAGGGACGCATTTCATGTTACCAAAAATAAGCCGCCTCTGAACCTGCCATTAACATTAGCGTGAAGCGGGTTTTCTGCTTACCTTGGGCAAGTCTCGGAGTTGGTTGGCATCCAGCAACAGCTCCTCCAAACTTCGTCCGTAGCGATAAATCTCATCGGGCACATACAGCAGGGAGCAGTGGCGTTTATCGATCATCTCAACATGACGGTTGCACCGCCACAGGGGTATACAGTGAAACATCACGGGGGAGGTGTGGGGATAAATCTCGTACCCGTGCGATAAACAAACAGCGGGGAGGACGGGGGATGCAACAGATTGCTACGGCGGGACCGTCCCGGGCTAAATGTACCGCCAAACACAAGTGTACCGAAACTACCAAGCAAGTAAACACCGAAACTCCAGCTGAGAGTAAGTCGCGTTACCGAGCTAACGTCAGGTCGCGACGAACATGAGAATTACTGTCCGTCGTTGTCTCACTTTGGTTAGTTTGTAGGCACCTGTTTTTTTTTTCTCGTCCTCGTCTCACGTCGACCTCCGCCGCTCTTTGACCCCCTCTTTTAGCGTTTATAACACGGGCTACATCTCCGTGTAGAAGAGGGCAACGTTGTCGTTTTTCCGTCTCGTCCCGGAGTTAATTTCCTCTCCCGTCCAGTTTCTGACCCGGAACATTCACTCCCTCATTCCAATCCTACGTCATCATCCGGGCTGCTCCTCCCTCCGGTCCCTCCTCTGGATGGTCCCGTACCGCACAGGGCCGCCATCATGGGGCTCAGAGGGCCGACCGCAGCCCCAGGGGGCCCCCTGCCTGGAGGGGGACACCCGGAATAAAAACAATAATAAACCAAATGAATATTTAAAAATATTCAAAATAAGGCTGTTATTCAATTTACTTGCTAAACTTTATTTAAAACAAGGCTGTGGTAAAATTTACTTTATAAACTTTATTTGAAATAAGGCTGTAATATATTTACTTTACAAACTTTATTTGAAAAATATTTAAAATAAAGCAGTCATAAAATGTACTTGATAAACTTTATTTCAAAAATATTTAAAATAAATATGTCATAAAATTTACTTTATATACTTTATTTTAAATATTTACAATAAGGCTGTCATAAAATTTACTTTATAAACTTTATTTAAAATAAGGCCGTATTAAAATTTACTGGCTAAACTTCTTTTAAAATATTTAAAATAAGCCTGTGGTAAAATGTACATTAGAAACTTTATTTTAAATACGGCTGTAATATGTTTACTTTATACACTTTATTTCAACTATTTAAAGTGAGGCTGTAATAATATTTAATTTATAAATTTAATTTAAAAAATATTTTAAATAAGGCTGTAGTAAAATTTACTTTCCAAACTTATTTAAAATATGTTAGATCAGGCTGAAATAAAATTTAATTTATAAATTGTATTTTAAATATTTAAAGTAAGGCTGTCGTAAAAATTTACTTGATGAACTTTATTTAAAATATTTAAAATAAGACTGTACTAAAATTTACTTGACAAACTTTATTTTAAATATTTAAAATAAGGGTGTCATAAAACTTACTGGATAAACTTTATTTCAAATAAGGCTGTTGTTTAATTTACTTTATAAATTTGATTTAAAATATTTAAATAAGGCTTTAGTAAAATTTATTTTCTAAACTTATTTAAAATATTTAAAGTAAGACTAATAAAAAATATTAATTTTATTTAAAATAGTTTTTGATTTTTATATTTTTTTATATATATATATATATATATATATATATATATATATATATATATATATATATATATATATTACATTAATTAAAATACATAAAAATAGAAGCTCACAACAATTCACAGACAACAGGACACCTATGTAATAGTAATGTATAAATCCCAAAACAGCCCATGAAAGAAGGAATAATCTCACAAAATTATTCATTATTTATATTCAGCATTAATTATTAGTAATTTGCACATGGATATTAGTGTTTGTTGTGTGTAGAGGTGGGTGTGTGTACAGCAGTGCATCAACATACAGAGAGAGGAGCGCATCGAAAACCTTTTAATATTTATCATCGAATCTTCGAAGCGTCAAGAATAGTATTCAGGACAGCCATAACCATACTTTTTCATCTTTTCATATTTCATGTATTTACTTGCTGATAATACATCAGGACTTTTGTTTGTTGTTAATTGTATGTTTTTAAAGTTAATTGGATTTAAATTGTCCTTTAGTTACAAAAAATAAATCAATAAATGTTGTAAAACTAAAATGTATTAGCAGATAAACCTGCTCGGGGACCTCAAGGCAAAACTGAGCCGCTGGGCACCTAGCTGCAAGCTCTTTGCCCAGTTGGTAAACCATCCTTACTGATGTGACTTCCTGAAATTTCCCTCCTTTACTCCACTCCAGGTCAGAGGTCAGCATCAGCTCCAGCTCTCTGATCCGAGGTCCTCTTGTGGCAGGACAGTGTCATTAAACATCAGGTCATTTTGCCGACTCCTACAAGGTTAGAAGGGCTTCAGCTTGGATGCAAATCAACGGCTCTCGACCTCTATTAGACAGTTGTAGTATTAACAATTAATAAAATGGTAGTTTTTATAATTCCCAATCCCCTGTTTTAGAGATCAATAAGGGTGTCTCTTTGTTACCCATCCTGTATAAACAGATCCATGACAAAAGAGACAATCTCTCATCCTTTTCTTCAGTTACATCACAAGAAGCAAGCCTCCAAAAAAGTCAACCTTTTAAAACTTATAAGGAATAAGACATATTAGCAAGCTCCTGGGAGGTGGCAGCTCACCTCAAACCAATAAATTAAACATGAAGCTGGATTCATGACGCAGTCTTAGCAGGCTGCCACAGGTGGTGCTGAAGGCTGCAGCAGCAGTTTCAGAGCTTCGCCTCTAATATCTCAAACAGTTGTCCAACACAATAAAAATAGACAGGAAGGGTCCTTGAGAAGAGGCAAACAGTAGACACGTCCCCCCATAAAAAACAACAACATCGCAGGGATAACATGAGTTCATAAACAGCTGCTTTCTTCCCATTATGTGGAACAAATTGTTGACATCTTCTCCGAACTATTTGGTATGATGAGAACAAAATTTACATGAACATTTTGATGTGAAAACTCTTAATACAATGAACCTAATACATTAGATATGTGTATTAAATATCACTTGTAACACTCATAATACTCTCATTTATTCCCTTTGATTTTGTTCAATTTAGTGTTAGAGGTGAGAGGAATGTCATCAAAATACACTGATATCTAAACATCAGTATTTAGAGATCATCTAACATTTCGTTAGCCTCATAGCATAATTGCCTAAGTCATATGCCTTAGAATATGACTTAGACAATTATGCTATGAGGCTAACGATTTTATGTGTAGTAAAAAAATTGTTGTATAAATATACATCTATACATCCTCTAGAGGGAGCCACACCCCATTAAATGACCTACTGAATCCTTGCTAGGCTTAAACAGGCTATAAAAACAAAATAAGAAACCATGTAAATTTGCTCTTTTCATTGTCCCTTTAATGGTGAAGACAATTCACAGTTACAGAGAAAAAAAATATGGTAAACACCTGCATATTTAGACAAAACAACACAGAGTAATCTAAGGTGAACACAAGCTTTCTATTGTCCAAAGTTAATGACTGACAGAGTGCACTTTCCCCACATCCACACACTGTAAATACCGAGATCATATAAGCGCATTTATCTGCGTCCCAGCTGTTTCTTAAAGGCCTTTAAGGACTTTGCCATCATTGGAGCAACTCCTGTGTGAACAACAGGGGGAAATATTTAAAGGTGAAATAAAATCATCAAGCTTGCATAAATTAAATGTATATGTTTCGTTCTGACCTTTGAAGAAAATTACAAATACAAACAGGCCAGTTTGACCGGTTTGGAAACTTTTAGCAAACATAACTGCATCTATACTCTTTTGTCAGCTCACTTGTTTTTTTGCGAGGGTCTTGAGTGTTGGCTGGCCCTGAACCGGTGCTGCTGGACCTGCTGGGCTCATTACAACTCGGCCTCGGTCTGCTGTCCTGAACCTTGACGCTGATAATTGAAGGAAAAACAGCACAGTGCATAATTCAATCAACAGAGACAAAAAAAAATGCACGTATAATTATAAACTGAGTCTCCTTCTAGGCTACAGTCAGTGAGCACATCCAAGGTCTTGTCTCTAATAAAAAGCAGTTTATCCAGCACATTGTTCCAGTTCCTGTAAGCTCACACAAAAAGCATTTCCCCCGCTGCTATGGCGTTAGTCTCCAGCAGGTTGTGACCCTGCTAAGCTGCTGATGTGGAGTGATCACTTTGTAGCCGAGGGCTTTTATGTGAAAGAGGAGCGGCCTCAGCCCTACCAGGTGGTCATGTTTTTCCAGTATGGCTTTTATAACCTTTGGTTTGTTTATGAACTTTAGAATTAGGAAAACATAGCTGAAATGTATATACACAAACAAATGAATAAAAACAAAATCACAGAAGCTGTATATACTGTATGCGTCTCTATATTTAGGATGCTGAAACCCACCTGCACCTGAGCTGAGGCTGCTGAACAGCAGTCCCATGAATTTCCTGCTGAATTCGCACATCTCTCGGTGGCTTGGCAACGGTGTGAATAAATGCCATCTTCACCTGCCGACCTAAAAAAAACAAAAACAAAAGTGTCACAGTGTCCAAAATGTACCGAAACTATTTTTCTACAGCATACAGTGTATATAAAATATCCACTTTTGCATATTCAACTGCTTCTTTTTTTGACAGTTATTAACACAAAAGACTCCAGATTAGTCTCTCACAGTTCATACAGCACACACCTTTGGGTTTGCTAGAATGTGCCGAGACGATGCTTTTTGTCAGTCTTTTTAGTTTCCTTTCCCTCTCCTCAGACAGCCTGACGTACATCTCTTTCCAAGATTCATACTCCTCGAGTTCGGAGTGTTTGAAGTCCCTCTGACAATGTTTACCCCACAAGTGGTCGGTCTCTCCAATGTAGATCTGTGGAAACAATGACAGGGCTAACAACAACATACACCTGTACGCTCAAACTAAATTCTCTACGTAACTACAATAATGTTAAATTTAGTCTCTACCCAGGGCCTACAAGGATTTACTAGAGAGACACACTCAGCAGCCAAAGTACAGTAGGTAAACCTGCTCATTAATAGGGGTGTAAATCCCAAGTTTCAATCCAATACAGTATGTTGATTCTTTGGACAACAATTTGATATTTGCTGCTATCACAAAGCCATGATGTGTTTCATTTTGATTCGATTCAGGTGCCATCAATATGAGATGATATCTTATGCCCTTTTAACACAGTTACATTTATCACATTATTTTTTTTCCCAGGCAACATATGTACACTTTTCTTTATTTAGTTTCAGTTTAAATCTTTTTCACTGACTATTTTATTTTAGTTTCAGTTTACAATAATAACCCTGTTCAGCACACAAGACATCGGAGAGGAAGATTTACTGATCATAGTCATACTCCCAAGGGATGATAACCTTTAGATGTAATGACCTTGTGGCTTTTCCTCTCCATGAAATATAGTTGTAGTCTAACATACAGTAGATAGAAAACGTATACACACCCCTGTTAAAACGTTAGGTTACTGTGATATAAAAAAATCAGATCATGCTCAATCATTTCAGAACCTTTTCCATCTCTAATGTGACCTGTAACCGCTACAATTCAATTGAAAAACAAACAGTTTTGGAAAAATAACAAAAAACTTATAATAACCTGGATGCGTAAATATGCCTTAAACTAATTCAAGCACCTTTTGATTCTATTACAGCACTCGGTCTTTTTGGGTAGGAGTCTATCAGCATAGCACATCTTGACTTAATTTGATTTAAATCTATCTTCATCTCCTGTGCGCAGCCCTCTTTAGATCACCCTACAGATTTTCTATAGGATTCAGGTCTGGGCTCTGACTGGGCTCACTTCAACTTTTGTTGATTTGGATGGATGCTTCGGGTCGTTGTCGTGCTGAAAGGTGAAATTCCTCTTCATCTTCAGCTTTCTAGCAGTTTCTAGTTTTTTATTTTATTTTCTCCCCCTAAACGATTTCAGTTTGTTTTTCCAAATAAATTGTACAGGTTAGAGGTCACATTAAAAGTTGGAAAAGTTCTGAAATGATCATGATCTTAATTTTTTTTTTTTTTTTTTTTTTTTTTTTTTTTTACATCACAAAAACCTGGCATAACAGGGGTGTGTAGACTTTATCTATCCACTATATAAACAACAAACAGAGGGTCCAATGCAGTGTTAAGCAGGTGTACCTAATATAGTGGCCACTGAGCATGTGACTGTGTTAAAGTCATTCATATTCACATTCTTACTGGGTTGCATTCTTCAATGCGTAGCAGCTGCTCTGGCGTACACCTCTCCAACACCGGCTCGAGGATTTCAAAGGGGACTCCGCCAGTTTCATAAAGCACTGAGGAGAGATCCCCGCACCTAAATAATAAATCCAACAATCTGACAGACTGATCAGCTAAAAAGCCCCTCTGGGCTTTACTCACAGTTGATATTATTCTGGAGTGTGCGGATACACTGTTGGTGCAAGCTCATCATGGATGGGAGGAAGACGGTCTTGGCACCAGAGTACACCTGCATCTTTGTGTTAAGTCGCTGACCGGTGAAGACCACAGACTCCTCAGAGACGTCGCAGGAATCAGCCTCCTTTTCAACTTCTAGACAAAAGGAGGAGTGTCAAGAACGAAATAAGCCATCTGAAAATACAGCTGCATTTGTTATAAATACAGTACCTTTCCTCTCAAAGTATTCAACACTGAGTGGCTTTTCACATTCAGGCAGAGCAGCGGGTAAAGGGATGGTAAATGGAATCAGCTCCATTATAGACTCCTTAAACTTCTGAAAAGTTAAAATTAAGGATTATTAGTCAAATTTAAAAATTAAACTTTTAAGACATATGGTCAAATATACCTGTGTTGGAGACATCCCAGGTGACCTGAAAGGTGTCATTCCGGGACCTTTTGTTGCTTCCTGTTTTACTACAGTCTTGGTTGTTTTGGGAGGTTTCTTCACTCCAGATCTTTCTTTTCTCTTGAAAACATTGACATCGTAGTTCAAGTATGATTCAAAAGACAAGGAGGGCTCCTTGGGGTCACTTTGCTGATCTTCGTGCTTGATTTTGGCCTTTTTGTGTTTTGAATGCTTTTTTCCGGTCTCTTCTTTGTGCTTCTCTTTACTCGTTTTTTTCCTTTTTTTGTTTTGAGCCTCTGAGCTCCTCAATATTTCCGAAGGTCCATCATCTTTGACGCTGGCCAGCTTTAATGTTTCAGAGTGTCTGTCCCTGGATTCAAATGATTCCTTTCCGTCTT
Organism: Pterois miles; assembly: GCA_947000775.1. Taxonomy (NCBI): domain Eukaryota; kingdom Metazoa; phylum Chordata; class Actinopteri; order Perciformes; family Scorpaenidae; genus Pterois; species Pterois miles. The sequence continues at coordinate 13,017,780 of CAMQGK010000341.1, forward strand.
TTGCAGATTCTTTCGGTTTCTTATTTGACTCTTTTTCTGACCCAAATCTTCCACTATCAGAGCTGGATTTCTGATGAGTGTCCTTTGAGTTTTTGGTATCAGCGTCTCCTGATTTTCTGTTACTCTCATCCCTTTTCTTCTTCTTGAAGACTGAATTGTCCATTTGATCCTCTTGGATTTCAATGTTCTTTTTCAAGATGTCATTCAGAGAGATATTGTGGTTCTCTTGTTGATGAATTTCTTGATTTTCATTGGGTACTTTCTGCTCTTCACATTGTTTCTCTAAATCAGCTTTCCCGCTCCCTATTTTGAAGAGCGCCTCATCTGAAGAATTCTGATTATTACCTTGAGATGTTATGCAATTATTGTTTGAGTCCTCCATTGTCAAATTTCCATTATTTGGAGAGTTTTGGTCATCCAGTTTGTCTTTAACAGACAGATCCTCAGACGCATCCCCATCTTTTATGTGGCTGCACCAAGGAAAAACTCAAGATTAAGATGTCAAACAAAAACAACAGTATACTGTTAAATAAAACAAAAAATGGTTAAATATATATATACTTCACCTTTTGGGCTCCTTAGGTACCAATCTTTTCCAGCCCCTAACTAGCGACTTGGCCAATGCTCCAGCCTGTTCATGTCTGCGCAAGGAGTTCACTGTTTTGCCAATTCCAGTTTCCTTATTTATAAACAGACACAAGTCATTGCAGTCAAAAAAAAAAATACTTAACTGCAAATATATCAACACAAAATACTTAATAACAGACTCACAGCAAGAATGTCTAATGTGATATCCAGATCCTTGAGTTTCTGCAAAATCTTTACAACCTGGAAAGAGATTATAAAGACATTAACCCTATCCTGCTTGCCTTGAACATGGTTTTCATACATGTTTAGGACACAAAAGAAAACAACTAAAATGTGACATGCCAAATATGGTAGTGCTGGTTTTGGATCCTGGCAGTTGCTGATTGTGCATTCAGAGCAGGAGCTATGTATGGGAACCTCACACCCACTTAGGCTGCTCCTTTTACTGTGAACTATAAATGGATAAAGCTGCTGGATGTAAAAAGGTATGACTATAGGACATAAGTGAACTGCTTTCAGGTTGTGCTTTAATTTGATTTTAATTTATTTAAATTGGAATCTAATTTGGCCAATATAGAAGTCTCTCTATGCGTAAAACCGACTGAAACGCGCACGCAGAGCGCCCCCGAGCTGTTGATGGACAGCACCCATAAGTTGAACAACTGGAGGAGTTGCCAATTTTAGCAGCTAGGCGCCTCCCATTTAAACAGCCTGACCCCCACAGAGAGGAGCTGCACATGCTGCGTGGCACCAGCGCACATGTCACTGACTGAAACAGCTCTCAGTCTGCCTGTTGCCACACAAAATCAAGGACACAAGTCGTGCGTAATGAATAGAAAGGATATCTAATATCTTATATAAAGAATTTGTTTAGCAAATGAAAAAAAACTTAAGCTGCAGTAGCTAATTTTTCTGGATCATTAATAAAGTGTTTCAATACACCAGAAAAGGAGACTACACTGCAAACAATATCTGCGCTACAGGCGCGATATTGTGCGCAAAGAAATGGATAAGCGTGGTCTCTACTACCGTAGCCGGCTCTGCTGTGTCTGTCAGCTGAGGTTTGAACCGCATGACTTTCTTCACCACATCAGAGCTGCTGGCCATCACGGTGATTCACGCGCAACCGTCTACACACAGCAGGCAGCGCGCGCCCGTTGATGACACTTATTATAATGGGCGGAACCGGTGGCAGAAATGATGCAGGGTGTATGATTTAAAATTATGAAACAATTAAGCATGTGTATATGAATATTTGACTAAAGACACTGATATTCATGAACATATTGTTGTTTTAGTGAATAAAATTACTTTCTAAATTTTCCTTCAGGGAACCTACAGGTCCCTATTTGGAAACTATTTGAATGAATATATTGGGCTACTAAAAGACAACAACACCCTGCTCTCCTTTCCAAGAGTTTAACCAAAGATATGCATGATTTTTAGTATTAAAGAAGAAGTCAAAAACTGTTATGCATTTTTTAAACTGTCTCATATCTGTGTTTTTTTTTCAGTTTATTCTAAGTAGTGGTTAAGTTATGCAAAATGACAAAATATTTCTTTCTTAATGCACATGTTTTCTTGCAATTATACACCTTTAAATTAATAACAGTATTTCTTTTGTAAAACTATAGAAAATCCTGTTACTTTTATCAGTAAAGAATGCTTTATTTTTACAGTTGTTAAAATTAGCATGTAAAAGCTGTTAAAAACATATTTAACATACTGTTTTGTTGAAACACAACACACAAGTTTCACAAGTTTTCAGAATTAATACGATTTTCAGCCAAGAAAACAATCAAACAATATGAGCTGGGCATCTGTGTTTCCTTTTCATCCTCTGCTCAGAGAGCTGCAGGACTCTGATTTTAATAAACACATTTCTAAATGTGCCATGAAGTGGTTCACGCTTGTGTGTACTCTGTACATTTTAATTTACATTTTCTCCAATTAAATTCTGCAGATTTCCAGTCATATTGCCTACAAGATCACGTCCAATAATAAATAAATGCTGTGTTTGATTCTCACTTTTTTGTTTTACTAAAAGAGTAAATATAACCATATCAGTTTGTCTTTCTTGATACTGAAATAAGATGCTCTGTGCACCACTGAGAGCTAAACAATGGCTGAATGAAACTCTTCATATGACGTCCCTGTGAGGATATAGGTCGAGCCCCCATGCACAGTATGTTGACATGAAGTGGTTGGAGGCTATTGTGGGACACTATATGTTGGGTGTGGGGGGTCCCTCTCCTCTGCCACATGCATTGCACAATACTTGATTGGCACAAACTCCCCTAGAGGAGGAGTTAACGGTACTCTCTTTCAGCCAGGGTGACTGCTGCTCTCTCTCTCCTGCTCCAGTAACTGGAGGCACAAGTTCCTTCTTCACCAGCCTCAACTTCATTTCTCAGGTAAGTGGCGATTTCTTGATCATTTTAACAGTGGAAAGGCAATCTGGTGCAGTTAATGTGTCTGCTTTTGTCACTCATTTTAGAGTGGAAAAAATGTACTGTTTTGTCACTTAACTTTGGATTCAAAAGGCAGATAAATTGCCTAAAGCTGTTGAACTTTTTGTAAAATTAGTTTTAGTGACAGTAAGCTTCCAGTTTTCTAGGGTTGTTGGTGAAGTGGATTTTTATGAAACTTTTTGTCGTGATTGTATTCATTGTAGGCTTATCCAAGACAAGCCTACATCAATTAGGCTGAAATTAAACAAAGAAAAAAGAGAAAACACAACTGTTTGCCCCAATTTGAACTTAAACAGTCAGAGGACATGAGGCCCGCTGCTCATGTCTCAAAGCCTATAAAAGGAACGTCATGGGCGAGCCGTCCAGCGTTGCTATTCCTGGACACACTGCTGATAAATTGTGACAGATGCAAAGAGGGGGCTTGTTGACGTACTCGCTCGCTCCAGCATCACCTGGTAGCACCAACACGTTTTCAAAGGTGTCAGTGTCTGGTCGTATCTAAATACATTCCCTTTACGTTTCTCCTCAGATACAACAAGTTACATGTACAGGAATTCAAAATTAGTTTAGAGCAAAAAACAGGGCATTGATATAGCATAAGGACAACAGGACCTCAAGACAGCATACAAATTAAATCATTTAAGTTATATTTCAATATAGGCTATTTTATATATGCTTTGTAGTTCATCCTGTGGTTGTGGCATATCCTTATCTCCCCTCTATTTCAAGCAAAGTCACAAATATTTTAATCTGATACCAGATTAAATCGAGACCAATCTTTGGCAGCACAAGTTGCATTTGTCACTATTTATGATTTGTGTATCATTTTTCCCTTTTCTGATAAAATCTGACATGTTTTATGTGTATTCCCAGAAGGTCTGGGCTGTGTTCTGCTGCTAGAGCCATGGCACCCAAAAAGAACAAGGCGACCAAAAAGAGTAAAGGAGACATAAATGAAATGACCATAATGGTCGAGGACAGCCCAATCAACAAGATCAATGGGCTCAACACCCTGTTGGAAGGAGGAAATGGCTTCAACTGCATTTCAACTGAAGTTACTGATTCGGTGTATGCCCCAAATCTGCTGGAGGGTTTGAGCAACATGAGGCAGGACAGCTTCCTCTGCGATCTAACCGTCACCACCAAGTCAAAGTCATTTGAGGTCCACAAGGTCGTCATGGCCTCCTGCAGCGAGTACATCCGAAACATCCTGAAGAAGGACTCGTCTCTCCAGAAGATCGACCTGAATGACCTCTCGCCGGTCGGCCTCGCCACAGCAATCACATATGCATACTCTGGGAAGTTGACCTTGTCGCTGTACAGCATCGGCAGCACAATCGCCGCGGCCATGCTGCTGCAGATCAACACCTTAGTGAAGATGTGCAGCGACTTCCTCATGCAGGAGCTCAGTGTGGAGAACTGCATGTACGTGGCCAACATCGCTGATGCTTATGACCTCAAAGAAACCAAGGAGGCAGCTCAGAAGTTCATGCGGGAGAACTTCATTGAGTTTTCTGAGATGGAGCAGTTCCTGAAGCTCACCTATGAGCAGATAAGTGATTTCCTCTCAGACGACTCTCTGCAGCTTCCCTCCGAGGTCACGGCCTTCCAGATCGCCATGAAGTGGTTGGACTTTGACGAGAAGAGGTTGAAGTACGCAGCAGATCTCCTGACTCTCATCCGCTTCGGCACCATCTCTGCCCAAGACCTGGTGAATCATGTCCAGAGTGCGCCCAGAATGATGCAAGACCCAGAGTGCCACCGTCTCCTTGTCGACGCCATGAATTACCATCTGCTGCCATACCAACAAAACATCCTTCAGTCTCGCAGAACGAAGGTGCGTGGCGGGCTCAAGGTGATATTCACAGTTGGTGGACGCCCCGCATTGACGGAAAAATCCCTCAGCAAAGACGTTCTCTACAGAGATGCAGATAACGTGTGGAATAAATTGACAGAAATGCCAGCAAAGAGCTTCAATCAGTGCGTGGCGGTGTTGGACGGCTTCCTGTACGTGGCAGGTGGCGAGGACCAGAATGATGCAAGGAACCAGGCCAAGCATGCTGTTAGCAACTTCTGCAGGTATGAACCAAGTGTCACGTTTATTTTGTCACATTAGTTTGTGTGAAGTTATAAAATAACTGTAAATCTCTCTCACATTCTTTAGATACGACCCCCGCTTCAACACTTGGATTCACTTGAGCAACATGATCCAGAGGCGCACGCACTTCAGCCTCAACATCTTCAACGGCCTCCTGTTTGCCATTGGAGGGCGAAATGGCGACGGCGTTCAGGCCTCTGTGGAGTGCTACGTGCCTTCCTCCAACCAGTGGCAGATGAAAGCGCCCATGGAGGTGCCCCGCTGCTGTCACGCCAGCTCCCTCATTGATGGCAAGATCCTCGTATCTGGAGGTTACATCAACAACGCCTACTCAAGGGCCGTGTGCGCGTACGATCCATCTACCGACACCTGGCAGGATAAGAGCAGCTTGAGCACACCTCGAGGCTGGCACTGTGCCGCCACCGTGGGAGACCGAGCCTACGTCATCGGCGGCAGCCAGCTGGGAGGTCGTGGGGAGAGGGTGGACGTCCTTGCCGTTGAGTCTTACAACCCTCACAACGGGCAGTGGAGCTACTGTACTCCCCTTCACACAGGAGTGAGCACGGCGGGTATATCCATTTTGAACAACAAGATCTATCTCCTTGGAGGCTGGAACGAGGGAGAGAAGAAGTACAAGAAATGCATTCAGGTTTACAACCCTGACCTCAACGAATGGACTGAGGACGATGAACTGCCGGAAGCCACAGTCGGCATTTCATGCTGCGTCGTCACCATACCCACACGGAAAACAAGAGAGTCCAGAGCCAGTTCAGTGTCTTCTGCACCAGTCAGTATATAACAGTTTAGATGATAGTAATGTAGTTTACATGTCTAAAGGTCTCCATTTTTTCTGTTGTATAAATCTTGGTTCTAAACTCTACCAACAGTCCCTTTATTGGGACTTAGATGATGTTTAAAATGTCTCTTCAGATGAGAAAAAAATTATAAAAATACAAGTATTACAAATTTGGGAACATGTTCTTATAAGATTTTTTTAAAATCTCCAGTCATTAGAAGCAAATTGAAGCCTTGAAATGCATTTTCAGTGTTTTATTTTCACTTATTTTTGTTTAATAAATAGTATAATTGGCATCATTAAGGTCAGATAATATTTATGATAGAGATAAACTGGACATAGCAATAACCAATTTTATCATTTTTAGACAGAAATTTATCTTTGGGGCCAATTCAGTTGGGATAGTTTCATTAGCCATTGTTCTGTAGCAAATATAATGTTATTTAAAACTCAAATGAAAGGTATAAAAATGCAAAATCACTTCTGTTGTTGAGATTAATCTGCAACATGACATTTAACCAGCGCCATAAAATGAATATTGTGTTGTTTGCTTGCAACACACTCATTAAAGGATTTAGTGACAGTCCTGTTTATGGCAACCATAGCTACTGTGATTCTCAGATACTTGAACAGAATATGAGCTGGAGCTGTTAGATAGGTGTTGGCATCACCTACCAGGAGCAGGTGCTTGTGATGAGTATTTAGACACACCACACAGTAAGGCCGCAGTTTCTCTACACGTCTCATCAGTGGCCTTGTGTCGTACGTTGTGTGATCGTCATAAACACTATCAGTGCGAAGAAATGGAAAAATGTTGGAGCGATGAGGGTTGAATGGGTCTAGATGTGACAGCAATAAACTATTTTGTAAAAAAGAAAAAGAAAAATAGAAGTTGGACGTTGTCAGCCTGAGCTTTCCTGGAAGTCATGAATTCCCTGACTGCTCATGTCTTTAATTTTTTTGTTTGTTTTTAAATTAAAGAGATGAAGTGTAAGTTACTCTGAGCCATGGTCATTTATTTAAAGTCATTTCCATGAAAGTGTATTTTACTTTAAGGCATTTTTGTGGGTCTTTTAAAGTGGTGTACTTGTGTGAGACACTTATTTAAAAAAAACAGGTACAGGTTTGTTTTGGAGTACCATAAATAATAAAAAAAATCTATAATTACACAGGATTATTTTGCTCTTCTCATTTTCAGTTCATATCTATTTTCCTTTTTTAGTGGTTTCTTTGACACTTTGGGGAAATTATTCATTTTTGCAGTATTTGTGGATCAGTGATGAGGCTACTTACATTTTTCCAGTGAAATCATGAGCACTTTTTTCCCCAGTGGTATCAAAGAGTTTGCCAGCCAAGAGACTCCTAAATGTGTGTATTTTTTATTTAAGTATTTACATAAATACACGGAGATAGCAGGTGTTTGTACACAGCACCAAATTCTGAATACCCTGAAGTACACTGGCATCAAGGATAATCCTGTGCCTGTAGCTTTAACTCTGCCTCTTCTTTGTTGTTAAACAGCTGTAAAACCACAACTATTTGCATTCCTGCTTATTTCCCCTGTAAACATACTTAAACGGTGAGATCAGGGGAATGGCTCATGGCACATAACATGAGCCAAATAAGTAAAAGTGCTATTTACATTATGTACAATGCATTTTTGGTCTACTCTTGTCTCTCCAAATTCATTATTCCCAAAGAGTGAAGCATCTCAAATCACAAAGTCAATGTTATTCTGTTAGCCGAACATAATGACTACTGTTTGTGACATTTAAGGTATGAGGTGTCATTAAAGCCTTAAATGTGAGGTAGAAATCATATTAAAGGATCCAGAAACCTATTGTCTTTATCACAGTTTGAAAAAACGAAGAAAATGAGGTGTGTTGAGAGTTAAACCACATCATTATTTGGGGCAGATGTCAGTACGGTTCAGTGACTTAAAACCTGCTTTATCTAACCACACATGTACACACACCCTCTCAAAAGAGTCAGAGTGCTGAGTCATTATTATGATCAGCTCTTCAATGATGTTGCACCACACCTAAGTCGTAAACATGACTCATGTATTTCAATGCTGTGGTTCGGAAATGATAAGACAGGGGGCGCAGTGAGCAAATAACTTTGTGGTGGTCTTGTTCTTGTGAGCAACATTTTTAATTTTGACTTTCAGAGAAGAGCTAGTGACAGGAAGTCAGCTTACCAAAAGAAAACAAAATGAAAAGACAGAAACAAGCAAGTTTAAACAAACTGAATTATAAATCTTCTTACATTCTGAGTCCCAAATTCATTCGATTGTCATTTCACACATGGATTAGGAAGTTACTAAATTTAGTGTCCTGGGTCTACAAGCAAGTTTGTCTTTTATTATTATCCAATATATAACAGTGTCAGCAACATCAGCTGTTTGAGGACATCATCTTAGAACTGAGATGCGGAGATAATTTTAGCCAAAATTTCAATTAAAATCATTGTTATTTCATTGTACTAATCATGCCATAATCTGAAAAGGAAATTGGACATTGACATTGCAACTGGATATTGGCAAACTGAAAATTTAAAGTGAAATATTAATGGCTGAAATGTAAATTAGAAAAGCTTAAATTGAAATGATGAAATTGAAAGTTCAAATCTTAGACTGAAATATGAAACAGAAAAGGGAAACAAAAACCTATGTAAGAATTAGCTTATATTATATATAAATATTTTCCTTTCCATTTTCCTCTCTCCCTTTTCCATTTGGGATTGTACAGTATGTTTTTCATATGGCTTTTCAAAATAAAGGCCACCAGGAAGTTAGATAGCTAGATAGCTAGATAATTGATCCCCAAAGGAAAATTGTGGTGTTACAGGAGCAATTTACATAGATCCCAAAAAACGTGCATCACTTACACAAAAATATAATAGGTAGGTACAAAAGCACTGTATTTACAAACCTCTGAAAGCAAAAACAATATTATCCTCTAAGTTTATTACAGAAAATGTTCATGCTTTACGGTGATTTAGTGAACGCATCACCGGATGTGATTGACAGGTCAGTGGGAGGAACCTATGGCCGAAGACTGCTGAGTCATCGTGACGTCACTCCGCTCCGCCGGAAGACATCACGTGTGTGAAGCCAGGAGGAGGGCATACTATATACAACACAGCGCGCTGCGAGGCTGAGAGCAGCAGATTGGTTTGGCAACAACGAACCAACAACCGGTGCACCTCGCTGTCATCCCATCACAGAGCTGCAACATTAACGGGCCCAGTCCGTTGTCGGTCGCCGTGCCGAGGCTAGCGGGCGCTCATTAACTCGTCGTGGGGGAGCGGTCACACCAACTGCCGGCGTGCTTTACCGAGCTAACCATACATTAGCAAGTGATGAGCAGGGGCCTGCTTCTTCTGTATGCCCCGCTAAGGTTACCGACAGGGCACACCGCTTAACAGCACCAAGAGACTCCGCATCAGCCTCTGAACTCCCCCACAGCACCCAAAGGATCCAGGCTCTGCCGTCTGATAGCACCGAGACTTCATGCTAGCTCCGCGCCAGTTGGACAGACTAGCTAGTTAGCTAACGCTCTGTGTGCAAGCTCATATAGTCGTCAGTTGACTCTCGCAGCCTGTGTGTGCGATGGGTTTACTGTCACAGGGGTCTCCGCTGAACTGGGAAGAAACCAAGAAGTATGCGGACCACATCAGAGAGCACGGCATCATCCAGTTTCTCAACATCTACAACAAGGTGAAGGAGCGGCAGAAAGATGTGTTGAAATGGGGCGATGAGGTAAGAAACGAGCCTTTCACTTCAAATGATCCAGCATGTGGAAAATACTGCTGCTGCTCTGTTAGTGCATTTGATCTGTCTGTCATGGTGCGTGATGCAATAGTGGCCTTTTATTGATATAGATTATTAATTTATTGGTTTTTTTCCTCTTACATTATATTAGATGAGGTCGAACCTTATTGCCATGGTACGACCGAAATGCAGTTTTGCATCTAACAAGAGTGCAAACTCGTAAAATGCTAAGACAATATGTACAAATGATGATATATTGGTGTATGTACATAGGCATGTACAGTACATACATACATATTGTAATTAAGGTGCAAATGATCTATATGTGTTATATTCTGATGAATAAGAGCTTAACTATAATGCATCCTGATGAGACATTGAGTACAGTCCTCCTCTGTATTTGCTCTCCTATGTCCACATTATATATATATATATATATATATATATATATATATATATATATATATATATATATATATATATATTTACTTAGTCCCATATGCATATAGCTCAAGTACATAATCTGTGTGTGTGTGTATACTGTGTGTATACAAATATAACTCCACCTGTATAAGTCATTTATCGTTTATAATACTCTTGTACTCTTACTGCAGAATATTGAATTCAAATGAACCTGCAACTTTCTCTATTGTGTGATATCGTGAGAGGATTTACATGTACATAAGTTGCTGTCATGGACATTTTTCCGCTATACAATAACTCACAATACCTATGTAAGTTGATTTTTAAGGTAATAGTACTTATGTGTGGATTGTTGGCATGGTTACAAATGACAATATGGTAAATGGCTGTTTACAGATGATCATTTTGAGTATTACCAATTATTCAGTATCCTTGTTACTGTCTAATAATCCAGGCAGTCCTACAGGTAATTCAGGAAGACATACCCTGTTGTGTAAATATTAACTTATAGCCTGCTGTACTAAAGTATATGTAAGTGCGCAGTTTGTAAGCTCGGCTGTGACTTTTGTCGTCCATTCAGAACTTCCTACTAGTTTTTGCCCGCCACCGGTTTGCAAAACTTCAGTGTGCCACAGCTTGAACAAAGTGTTTTGATTTGGAACAGTGTGGAATGCTGTTGTTATAGATTAATCCCCCTTTCAGACAGGGGATTATACAAGGCAGCAGAGTCAAAGTCAAGGAAACATAACGGATGAATTGGAATCGATGTGATGGCGTCCCAGTCTGATCTTGAACGCATATGCTTTAAAAAGCTGGTTTAGAAGTTAGAAGAAGAGTGCGTTTGAATGAATAAAACAGTGGCTGTGATGCAGCGTTTGACTGACAATGTGTCCTGTTTGTTTTTAATGAATTACTTTTAGGTTGAGTACATGTTGGTGGAGTTGGATGACAAGGATGAAAAGGTTCGGCTCGTCCTGAATGGCGGAGAAGTTTTGAAGTCTCTCCAAGACCAGGGTGAAAACATAAACCCCAAGTAAGTGAGCTGAGATACTACACACATTAAAATATCTAGAGCTCTGTGTACTGTGTTTTTAAACTCATAAGGCCATACTTCACGTAGATCACTGTTTTTATTTGTCTTATTTATTTTATTTGCCAAAATAAATATTGAAATCACTATTATTTATCACAATTATTAATTGATTTTAGGGATCAAATATTTTTATTCCACTTAAACACTTAAAGTCAGTATTAAGCAAGAATTAATATTTATCCTGGTTTTGTCACACCACAGAAAAATGTGTTACTAACCACCCAGCCAAATTTGGATAATTAAAAAAGCCGCCAAGTATGTAAAAATCTTGGAAAAATAAACACTTACTTTCTGCTCTGAGGCACTGGGGGCGTGTCTGCTGAAGGCGCTGAAACCTCACCCACATGGTGGGGAAGGTCCAGCCTGTCAGAAGAATAAATATAAATTGCATAGGGCATGAGTTGGATACAGTCATAAAAATACAATACAATACAAAGCCATCACATAAATAAAGCGATGAAAATGACAACGCCCTAAGTGGGGATCGAACCCACAACCCAGGAATGACCAACTACCAACTACCATCTACCAACTGAGCTAGCTGGGATAGCTTTTGTCATGTTCCTGGGCTCTGTAACGAGAACCCAAGCTGTTCAGCACATTCTGACATCCAAGTAAGATGCATTTGTGGGGTGGTTTAGGTGAAGGTATAACTAGCTAGCAACTGTAAGTTGTAGCAAACACAGTACTTCGCCATGGAGCGGGAGAACGCACTGATGCTAACGCGCTGTAGTTGTTATGTAATGCTAGGGGAGGGGTCATGCTAAGGATGGCTTCAGTGCATCGTGGAGTCATGGTGTCAGCAATATTGGTGAAAAACAGTCTACGAACGGTCTAACTCCACTATCGAGTTCCACAACGTTCAGTTTTTTCACGTTTTCAGTAACTGTTGTCCAACATTTATAATGTGATTAGAGACAAATCTCTGAATTTCCTTTACATGGCCTTTAAATCAACAGAGCCCTGCTTTCAGTCTCACGTTGTGTGACACTCCTGCTAATTAAAAATCTTTGCATCAAAATAAGATTTAAAATAAGGTTCTTCTTCACCATTTTCACTGCATGTTTGTTTTACTCGTCTGCTTTTGTGTAACTCTTCTACGCTGGACTGCAGCCAACATTCAGGGAAGTTATTCACAGTCTGTCGCTGTAGGGCACGTGTCAATCTCAAGGCACCCCATTTTATGTGGCCTGTGAGGGCTTGCAAAGAATATATTAGGCTTATCATACAATTCTGTGCCGTTTTACAGAAGTATGGTCTCTTTAAACTATATGTCCCACAATGCATCTTGACTTTGTTACATACGCACTGAAGCGTCTCAGTATCAATGGTTTCCAGCAGCGCCGCTCTAGCCGAATGATGGGGTCGTAAAAAAAATATGAATAATACCAAAATGTGCAAGAAAAGAAAAGTTGATGCTGAAGGAAGGCAATTTAATGAGAGACGGAAAGTGAGTACATGTTTTGCTTAATGGAGACAAGCCGGTATGTCTTCTTTGCTACGAGGCGATGGCAGTGCCCAAGGAATACAATTGAAGGCGGCACTTTGACCGAGTTCACCAAACAGAGCTAAGTGTGTCAAACCACTGTCATCTACCACCATACGCCACATGATCTCAGCAGATCGGCTGTTGAAACACAAACAATTTATATGCCACAGACTGAAGGTTAGATCAGAGCACATTGATTTGTTTTACTATAGTTCTGCAACATTAAACAAAGTTAATGTTAATTAGACAAAGTCTTAAACAAAGTTAATGTAATAAATGGTGTTTGATAATATTGGTGATGGTTAAGTGAGTAATGATGAGGGTTTCTTAATCTCAAATTCACGGGATTTATGTTGTAATAACACAGAAATGTGTGTGTGTGTGCCCACATACAGTATTTCTGTGTCTATGTGCATGCATATATATATTGATGCACAAGCATGTTTGTTACTGAACTAATTTTTTTAATTAATTGTGCAATATTTCTGCTTGCAGTTATTTTTCGTAGACTTCTGCTTTAATGATAATTAAATAAATTATCAATAAAACAAATAATCAAATGCAGAGGAAATTTTGAAATATGATCAAGATATTGATATATTTATATAGTCTTACAATTACAGCCGTCCCTCTGAGGGCAACCATAATGCTGATGTGGCCTGGGATGAAACTGAGTTTGACATCCCAGCTGTAGGGCGTGCGTTCGTGATGCGTGGGTCAACCCGCAACGAGTCCAGTGAGTCGAGCAGGTTTGGGTGGGCGTACTAGGAAATGTCTCGGGTTTTGGGTGGGCGGGTCACACAGTGACAAAGCAGCATTCCGAGCAAGTTATTAGCTTACTGAAATATTACGTGCAATAGTCCACCTTCTCTTCCCCTCTCTCAAACCACCACTGCGTAATGCGCTGTCACGAGCTCACAGTCACTTCACGGATTTCTGTGAGATCACTTTGTTTAGGAAGCACTTGATTTGATACGCCGCAGAGTTTTCTAAGAGCAAAGCACACATTAAGTAAACATTAATATAGTTGTGGACATATTAACAAGGTTAAAAGCTTGATTTTCATTAGAGGGAGTCTTTAAGTAAACAGCACACCTCAAAAACAAACAGTCATGGCAGTGCTGTTGTTAGTTTAATAATTTTAGATCACAGTGATTGTTTTGCTTTCACTGAAGTCACTACATGCCCACATAATTATTTTATTCTTCTACTGTTTGATTGCTTTAAAAAAATAAAGCCAGAGACAGCTCTCTAGAGAAATATACACCAATATGATTTTTCGATGAACTACACATATTGTTGCTGCTCTGTTGAGGGTTGTTTTTGTAAAATGGGCACGCAAAGCCAACATTCTTCAGCTGCTGCATAATCGATAGTGACTTTGGGGGATTATTCTGCGTTTCGCTGGTTGTTATGGACCACCTTGTTGATTTACTTTATTTTAGTGATTAACTCTAACTGCAACATGCACCTGAAGGACAGAATCCCTCATCTCCAATGTGAACAGATCTCTAATCAGCTGGAAAATCTTGTATCGGTGTGCAGTACAGCAGAGGCCTGCAGCATTGCCCTGTAGGCTCACCCCCACTGAATCTGCATTGAATTTGCATTCACATTCACAAAGCACCCAAACAAGTCTGATCCCTTTTAAACAAAACAAGCAGTTTTTCCCAAATCACACGTTGGTGTCATCGGTGGCAGCCAGGCCTCTGAGTTATGAGCATATCTCCTCCAGCTTTGCACACCTGTGTCTTTACCTGTGACTGATCACCTCCGGTTCCCTAAGATGGGGCAGTGAGCTGTACTCCCTTTGCATAGTTTCAACAAGCTTTAACTGGTCAGACCTGACCTCTCTCCAGTGTTCTTCTTTAGATGTTAGTATCCAGTCCAAAAGATGACATTTTTATGTTAACAGACTAGAGAGTCTTTTTCAGCATTCTCACAGTCAATCATGAAGTGCTGTTTTACACCTAAGGCTTTTCATTGTTTCAGGAGGACTTGTTTCAGTGTAAGTTCAGTGCTTCCTTTTTGTTTTATATCTGACATAATTGTACATGAAGTTCCTGAAACACTGTGGCCTGGATTTACTTTGACACGCACTGAATTGCAGAGATTTTATATCAGCAGGTGTGTATATTTTGACATCCTCCATGATCAAGAAACATCTTGCATTGATAAAAGGCGTCAAAATAAAAAATAAGGCATCGCTGCGCTTAAATGTTTGCAAGGTTATTCTGATAATGTCCCCTTTGAGCTTGGATTGCTTGTGGATTTAAGGGGAAAAGTAATTTTAATGAAGTCTATTACAAGACAAACTGAAAAAAGAAAGGACGTATCCGTGATAATCAGAGCTGCTCCTGGGAATACCGTTTGCATGTCCAAGCTGTAGTAACATTTCTTTAAAAAGAGGAATTCTCTGCAGGCGGTGTAAATGTGTTTGTACAAGCCCGTGAGTGTTATGCTTGCTCGCTGCACATGACGTCTGTCTGAATCTGTGGAGCCAACTTGACCCAGGGGAAATACCAGTGGGAATAGTAGAGCCGATGCATTCCTCATTACTGCCCCTCTGTCGCACACACCAAAGAGCACGCTCTGGAGCACAAATACGTCGCGTTCGCTTGCCGTGCCAAGATCACGGCTGACATACAATAAAAAGAGATCGGTCAGTTTATTCAATCATAAAGGTCATTGTGATACCGAGATCAGGGGCCATTTTTCTTGACGACCTCCTTCCTTGCTCTGACCTATAAAAGTAGTTTCTCTCTCACTGTATATTCATATTTGTGCAGTCACCCCACGCTTTGGAGACCGGAGTATGGCAGCTACATGATTGAAGGAACTCCAGGACAGCCATACGGCGGGACGATGTCCGAGTTCAACACTGTGGAGGGCAACATGGGGAAGAGACGACGAGAGGCCTCATCTGTCCTGAACCAGAATGAAACCCTCTGCACCATCACCTCATTCCCAAGGTACTTAGTGTCAAAGTATAAAAAAATGTTTAAAACCTTATTGATAATTGTTAATGGCAAAAATAACAATGCAGTTTTTGCAGCTCTGTGCAATATATTTAATTCATCAATGTAATGGATTGTACTGTATAAGTTAACTCTGAAACTGTTTGATTGCACTTTGTGGGTATGAGCAACAAAAAAAAACACCTTAAAAGTTGTGTTATTTCAGAGCAATAATTAGTTGATTAATTGATCTACGGATGTTATTTGGCAACAAATTTTATAGTGAATTAATTGTTTTTGAACTGAATATCTGCTGGTCAGATAAGATATTTGACATCTTTCACCTTAAATTTTGGAAAATTATTATTTGCATTTTTCTGTATTTTCATAAAAAAATAATTAGCCAATTAATTGAGTAAATATATGGAAGAATAATCACAGTAACTGTTAATTGCAGCTCTAATAGTTATGTATGTTTTGATCCTTTTATTCAGGTTAGGTTGCCCAGGTTTCACCAAACCAGAGCACCAGCCAACCCCTGTTGAGAAGGGAGTGTCAAAGTCACTGTTTTTCCCAGATGAAGCCATCAACAGACACCCGAGATTCAGGTAGCCTTCATGGTTATAACTACCCGACAGCCTGCATATGTGTTTGCTTAACTGATGTGGTTGTGATTAGAAAACCATATCTGTTTACTTTTAAATTGCAGGATTATTGACTCCTGTGGTGAGCAAAAACAGCTAATAAATAAACATAATTAAAGAGACTAAAATTAATTCTGTTATTTGCCTATATATCAGTTTTCTTGTTGGCTTATTTTTACTGTAAGTGCCTTATTTATTTTATGCCTTACTTATTGCTTATACTTGTAGTTTTTCTATAATGAAGCGTGTTTGTGGGTGTGGATTTTTCTTTTTCAGCACCCTTACCAGAAACATACGTCACAGAAGAGGAGAGAAAGTCGCGATTAATGTGCCAAGTAAGTTTGAATGAAATGACAGCTACTGTATAAATAAAACTAAAAAGTAGCTATTGTAGTTTTTAATCATAAAATATGTCTAACTATGACATTTACATATTTTGTGATTTGTTATTCCTGCAAATCTTTTTGGCCAATAAATATTCAATCAATTGCTGTAAATGTGGGCAGGAAGCTTTTCTAATATTTCCCCATATTCCTTATTTATTCCTGTTTTAAAAAATAAACTTTATTTACAAAAAGATGTGACTAAATGTGATTTCAGTTGGACTTGGAGGTTTTGATTTGCCTCTGACTGCATGTAAAAAAATAATAAAATACAACTCTATTCCTTCTCGTGTTTCAGTCTTCAAAGACAAGTGCACTCCATCTCCATTTGTGGAGGAGTTTCCTGAGGACGATGGTGAAGCAGCGAGGGCGGCTCTGCTTGATCATATCTACATGGACGCCATGGGCTTCGGCATGGGTAACTGCTGTTTGCAGGTACTGAATGAACGAACTGACCCGTGTGGCATCTCTGTCGCATTTTATCAATCGTTTTCTAACAGTGATCGTATATGAGTTGCTGTAACCTGGACTATTATGGAGTTTTGTGTGACTGCAACTTTACAGTCTCAATGAGTGATTTATAAATGTACTTCAGCCTCTTTTTTTATGACACTTTTGCAGGTGACATTCCAAGCTTGTAGCATTGATGAAGCAAGATATCTTTATGACCAACTAGCAACGTTCTGTCCCATAGTGGTGAGTTGATAAATAAACCTGACCTCTTCATCCTAATAAGATATTATTAGTTTAATCTCAAAACTGAATTAAATGTTTTGAAAACCATGCAGATTATGTGGCTTTGTTTACTGTTCCCACGATTTTATTCAACTGTTGTCTCTCTTCACAGATGGCGTTGAGTGCGGCCTCGCCCTTCTACAGAGGCTTTGTGTCAGATATTGATTGTCGCTGGGGGGTTATTTCTGCCTCGGTGGATGACAGGACACAGGAGGAACGTGGAATCAAGGTGAGCAGGCGGAGCTGAAAATCAAGATTTTGTGCCAATCAAAAGTCATTTTTTGTGAATGTGCTTTGTTTAGTTTTACCTCTATTTTTTATCATTTTTCATTATTGATACTTTCGATTTGTATGCGTGTCGATGCTGCCATCATCTACAGTAATGGATCCACCTTTTTTTTTTTTTTTTTTTTTTTTTACATTTGATTAGGTTATTTTTTTGTCCAATGTAGGAAATGCTACTGTTTCCTCTAAATTACTAGCGCTTATTATGATGTTTACTTGTATGAATATCACCACAGACCAGACCTATGAAACCTGATTTTACTTGCTGCTTCTCAAAACCTTTTTCAAGCGAAAGGCAAAAAAAAAAAAAACATGCAACTGTCACAGTGAAAATGTTCATGCTTTAGGTTTTCATTTTAAGTATAATGTATTAAAATTACTTTTGCAGCCTTTGAAAAATAACAAATACAGGATCTTCAAGTCGAGATACGATTCAATCGACAGCTACCTGTCTAGCTGTGGTGAGAAGTACAACGACATTGATTTGACGATAGATGAGGAGATCTACAAGCAGCTGCTCGGTGCAGGTACAGACATGTCTAAAATGATATCATCAATAGTATGTGAAATACAAGAAAAATATTGAACTTCACAGTCAGAATCCACTAACAGGTGCTTGTGCAGTGAAGAAATGAATAATCGGCTTCTTGTGTGTAGGAATTGACAAGCTGCTGGCCCAACACATAGCACACCTCTTCATCCGAGATCCACTCTCCGTCTTTGAGGAGAAAATCCACTTGGATGATGAAAACGAGTCTGATCACTTTGAGGTGAGGTTTTCTGTTAAACCATATGTAAAATACAAGAGAGGCTTGTCTTCAGGAGTATTTATTCAAACATGTCTTCCTGCAGAACCTCCAGTCGACCAACTGGCAGACAATGAGGTTCAAACCTCCACCTCCCAACTCCGATATTGGCTGGAGGGTTGAGTTCCGCCCCATGGAGGTAAAACCCAACTGAACCATCGCTTAACTTAGACTTTTAGCTGTAATCTGTGTTAATATTCAGTGTATCCTAATACAGCGGTTCGCATGATATCTTAGGAAATGTTATTCCTCTTTTTTTCTAGCATCTTCACAGGAACCTATTTAGTTTTAGGCAACAAACCTAATTAGTTAAACTTAGGAAGAGATTGTAGATTGGGTTAAAATAACTCCGGAAGTGTCGTAACTTAAGTACGGAAGTTGCGTGACAAACTACGTAGGTTGAGGCAACAAAACTATATAGTTTGGTTGAAGCAACAAAACTACTTAGTTACGTAGAGGCAACAAAACTGCTTCATTAGGTTGAGGCAACAAAACTTAGTTACATTACATATTTTGTGGGATATACTGTATACAAATTACAGTGCATTACTTTCCGTCGGTGTAGCTACAAACGGTGTGTGAGAACAGCCTGTTACATTCAGTGACATGGCCTTTTAAATACAGAGAAAAAACATGCTAGTAAGTTTTGTTTTGTTTTTCAGGTGCAGCTAACTGACTTTGAAAATGCTGCATATGTGGTCTTTGTGGTCCTGCTCACCAGAGTGATCTTGTCCTATAAGCTGGACTTTCTGATCCCTTTGTCAAAGGTAAAAAAGCCACACAGTTCTATGTAAAATGTCAAGAGGACTTAATAAAAATAAGTAGGACATCTGTGTCGTAATACTTGGTACAGGGTGCTCTGATTCAGTAATCACTTGTGCTTCATTAGGTTGATGAAAACATGAAGGTGGCACAGAAGAGAAACTCTGTCCAGGAGGGCATGTTTTACTTCCGGAAGGACATTTTCAAAGGTGGGTAATACAACAAGTACAACTCTAGGTCCATGCTTAAAGCCTCTCGTAGGAGGAGCTGATCCATATGTATTGTCCAACAACAGGCTGCAACCCGGTCCTCGATGGCACAGCCTCGGCTGAGAACGGCTTGGAAACCGACGGCGCCAATGACGAGTACACGCTGATGAGTATCGACACCATCATCAATGGAAAGGTGATTATTGTTTTACACTTGATGACAATATCTCAACAACTAACTGGGTGGATGCAAACATTCATGGTGCCCAGAGGATGAATCCTTTGGTGATCCTGCGTGAATAAGTATTTAGTTCAAATCACAGCTGTGCTTTAGTACATCCTCACAGAACCCCTAGCATGGCTGCACAGTGTTAAGGCCGTGAATACTTTCACAAAGAGAGCAAACATTAAGCAGCAAAAAAGCAATATCATTTTTTAGGTAATTTTTTTCTGAGCTTTGTACCACGAATAAAGACATTAACCAAAGGTACACTATAGTATACAACAACAACAAAGAGGCCACGTAGTCCAAACCAAGACCATCCATCCATCTATCGTCAACCGCTTATCCCGTTAGGGGTCGCGGGGGGCTGGAGACGATCCCAGCGAAGGCGGGGTTCACCCTGGACAGGTCGCCAGTCCATCACAGGGCACATAGAGACAGACAACATATATAGACAAACAACCATGCACGCTCACATCCACACCTACGGGCAATTTAGAGTGATCAATTAACCTAAACAGCATGTCTTTGGAGGGTGGGAGGAAGCCGGAGTACCCGGAGAAAACCCATGCATGCACGGGGAGAACATGCAAACTCCACACAGAAGAGTCCCAAGCTGGATTCGAACCTGCGACCCTCTTGCTGTGAGGCGACAGCGCTAACCACTACACCACCGTGCAGCCAAACCAAGACCACAAACTTTATTATTCCTTTCGACAAGGCAGCGCGTACCAGATCCACTCCTTCCATTCTTACCTTTCAAAATAAAAGCCTAGACATGTACACTACGTAACAGTTTACCAGAGGCAAATTCACTCTTAGCATTCACTAAAATGAAACTCAGTAAAATAGCTCACAGAAGTTTAGGCTATACAACATTTTACCTCAGACAGCCTGCCCAGACGCTGCTCTGGCTCTGTCTCTGGGTGCTTTCCTGGTAGTTGGTCTTCTGCCTGCACAAATCTGTTTGAATCTGTTATTGAAGAAGTGTTGCAACTGTCGCAAATTCGCATCGCTGCTGGTAATGAATAGTTTGGATGTGTAATATTCGCAGGAGAGTATTTTATATTTACCTGTTTATTGTTGTTTTAAGCTAACAATTACTGCTGTTTCCTTCTGTTTTTATCACCAGGAGGGAGTATTTCAAGGGCTCATCCCGATCCTTAACTGCTATCTAGAAAACATGGAAGTGGATGTGGACACCAGGTGCACCATTTTGAATTATCTGAAACTCATCAAGAAACGTGCCTCAGGTAAATTTGAAATCAAGGACAAAACTTAACGTTCACACAAGCCAAAGGCAGATTTTTCTCTGTATGCAGCTTCAACTCTGAATTTCTCTGCTCTGAAAACAGGCGAACTGATGACCATGGCCAAGTGGATGAGGGAATTTGTTGCCAAGCACCCGCAGTACAAGCAGGACAGCGTCCTAACTGACAAGATCAACTACGACCTCTTCAGGAAGTGCGACAGGATTGCGAAAGGCGAAGAGCAGTGCCCGGAGCTCATCGGTATCCCAGTTAATAGGTTCAAGTGAGAAACGCTGCAGAAATGCGCCGCCGTTACACAAACTCGCATGAAAAGAAAGACCAAATGTGTGGCTGAGAAGGAAAGCGGTCCAATTTTAAGAGAATGCAAAACAGCATGTGTGTGTTGTACGAAACACACCTGCATCAAATGTATGTGTATATACTGTATCAGATTTTTATGATTACAGAATTATTTTAATAGGGGTTAAGACATGCAAAAGGTTGTGTAATAGAAATCAGATGTGTATTTATTTTTCTCTGGAAAGTAAGCCTATCTGTGTGACAATGTAAATGTAGCAAAGAGCTGTACAGTAGTCTGCTTTTAATCTCGTGCTCTATAAATACTGTACTTCTGCTCTTTAAAACATTAACATCTTGGGCCTTTTTTAAATTCTGGATATGGGCTTTTCGCTTTTGTTGTTAGAGCTTTTTTTTTTGCATTTTAGGAGAAATGTTTGCTTTGCTCTGCTGACATTGTAGTGGGACCTTGAAAGTAGTGTTGCAATCAAGTGGAAGGGGTGAACCATTGTTTGCAATGTAATGCTGCTTCAAAATAAATCTGCACAACAGTAATTTAGTCAGTCTTTTATGGATTGATTTTTAAGAGCTATAGGGAATGGATGTAACTTGATCAGATAATGTTGTGTGAGCCGCCAAATGCATTATCATCTAGGTTGAACTTGATCAGCCTTCTTAAAAGAGGCTAAGCAGCATTTGACATGCCTATAGTCAAATTTTTTTGGCATCTTGTGAATGTGGAATAACAACCAGGAGCTGACAGAAAGTTATGCCTTGACATTGTACCTGTTTACGCAGATTCTTTCACAAAACCTAAATATGTGAAGTAATATAAATAAGCCAAATGGTTCACATTCAAGGATGAAGAAGAAGAAGAAGAAGAAGATCTACCTTTATTAGTCCCACAATGGGGAAATTCAATTTACACTCTGTTAAACTCATACATGGTACATGCAGACCTGAAACACACACACATGCATTAATGGAGAGGTGTCAGAGTGATGGGGCTGCTCTGACAAGCGCCCCGAGCAGTTGGGGGTTTGGTGCCTTGCTCAGGGGCACCTCGGCAGTGCCCAAGAGGTAAACTGGCACCTCTCCAGCTACCAGTTCACACTCAGTTTTTGGTCCATGTCGGGACTTGAACCGGTGACCCTCCGGTTCCCAAGCCAACTCCCTACAGACTGAGCTACTGCCGCCCCCAAAAAACAACAAGGCAATGTGTCCCTAAAACACAGCTTCCCTGCTGCCGAAACCCGGGATCGAACCAGGGACCTTTAGATCTTCAGTCTAAGTATGTAAGTGTAAGATGTAGAGATATATAGGTGCCTTGGGGAGACTTTCCTCTCCCCAGAGAGGTCAAAGGTCAGGGCCTGACAGAACTGTTTGAAATGTGCTTCTCCACAGCTTGTCTTTGAAAAGCTGACCTATGTTACAAAGAATTTCTTCCCACCGTAAATATGTGAATACACCTCCCAGCCACAGAAGAATGTAATTATTGTGTCAAGCCGCTGCCTGGTCTGAATTTAGTGTTATATCACCCATTCATTATCTAAAATACAGCTCCTATCAACGAACATGTCAACTACCTGGTTAAATCCCTCACAGCATCTCTTTAAAGTCTTATGTAGTAAAGAACACTAACAGGCTGCAGCCATGTGAGCAGCTCTCTGAGGCTGCACTAACATGCTGATGTTAACTATATGTTAACCACCTAGGTTTGTGTGTGAGCGTGCTAACATTCACTAGTTAGCTAAATATAACTGAGGCTGATTGAATGTCATTAGTTCTGCAGGTATTTTGTCATAAACTTAAAGGTAATGAGCAAATTAATATTTTGACCTGATGATGACGCATCATGAAAAGTTGGGCTTGTGCTTATTCATGCTCTGGGGAACATTATGTCCGGGCTGCACAATGAATTTGAATTTTACTGAAATTGCAGTATTGCCTGCTTCAATTTTCAAATCACAAGAGGTACAATATTTGTTAAAGGCAAAATGTGTCAAAATACCATTTAAAAATAATGTGCTGCAGAAATGTTCTGGTCAAACATCTTTGTTCGGTGCAGATCACTGCAAAAATCAAACCATAGTCATTTTAATGTTTTTCAATGAAAATGAGAATAATGATGTAAACATTGCCATTCCCTCTAATATCACAAATCATATTGCAAGTGCAATATCAGTCTTTTTTCAAAATCTTTCCGCCCTAATGTTACAATTATTCATCTAAACCGTCGCTGATATATTTCAGTCTGGATCAAGTAGACAGACCAGCACTGGTATCCCAACAGCCATGATGAAAGGGGGAAAATAATTTTAAAAAAAGAAAAGACAATATGCCTTCCTCCATTGAAAAGGTGATGTGTAGAAAATCCAAATCCAAAAAATAATAAGCCTGTATAATAAATATGGGCTATTACTTTACAAAAGTGCATTTCAACACACTTCTTTCTTCTGTCCAACAGCCAGTACCTGAATATTTTCATCCACAAGATGGTGGTATTGAACCACAGCTTTACGTAACACTGAGCAGCAGTAACAAATGAGAGCATTACCTCAGTTTGACCTCTTGGACCAGATAATGATTATGGCTGGTACAGGCCCACCCTGTGGAGAGACAAGAAACACAGAACGAAGCAGCATTTTTACTCACCCAGTGGACATTAGAATAAGAGAAGATGCACAAGTGTGTTTAAATAGTTGGTCTTCAAAACAAACAGTCTTTAATGATAAATGTTTAGAATTTTTGGACATATATTGAAACAAAAATATAGGAATATTGAGAAAATATGGCATGAGAACAGCAAAATTACTATGAAATAGTTCACAAATAGGCTGCACAGTGGTGCAGTGGTTAGCGCTGTCGCCTCCCAGCAAGAGGATCGCAAGTTTGAATCTCTCTTCTGTGTGGTTTGCATGTTCTCCCTGTGTTTGTGTGGGTTTGCATGGGTGCTCCCGCTTCCTCCCACAGTCCAGAGACATGCAGATTAGCCTAACTGATGACTCCAAATTGCCCGTAGGTGTGAATGTGAGTTTGAATGGTTGTCTGTATGTGTTGGACTGGGGACCTTGTCTAGGGTGAACCCCGCTTTCACCCAATGCCAGCTGGGATCGGTTCCAGCCCCCCCGCCACCCCGACCCCTAACAGGATAAACGGTTGAAGATGGATGGATAGTTCACAAATGCAAAGCGAAAATTTAAAAACTAATTAGACACATTTTTTAAAAAAGCTGTAAATATGCAGCAGGTCAGTGAATGTTAGTACGGCCATCTGTCCCCACTAATCCAGAGGTCTTTTTCATAGCAGACATTTTGACTGGTAATAAAAATCACAGGTGTTACTAATAACATTAATGGCTGTCTGTCCTAATCGAGTGTATAAGCCAGTGACAGTGAGCCAGCAGTACCAGGACCCTGAAAGCGAAGCAGCTAAAGTGAATTCAGCCATCATTAGTTCTATAACACTATTTACACCTGTGCTTTTTCTGCTGACATGTCAAAATGTCTGCTGTGAAAATGGCCTGTATAATAAATAGGCTGTCAGCGATCAGAGCTGAGTCAGTATGTACGCTGGTCGTTTTCTAGAAACAGTACAGAGAGGAAGGCAGTCATGGCAGTCCAGTTGCTAGTGTGTAGTGATGAGCATGACGGCCACTAATCAAGCTCTCTTTCAGGAATATTGATCAAGCCCAGACTTAAGATGTAGGCTATTAGTCAGTATCTTTATATTTACAAAGGATCACATAGTGACGAACCCACAGATCTCAGATCTATCAACCGACTCCAGTTCTACAGTGCGTTTCAGGCATCTTTCAGCTCAGTTTTAGATTTCTAGCCCAAACCTTTTTTATTCAGAAGGCAGCTTCTTTTTAATAAAAAAAAAAAGCCCTGGTGAATTCACTACACGCTACCTGCTCAGCACCAAACGGCGCATAGACAAAGTTAACGAGAAGCTGGTGAACTCAGTGGAGCATTTAGCTGCTGAAAAGCCAGATATTTCCCTCAGGAGTTGATAGGGACCAAAACAGAGTAAAAGAAGGGGAGTGAATATTGAATTTACATTTGTTGGGTAGCCAGAAACACGATTCCACATGAATGTTAATGTTGCTTCGTATCGACCGGATGTAAATTAGGCAACTGTTTGCAAACATGTTTGCGGTATCAGTTAAAAGGTATACACTGATCAGACGTAACATCAGGACAGCATGGGCACCCTGACAGGTCTGCAGCTACGCAGCCCCATACGCAGCAAACTGTGATGCACTGACACCTTTCTATCAGAGCCAGCATAAACTTTTTCAGCAATCTGAGCTACAGTAGCTCTTCTACTGGATCGGACAACACGGGCCCCACGTGCATCAATATCCACCCATGACCCTGTCGTCAGTTCACAGGTTTTCCTTCCCTGGACCACTTTTGGTAGGTCCAGACCACTGCAGACGGGAACATCCCACAAGAGCTGCAGTTTTGGAGATGATATATATAGATGATGACAAGAGAAATGTACTAGAATGATATTAGACATATATTCAACATATTTGCAGTTATTTGAGTGATAGATTTATTAGATTAGAAAGTAATTTATGAACTATTATACTGTAGATTTAAAATTTTAAATACTTTTTGTTGAACTATTAAGGCTTTTGTGAAAAAACAACATTATATCATGATAATTTTAATTAAGAAGAAGAAGAAGAAGAAGATCAACCTTTATTAGTCCCACAGTGGGGAAATTCAATTTACACTTTTACACAATTTACACAAAAAGTGCCACAGACCCTTGAGGGTCCCCGGACCCGACTTTGAGATGTAAAACATGAAATGGGACATTCTGCATAATAAGTACTTTTACTTTTGGTACTTTGAGTATGTGTTGAGGCAAATATGTATGTACTTTGAATACAGGACTTTTAATTGTAACCTTTAAGTAAAATATCGTCTTCCACCACTGCAGAAGACATGTGCAGCTTTAATTTATTCAAACTAGGGTTGCCAGAGTAACCAGGATAACACAGTGATGTAAAGTTGTTTTAACGCTACACATTTCTTTACAATTTTTAGACTGTATCAGGTTCAGTTTTAAAGTTAGAGTGAAGATACTGGTATCATATGAAACTAGTAAACCTAAGGAATCCATTGGTATCAACCATGTCATACTAGCTTGTCGCAAAGGAGGCTAAATAACGCTTCAAACATAAGCTAAATTTTCAAAGGGGTCCCTTGACCTCTGACCTCCAGATATGTGAATGGAAATGGGCTCTATGGGTACCCACCAGTCTCCCCTTTACAGACATGCCCACGTTATGATAATCACATGCAGTTTGGGACAAGTAATAGTCAAGTTTGCTAGAGATCTACCGATATGGGTTTTTTACGGCCGATGCCATTTTTTTTTAACAGAACCAGGACAGGCCAATATATGATGCAGATTTTTTTTTTTTTGCCAATATCTTTGGCTTGTTTTCTTTTTCTCCTCCATGATCCTGATTCCTGATAAAATATAACAGCTTAATAATAATAATAAATGATACACAAAATTGATACAAGGGGCGATGTCACACGTGAGCTACAGCAACAACACTGGGCTGCCCGGCAGCCGATTATGAAAAAAATGTTGAAAAATCAGCCCAATTAATCGTCTGACCGATTAATCAGTCAACCTCTAAAGTCAGCACACTGACAGCTGTTGTTGCCTGTTGGGTTTCATTTTGTCATGTTGTGATTTGAGCATATTTTTTATGCAACATACAGTACCTGTGAGGGTTTCTGGACAATATTTGTTATTGTTTTGACTTGTTAAATGATTGCCAATAATAAATATATACATATATTTGCATAAAGCAACAATATGAACTGATAAAAATGTGTGATTAATTCGCCATTAATGATGATAAAATACTTTAATGGACTAACAGCCCTAACTCAAATACAAGCTTTGAATTCATCTTTAAAAAAAACAAACAAACTGAACCTGTGCTCCCCATACTTTTACAGTATTCACATGCCTGGGGTTAATAATTCACAGAAAGTCTATTTAAGTGCAATTACAGGAAGGCAGAGATTGCCTCCATGTCATCTTTTTGACTGGGTGGTTGCAACACACCGGGTCACCTCCTGGCTGTAACCCTCCTGCGGGGCAATGGGCCAGTCTGCGTGTTCCTCCCACTATTTTCCACCGAGCGACAAGGCTGCACATTGTGCACAGACCAGCCAGTCAGCCAAGGTTACACAGGCGTTTCTCTCCCCCGCCTCTGGAGGTAGGCAGTCTGTCCGCAGCACTCCGCCGCATCTCTCCATTCATCCGCTCTCTCTCTAACGCGACCGGACTGCTGGGGGACTTCGTGGTGAGGCTTTCCATCATATTATATCATTTAAAGAAATGTTGCTGCGCGCATGGCGTCTGTGTAAAAAGCGAAGAGTTTGGGTGATGCTGGAGCGGTGACCTCTAGCCTGGATGCGATCGACATGATGCGTTTATTTAATTAAGTCACGAAATTAGAGGATGATGTAATGAGATAACAGCCGTGAGATCAGCGCTCACATCTGTACAGTGCGTAAAGTGTTCAGATTATACGTGTGACCCCGATGGAAAAATGCTACTGTGCAACACTGCGGTGCGGACGCAGCTTTAGCGGCGTTATAGGCGACAATATTCACATGATGCATTCGCGACAGGCTACTACATCATATTAAACACTAAAATATGAGGCTCCTGTAAAGGCACCGTGTATGTTGCAGCGTATTAATGAATAGAAACCATTTCTGGCAGAAAGCCCTGAAGGCGAACTTACGCCATATGTTGTAGGTGACAAACTTCCTGGTCGTCTTCCTAGTGAAAACTTTTCAATGTTGCTTTTACTGTAGTCTCACACTCAAATTAAAAACAACTTAATTCATAATTAATAGGGCTGTCGATGGTTTATAATATTTAATCGCATATGGATTAATGAACATTTTCATCTGCTCAAAATGTAAATTAAATGATTTGTCAAGTATTTAATACTCTTATCAACATGGGAGTGGGCAAATATGCTGCTTTATGCAAAGGTATGTACATATTTATTATTGGAAATCAATTAGCAATGACAATTGGAACTGAAAAAATATGCCCCAATCATAAAATGGCAAACTGAAGCCCAACAGCTGTCACTGTGCTGACTTGACTATGACTTGCCCCAAACTAAAGGTCAATCCATATGTTTTTTTTTTTTTTTTATGGCCGATGCCAATGCCGAAAACAAAATTAGAACAGATTTATGATGCCGATTTTTGGGGCCAATATGTTTGACTGATTTTGTTTTTTGTCCCCGCCCTGTGATAAAATATAACTGCTTAACAATAACAACATTTCCCAACTTAAGTATGGTCTGGCTCTCCAATCTACATTTTGTGTCGGCACTGCAGTGCACTTGTATATTTTAAATAAAAATAATGTATAAACTAAATATCCAATACATGAAACAGGTAATAAAGAAACAAACTTTGTCAAATAAACTTCCATCCATCCATCTTCAACCGCTTACCCCGTTAAGGGTCGCGGGGGGGCTGGAGCCGATCCCAGCTGGCATTGGGTGAAGGCGGGGTTCACCCTGGACAGGTCGCCAGTCCATCGCAGGGCACATAGAGACAGACAACATAGAGACAGACAACCATTCACGCTCACATCCACACCTACGGGACATTTTAAAGTGATCAATTACCCTAAACAGCATGTCTTTGGACTGTGGGAGGAAGCCGGAGTAGCCGGAGAAAACCCACACTTATCCACGCTTAAGCCGGATTCGAACCTGCGACCCTCTTGCTATGAGGCGACAGCGCTAACCACTGCAGCCCTCAAATAAACTTTTGGAAGAAAAAATAAAGTTTTACTGCACTTAGCAGAATTTATCACAGATGTAGAGGAGTTATTTAGGTTTTTTAATTCAGGGTTTGAGTCCCACCCCTCTCTGTATTTTTGTGTGCACAGTTTAGACTGAGACATGATGAGCTAGCCAGCTAGATGTTGCCAAAGGTATCCACAGGTATGTTGTGCTTATGTCAAAGAGAGGCTCACACACGGTGGACGAGGTGATTAAGAGAGAGCGTGGCGGCTGGGTTACCTGTTGTTTTTCATTTTGGCGTCCATGTTAAAGGGCCAGAGCGGCGTATCACAGCGCATCGGCTGTGTCTCTTCTAGAGATTCGAGGTCTCGACTATTTTTGATGCGAGCTGTGCATTTAAAGGCAGCAACAGACAGTGAAAGTGATCGTTTGACTGTATATTGACATCACATCAGCAACATAACTACAGTTTCAGAGTCTAGACAGCTGTAGAAAATGTCACGGACATGAAAAAAAGTCAAGATGTATTTTTAAATCAATACTTCCTGCTTTCATTTCAGAATAAAACCCCTCAAGTGTCTTTTCTTTCTCTGTGGGCATAACTCGTTCATTTGTTAACACAAGGCTTTTATTCTGAAATATGTACAGGACAGTGTTGCAGATCTTGCAGTAGCTTGCAGGGCTCCATGAATGAATATAGTATGTGATTTTAATTGTGCACTGTTACTATTATTTACAAATGAGCGCACGTTTGATGACCTTTCTCAGTCTAAAATAAATATAAATGACATTTATAATGACCTGAAATGGCCATATGTGTCAGGACAGGTAACACTGGTGTGGATTCAAACGCAGATTGAAGCAGTTCCAAGTTACAAAAAACAGAGTTTATTTTCGGTCCAGGTTGGTACACAGAAAGGCAGGCAGAACAGGCAGACAAAATCCAAATCGTGAGGCTAAGGCAAGGTCAAAAACAGGCTAGGTTCGGTTCACTAGAATATCAAGAATGGACACGAGGAAATGGCGGGTACGCTTCGCTAAGGACGGCAAAAGACGAACTGGCACAGGAGGAAAAGGGAGCACACATTATATACTGGTGAGGGAGGTGGATAACTATGCACAGGTGGACACAATCAGGGCAGGGGATGACGATCAGACGCAGGTGACTAGTGATAATAATAATAATCAGGTAATCAGGATAATCAGGTCGGGAGGAGGTGCTCTAACGTGAAGGCAGGAGGCATGCAGGGCAGGGAGTGAAGTGAACTGCAACGAGAGGAGAGGTTAGAATGCAAACAAAACAGGAAGTGCGCCAAAATAAAAGCATGCAACAGGAAATGACAAATTAACACTTCTACTTCCTGACAATATGACGATCAAGCCGCTCATCAAGCAGCCGGTCTGGTCCGGGGTTCAGGCTGTGTGAGTGAAATGCAGTGTAGATTTTAGTGCAGAGATTTATTTAAGACAAAGAAAATTTTACATTTACATCCAGCCAGCGGCGGTTTCTTGCATATGCGATTCATTTGCAGTCTGGATGCGGAAAGATGAACATCTCCTGCTGTTACTGCTGCACGACTAGGCCCTGGGTCAGACCGGACGCTTGACTAGCGCATGGCTGCCCACCTTGAGTGCTTTGGGGAGGGGGAGGGGTCCACAGCAGCATCCGTTGCTTGTTGAGAAGAGTAAGAACGACACTTGCTTTCATGTCAGTCTCCAAAAGTCTCCAATAACACCAGAAAAAGTCACGAGATTTGTCGCTGTATTTGAAAAAGAGTCACTAGAGGAGTCTGAAAACTTGCTCAATATGGCAACAACGTGCTAAGATGGCAACACAGCTGAGGTCTGCTGGTTGAATGGTAGTTTGATTGACACAAGGGGATCAGAGTCACACATGTTCTACAGCAACAACACTGGGCTGCCCGCAGATGCGCCTGCTTGAAAAACGGCTTAATATGCTCAGACAAAATGTCTATTAATCGGCCCGATGAATCGATCAACCTCTACCCCAAACTTGATGTGATTATCATAAAGTGGACATGTAGAGGGGAGACTCATGGGTACCCATAGAAGCCATTTACATTCACATATCTTGAGGTCAGAGGTCAAGGGACCCTTTTGAAAATGGCCAAGATAGTCTATCCTCACCAAAATATAGCACAAGTTTGGAGTGTTATTTAACCTGCTTCGTGACAAGCTATTATGGCATGGTTGGTATCAGTGGATTCCTTAGGTTTTCTAGGTTCATATGATATCATATCTTCAACTTCACTTAACTGTGAAGACTTAGCCTGCTACAACCTCTGACAGACAGAATAGAGCTGATTTTAAATCATGTCAAAGTCAAAATGCATGCTGCTTTCCTGGAGGATCTATTGGTTGTAGAAGCATTCAGGTGTCTTTATTTCACTGCCAATGATCTTACGACATATGTTAACAATGCTGCTCAGGCTGTTTCTGAAGATAAAAGAAAAGCTCAGCACATTCTCACTAAAAGATTGACAAGATGAACAGACTGGCTCTGATTTGCATATTTCCTCGTCTGAATGATGGTATGCACAACATGCAGCTTTAGGGAACTTCTAGATCTTGTGTGTGTATGTATATATATTTCTATTTATAATTATGTAGTATATTACATGCATGTACTATGCAATACCAAGTACCCTGCCACACCAATGCAACTAAACTTGCACTAACCATACAGAATATCTTGATACAGTAAAGTTTATGGAAAACCTATTGTGAAACTGGTATTGATGAACTGATGAATGACTGTTTATGGCTAATCCAGTGGAATTAAAATACCTAACAAAAACAGGCCACCTTGATGCAAAAAAAACAACAAAAAACAATCATGTAAAAATCCAACAGGACAACAAAAAAAGTCAAATTGATTTGCAATATTTGCCACTGTGACCTAATACAATCAGATATTTTAAAGGTAGTTCTCCTTCAGTATAAACAAAAACTGTATTATGATAGATATGTTTATGCTGTTGTACATGCTGTCATATTGCCCACTTGCTAAATCTTGCAGTATTTTTGAATAAATCATTATCGCTGCAGACAGCGTTGAAACCACTAATTACGACCAAAGCCCAGATGATGCATTACTGTTTCCTTTGATTGCTTCGACATGTTTTGCCTGGCTCCAGCATTTAGACCCACTGACTGGCTGCTAACATGCCCTCCTGTTGTGGCTCATCATGCTCTGATTAAGGCCTTGCAGATTATCGTGTTTTTGATGCAGCCTAATGCATCTCTGATAATCAGCGCTTGAATATTACTTTACTGAGGCTGACCAGAATAAGGCAAGTTTTGTTCCTGTAGACAATTCATTATTAGGAGGGAAGGAAAGGAAATCAATACAGCATATTATCACAATATTATATGAGGCAATATTGTATCAATACACAGATATCAAGTATCAGTCTTTTATTATATAAACTATTTAACAATCCAGTCGCTATAGAGTGCAGTTGGAATGAGTCCTAAAAGCTGGAAATGAGATAGCATTTTGGCACTTCCGACTCCCTCGTCTGGTCAGTGTTTTTTTTTTTTTTTTTTTGAAGGAATTTTAGTTAGATGTCTTAAAAAAGGTCACAAGCTGAGGAGATTTTATCATTTTGTTCTACGACATAAATATCTCAGTAAATAACCCACTTGTGAAGTTCGAGGCCTTTATGTGTCTTATACAAGGCGGTTGCTAACAAGTGGCTAAACAAGACTACTAAACGTCATCACACTAGCTCGTCCGCTGTTACGGCCTCGTTGTGAATACTCACGCTCATGCGACTGTGGTGTAGTTTGTTTCTGACTTCATAAGGTTAGCTTTTTACTACTGGTGATTGCATTTAAACATCAAAAATCATAACTGTGGTATTCATTTGTGAAGATTATCTGGCTGAACAAAATTTGTAAGCATCTTAAACTCGTGTTTGCCACAGTTTCTTTTTTGGCAATAATTTAAAACCCAGTGAAAAAATCCCATTGGGGTTTTGTCCAGGGAACCAGGGCAATACTAAATTTCTGATTCACCTACAAATATACGTGACCCCTGTAGCACTTTATTCTGAGAGGTTGTAGCAGGCTCAATCTTCAAAGTTAGAGTGAAGATATAGTATCATAGGAAACTAGAAAACCTAAGGAGTCCATTAGCGCCACCCATGTCATGTTAGCTTGTCCGGAAGAACACTAAATAACGCTCCAAACTTACGCTGAATTTTGGCATGGAAAAAACTAGCGTGGCCATTTTCAAAGGGGTCCCTTGACCTCTGACCTCAAGATATGTGAATGAAAACTCTGAGATTGAAAACTGTATGCTATTAGATAAAACAGATGTTGACCAACTGCATAACTTGCATTTGAAAAAAGGTAATAACTCGCAATAAATCTTCTCAGCATATGGCAAAATGTTTAAAATCACAATAAGTTCGTAATGTGACTTAAGTATCGTGATAATATCACTTCGTGGGGCCTCTGGTGATTCCCACTCCGAATGATTGTGGGCACATGCAACTATAAGTAATATCCTGTTTCCTGGTTCTTTGACATATATATTCCACAATGTTGACAAGGAAGTTTTTTAGAAAATAGTCTTGTTACATGGTGGTTACAGGGTGCACATTAGTTCCTTGTGTGCTATTGTGCAACTCAGATGATTAAAACTTGTCTTACTGGATTTAAGTGAATGCTGCTTGATATGGATTTTAAAAAATGTATTAAATGCATGTAAACAAAGTCATTGGTGTGCCCCCTCAGCTCTATAAGTCATATTTCAATACCATATGACTTTATATAAGAGCAGCATGCAGATTGAACTGAGATGCTTTAGCTAAATTTGATAGATGGACTCACATTTCTGTCTATCACACCCAAGGGTATTCTGTTAACCTGTATAGCTGTGTTTTATACCTTCACCTCAGACATGCACAAATCTGACTACAGCCAAATGAGTATAACCCATCTGCAGTCAAAATCAGATTGGTTAATCATATTAGATTAGATTATGTTCAGGGGTCTTCGATGGCAAAACAGGCCAATGTGCAGAGGTTCACATGGCCCTCCGTCATAAACAATACAGTGTAGTACACAGTAGACATACAGTATATGCCCATATTTTGTTTCCAGCTGTAGACGCAGGTGTATAAAATGTGTCTAGGAGTGTGCAGCAGTCTTTGACGTAACCAGACAGGATTTAAGGTATAGCTCGGAAACACGTCAGTGGAAAGAATTTCTGTGGTGGCAAGGAGGCAGTTTGTGCAAAGCCTGAAGTGACACAGCAAACAAGTCCTGCAGGATTGTGCATTTACCTCTGGGACGGTAATGAATAAACAGTGTGTGCCTGAAAGTTATTAGGTCTACAGTGAGACCAGCTGCAGGGTTTTGCTTGTGCAGTATGAATGATCTTGTCAAAATTTTATATGGTATTTTTTTGTAGAAGAAGAAGAAGAAGAAGATCAACCTTTATTAGTCCCACAGTGGGGAAATTCAATTTACACGCTGTTTAACTTATACATGGTACATGCACAAACACACACACATATGCAGTAATGGAGAGATGTCAGAGTGAGTAGAGGGTGGTTGCTCCAGAGCTGTGAGGCTTTGTGTGATAAAAGAAGTGAGAAAAACTGCAACTGACTTTCCAGCTTAACATGTTTGTCCAGATTTCGATTGTCAGTCAAAACTTCCTACAGTTTCACCATACATTAGTAGGGAGTGGTTAAAGCAGGCTTGAGAATAGATCCAGTACAGTAACAATAACTTCAAACTTCCTTGTATGAGACAAATGATCCAGCTGTGAACATCAAGACATTCATACAGTCGTGTCAATGGCCTTATGCTTTATATCACAGGCTTGATTTCACTGTCAAGCATAGCGGTGGAATCTGATATCATGTGGTAAATTACATACACTGTTTATGGAAAAAGTATTTAACGTCTTACAGAGAAAAACTGTACTGTTCAACTTTGTCCCTGACAGTGTCACAAGCAACTGTTTAAATCAGCACTGACAACACCAACCATGTGTTTGAAACACTAACAGAGGACAGAGTGATCAAACAAGACTGTACCACCACAATTTGACAGCTTTGGTAAGAGAGTAGGTACAAAGATTTAGGGGCATTTTTGTCAAAGTAAATGTAGCAGTGCTGCCTGGGCTGGGCCAGACACCATTCTGCCATTATTAAAACCTGGAGCACATAGCACATTAGCGGTAATAATGATGCACATTTCATTACCATAACCAACCATTACCAACAATTTAAAAGCCAGACAATCATTAAATTGCAATCTTAAGTGTTAAATAGAGATGGGGTTATAGTCTGTTCACAGCTGCCTGCTGGCTTCTTGTTTTACAAGAGCCACATTGGATCTGTTGTTGGAAACCACAAGAATCAGTGACTGGGACATGGGAGGTATTAGAGAGCGTGGGACAGGCTGGACTACTACCAGACATATACTGTATATAACAGACATGATAGGCAAGCATACTAAAAATTAACAGTTTTGAGTTAAGTTTAGAAATTTAAACACTACTTAGATCGTTGGTATGATCACGACCGTGCCCTCTTTCAGACAGATTAATTAAGCTTATCATACTTAAAGCTGCACTAATCAAATTTATATATAGTGACAAACACAGTTATTGCCCGACTCTGAGGTTCTCCTCAGCTCTAGCATTTTAGAGTCTTTCAGCTCATTGTTTTGGTTTTACAACCCGAAACTTTACTCTCATCAGTGTTGTTACCAGCTGATCTTTTCAGCCAAATACCGCCTATGAGTAACCAACCCGGTCGCACTCCCAAGGTGTCAAATACAATTGATTGGGTAGCGCCTCCTGGCATCGGAAAGCGGCACACGGAGGTACCCGTTAGCAAAAGAATGTTACGAAACGGGCTTTCAGCTAACTCTAATGTAAACCTACCATCATGGTGTTACTTGACGGTCATAGCAACTGACGTAGTATTTAGCGTGAGAGTCTGCTACGGGGCAGACAGCAGGGTTTCAACCAGGAGACTGCTGTTTGTGTCCTTATGAGAGTCGTTATAGTCAGTCCTGTGAGTCGCTAGTAATGTGAGTCGTTACTCAGTGAGGTTAACGCCAACCACAGCCATTTTGTAAACCTAACTAAGTGGTTGTGTTGCCTAAACCTAACTTCCTGTGAAAATTGAATTTTATTTTGAAAGGACACTATGCATGTAACAAGCTTATATTGACACATCATCCCTGGTCTGTCCAAAAGTAATTTAAGAGGGGCACCCTGTGCGGGGCACTGTCCAAGCAGCAGCGTTCGACAAGCATTTAGCAGCTTAAGAGTATGATATTTCCCTCAGGAGTAGGTGGAGACCAAAACAAAGCTAAAAAGAAAGTGAATCTTGGACTTTCATTGATCAGGTGGATAGTAGCATGACTCCAAATGAATGCTTAAGTTAATCTGTGTCTGCTGGATGTGTATATAGGCGAGTGTTTGCTTAATATGTCAAACATATAGGTGATTATGTGGTTGGGGGAGTTTTTCCTGGTTGGGGAGTTTTTCCTTATCTGATGAGGGGGTCACATTGTTAAGGACAGAGGGTGTTGTATCCTGTACAGACTGTAAAGCCCCCTGAGGAAAAAATGTGATTTGTGATTTTGAGCTATACAAATAAAATTGACTTGAAAACTGACTAGACGTGATGTTCAACCTTTTGTGGTGTCCTGTCTATAAGACTCACGCTGCTTTAAATCTGTTTTTAGGTGACAAATGGAGACCTTCAATCATAAACTGAACACTTACGTAGAGTCATGGATGGGTCCCAGAGGTAAGTCAAGTTTATATTATCATCTTAGCTGATATAAAATCTGTTGCAAAAGCTCAACAGAGTACTATAGTTAACATAAAAGTGATGATAGCAATGAAGCATTACCTAAACACTTTGACCCAAGATGTTCTTTACATGCTGCACATGCATGGACTTGCATAAGAAGCCTGATGGGTTTTTTTCACCTTCTTTCTATATGTTGAGCAAACATTCCTCAGTGAGCGCCGTCGCTGCTTTTCACTTTTCAAGTTCATCTGCTGTTACCATCGAGGCCACCTTATCGGCGGTAAAAACGGGCTTCTTTATCTCCATATTTCAGATCACAGGGTGCAGGGATGGCTGCTGCTCGACAGCTACCCACCAACCTTTGCACTCACAGTCATGTACCTTCTGATCGTGTGGATGGGGCCCAAGTACATGAAACACAGGCAGCCGTACTCCTGCAGAGGCCTCCTGGTGCTCTACAATCTGGGCCTCACACTCTTGTCCTTCTACATGTTCTATGAGGTAAACATAATCAGCACTGAGAGATGTGTTGAAGCAGGCCCAAGCAATCACTGCAATGACACACTACAGACAGATTATATTAGAAAAAAGAGGAAACCAACGTGAATTTGAGCCACATCCTCACTAAAAACTACAGAGAAAGAATACTTTGGGAAAATGTGGAGAAAAAAAAATGGAAAATGTGCTTATTCACTTTCTTGACAGTTCGATGAGACTGATACCACTTTCATATGTGTGCGTTAAATATGAAGCTACAGCCATCATCTGGTTAGCTTAGCATAAGCTAACCAGATTAAGACCTCGCTCTGTCCAAAGTTAACAAAACCCCCCTACAAGCACCTCTAAAGTTCACTAATTAACACTACACTTGTTTGTTTCCATACAAAGACCAGTACCAGTAGTGTTTTTTATGTGCCTCTACTTCATGGCTGGACATTTTCTTCAGAGTCAAGTTAGATAAGAACAATACCACTCTGATCTGTCAGATATATATAAATATGAAGCTAAAGCTATGCTAGCATACCTTAGCGTAAAGAACCCTCATCCAAACTTGCCATTTTTACACTTCAATTTTTTTAATGTTTCCAGTCATTGTGCTAACAAACATGACAGTGGGATCGCTAAAGAAAAACAGTAAGCCTATTTCCCAAAATGTTAAACTGTTCCTTCAAATATGACACTAATGTCAGGGGCCACTTAGCTTAGCATAAAGACTGGAAACAGGAGGAAACAGCTAGCCCGGCTCTGTCCAAACTACAAGGTAATAAGATCAACCAGCATCTCTAAAGCTCACTGGGGGCGGCAGTAGCTCAGTCTGTAGGGAGTTGGCTTGGGTCTGTAGGGAGTTGGCTTGGGAACCGGAGGGTCACCGGTTCAAGTCCCGACATGGACCAAAAAACTGAGTGTGAACTGGTAGCTGGAGAGGTGCCAGTTTACCTCTTGGGCACTTCCGAGGTGCCCCTGAGCAAGGCACCAAACCCCCAACTGCTCGGGGCGCTTGTCAGGAGCAGCCCCCTCACTCTGACACCTCTCCATTATTGCATGTATGTGTGTTTCAGGTCTGCATGTACCATGTCTGAGTTTAACAGAGTGTAAAATTGAATTTCCCCATTGTGGGACTAATAAAGGTAGATCTTCTTCTTCTCTTCTTCTATATAATAATATATCTTATCTCATCTCATCATAAACTGCTTATCCGGGGTAAGGTCGCGGGGGCAACAGCTCCAGCTGGTTATCCCAAACTTTCCTTTCCCGGGCCACAAGAACCAGCTCTGACTGGAGGATCCCAAGGTGTTCCAAGGCCAGTTTGGAGATGTAGTCTCTCCACCTAGTCCTGGGAACGCCTGGCAGGGGGCATCCTTACCAGATGCCCAAACCACCTCAACTGACTCATTTCAGTGCAAAAGAGTGGCAGCTCTACTCTTTACATCTTACATGTCAGCTCTAGTCCTTCACGGATGACTGAGCTTCTCAGCCTATCTCTAATGGAGATGTCATCCACCCTCCTAAGCTCTCGATCTACCGGTCAATCTTCGTTCCAACCTATGTCAGAGACAGCTTAGTTTAGCATAAAGACTGGAAACAAGAGGAAACAGCTAGTCTGACTCTATTCAAACTACACCTTTCTACCAGCATCTCTAAAGCTCACTATTTAACAATACATCTTGCTATAACACACCTTTTTTTCTTGCTAAGCTGTCTATGCTAAGCTAAGCTAACATAGCTGTAGCTTTATATTTAGCAGACAGGTATGAGTGCGGTATCAATCTTCTTAGGTAACTCTCAGCAAGAAAGCGAACAAGTGTATTTCCCAAAAATGTTGAACTCTTTCTTTAACACTTGACTGATTAGACTCGGGCCTGTTGCTACTGGTGTTTCTCAGTGAAAGTTACCATTAGAGACAACGCTATCAGGGACTAAGAAGGACTGAGAGGGACACAGCTGAACACTTGACAGGCTCATTGTTTCAGCCATCAAGGCCGTCATATGCCCTCGCAGACATCAGCATAGCCCTCTTTTGTTTGCTGGAAAACTACTTTAACTGAAATAACTGATATTGATAGATGCACTGATGTAAACAGGGATTATTTGGCAAGGTCTGAGCTGAAAGTGCTGTTAAAGTTGTAGCAACAGCCTTCAATTATCATAGTGATAGCGCATCTGTCATTTTGCATACCTGTGTACAGCATGAGGTCCGAACCAGACTAAGTGGTTTTGTGTAAGTCTAAAGTATCTGTACTGTACTCCCCACCAAGCTGGCAGAACAATCTTCTTGTCTTTCCGTCTGCATTGCGTAAGGCGCCAGTGTACTGTTGGCTTTGTGATTCATTAAACCCTGTACTCTGACAATTCTCCAGCCATGTGGCGAACTTTTGGCAGTCCAAAATCAATGCCACCTGATGTGAATCAAAGTACAGGGCAGTTTAATGCTTGTCAACTTTCCAGTGCACAGCGGCTCGTCACCTAATGATTGTGATTAAATCCAATTGTGATTAGTTTATTTATAAGCTGACTAATACTGCTGTAGGTTTGAAGAAAAAATCAAGTAGCCAATATCAACTTAGAGGATGACTAATGTCTGAGCACATGATAAAAAACACTTCATTCTGTTGCTTGTTTTAACTGGCGGCAGTTTCTTGGCTCTGAGGTTAGCTAGTGAAGCCTTTTACAGCAGCAGACAAAAACAGTTGATCTTGATTTGAATGAATCAGCATTAAGCCACGCCGTCTACTTGCATTTGAATAATTGTTGTTTAAAGGGGCATGATACAAATTTTACACATACAGATTAGTAGAGCACTACTCATCCTATAAACACAGTTGTATAATATCTGTTTTTCTCACGTAATGTAATGTATAATGGCTTAAAAATAACCTTAGTGACGAGAAGTGACACAAGAGGGTGGAGCTAATGGTTCTATGTGTCAAATGAAACTCATGAACTCATGTTCATGACATGGGAAGTCATGATGATGATGCTAAACAACGGCAATATTAAACTTACTGTCCGAGTCTAGAAGCTGTAGAGGCTAACAATTTAGCAAGCTAGCATGTGGGTAACATAACGCAGGAAATGCAAAGCCATAATAACAGAATAGAAAGATGAGGCAGTTGGGAATATCAACATTTTCCTCAGACAAATAAAATTACCAAGAAAAACAATATATATATGTTAATATATGTTATAATGTACTGTACAACATTTACTTATTATGCACTAGTAAATGAACTTCCATGAGCTTCACCATATCTCATAACGTCAACAAACACGTCACAAGTCATGAACTGCATGAGCTTTCAGAAACTTTCTACTTATGAGGTCGTGAATACAACATGAGGGGGGCGTTCATATGGGCCCGTCTTGTGAGCATGGTAAACACGACCCCATCTGAGGGCATCATAAGTACAACTGAACACTGAATAAGACATTTTTAGGCGACCAAAATGTTACGAGTGACTTTCGTGAACTGTTAAAGTTGTAATACAAAAACACAGACAACTCCCTGACTGGACAACGCCGTGGTAGCGACCTGCCAATCAAAAGATAGCCACGCCCTAAAGCATACCCTGATTTATGGTCTATTTGACTCTAAATGGGACCATAATTTACCAAATGAACATCATGTTGTGTTGAAGAAGACTTGAAACTAGTGATTGAGACCATAAACTCATGTCTCCAATGTTTACTGAGGTAATAAATCAAGTAAGACGTAGGCTTATTTTCTCATAGACTTCGATACAATCAGACTTCTTTTTGCAACCAGAGGAGTCGCCCCCTGCTGGCTATTAGAAAGAATGCAAGTTTAAGGCACTTCAGCATTGGCTTCAATTCTCAGACCAGGGAGGTTGTCCACTGATTACAAACTGTGCTTTTAGAGTTTGAAAGATGCAGGTGTATGCCAAGCAAGGATGGTCTGACTAAGGATGGTAATATATTTGCTTTTAATTAATATAATTGCTTTTACTTTGCCCAATATACACTTATTGCTGACATGGTGTGATGCACTGTTTGATTAGTTTGTTTAATGTTGTCCTTTCATTGTATACATGTTTTCATT
Organism: Pterois miles; assembly: GCA_947000775.1. Taxonomy (NCBI): domain Eukaryota; kingdom Metazoa; phylum Chordata; class Actinopteri; order Perciformes; family Scorpaenidae; genus Pterois; species Pterois miles. The sequence continues at coordinate 13,059,258 of CAMQGK010000341.1, forward strand.
TTGAACGGACTGCCAATCCAAATTAGCAAATTACAGTACATGAAACGGTAACATTTTTGTTAAATATTGCACATAGTTTCTTTCAGCTAAATTACATAAATAATTGAGTTGGTTCATGGGAAGTGTGGGAGTGGGAGTGTGGGTTTAGCTATTATTTCAAAATCTGTGGCTAAATCACTGGAGTATCACTTTAATATAAGAAAGTATAGAGAACATTATAGTCACTGCAGAGGTGTGTACAGTTAGATTGTTAGTATTGAGTATTTCAAATAGAAATTCTTGTATTCACACTTGTTTATCATTATAGCGAAGTGAAAATTACATTTAATACATCATAACTTTGGAGTTTCACTTTCATATTGCATTTGTGCACCATAGTATCTGCGAGTGATGCTCGTGTATTAGTAAAGCATCCATTCATCGATCATGTTTTTTCTTCAGCTTGTTACCGCTGTGTGGCACGGTGGCTACAACTTCTATTGCCAGGACACTCACAATGCACAGGAAGCAGATAATAAGGTGAGTCAGTCTGACTTACACTGTACAACCTTTTTATATGTTTATTGCTGGGGGGTTTTCTTTTCACTTGATCACGTTTCATGGTATTTTTATCACAAAGCAAATTATTTCCTGTGTTGTCTCTCGATATTAGAAACAGTACAGGTATACTGTATGTGCCAGTTATTGTAGAACAGTTGAAAAGATAATATTAAGTACAATGTGTTTTTCTTTACTCTGATTTCTATGGGCAAGTACCTGCAAATCCCAGCAGATAAGCTGCAGAGACAGACTCAATTTAATCCGATTCATGTCATCATGATGACTCTCTTCAGTTGCCCTGCTGAGCTCAGTGGAGGTGAAAACAAGGCTCCCAGTGAAATGTGCACAGCTTTGCAGTTCTGCAGTGATTAAATACACCATTTTATCACTGTGTCACTGCTACAGTACGGATAGTTAAATTGCTTTATGATCCTGGACTTTCAAGGGCCTTGAGGACAGACGTCTGCTTATTACCGTGTATGATAAATAGTGTGCGCGGAAACTTTTGACCTGTATTTTTCTGATTTGCCATCTCTATCATCTGTTCCCTTCATCAAGTTTTTCTTGTGTTTTATTCATCTGCATCTCCTCTCAGATCATGAATGTCCTGTGGTGGTACTACTTCTCCAAGCTCATCGAGTTCATGGACACATTTTTCTTCATACTACGAAAGAATAACCACCAGATCACATTTCTTCACATCTACCACCACACTAGCATGCTGAATATCTGGTGGTTCGTTATGAACTGGGTACCCTGCGGCCATTGTGAGTGTTTTAACACAACTTCACCCTCCAGTGACTTGAATCACTCTAGTAACCACATTTACAATTCGGCCCCAAAGCGAGCTAAATAATTCAGTGCTCTAATGTTAAACCCATTAGCCCTGAAAACAGTCTATTTCCCACACAAAGAATTAAAGGACACTAAGTGACTGGAACGCTGCTGTACTGTGGGATGTGTTTTATGTTCTTTTCTATTAACGTGCAGAAAACAGCACAGAAAATAGCATAGCAGTCAATATAATGTGACACTTCAGCTCTATAAACACATTTCATTATTCATCAGATTTTCACTATATTATTTTTGTATTACTTTACTGATAATGGCTTCTATAGATTTTACATGAAGTAGCAATGGTTCCAAACAGAGCAGACTAATGAAACGTTACTCCCTATATAATCTTTGCACTCCTGAATGCCAGTCACTGACACTTATTGTTTGCAATAGACGAGTAACTTCCTGCGTCTCTCATCTGCTTCTCTTCAGCGTATTTCGGCGCCACCCTTAACAGCTTCGTCCACGTTGTGATGTATTCTTACTATGGGCTGTCGGCCATCCCAGCCATCCGGCCGTACCTCTGGTGGAAGAAGTACATCACACAGTTCCAGCTGGTGGGTTCATCCTGTGACCTCTTCCCAGTGTGTTCAGATCTTTTACTTAAGTAAAAGTGGCAATAATGGAATAATCAGAAAAAAGTATTGTCAGCAAAATGTACCTAAAATATCATGGCAGAAGTAGTTATTATGCAGAAAAAGGCTTATTTGATCATGAGGGCTGTTAACACCATAATGTATTAACGCAAATTCGTTTTAACGCCACTAATTTCTTTAACGCATTAACACATTGTGATTTTTAGGTTGCAGCGAGCTCAGTTTGAAATGTAGTCAATGAGAAACACAAGTAGCATGAAACAGTTAAGTACAAATGCCTCGAAATTGAATAAATGTAATTTCATCATTGTTTATTCCTTCATTTCACCTATTGACCTATTTCCTATATGTGGTGATTATTCTAGTCACTTGACACTGTAGAGCTGATGTTGCTATTTAGATGTTGGAAGTGATCTTGGACTGTTTTCTGCAGTGCCCTCTAGTTTTAATACAGAGCAGACACTTTCACCATCCATTAAAAGATATTTTCGGCTCTGGATCAATATTATGTGTCTATAGGCTCTCTGTGCGTGTCACCCTCTCACTCTAGTGATCTATGTGTGTTCATATGTGTGATGTGTTTCCTCCGCAGATCCAGTTCTTTCTAACCATGTTCCAGACACTGTGTGCGGTCATATGGCCATGTGGCTTCCCCAAGGGATGGCTGTACTTCCAAATAAGTTACATGGTCACGCTCATTTTACTTTTCTCAAACTTCTACATTCAGGTCAGTTGGGTTTTTCATTTAAAACTGTTAATTAATGAGTTTAAAGTCTGGTGATATTTTGGTATTATTAACAAAGTCGATAAAAAGACCAGAACTAACAATGAATTGATCCCAATAACAAGTATTTCCTATGATAGCTGACCTCATTCTTGTACAGAAACTATTAAAAATGCATAAATGAGTCACACTATTGTACTAAGTGACATGTTCCTTCGTTAAAATGAACATGAGCACTGAAGCCAATTTTGAGTTTATCCCACATACTGAACACCGTCCTGCTGCTTTAAACACTCATTAGAGCACCAAATGTAAGTCCCAATAAATGCACTATTTACGCCTGTTTGAGTAACGTTTGCTACAAATCTACAGTGCTCAACTATTTTAGGAATTTACGAAGCATCAAATCAAAGCATTCGGCATTAAATCAAACTTTATATTTATTTATTATGTTGTTAAATATATAAGCCTTCAGTAAGAAACAAACAGGCTTTGAGCTGAAAGGAAGTACTGAATAAAAAACTATTGCATTGTTGACTTTAGTATTTTCAGGAGATATGATAAACTTTATTTATCTCAAGGGAAATTGTTGAGCAGCAGTTGCAGTATCAGGCTGGGAAGAGTGCAAATATATAGAATGCAAATAAACAAAAGTAAACAAGAGAAAGATAATCAAGGTGGTGCAAAACCCAAATGTACACAATGCCAGAAATGTAAACAGGTGAACGGAAACTGGTTCACAATAAGGTGCAAATTCAAAATACACACGAGTGTAAAGCCAGCCTCACCCTTCATATTATATATAAAACTGTCTGTTTATGTAGATAGAGGTCTGTCAGCATGGCGTAAATTTAGCGAGTGTCCCCCCAACCGTGTGTGTGGCGGCAGTGAGTATGAGGTTGTTGGTGGCATTAATACAGTTTATTTATCAGTGAATAAATGCTACGAAGCTCCAACTACTCCACCAACATCCTTATCTGCAACTCCGGCTCAGACTCTCTTAAGGTGGACCAGCTTTTCTCCTTAAAGTGACAAGCCGCTCTTCTGAATTCTGCTCAGCTTTTCAATTAATTATTATTTCTTTTAACAATTTAACCATTATGTGTAATAACATGTTATCTCTGCCTCTCTTTCAAGGCTTACAAGAAGCACAGTGGTTCTCTAAAGAAAGGAGCACCAAAATGGCTCCCCTGTATCAACAAATGGACATGCAAATGGGATGAAGTGCACCGCACACCAGAAACTGAGGACGGATTGACATTTGAGAAACCGCCACCTGATTCTCACTGTAGCGTGTTAGCTAATGCTGCTAGGAGGTATATGTATCTTCTTACCTAAAATAGTTTAGCGCTCACTTGAGATGAAATAAGCCATAGCCACATATATCCAGAGACTTTCCATGGTTTTTTGCACACATTCCTACTCATGGTATTAAATTATTAATAGAAGAGTACTGTAGTATGGTTGCACAATATTGCCTCGCCCACCTTCTGGAAGAAATTCAGTCAAGAGCAAAAAAAAACTCTTTCTGCTACCAGCAAACACATTTGGACTCATTCATTGATACTTGACACATAACGGGTCCAAAGATGACAGCTCCAGTGAGTGTGTTGGCAGCTGAAGGTTTCATCACACTCGATGACGTCTCTAATTCGGCCATTAAAATAACACAGCATTTACTATGGTCCTTAATGTGTAACTAGAGCATGCTTCTTGTGTCTTGCTTTATCTCACTCCTGCCCTGTGCAATCTTAAATTTTTATTGACAGGTTATATTATAACAGCAGAGGGCCTGCTGTTGGGCCTATATTTGCAGAACAGGCTGTCCAATTACGAATATTTAGCCATCTAACCAAAGAAGAACCAAAGCGTAGAGCAGTGCATTTGCTAGGATTCTTGTTTGAACCAGTTTAAGACACAATGTTAGAGGGCAGTTGTTGTGTTTTGTGAGCACAATATAAACTCAGTTCTCCTTAACATCCCCCACGTTATAAAAATCTGTTTGTCCCATCTCACACTGTGCTGTAATATCCACCCTAGCCTCATCCAGTAAATGCAATTAGAACTTGAATTCATTGAAATTAAGTGCAGCTTCTTATTGGTAACTATTTAGGTATCAACTGAATATTATCATACTGTGAAATTCAATGCTAAAAACTCAAGAAGGTTATATTCAGATAAACTTTGCTATAGTTATTATTGAGCTCAGAAACAGCAGAAGAATCCCACCACAAGGTCCATTGAGTAGATGCTCCAGAGCTTTTGACTGTCACATGATCAAGGCTTTGTCTGAAATCATATACCACACACTACATAGGGCTGCATAATTAATCAAATACTAATCACAACCACAATTTAGCTTCCCTCAATTAAATGAACATGATCGACTGTGATATTAACGTTAAAAATGCTTGCCCCGCACTGCTCCGTAAATCAAGTGCTTCCTAAACTAACAGTCATCGGCATGGAAGTTTTCAGCATGAGTGAAGAAGACATAAAGCTGCAGTTTGTCACAACTGTTAGTCCAAAACAACCTGAAAACATCTGGAATCACCAACTTAATCAGACACTTATTATGCTGACTGAAGAGCTCTATTAATGGAGGTGCCATTATTACCTCCGCCAAAGCCAAGGAGGTTATGTTTTCACTGGCATTGTTGGTTTGTTTGTCTATTAGCAGGAGTACCCCAAATGTTCGCGATGGGTAAATTATATGATGCATTCAAATTTATTCATGTCAAATGTAGTTTTTGGTGAGAAACTTGACGAACTACAGTTGTTTGAGCTTATAATATATAATTAAAACTACTGATGCCAAGATTTTTTTTAATCAAAGCAAATATGCAAACAAAAATACAATCATTTATGTCCTTATTATTTGAATTGTGTGTTTTTGTATAAATAACCACTATAGATCACAATAACTAAGTAAAATAATATTTTCAATTTTTGACGATGGAATGTAGCATAGCATGGAGGAGAAAACAGCGCTCTGTTTAAATGTGAAATAAATATATTTTGTCCCTAAAATCTATGACTAATCATGATAATAATCATAATCTCAATATTGATCAAAATAATTGTGATTAGCATTTTGGCCATAATTATATACCCAATATAGGTTCAACATACTTTGGTATGAATAAACTATAGTATGTGTCTTTTCGGTGGCAATGACCTGTAAGTTACATCGTTATTTCCTGAGAGCTACTTTGCCAGTCGGAGATGCGTAACCATGGTAACCTCATGTGACCAAGACAACAATTTGTGAGAGTCAAAGTCTTAAGTTATTTAAAAAATATATTACACCTAGCAAAGTGAAAGCTTACACTTACAGTTGAATTTAAGGGTTATTGATGTTACAGAGCTGTCTGTCAATCACTACCGCATTGCATTGTGGGATATTTATGTTGTCGTAGTGTCCAGCGTTGCATACTGTAATATTTCACCAAAAACGGTATGTGATTCATGTACTATTGGTTTCATACTAAGAGTTCAGACATACTAAAAAAATGTCACTGTTTTAGCGTATCAAGTAACATGCTGGAATTTAGGATTTTGGACGCAATTATAGATTTTGCCCAGTTGTCGTGAGAAGTCCTTGAAATGTCCAGAAAAAAAAATGGAAATGTAAACATCTACAATTTCATGACAACTGCCTAAACCCATCTAATGAAGTAGATAATGAGATACCATCAAAAGCTCCAGAACAGATACTAAATAGACCTTGAAATGGACTTGTCTTGTCAAATAACACATAGGGGTTTTATTTTAGTCTTTTCATAAATAGGGTGCCTTCTGAACCAGTTTATTTATTTCTAATGTAGATGTGTATTGTATTGTATATTTTCAATATGCTATCACCAGATTCATGTTGGTCCATTTCAGACTAACTTCCAGCTCAAATCCTGTGCCTGATATTTCTGTTTTTGAAAATATCAAACGTCTTAAACTATCATTTATAACAATTGACACACACTAAACGCAACAGCGATATTTATCTTACATTAAAAGGAACAGTTGGGAGATATGTTTGTACACTTTATTGCTGAGAGTTCGATGAGAAGATCAATACCATCCTCATGCTACTGTAAAACCAACAGCTGGTTAGCTTAGCTTAGCATAAAGACTGGAAATGGGGGGAAACAGCTAGCTTGTCTGTCCAAAGGCTGTAGTCTTATATTTAGCGTACAAATACAAGAGTGGAATCCTCCCATCTAGCTCTCAACAAATAAGCAAACAAGCCTATTTCCCAACCATTCCCTTTAACTTTTCCTAAACCTGTTTCTCATTTTATCATATTAACATGTTTTTAAAGTGACAACCAAAAAGTTGTTACATGAGGTTGTAGTGAGGAACAATTTATTCCTTTGTGTTCCTGATTTGGTTTGTCTTTTACCTAAACAATGCATAGGGCTACACAGTAAATGCTGGTATAGAAAACAAAGGATGTTTTATATAATGAACTGTGTAAATCTGATACTGTCGCAGTGGAGCACTGCTGCGCTGCTCTACCACGTTCAATCAATTTAATGAGGTACTGTATGGCCTAAACCACTGAATGAGCACGACATGTTGCTCAAATGTATAGGTGACCTAGATCCACGTTCACTGCATTATAGAAAATATTGTTGAATTATCAATAATACATGCAATGGCCACATTGTGTCTGCATGATGAATCTGGTCCGTCGATATAAAAAAAACAGTTTAACATGCATGATCCATATCTACACAGAAGTTAAATTATTATTATTTAATTATTTCCAGCTACATGCCATCCCTTTTACAGTTCCTGCTTTGTACAAGGTGATAGCACTGAAGGCAACAGGGTTTATATATCTAAGGGCTGGATTAACATTACATTATATCCCAGTTGGTAAATGCCAAGAGTGGGTATGTAATGATATATGACATATTCTAGGGTGTAGTAGAAGTTCAGTTAGAGCCTGATGGTCGGCCATCAGTGTATGAATGTGTGTGAACAGTTGAATGCTGACATGTGGTGTAAAGCACTCTGAGTGGTTGGAAGACTAGACTAGTGTTGCTATATAAATGCAAGTCCATTTACCCCACACACACACACACACACACACACACACACACACACACACACACACACACACACACACACACACACACACACACACACAATGCTTTCTGAAAACTGGGGTAAAACTGGGTTAACATGTTGTGACTCATGCTTTACTTACTGTAACACATTAAAAACAAAATGAGATTGTAAACCTACTTGTTTTCCCTCCTTGAAAATGATGTAAAATGTAGACAAAGAATATCTGTACAGCAGCAGTTGTTGTCCACCGAGCTTTATAATCATTTTTAAAATCTTAAATCCTAAGTGCTAATTAGGAAATGTTTACACAATGTAATGCTAACATGTTAAACTAGGATGGTGAACACAGTAAACATTATACATGCTAAGCATGTTAGCATTGTCACTGTGAGCATGTCAGCATGATGACATTAGCATTTAGCTCAGAGCACCACATGGCTGCAAGTTGAATTTTATAAAGGCAGTTGGCTCTCTAAACAAGACATACTATAATAAATTAATATACCATATAATGTATGAATAATGAATGAATGAATAATGTATAGAGAAGGTAAGAAGACGTTTAGGTGAATAAAAATGATAAATCGTCACCTTATTTGATAACATCTGTTTAATTTCACCTTACTCTGTCTATTACTACTTTACTACTATTACTGCTGCAACTTATTTACATATAGTAAGATGACACTATGTAATGTGAAAAATGGGTTTGGGTTTGTAAAGCCCATTCCCACTTTCTTTTCTCAGGTGATGAGATGTCTTAATCAATAGAGTTTATAGAGTAGAGTTTATATAGAAACGTAACATTGTTTTATTTATTTTATTTCCAAATGCTGTTGACAATAAAAAAAAATCAGATATAATCTCCTGTAGCGAAGGAAAAGGGTAGAAGAAGATTCCTCTAAATCTAATAGATAGACAGCAGCTTTGTAGTTTGGCTTAAAATGACATAAATAAACTGGTTACATAAAAACTGTTCTCTCTCTCTTGTCTGTTACTCTGTTCCCTTCTTGGTCCATTGATAAGTGTTCTCAGTGGATTGAGGTTGAGGTTAGCGAGGACGTTGTGAGCAAACACGACGAAGGGGTCAAACCTGACACAGTTTCCTCAGTTACATGTGAATCTTTTCTGAGGACAACACAATTTTTGTGTTTTCTCGTTCCTGATATCAGCTCATGACTCTTTGTGAGCTTTGTAACGAAGGAATGTTTGGCATTCTTGGTTATAATGGACTAATCTTGACTCTAAAATACGTGAACCTGAAGTGGATCAGGTTTAGTTTGATATAGTAAGAGCAGGACCGGTGAACTGTTGCTGTGCTTTCTGGGTGACAGAAAGCAAGATATAAGCTTCAAGAAACTGTTTTTCTTAGAAAGCCGTTTTCTGAGAAAGCCTCTCCTCTCCTGACAGTTGCTTTGACTAAGATAGTTCAGTGATTTATGCTCTCTCTTTGTCAAAATGTCAAGCCAACGATCTATGTTAGAAATCCTTTCCATTTAAGAGGTATCACTCGGGCCTCCTCCTCCTCCCCATCAGCACTGTGTGCAGAATTGATGCACTGGTATGCTGTGTCACACACGGCTCGCATTTGACAGGAGGACAGAGCAACTGTTTGTGAGCTTTGGTGGCGTGTCTGCTGGCCAGCCACTATGCAAACAATGCCTCACTCACTGATTTTTCAGAGGCCATGGCCTGAGGGAGACAGAGAGGGCGGGGTGGTGGTGGTGGTGTCGAGGTTCTCTCCTGAACAGCAGTAGGGTAAGCATGTGTCCCTTTATTCACTTCTAGGTAAATGAAGTGTTGGACAACTCCTAAAGTCTCTCTATATATATCAGGCTTCAAGAACGGGAGGTCATCAGTTCAATTCTCGCACCGGTAGGATAAATCTGGGCGAGAAAGTGAAAAGGCAGCGCTTGCCTATAGGATCCCTCATTACCACCTCTGAGGTGCCCTTGAGCAAGGCCCTTAACCCAAACCGCAACCAAAACACCAACCCAGCTTCAAGTTCAACTGTGAGGCGTGTTCCTGCAAAGTCTATGAGGTAAACAAAGAGGGCGGCACATGGGTGCCAGGCATATTACATTTACACAAAAACATTAGCATTAAGGATTTTTAAGATAGTACATAAAAAACACATGCAATCAGAGGAATGCAAGCATTAGACCTTATGACCTAGTGGTCATGATGTCTTACGAACTGAATGACATTGATAATCTCATTACAACGGCACCTGGCAGTGGGTGGGATATATTAGGCGGCGGGTGAACATTTTGTCCTGATGAGTTGGAAGCAGAAAAAATGGGCAAGCGTAAGGATGTGAGTGACTTTGACAAGGGCCAAATTGTCACGGCTAGAAGACTGGGTCAGAGCATCTCCAAAACTGCAGCTCTTGTGGGATGTTCCCGTCTGCAGGGGTCAGGGCCTACCAAAAGTGGTCCGAGGAAAGAAACCTAGTGAACCAGCAACAGGGTCACAGGCTCACAGATGTATGTGAGGAGCAAAGACTGACCCATGTCGTTCCATTCAGTCGTACTACTGTAGCTCAAATTACTGAAAAAGTTAATTATGGTTCTGATAGAAGGAATACAGTCAAATATACTGTAAAACATACCTGATCAACACATAACATTAAGATAGCAGCTTAATACTCTTAGATACTCTTTAAAACCTAAAGCTATTTTCAAATGCCAGTTCATTGAAATCAATATATTGACAGGTTGGGACAGACAATATTACATTATAGAAAGCAAAAAAAAACAAAAACAGAAAAATAAATAATACGATGGATATGGATAATAAATCAGCCAAAAGAAATGACACCCTCCCCTGCTACAGGGTAATTGTACAAAAGGGGAATGGCCAAAGGGGATTTATAGTAGGGACCACAGAAAAAGAAATGAAGGCGGAGGGGTTCTATTCTCTATTACAACAACCAGTGAGCAATATATATAGGTAAACAATGACCTTGTTACATATACATACAGCTGAAATCAGGTAGTAAAAACCATAAAATAAAAAAACACAAATTGCACAGAGTGTAACCCTTATACCATTTCATGCTCTTGCAGAGTCTCACACTCAACCATCTACCAGGTGACATCAGTCAAGCCTCTGAGGGTTCAGGACTTAATGCCTTATGGGGGACATTGGGATTGGGCCTCTCTTCCACACACACAGCACTGTGCACCCATACTGCTCAACACTTGATAATCATGAAAGCCGAGGTTGCTTCATAAAGTGAATTAAACGCGTGGCTTACCTTTAGAGGGGCTGCAGGTGGCAGGTGTTGGCGCTGGACATCCTGAAAACGGTGTCCTTCCTCTCATTGCTTTGGGTTAAGTCCCTCTTTAAGGCTGGCTGAGCCAACCTTTCTTCTGTGGTGCAAGCAGTCAGTACACAGATGTGTGTGGTACTTTGAGGATGTGCTATCTGGCTCATTCTCCATCGATCGGTTGTGATTGTTTAGATAGTTGAAGTATGGATGATCGTGACAGGTCCATAACATTCTTCACATCTTTTGTGTCCAGATAATTTTCATTTTTTGAGGTCAAAGCAACCACCCTTTCTCCGTGTATAGCAAGAGATATGGATGTTTTTAAAGTATGTGATCTCTCGCTGCATTGTTCCGGTTACGGAAGCCCATTTTGGTCAAAAAGGCCTCCAGAGTGTGAGACCTCCGGGTGGCGCGATACTGCCTGCTTTGAAATTGTACTCCAATACAACTGGATACCAAGCAGAGACAAATAAACACTTCCACCACTGAAAATGCTGGCAGGAAACAGTTGTAAATCGATTTGGTCATGCAAGTCATCCCATTGTTTTCTACAGCTAACGTTAGCTCTTATGCTAGCAGGAGCTAGCAGCGGATGGCTGCTCACAGGAGCCGGAGCCCTTCAGAGGTGGCGCTGCAGGGCGCATTTACCCCGTGCAGGAGGCCTTGAAAAAGTAACGCCGTGTAGCCATTTTCATATATCCACTTTGAAGTCTGGTAATGCTTGCTCTTACTGAATCATTTTTAGCGGCGTCTACTGGCTATACCTGAGACCTGTACAAACTCTCGCGAGACTCGCGGTCAGACGCCCTAAGCATAACCTTAACGATCTCGCGAGAGTTTCCTCAATTTGCGTGTTCGTTAAACACTTTAATTAATCTGAGATAAATCACACTATTGTGTGATATGTGCCAACAACAAAGTGAACATTTCTTAGACATCGGCAAGCTAATGCCACCCAGAATGACAAGGCAAATGTCAGTTTAACTTTAAAACTGCACTTCGGTGTGATTTTCACAAAGCTTTATGTATATATAATATGGTTTATTTATTATCCCTCACTGATAATAAATCAATCAATCAACAAATAATGTCAATTTTATTACATTTAATTTAAGGGGGAACAATTAATATCCAGTGCGGCAATTTCATTGTTTCTGCTTTTTTTTTCTAACAGATAAAGATTCACCAACAGCAGAGGGATCATGTTAAAATAAAACTTTATCTCAAACTTGACATAACGTTTTTGTTTTGTCCTCTCTATGTAAGAACCCATTTTTACTCTTATCTCCTTTTCTATCAACAACAAATCATTTTCACCTAATCCAATACAACTTTCACATTCATTATTTTTTTCTATGCAAATCCTGTTTGATCTGTCCATGCTTGATTCCCAGAAAATGTAATACGTGGATTATACCCATGTCCCCAGCAAGACCAATGATGTCCTGTAAAACTCTGCAACGTCTTTTCACTGAGGCTGTGTAATAGGATCTCTATAATTTTACTATGATGAACCATTTTCCCTATAGCCTTGAGTGTATACTACATGCTGAAGAACTGTTTGATAAATATGATTACACATCGGTACCCTGGGGCTGATATTTTAGTTTATCCAATTCCCTTTTTCTTTGTCAATAATCAACATCATAATCAAAGTCATTCAGTTAAAACATATCAATATCAAACTGTAAGAGCATGTTTCATTCACCATTGTTTATTTGCGGGAGAAAGTGCACCATGAAACAAACAGTATGAACATTCATTGCTTGGACCAGGTGGGAAAGGCTGCTAATTATTTTAGCTTTCAGCATATTATAATAATTTCTGAAATCAGAAAATACATAGTATTCTATTATGTAAACTCGAAACATAAAGTAGTAGGAACATGAGGGTTCATATATTAACACCGTAATCCAGCTGCAGCACTAATTAAACAAGCGGAGGAGTATGCATTTTGATAAAGTGGTGAATGAACTGTTGCTGTGGTCTTTGTGGGATCACGTGGGGGTGTCCAGGCTGCTTACAGAGGCTGATCGGAGGAAGCAGTGTAACTCTTCACACGTGCAAATAAGAAGGGTGTGTACATGCTGTCCAGGTCAAACGTGGTGATAACCGTTTCCCCAGTCAGCCTGAAAAACAGGAATTAATGTCAATTTTACAACAAATAGTGGACCCTTTTTTTTCTTTTTTACTACTATTGCTGCTCATGTGTCTTACTTGTAAGTGATGTGGCAGGAGTGGTGGATCCACACCAGTTTACTGAACCTCTGACGCCCCCCAGAGGACAGATGCAGTCCCACATGGAAGCTGTGTTCAGTCTCCGGAGGGGGGTTCCGCCTGCAGAACCGACTCTTTTGAAACTCAGTCCCTTTCTGTTAACAAAAAAACACAGTTTACAAGTTGAGCCATAAACCGAGTGGTCCGCTGTTTTTACTTTATTCTTGGAAATTTGAAATTTATAGTTCATGTGTCATTCAGTAACGTGTTACTGTAACATTGCTAGTTAAGGAGTAGTGCAACAATCCATATTTGAGTTCATGGTTCAAGGTTAAATAATAAAAGAGTAGTAAATAACATAATAATTATAATAAATAAATCCAACCCCATCCCAGACACGATTCTTTAAAGTGTCACTTTACACAAAAGCCCATCTGTAGTGCTTTAAAAATATACAGTACAGTGGCCACTACTCTTTCCTACAGTATGCATCTTTGTCTCACCCCACAAAAGCACCAACCTAAGGGTGCTTTCACACCTAACCCTTGTGGTACTGTTAAAACAAACTCAGGTCCAGTTGTCCAGTTGGTACAGTTTATTAGGGCTGGTGTGAAAGCTACAAATCAAACCGTGGTGCAGCCCAAACAACCCAACCAAAAATGCTTGAACAGGTGGGTCTCAGTCCTCCTCTAAGCGAACTCCAGTGCAGTTGGTTTACAGCGTGAAAGAAAACGAACCAACCACAGGATGTTATAACAGATATGTGATAATGTCAGGACGTGATCTTATTGATCTGTATTTAAGGCAGGCATATAGGCTAAGCACGTCAGCCTCGGTATTTTCCCTGTTTAATAGGTTTGAAACCTGTTAAAACTGCTGTGCTTGTAACCGACTCAAGTACTTCATTAACTGCTATGTGTGTGTGACAGCGATCCCACAGTAATGTGCCTCACACATCTGTGCACTCCCAGACGTTCACACTATGCGTTGACACCAGTTATCTGTGAGTGAACAAAGGGGCTTTTGTACAGTTCTGTCATGTAGTCAATTTGCAGTTAGTGCTGCATAAATTTCTGTCAGTCACCAGAATTTGATTTCTCCACGTGGGTCCTGATGATGCACTGATGGTCCAGGACAAAAGGCCAAGCCAAAACTGTCCTATCAAGTTATCTATCAGTCTGCATATCATCATGTTCACTCCTCTGGATCATTGGTAAAAAGTCAGCCTGAACAGGAACCGGACCAGAAGTAAAATGCAACACTAATTTTTCCCTTGGAGCGGAGAAAGCACACATATTCTCACCTCCTCCTTTTTCTTGCAGACAACAGCAAAAACTTTGGTTTGATTGTCAGTCTCCTGTGACAGACGGAAATGACCGAACAGAACAGACTCCATCCTGTAAAATGAAACGAAAATCAACAATTGTGAACCGTGCCGCGACTCAATCTGTGAAATTACTTTTGATTTTGCGATGACTATTCTAGCCAGTGTACCTCACGTTCTTAGTACGCAAACGAGGAACAACGGACAGAGGCTCCTCAGGGGTGGTGAACATGATGACGTGGCCATCAGGGAAGAACCGAAGGTACCTGTGACAACAATGTCAACACTTGCTGTGATATCTATACAACTCACAATACAAAAATAATGACTGAAGTCAAACATCTACCTGTAGTACTCAACGTGATGCCAAGCCCTGTAAAATCCATCCAGCGATTCCTCTCCTTGACGAATGTACGATGTCTTGCTGATATAAACACCTGTGAAAATAATATGAATGAAAAGTTCAACATCCATCATTGGATGTTCAGTGTAGTAATTGAATAATAGCAATAGCAGAGTAACAGAAATGCCAACTTTCTATCTGAGACATTTGGTTTTCAAACTGGTGTTTTGTAATTGTCCGAAAGCTTACATCTGACATTTTTTAAATGAATAAATCTTGGAGAAACCTGCAGTGGAAAATCATAAAATCCCAAACCTGTGTGCACAGAGCCTGCCAACTGCAGGAAGCAGTAAGTTCACATTACATTTTATGTTTACCAGTACTAAAACCAAGTATAAGTCCTGTGGTGTGTATCACATTTTAAAAGATTTCTGAAGTGACTGTTTCAAATGCTCCAGGTGCTCCTCTCACTGCAGGGGGCAACAGTGTGCTGGATATTAAGAGCAGGCTGGGAATCATAAGATATCACCACTGGTGTCATAAATGACAGAGCATCCCAAATTTGTGACTGATGAAATAATTACCATCAAATCGGACATGAGGCCTTTGCAGAAACATCTCCCTCCAGGATTTGAAGGGCACAAGTTTAGTGCAGTTCCGTCCCCACACTCTTAAACAGGCTGAATGCCAAATCTCAGGGTCCCTGAGGAGAAATAAAGAGAGGAAAAATTAAGGTCAAGGAAACCTAAAACCATGCACATAGACCTGTGTTTATATTGTCTGCATCTCTTGTGCAGCAACAATTTGAGTTCTCCAATTGCCCGATCCCAAATCAGCAAATTTGAGTAGCAAAACCTGAGAAAAGCGAGCTGTCACCATCTGATCCGTTATGACAGAGGGGCTGACCTTGCACAAATGTAAAACCCACGGCAGACCAAAGAGAGCTGCTCCAGGGCTCGCATATCCAGATCACTTGACACAACCCAACGAAAAATGTACATCAGGATTTCACGTGGCAAGTCTATAGTTAAAAAAAAAAAAAAAAAAAAAAAAAAAACAGGGCACAAATTAGTTAAAATAAAAACAAGGTGATAATGACTTTAGACATGTTTACAATCTATAAAAACATTACAAATTTTTACCTGAAATGTGCATCTGAGTCAAATCCAACTCAGGAGTGCAGATCTTTGGAAAGGAGCTTTCCAGAGTGAGCTCCTGCTCAAAGTAGGCAAGCAGATCCTCAATCTCACCGTCGGCATCACTGTCCTCTCTGCTGCAATAAAAACACACGTTCAGTTTTAGATATAAGTGCATCCTGTTCTCTAATACACTGTAGACTACATTATTCATCTTTCAGACATAAGAAAGGACCTGTGTTTGCTGTTGATGTGAATGGGTCAGCACACATTATCAATCATGGCTCCGTGATTACTCACCACTGTTTCTCCACAAACTTAAACCAAAAGATTACATAGATAGATACAGTAACCCTTCAGTTACCATATAAATAGTCTAAAGGTTTAAGCTTCAGATGAAAAAAAAACTTAAATTTGTGTTTTAAGATGTCAGAATTTCCAAATACAGACCTTTCACACTATGTGGAAACATTGTAGGCTTAGATTTTGCAATATCCAAAAGTAATAAAGCAGCTTACTAGTTTCCTCCACCTCGGTCTGCATCAGGAGGACGGCTGTAGTTGATTTTAAACTCAATGTCAGGCACAAGCTGCATAGCCATGCGGTAGAACTTGATAGCTGAAAGTAAAGACAGATGTCAAGCAGTACATTAACAAAAATATTATTGGAGTGCTCAGACAATGCAATCACCTGTTTTTGTTGTCAAATACCGAAATCACAAATCTATAAGGGTGGCAATTAAACACACTCATATACAGTCATTGGCTATGACATCTGCTCTCAAAATTAACACAAAAATATTCAAACGCCACTAATTTCTTTAACGCAATCCATCTTTTTAGGTTGTAGCTAGAGTGAATCTACTGGCATCACATGAAACTAGAAAACCAAACAAAACAAAAATAACAAATCTATTGGTACAAACCATCACACTAGCTTGTCACAAAGGAGGATAAATAACGTTACAAACTTAGGCCAAAGTTTGCCAAGGAAAAACTCTCAAGGCTATATTCAAAGAGGTTTCTTGACTTCTGACCTCAAGATATGTGAACGAAAATAGGTTTTGTGGGTACCTACCAGTCTCCCCTTTACAGACATGTCCACTTTATGATAATCACATGCAGTTTGGGGCAAGTCATAGTCAAGTCAGCACACTGACAGCTGTTGTTGCCTGTTTGATTGATGATATGATTTGAGCATATTTTTTATGCTGAATGCAGTACCTGTGGAGTTTCTGGGCAATATTTGCCATTGTTTTGTGTTGTTAATTGAGTTCAAATAATAAATATATACATACAATATAATAGAGTATAATGTATACTCTTGTCAATACTTGACAAATCGCCCTTAAAGGTACATTTTGAACAGATGAAAAAAAATGTGATTAATCATGATTAACTTTCAACAATCATGCAATTAATTGTGATTAAATATTTCAATCTATTCACAGCGCTAGTTTTATCCCCACTTAGTAAATTCCTATTGGTTAATATAAACAGTGGGATTAAGCTTTAACCCTCTAAAAACAGAACTCCCAATCCTGTTTAAATCAACCTAAAATAATATCTGGAGCATTCATTCTTTTTGCAGCAGAAAATGAAGGCTTTTGTCTTTTCTGTAATCATGTTGTACGCATGTGATGACAGTTTGCCATGATATGATTTGGGCATATTTTTTATGCTAAATGCAGTACCTGTGGAGTTTCTGGGCAATACCTGCCATTGTTTTGTGTTGTTAATTGATTTCCAAAAAGAAATATATACAAACATTTGCACAAAGCATGAAAAAAAAAGCAAAAATTATATAATGTTGTATTTTCTACAATCTTACTCTGAATTAACTATGGTGTTGAGGTTAGTTCCTAAAGAAGTGTTTTTTGTGATTAACCGAACATTTCCACCTATCACCAACATGTATCCAACATACATACCCTCATAGAAAGCTCCATTCTGCTCTTCCTGAACAGCTCTCAAGAACAGCTCTGTGGCCTGAGGGAAGAGGACCACCGTCAGTCATTCAACAAAAAAATTCAGTGAAAGCACTCCGTAATACATCTACGTCCAGGACAAATCATTTCACAACTTACTTTCTCCTCCTGGGCGATGTCTTGCGTCCTCTTCAAGCCTTTCGCTCGCAGCAGTTGGCCACTCAGTTCAGTTGCTCCAGAGCTCGTTTTCAGTTCAGACATCCACTGAGCTCTGAACGCACTGAGCTCCAGCTGCAATTCAATGACAAAGTTATTAAGAGACAGAAAACTTCTTTGTTCTCAGTTTGACTATAATAGAAGAATTTATCAAGTAGGGATGTGAGAAAATATAAAAAATATCAAGCATCATGATCTTACGTTTTATGAAGTTGTATTGATTCTCAAAAACACTGCTAATTTTTAATTAATAATTCACAAGCAAAGATAAACTCTGTCAATACTTGATTTCATTTCCAAAGAGATGTGTCCTCTCAGTGTATGTGCCCTCTGAAAGTAGGGCTCTAATGCTGGATGTTACAGGGGCGGTGATAAGTACAAATGCAGATCCCACTGTTCTGATAACATAAAAGTCAACTTTTTTACTCAGACTATGTATATGACAGTTTTCTAAAATTTTATTTTAAAAATTGCAATATATACAATATATTGAATCATAGCACCTGTATCATGATATGTATTGCCAGATTCTTGCCAATAAACAGCCCTATTATCAAGAACTATTTCTGAATAGGAACCATGTGAATAGATAGATAGATACATCAAACCTCTACATGGCTGCT
This sequence comes from Pterois miles, assembly GCA_947000775.1. Taxonomy (NCBI): domain Eukaryota; kingdom Metazoa; phylum Chordata; class Actinopteri; order Perciformes; family Scorpaenidae; genus Pterois; species Pterois miles. The sequence goes on from CAMQGK010000341.1 coordinate 13,078,088, forward strand.
GAAAATAAGAATATTAATGTGCTTCTTTATTTGACCTTTTTCCAAAAGAAATCACAAAATACCCATCTAAACTCTCTGAAAAAAAGGCAATTCTTTATTTTAACAGATGAGGTTTCTTGTTGTTCAAATATTACTCAGTATTCTGTAAAATATGTAGTAGAGTACATACATTTTGGCTTACACATACAACAGTGGTCTAACTTCAAGCCAATACAAACATTTACTGAAGGACCACCGAGTTGGAAACAGTATGACAAGTACAATAGGAGTTTGGAGTACTGTATTTGTGTACTGATACATGCCATATTTGCACCACACGTGATGTGACACTTTTACCTAATGTGGCTATTAAACTTTCAGCTGAAACTGAATGAGTGGTGTAAGTACAGTATAAGACAGCATTGTGTTAACAGGTTAGTGGAGTTTAACAGACACATATGACAAGAACAGACAGAGTCAAATAAGAAAACAGCTGCACAAAGCAATATTGATCTCACATCCTGATGGGATATGAGAAGGGTGCATTAATGCAATCAATAAGTTAGCAACATATTACTTATCATCTTACTCCTGTATGTCCACAGAATATTTCTCACCTGAAGGTTTGGGTCACCTGAACCTTCATCATCATCCTCAATCATACCTCCCACATCTGTATTTTCTTCAGCCTGCACAAAGAAGAAGTGAATTATTACTCATCACAGGAGCTGTTTATCATCAAAATATGTTACTACTATCGGTTTCGGATATGGCAGCACAATTTATTGAAATTTTAGGTGCAGGTGCATAAATGCTGCTAAGTGCACTAAAACTTTATTTTTTGATCCAAAAGTTTATTTGACAATGTTTAGCTTTTTTGATTACCTGTTTCATGTATATAAAATACATTTAAATACTATTATTAAACATTAGCAGACACAAAATGTAGATTGGAGACCCTAGGTGTTGTTCAATAAATGTTTACTGAAGTTATTGCATCAGCCATAACAAACCCATATCAGTCGACCTCTAGTCAAAACTTAGACAATTATAATTACAACAGAATTAAAATTCCTGTACAACATGTATATAGTATATACATGCAGAAATTAATTAAATAGATTGGCTCCATTTTCACAGATAACTAATCCAGCAATTAGTCAGTATTGACCCAGTATCGGTATAGATGCAACTCTAGTCTGGAGCCAGGTTAGGCCAAATGGTTTAAAAACTGGTTTGGGTACAGGAAAGGTGTAGTTGAAATAGTTGACATGTCAACAATTTCTGACTTGTTAAACTGAAGTAGAGTACAAGTCTCAAACATGATAGGGATGAACTGTGGGTAAAACACAACATCTGCAAACTAAACCAGAAAAGAAGGGTTTACTAATAACAACTGAATGCATTTTTTGGGTAGGATAAGGTTTGCTGTTGAGCCTTGCGTAGAGACACAATCTCACACACACACACACACACACATATATATATAATGCACATTTTGTTTTTATCTGCATTACACATTGTTTTTGTTGTCCTTTTAATAGTTGTTTGTTTTCACTTTCTCACTGTATATCCTGAGATGTGCAATATAAACCATTAGACCCCTCCATTATTTCTTCGCCGACATACTTTTAGTGTCATTCTTTCTGTCAAAAACACCATGCTGTTCACTGTCGGAAATAACTCAAAAACGAGAGTGCATGGATTATAATCATGTTGTGAAAAAATGTGGCCTAAACTTGGACACTTGTTCAGTAAACTTCAGTGCTACTCATGTTTGAAAACCTAACCTTAATCTAATTAAAACACACGCTCAGAGCACACGACTACTCACGCCCCCATTTAGGTTCATGGTAAAGGACGATGAAGATAATTAATCTGGTACAAATAACATGCCAATATGTCGTTAACTTAGCGCTTGTCGCTAAATTCTGGGTACAAACGTGCTCGTGTTGGTAACAAGTTAAACCCTGGAGAGAGACGTCTCGTTGAGCAACAACTGTCCTAACGTTACAGCTAAAGTGGTCCAGGTGACGTTAGCTAGGCTAGCTAGCTAGCTAGCTTAGCTACCGTAGCTAACGTTTTCTCGCTGAATAACTGGTAAAAGCACGGTGACCCACCATGACAGCTTGGCTTGCAGGTCTCCTCTTTTATCGTCACAAGCGGTCAACACTCGCGTTTACAGTTCACGGTCGGAGAAACGGACAACACAACGGACATATTTACGAGCTCGCAGGAACGCAGCCATTCCGCTGAGTGGCCCGGAGCGTCAGTGACACAGGAAGTCAGGAAGTGTGGCGAAGTTGGAATGAGATGGAGAGGAGCAGGTAGATTCAATGTATGGAGGACGAAAAGGGCTCATTCATACATTTAATGAGAATATATGGTGGAATAACTAAATCAAGAAATATTCAAAATAATAAACACAATAATGGAGTAATAAATACAACTGTAATGTTTGATAATGAACTGTATAAATAAATGATTTTTATGGCCTGGCTCTGAGACCAAAGGACGCATGCTGAAGGGATCAACTGAGAAAGTCATCTCATTTAACTAAAATTAGTTTAGCAAAATGCTAATTCTAAGAAATGAGGGAAAAATGCTAGGCTAACTAAATAAACTATACAGAAAACACACAAGCAACACAGCAACAATGACGTTCCTATGAGGTACATGGGTTCTAGGAACATTCCCAGGTTATTTCTGTAAGACCTTTTTATAACTTGTAGGGAACTATCCCTGAAGTTTTTACAGTGGGCAGCATTAGGGTCTTATCTTACATTATTTATAAAAGCCAGGGAGCAACTCCTCTGGTTGCAAAAAGAAGTCTGGTTGTATTAAAAGTCCATGAGAAAATGATCCTATTTATCATTTGATCTTTTTCAATACAGTATGATGTTCATTTAGTAAATTATGGTCCCATTTTGTGTCAAATAGACCATAAAGCAGGGTATGATTTAGGGCGTAGCTACCTTGTGATTGACAGGTCGTAACCATGGGGTTGTCCGTGTTTCGTCATAAAACTCTAACCTTTTCACAGTGTGTATTCAGTTCTTCAAACTTAATTATAACCTTTTTGGTCGCCTTAAAATGTCTCATTTAGCATTTGGTTGTACTTAGCGCCACCCTATCGTGTCATATCTGGTTGCAAAAAGTCAAGATGGCGACGGCCAGAATGCTGAACTCGAGGCTTCAAACCGGAAGTCCACAAACCAATTGGTGATGTGACAGTGACTATATCCACTTCTAATATACAGTTATAGTATCATATATATAGATAAACCAAACATTGGCTCTAGAGAGAGACTTCCATGTTTTTATGTTTCCTGAAGGCCCCGTAATCTCCAACATGGATGGGAAGGGAGGGGTAATCGGAGGGGTATTTGCAATCTGCAACCTCACCACTAGATGCCACTAAATCCTTCACACTGATCCTTGAAATTATTGTTTCAGCTCCAATAAATCTAGTGTGGTAAAAAATCGGAAACACATTAAATAATTTACCATAATGCCAGTAGCCAAAACAACAGTCTAGTTACAGTAATGGATCAGTTATGTGACAACTCAGAAATCTGTCACCCATCCTGAGTTGACCAGATGGGGTTGTGTTTACCATATTCACAAAAAGTTACCATAAGTTGTTTACCATATTCACAAAAAGTGAATAAAAGTGAAAGTCCATATCATCTGTTTATTTTGCGACGTAGAAATTATTTCTCCACTGCGTCTGAGCACTTCTTACACCACCGGTGTGCTCTTTGTGTACGAAATAACATGTTGAGACAGGTTTGGACCGTCTGCTTCACTTCATGTAGCAGAGAAGAATGAGATACAAGAGCAATCATTGTCGGTTACTTCCGGCTTTGCTTCGCGCCGAGGACGCTTTCTTTTGTGGTATATTTTTCATTTTATTATCATTTCAGTATGATGAACAATACGTATCATGTAATTTACATCTCACGGCTATGTATTTAGAATGAATGCGAGTTTGGCGATCACTATTTTGTGTTTATTTTAATATCTCTTGCGCGCAGCTGACTAAAAGCAGGGTGCGCAGATATCTATTCTATGTCGTTTTGTATCTTTGCCGACCGAGGAGAGCTGTGATTTGTTGTTATGAGACCGCAAACTGTTTTTTACAGCAACGCGAGATTATGATGAGCTCAATGACGAAAGGGCCCTTATGAAATTGTATTTATATTGTGTGTTGGACACACTGGATACGGTTAACTCTCTTCTAACTGTGTTATTCAAGTGACTACGAGTGCTCGGCTATGTGCTGCTGTCGATCTGACGCGAGGAGGGTGAGTGTTGTTGTCTGCTGCTTCTCGGTTTAAGTTAGGAGAAAAAAAATCAGGCCATTATCCCTCTGTAGCGCTATAATGTTGTCATCAGCTGGGCCACTAGCAGCACCACAACACAATTATAAGCTAGCCTTAATTGCATCACGTTTGCTACCATTAAATGCTAATAGCTCTGGCAGACGTTAACATTTAGCCAAAACACACAAGCCAGGCTATAGTATTGAGCCCAATCAACTCGAACTAACTTCACTATGAATTATATCCGAATAACGAATGTTAAGGTGCTAAATAAACCCCAGTAACGTTAGCTAGCTTTCACTATGCTCAGTCAAGGTAACGTTAACTGCTCTAGGAATACAACAGCTAGGTTAGCCACAATGAAAACAAATGGAAATAGTATGCTAACATGGCGAAGAAGGTAGCTGTAGGCTTTTTTATTTTATAACTTACTCTTTCAAGTTGTAACTATTAGCAATCTAATGTGAGTCAGCAAACATGGTCACTCAGATGTCTGAATATCAGATGTAAAGGTGTTATTATTGATAACATTCAGCCATTGGGTGTCACATCCTCCCCCTTTCTATTGCATTTACTTCACAACAAGTCATTGTCAGGCACGTACTGTAAATCTCAGCCATTTATCTACACTAAGGTTGTGTTTGAAATTCCATACTAACATGCTATTTAGGACGCAACATCAATAACACATCAGTTTAACTGCAAGTACAAGATTTCTATTTGGTCGGTGTCATATATATTTTACATTAATTCAGATTCTGAATTAATGTCTCCACATGTCTCCGACCTCCGACTCGACCAGGAGGTTCCCAGGAAGTGATAATGTAAATTACAGCTCAGTGTGTCCCAAAAGATACATAGTACTGTTTATTCAAACAAAAGTATGTTGAACATAGTATACATAGTGAGTATGTAGTTAGATTATGTGTAAGATTTGTTTCAGGTAATTTAGAAAGTGTCTGTCATGTAGTTTGTCCACAGCACTAATAGGTTTTCTAAGTTTTCCAATCATTAAATGCCATACTCAGTAGTTAGCGTGTGGTCAGTTTGCTGAGTTTCGTCCTACTTGGTTTATGATGGGCCACGTACATTGTAATTCATACATAACTAACAGTTTTTGTCGTTTATCCCTCACCTTCTCAGTTAGGAGGCAAGTCCATGACACCATGAGTCCTCCAGCTCTGCCCGTGGTCTTCTGCTGTTGTCACAGGAAAATCTGGTTGCATTCAGCAGCGGGAGACAAACACTTCTCCATCTTCCACCCAGTTATCATCTCCCCACAGATCCTGTGGAAGGACAAACATAATGAATAGATACACCACCATCAGACAGCTCGGGGACGGCACCTACGGCTCAGTCATCCTCGGCCGCAACCTGGAGTCGGGAGAGCTAGTTGCCATTAAGAAGTGAGTATCTGGAAAATTGTGTGTGTTTGTAGTCTGCAGCAGATTTTTTTCAGCTTTGCATTTTGATGGCAAGATAACAGGAAAAATGTATTTTTCAGAATGAAAAGAAAATTTTACTCCTGGGAAGAATGTATGAACCTCCGTGAAGTCAAGGTGGGTTTATCATTCCTATATTTTTAACACAATTTCTACATTTGGATAGCACACCATAATTATGGAAAAATCAACCCAAAATCAACTTTTGATATAGAATGCAAGCAATTTAGAGGTGTGGTTTCCATATTTAGTGATCAAATTGATATTAAATACTAAGTGCCCATATTATAGCATTAATGAGCCCTATCTGCTTTTCAATGTTGTTATCAAAGCTCCACAAACATTATATGGATTTTTGGCTCCAATCTCCATTTTTGGTTGTGAAATATCACCACACTGTACAGTATTACTAGTTAATCTTATATAATAATGTTGTAGTAGGAGTGGAACAATAATACAACAGCTAAATGCTGAATTGAGGTAATCATTCCGCAAGACGTGGGCTTCATTTCACTGACCCTTGTCATAAATATGTACATAAATCAATAAACATCAAAATAGAATAGCAAACTTTAAATATTACATGCAGTGTTTCATGTTACACAAGCTGTCCAGAGTTTTTTGTGTGTTTGGGTTGATTTTTTTCCCTTCTTTTTTGTTTAGAATAGAGAAGAAGCTTCATGGTAATTTGATGATTTGCAGGAAATTCAGTAATGATATGGTAGATTCACTGTATATTTCAGTCAAGTTGTCAAACACTCAAAACTTTCTGTTCTGTTTTCACACCAATTCAGTATGTTACTGTCTAAATCTCCTCACAGCTCAAAGTCACACAACACCTCTAAGAGTTGAAGGTGATTCTTGTGTGCTGTTGGTTTTAAACTCTGGTTCCCATCCCCGGCTTACACACCCCGTTTCCTAGAGCTTGACCTTATAATGCAGCAGAAACATGTAGAACATGCCGGTCCTTAGAGTCCTGCTAACTGGATCATAATTACAGCATGTCACACCATAATATCTCCAAATCCCATTACAGCTTTTCCCCCTTACTAAAAGTTAGCATGGTTAAACCTGTATCATCCCAGCGCATGGGAAAACTGTATATTTCTCCATCCTGCTTCTCTTTTTTTAATTGTAAGTGTAAATCCCACCTTTGCAGCATTTACCCCCAAACTCCATTGTGTTCTTACTAGCCATGTTTTAACAAGACGGTTTTGTTTCATAGTTGTAGGGTGTGCTTTTGAATGGGCTGCAGTGAGCTGTGTGTATTGTCCAGCATGGTTAAACTGACTTATTTTTATCTTTATGTATTCCACATGTTCTTACATTATCTGTTTTCTTTTTTCCGTCAGTCCTTAAAGAAACTTAATCATGCTAATGTGATCAAACTAAAGGAGGTCATTCGAGAAAATGACCACTTGTACTTCATATTTGAGTACATGAAGGAAAACCTCTATCAGCTAATGAAAGACAGGTGCGTACAGTTGTTACTTGTTGCATCATTTAATCCCACATTTCAAGCTATTTTATGAATGCTTACAGTTTCTTTTCTGTTTCTTGCTGCAGGACTCAACTGTTTCCTGAATCTGCTGTAAGAAATATAATGTTTCAAATACTGCAGGGGCTCACATTCATTCATAAACATGGTACGTCTGTTTACGATGCCAAATTTGATACGTTTGACATTTTGTGTCATGTTGAGTCAAGACGGTCACGCAGCGTGTCTTTTGTTAGGGTTTTTTCACAGGGACATGAAACCTGAGAATCTCCTGTGCATGGGCCCAGAGCTGGTGAAAATAGCTGACTTTGGGCTCGCCCGTGAAATCAGATCTCGACCTCCGTACACAGACTACGTCTCGACCAGATGGTGAGGTTTTTTTTTTTTTTAGAGTAAACACAGCGCACTGCGTTTTAATAGTTCAGCGCGCTCAAGTCCAAGTACCCTCTGTTTTTGGACCAGGTACAGAGCTCCAGAGGTGCTCCTCAGATCCACATCCTACAGCTCACCCATAGACCAGTGGGCGGTTGGCTGCATCATGGCAGAGCTTTATACCCTCAGGCCTCTTTTCCCAGGCTCCAGTGAAGTGGACACCATATTCAGAATTTGCCAAGTCTTGGGTACGCCTAAGAAGGTAAGCTTTTTCCTGTGTGTGCAGCAGAATTACAAAGAGCACTGTATTTGTCAATCTTGGTTACATCTTGTCTACACAGAATGTATGGTTCAAGCAGCTTATACTGTATATACATGCATACATACATACCAGCTGTGTGATTCCTCACTGTTCAGCTGCATATGATGCATGTAACTGAGAGCAGAAGCACAAAAAAAAAAAAATGGTTTTCTAGTTCAACATGACGCTATGTAAACATGGTGTATAAAGGCCCAGACGCACCAAAACATCAAAGAACTAACATCGATGAAAGTCGACACATCGCCAGTGTCTTGGCCAAAAATATGTACTTGAACAGATCGCAAAGACTCCAGCCAACGGCCAACTACCATGCACGTTCTGCACTTGTGTGAGATGAAATAACTCTCCACACTGATGGGTAGCGGTACTCAGTTTTCGTCATTCAAGAAGGGAACCCAGAAGACAGATGACGGCAGATATACAAGCTGTTATACCTACATGGAATGAAGCTATGTTTTCCGACCATTTTCACACCACTCTGTCTCACCATTTAGCTTCATTTCAGTTGGCCATACTCCTGTATTGGAATAATCACATTCGTTTGAGCTTAACAGCCAATCAGATTGATTTGTTTCGCTGACAGGCTCAGCTCTTGATTCAGCATGAGTTGACATGGGCAGATTAGAGACAACTGAACGGGACACACCGAAAAAAACTAGGGCGATAGACGACAATTTCAATAGCTCGAAACTGACTGACGGACAACTGTCGGCTTGGTGTGTCAGGTTCTTAAGACAGCCTGTGGTTTCTCCCTCTAGAATGATTGGCTGGAGGGATACCATTTGGCGAGTGCTATGAAATTCCGTTGGCCACAGTGTGTTCCCAGTAATCTAAAGACACTGATCCCAAATGCCAGTCCTGAAGCCATTCACCTGATGACAGACCTGCTCCAGTGGGATCCCAGGAAGAGACCAGCTGCTGCCCAGGTAGTGCCCGACCTACACTTCCTGACCTCCTCATAGCTGAACATACAGACTGAAAGCTGATGTTGTTCAAACCTTTTCAGGCTCTCAGGTACTCCTACTTCCACGTGGGTCAGGCCTTGGGCACCCCTCAGCAGATCCTGGAGCAAGACAGACCTCAGCCAGGCCTTGTGCCACTGCAGGCTCATTTGCAGTCCCAACAGACGTTGCAGCAACAACCCCTGCTGCTCAAGCCTGTTCCACCCTCCCAGCCTCCGCCTCCCAACCACCACTGCCCCCCCTCCAGGCCTCTCCAGCAGATCCAGCCCTCCCCTGTGTCTGCAACTGCCCAAGCAGCAGTGTACCAACAGCACACAGAGCTTGTCCGAGAGCAGCAACCGAAGCACATCCTGAAACAAGAACAGACACAAGGAACGCCACAGAGCCATCTTCCTTACATTGTTGACAAGAGTCTCCAGAGCAAGGTGAGGCTGAGTACAATAATAACTTCTTTCTTCATGAAGTTGTGGAAAATATTCATCATGTGTATAGTTGATTTTTTTTTTCTCTTTTTTTTTTTTTTTTAGCAAACGAGACAGGAGTCAGAAAAAGCAAACCTACTGAGCTATCAGCTGAAATCTAAAGGAGGGCGGCGGCGCTGGGGCCATGGCACAGGACACCTTAAAGCTGCAGTGGGTAGAAATGGATCAAATATGATTTAAATAAAATATATATTTTATAAAACGGTTACCATATCCTGGCAGTAGGGCATGAGACAGACAATCTGAAAAAATTATGAGCCTCTGTGTCCTCCAGTGTTCCTAATGGCATCTGCAAGATTTCACAGACAGGAGGAAAACAACCAATCAGAGCTGATCTGGAGTCTGTCATCTCTGAGAAGCTGTCAGTCACTAACAAACTCTGATCAAACTAGGCAGTGCTGATCAAATATGAATCAGTATTCTGCTACTGTAATGCCTATTTCTCACCTCAAATGTTTTCAGAATCATCCTGTAGTGTACTGTTTAGCTGTAAAATGAGAATGTTTGTGACCCAGCAGCTATGTTGACATCTGTTGAGGATCAAACTTCCTCATTTTACAGCTAAACAGTGCACTACAAGATGATTCTGAAAACATTTGAGGTGAGAAATAGGCATTAGAGTAACAGAATATTGATTCATATTTGATCAGCGCTGCCTAGTTTGACCATTTGATCAGAGTTCGTGAGTGATTGACAGCTGCCTCTGCTGAATGAATGAACAGCCAGTAGGAATACTCTCTTTTTAAAGCCTGAAAACAGTCTAGTTGTCTCTCAGAACATTTGAATTATAATATGCTGAAAGGTTATTATTATTATTAGGATTTTTTTGCCCAATGATGCCAAAACGTTTTTGCTGCTATCACTTTAAGGGTGAAGACTGGGATGACTATGAAGAAACCGATTTGAAATCCACAAGTATTCTTGGAAAAAGTAACTTCTCCACAGAGAAGTTGAGACAGGGAGAGGATGCACTGAGCAGGTGAGACTGTATGTCTAACGTACAAACAAATATGCAAAAAGGCAATACAACACAGGACCTGTAGCCGAAGCTACTGTCCATACATCGCTATTACTACAAGCAGGTAACTTGCATTACCTTTGACTCAGTGAATACCTACTGTCTTTCAGATATGGAAACGTTCTTGATTTCAGTCGACCCAGTGGAAAGGAAGATGCACCTTTAAACCTGAACAAGAGTTCAGCCTATCAGGAGCCATCGAGAACCGCTTCTGCTAAACATCACTACTTGAGTCAGTCACGATATTTACCAGGTAATATAACAAATCTATCATCGGTTTCTACAAGTGCTTTCACACCTAACTTGATTCAGTCTGAATCAAATAAACTTATGGTTTGGTTGCCAGTTTGAGTCAGTACATTTGTGGTGTTGAAGTGCAGCAGATAAACTGCAGATTTTTTTAAATGCAGGAATTTAAAGGCACAGTAGTGTTTCTTTTAACCCCACCTCCCAGCTCTCAGTCCAGCCTCAGTCTGGGTCTCATTCACATGAATGTAGGAAGGAAAATAACTGGTTTCAGCGATTAGTGGATTTTACAACTTCTAGGGCCTAATGATTTAAATTAGGGCTATTTGAGTGTTCATACTGGGAAGCTGATTTACCTCAAAAAAATGTATCGACCGACTTACAGATGTCTCTTTTCCCAATGTAAGTCTATGGTGAAAAAGTATTTTTAGGGTAACTGGATCACGTGACAGACAGAAGTTCTAGCACCGCCGCTTGGCCGTGACGAAAGCTCAGCTTCTTGGTGGCTTGGTTCCTACCTGGTCATCATTATTCATAGAATGAGGCCCAGTTGCAGCCAGGACTAATAATGCTCCTGATCACTTATTTCTTCTTTGTCAAAACAAAGAACATGAATAAAGTGCAGTAAAGTGTAGCATGACCTGTCAGTGACTTGAAATTGATTTGTCCATGTGGGCACCAATGTCTCTTTTTTTTTTCCCCCCTTGAGATCTTCCTTGACATATGTATGTGATAATCTCTTCCTTCTCCTTCAGGCATTATCACAAAGAAGAACGTGGCCATAAATGCCAGTAAAGACATCACTGGAAGCCATCTTTGGGGCAACAGCAGTATTCCGTTTGGAGGGACTCTGCCAAGCAGAGGCGCTCACGGTAATCTCATCTTGCACTTTTTCACTGCAATTTTTCCAACTTGTCATCGCTACCAGTCAAGTGATTGGATCTATTTTTGTTTGTTTCAAATATCAGGAACAAATACAATCCCAGGTGGATACGTGCCGTCGTTTTACAAAAAAGACATTGGTTCTGCCGGTCACAGGGGCCACCAGGGGCCTTCAGTGGAATCAACAGCATCAAGTGAGGAAGAATTTGAGAGCTTTCTGTAATATTCAGATAACTTGTATAAACTCTTATGGCAGCCACCTAACAAGTAAGGGATTACCGGAATGTAAAGCAAGCTGGTCATTGTTGTAAAATAAACCCCTTCAGGGCGATGTGGTTTGTGGTTTATTTCACAACACTGACCTGCTGTACATTATCCCACTTATTATACGGCTACTTACTTAAGAAATTAATAATTTGACACAAAAATGGTCCACCAGAGCTGCATCTATAGCAAAGATCTGCTATGTAAGATATAATGTACAGCAAGCTGGTCATTGCTGTGAACAAAACCCAAACAGGGTTATGCCGCTGGACTGGTCTGTCATTGCCTTGAAGGGGTTTCTTTCATAATAATGACCCGCTAGCTGTATATTATCATGCTTATTATACGGCTAATTACTTAAGAAATCAGTGAAAAAATGATCCAACAGAGTCCAACATCAGAGCTGCATCTATAGTAACGATCTGCTATGTAAGATATAATGTACAGCAAGCTGGTCATTGCTGTGAACAAAACCCAGACAGGGTGATGCCGCTGGACCCCGACTGAATTGAGTATTCAACACAGCCTTGTAATATGCCTTTAAAAAAAACTCCAAACAAACCTGTTGTTTTGATGCTGTTTCAGATTATGCAACATGGCAGTCTGGCCGAAGTCCAATGAACACATCGACTAACAGGACGTTGGCCGACAAGAGCACCCCTGGTCTGCCTCGCCCACCGGTACAGACCATCCACGGGCGAACAGACTGGTCTGCCAAATATGGACGCCGCTAGTGCCCCGCCTGGAGCTCTGATCTGTGCTCCATATAAGAACTCTTTCAACTCCAAAGAGTAGGCCTAGTTGTTTTATAATTAAAATCTGTACATACATCTTACACAGCAATAACTTTGTTTTTCATGATGTGTTATATGGATGTTGTGAGTTGTAAAGTATCTAAGTGTATGTGTATATTTAAATGCAACTGGCCAAAATTTGAGCCCAGATTTGCTTCTCAGTGTTTTATTTTGTATTTCTGTAACATAGCTACTGTTCTGCAGAGGTCACAACCTCAGTTTTGTATACTTTTCATTGAATGTTCACCAACCTATATACATGATATGTATTCATTAATTTTATGAAAACTTCACTGTGATTTGTTTTTGGCTACAACTAATTACTTTGCCTCTGTACAATTCAGTCTTTTTTTTTTTACATTCCTGCTGTTTTTTGGTAACTATTATTTGTGCATTATATGTTTTTAATAAAATTCAAGGCCGCTCTTTAATTTCAGTAAAATGAATACAATGCAAGTGGTTGCTACACTGTTATTAATTTCTGAAGTAACATAATCCGAATAAACCCCTTTGCCAAAGTGAGTGTGATTACCGAATTGCCAGTTACTGAGTATAATTAAACTTTGACTAGGTACGGCTACTTGAATGCAGTCTGATGTTGGAGGAACTTTTTCCTGGAATCCTCGCCGACTTTCCCAACGTCAAGGTAAATGTGTAACAGTGATGGGCTGGGTATACAAAGGAACAAAAGCAACAGCAAAAAAGGAAAACTTGTTCCTATGAAATCCCAGTATGCTGTTAGTAATCACAACAAAAATACATACTGATCACTGAACGCTCTGCTCAAGGATGACTTTCTGTGTTTCCCTCCAGTCTTTCCAGGGCAGGAGGACCCAGATTCCTGTCATCAACAGGTTCCTGCAGCCAGGCAGCAAGAGGAAGCTGCAGCCGGATGACACCTATGTGAAGACCATTATGGAGGTGTTCAAAGTCACATTCCCACTGAAATAATTTTTGTACATTCCTCACACAGGTAGAGTGAATGATTCACTATGCAACCACAGCATGTACGTCATGTAGATCAGTTACATCTGGTGGTTTATGTTGAGATGAATATTGCACTATCCATCACGAATCTAACATGATTGGAATTCATGAAATCCTTCATTACATTACATACAGTGCTGCCCCCTTCCTGATTTCTTGTATTTTTACATATTTATCACACTTAAATATTTCAGATCATAAAACAAATTCTAACATAAGACAAAGATAACCTGAGGAATTAAAAAAATGCAGTTTTTAAATGATGATTTAATTTATTAAGGGTAAAATGTAAATTTCCCCACTGTGGGACTAATAAAGGAATATCTTATCTTATCTTATCTTAAAAAATGATCCAAACCTACCTGAAAGCAGTCTTTTTATTTAAATGTTAAAGTGCGGTAAAACATATCTGTCGTCCATAAAAATCAATGAGTAATGGTGATAAATTACATGATATCAATACTGATCAGAATAATTATTATCCTCCTTTTGGCCATAATCGTGCAGCCCTAGCAAAACTATTTTCATACAATAGCCCCATATCTCGGCATTATTGGTGATGAAAAGTTGAAGACAAACAAGACAAACATGGCTGGAGGACAGGCTATGGTTATTTATAATGGACTGTACTTTTACTTTTTGAGGTGTATTTGTTAAGTTGTGACTGTTTTATTTTCTTCTGTAAAACATAATAGTAAACCAAAAAAACCCCAAAACAAAACAGAGTGAGAGTAATGTAATAGAATTTGTCAATTTCCCAGTTTTTTTTTTTTATTTAATTTTTATTATTTTTTAGTTGAACAAGTAGAACATAGAACAAATAGTTCAACAACAGGAACAGCAAACAGTTACGAACTGTTTACATTTCAAATAGTCTTAAGGTGTCCCCTCAGTCCAGTCATTCCAGTCAAGTCCCAAGTCACATGGAGCATATCTTGCCCTCCTCTCTTGGTTCATGTCAGGTTCCAATATGATTTCCAGCTCTTCCAGTACTTTTCCCCTTTTCTGTAATCGTGTCTCAAGGAGAAAGTCAATAGGTCCATACTGCAGATTTCCTGAACTATTTCCTTCCACTCCAAGATCGTTGGGGGTCCTTATTCAACCACTTCCTAGTTATTGCTTTTTTAGTGCCCCGCTAAGAGTATCTGTAGCAAGTATCTGTCCTGTTTTTTCAGCTCGGTTGGCACATCACCCAAATATACACTAACACTGCAATTAAAATCAAACTTTATGTTCATTACTGATCTGATAGCAGTAACAACGTCCGTCCAGTAGGAGGAAACATTAGGGCATTCCCAGAAGATATGAAAATGACCAGCAGAAATGTTACCACACAATCTCCAACATTGACCAAGCTCTGGTTTGCAACTCTGTAATTTTTTAATTTTTGGGGTTATAAAAAAGTGTTTTTCCAGGCAAACTCCCTCCAAAGGTTTGAGCTAGAGGTGGAGGACTGTGTCCTACAAATGTTTAGCCAATTGTCTTTTGTTAATTTTATATTTGCATCTTTCTCCCATCTCGATTTAATATATAGTGTGGAAAGACCTTTCTCCTGCTGTAAGGCAGTGTAGATCTTACGGTTCAATTTTTTCCTGGTTTTACCTTTAAGTGCATCCACAAATATATTAATCAGACACAGTTCTCCATTGTCATTAGTTTTGATTTTTTTTAATCAAAGTAAGTTCTTCACTGAAGGTATCTGAAGAAATCTTGCTTCTCCAGATTATAGGTTTCTATGAGCTGATGGAAACTGTTTAGTCCCCTACTGGAGGATATCAGGCAATATGACGTGAGGCCCTTGTTTGTCCAGTGTTTAAATCTGCCATCTAACCTAGCGGGCACAAACTCAGTGTCATAGGCTACCCATCGTAGTATCCTCACATTTCTTTCAAGTTCCTGATTTTTTTTTTTTTTTTTTTGTGCCAAATACCAAGTGGGAGAGAAGTCCAAACGGAAAGCCTGTCAATATATTTCTTGAGGAGAGTCTTGTCCCCCAATATAGATTGAAGCGGTATCTCTGATTGATTCTGCTCCATGTCTTTCCATCTGGCATCACATTTAGGGTCACACCAACACACCAGGTAGCGGGGTCACACCAACACACCAGGTAGCGTAGTTGTGCAACTTTATAATACGACTCCAGACAGGGCAGAGCCAATCCACCTTTATCTTTGGGTAATTGTACTGTCTGGAGTCTGATCCTTGGTCATCTTTTATCCCAAATAAAACCTGAAATTAATCTATTACATTCATTAAATTGCTTCAGGGGTATTTCCACTGGTAAGGACTGAAAAAGGAAAAGAAGTCTCGGCAGAATGTTCATTTTAATATCTATCCGGTTATACATATTCATTGGGAGTACCAACCAGCGGTTTAGGTCTGTTTTTATATTAGCTGTTACTGGAATGTAGTTGTAATCATAGATTTTGGATAAGTCTTTAGGTATCTGAACTCCAAGATATTTAATTACTTCGTCCTATTTAAATTTATTCATCTTGTAAATATTGTCCTGTGGTGTATAGTTAAGAGTTAAGTAAAGATATTCCCATCGAACAGAATCAAAAGCCTTTTCAGCATCGAGACTAATAACTACAGATTCTTTATCGCTGTTTCTCATATGATCAATCAGGTGGAGAGCCCTCCTCACATTATCTTGCCTTTGCCTATTTTTCACAAAACCGGTCTGATCGGGGTCAATTAAATCTGTAATTATATTTTCTAATCGTTTGGCTAATATTGATGCAAATAATCTGTAATCAGTGTTTAAGACAGATATAGGTCTATAGGAGCTACATTCTGCCTTATCTTTACCTGTTTTGGGGATTACTGAGATTACAGCTTGCCGCCAGGACACTGGGATCTCTCTGCCCTCCAGGATGTAGCTAAAACTTTCTTTTAGTGTTGGTACAATGAGTTCTCTAAAGTTTTTATACCATTCAGACGGATAGCCATCGGCCCCTGGCATTTTGCTCGTTTGCAGTCTTGATATAGCTTGATTTATTTCTTCTTCCGTTATCTCCTCAGTTATTGTTTTGTTTTGATCTGATCCAATGCTTGGTAAATCTAAACCTTGTAAAAAGTTTGACACATCTGTTAAATCAGCTGCCTGTTTTTGCTCATACAGTTTCGTGTAATATTTTTCAAATGAGTTCTGTATATCGTCCAATTTATCGTGTACCTTATTTGTGTCGGCGTCTTTCATTTTAGGTATAAATCTTTCCGCTTGTTGTTTTATTATTCTCCAGGCGAGTCATTTTTTGGATTTTGGGCTGTTCTCGTAGAAAGTCTGTTTAATGAATTTAGCTTTCTTCTCTGTTCCCTGAATCTGACTTAAAATATTAGGATCATTGCATGTTGCATGTTTAATCTCCAGTAATTTCAGTGTATCTGTCAAATCCTTAATTTCTTTTTCTTTTTCCTTTTTCTTCTGAGCTGACCATCTGATAATTTTCCCTCTAAGGACAGCCTTTGCAGCATCCCATAGGGTACTGGGAGACACTGTTCCATTGTTATTATAAGTCATGCAGTCCTTAAATTCATTTTTTATGTAGTTTTGACAGTCATAGTCATTCAGAAGGCCAGCATTAAGTATCCATAAATTTTCTTTTGGTTTGTCGTCTAGGTGCAGTATTAGATAGACCCCTGCATGGTCAGATACGTCTCTTACACCTATATCACAATTTAAGATTCTGTGTCTATCTGAATTGAACATATAGAAATAATCAATTCTAGAATACACAGTATGGGGGTGAAAGAAAAAAGTAAATCGCTTATCATATGGGTGCAGGTCCCTCCATATGTCAATTATACCCATTTCTTTAAGTACTTTTTTTTAATGTATAAAGCTTCTGGCTGCATCTTTTTCGTTTTGTTTGAGGAGTCTAAGGAGGGGTTCAAACATGTATTCCAATCCCCTCCACACATGAGCACGCTAGACGCTTCTTCAGATATCATATTAAAGATATTTTTAAGAAATTCTGTGTCATGTCCTGAAGATCTGTAAATATTCAGGAGCGTCACTTCTTTATGATCTATAAATACTTTAACTAGTATATAACGCTCTCCCTTGTCCATAACTTGTGAAGAGAATTTTAAGCTTACTTTATTAGAAATTAAGATTGCAACCCCCCTTGTGTTTCCTTTTTCATAAGAAGAAAAATATACGTGTTTAAAACCCAATTTTTGCAGCTTTTTGTGTCCAGTATTTGAGAGGTGTGTTTCTTGCCAGAATACCTGAGAGGGGACCCCTCCTAGTGCAACCAGACATATCTGACTAATCCTAATCAGAGCAGTGCACATAATCAATCAATAAACTGTACCCCAGGTGGGAAATGGTATGTCATAATAAGACTGTGGGGGAATAGGCTCACTATCTTGGTACAACTTACTTTGCGGATAAAGGTTATGTTAGTGTTGCGCCGTCTTACCGACTTTTAGAGGCTTAACTCAGTCATTTAGAGTGTAGATTATGTTCTCAAGATGAATTTTAATTATGTGATACTTCGAGCTTGTCCTGGGTGCCTTTCGGTCGGATTTCACGGCCTCGGCGTGATGTTGCTCCCACTTTTTCCCAGGGGAGCTGTCTTGTTTTCATAGCTGGTGCTCCGTCTATTGTCCGGTATTATTCCTCTGTTCGTCAGGTCGACTGCCGTTTCAGATGCGCTGTTTTAAACAATGGGACCGGTATCGAGATGCACCCGAAGTTTCGCAGGGTATAAAATCTGGGAGCGAAGCGTCTTCTCCTTCAGCATCTTCCTCATGGCGGTGTAAGCCTCCCTCTTAATCATTATTTCGGTCGGGTAGTCTTGCTCGAAGAACACTCTTTTTCCATCGTGGTGAATCTCTCTCTTTTTCCAGGTACGAAGAACCAGTTCTTTAGTTGTGTACTCTAAAAAGCACACTATGACAGACCTTGGGTTTGCACCTTGCGGTGGCTTTGCTCCGAGCGACTTGTGGCAGCGCTGAATGCCGAGGGAGGCGGTGGGGAGATGCAGATCCGTTTTAATAAAGTTTTCAATAAACTTCTCAATGTTGTCACCCTCAGCGACTCCATGGATGCTATGTTGTTTCTGTGTGAACGACCCTCCAGGTCCGTTAATTTAGCTTGAAAATCCTTATAGAGTTCCACGTTGTATGCTAGCATTTCTTTAGCTTCGGCGCTCCGTTCTTCCACGTCTGTCAATCTCTGGTCCATCTCTACGGTTCCCTCCACTACTTCTTGTAGTGTGGTGGTCATGGCGTTTAGTTTCTGGTTGCTCTCCTCTCTGAAAACAGCTAGTTCTCTCTTCACGTCCGCCCGACTCGCCTGTACCTCCGCTATGATGCTAGCTTGTATAGCCTCCATCTCCACGTGCGTAGCGGCGCCGCTAACGCCTGTGGCTTCCTCGTTTTCACTCGGTGAATTATCGTCTTTATCCAGTTTTTGCCACGAGTTCCCTCTCGTCTTTCGTTTGTTTCCCCTCTTCATGCTGCTTTACACAGCTTTAGTTTAGGAGCATTATTATTTATAAACGGGGAGATAGAACCACCTGGTAGCACCGAGTTTATGCTTCCGGTTGTCAAGGCGCCAGACCGGAAGTCGAAGCCCTTTTTTTTTTTTCGAAGAGCTGGGGAAAAAAAAAGAATTCTAGAATTTATAAGTCCTTTGATGTCGTCGTCATTGTAATGAGGACAACACACCACACTGTCATCTCAGTCTAGTCATTTCACTCCAAGCAGTCGTCTGAGTGAGAGGATTATTACTGTGTCTGCAAAATATCTGGAAATATTGGACAGCCAGAAATGTCTTCCCGACCTTTCAACGTAGAGAAGTACGATATGCTGTACAGCAAGTCCACCTGTTACTCAGTGTTGGAACTTCATGGACAAGGAGGCTTTGGCCAAGTTGCCCAGTGTATCGACTTGAAAAGGGCCAGGTTGGTTTTAAATAAATGTAATAGAGATTATAGTATATGTATATAAAAGAATTTTCAATTTTCATCAAAAATATACTTGAATGTTGTTACAGTTATATAAAAACTGTTGAACCTGCAATTCCAAACTGCTTAACTTCACTGTATTTGACCCCACAGGTTGGTGGCAATTAAAATCCACAGCAACAAGAATGAAAGTTACGCCGCCGAAGTGGAGATGCTGAAGAGACTCAGGGCTCTTGACCCAGAGAAACATAGAATAGTGAGATTCATAGAAGATTTCACATCCAACAACCTCCTTTGCCTGGCCTTCGAGATGCTGGACAAGAGCCTCTTTGACATGATGAAAGAGAGGAATTTCAGACCACTAGAGCTTAAAGAAATTCGCCCCATGATCTACCAGCTTCTCATAGCATTTGAAGCCCTGGAGAGAATTGGCATTGTTCACACAGACTTGAAGCCTGACAATGTAATGTTGGTCAGTCATGATGACAATCTTGTCAAGCTGAAGCTAATTGACTTTGGATTGGCCCTTCCAGTGAGCAAACTGAAGAGTGTGTCAGTCATACAGGCTACGGCATACAGGGCTCCAGAAGTAGTCTTAGGCCTCCCCTTGACTGCAGCTGTTGACATGTGGGGTGTGGGATGCATCATGTTATTCCTGTACTTTGGCATCAACTTCTTCGGAGGAAAATGTGCATATCATAGGATGAAAGTTATAGTGCACATGCTTGGTCAGCCAGACGACCACCTGCTGAGTGCTGGCAAAAACACCTTGTTGTATTTCAAGCGGTGGGAGGTCCACAGCAGTCTGCGATGGAAACTAAGGACGCCACAAGAGTGGACCCAAATAACGGGTGAAAAAACTTATGCTAGGCAGAACATTTTCCTTATGGGCAGGAATTTGGAGGATGTAGTGCAGAGATTCCCTGAGAAATCGGATCCTCATGAGTTTAAAGATAGGATGGAATTTTTAAGCCTCCTCAAATCCTGTCTTGATCTGGATGCTGGAAAGAGATTGACAGCCTCCCTAGCCTTACAACACAAATTTATTACAATGGAACACCTGCTACATGAAAATAGCTCATACACAGATCTGGCTCATAAGTTCATGAAAATGATCTTTTGGCCACCTGTCGAGGAATCATATTATTCTCACACCGACACAGTTGAGCGCAGACATTACCCGACTCCAAAACCAAGTGATGCAATCTCAGGCACTGATATCCTCATCAATGAAGAGTCAAACCCCGATGCTCTCAAGACTGGCTTAAAGAGAGCACAATGTGAGGATGCAGATCCTGAGATCAACGGTGAGGTAGTCTTCTACGATGATGGCACCGGAGTCAAAGTTTCAGACGATGAGATCTCCAGCGGCGAGGTAGTCTTCTACGATGATGGCACTGGAGTCAAAGTTTCAGACGATGAGATCTCCAGCGGCGAGGTAGTCTTCTACGATGATGGCACTGGAGTCAAAGTTTCAGACGATGAGATCTCCAGCGGCGAGGTAGTCTTCTACGATGATGGCACCGGAGTCAAAGTTTCAGACGATGAGATCTCCAGCGGCGAGGTAGTCTTCTGCGATGATGGCACTGGAGTCAAAGTTTCAGACGATGAGATCTCCAGCGGTGAGGTAGTCTTCTATGATGATGGCACTGGAGTCAAAGTTTCAGACGATGAGATCTCCAGCGGCGAGGTAGTCTTCTATGATGATGGCAGTGGAGTCAAAGTTTCAGACGATGAGATCTCCAGCGGCGAGGTAGTCTTCTACGATGATGGCATTGGAGTCAAAGTTTCAGATGATGAGATCTCCAGCGGCGAGGTAGTCTTCTACGATGATGGCATTGGAGTCAAAGTTTCAGATGATGAGATCTCCAGCGGTGAGGTAGTCTTCCACTATGAGGGCACTGGAGTCACTGGAGTCCCCTGTGATGGAGCCTCATCTACACCAAGTCTCAGTGGGGGACTAATTCCAGCTGGCTTGAAGAGAGAATCTTGTGCTAGCGTTAGGGATGAAGATGCATTCTCCAAAGGTTCAAGTGTTGGAGATTCAGACAGTGAGGATTTTGGTGAGCCTTCAGTGGTCAGTGACCTCCGTGATGGAGTCAGAGACGCTGCGACTCAAAGTACAGAAGAGCCTTTTGTGCCTATCTACTGGGACAATACAGATTCTGGTTATGCGTCAGTTGTCTGTAACACCTATGATGACAGAGCTACAGCTGGCTCAACTGGTGGAGCAGCAGTCTCCATTTCTTCGAAAGATGGAGCTGCAGCCGTCATTGGACCTGATAGTTTCAATGTTGTCAAGAAAAAGAAGAAGCCGTTTCGGAAGATCTGCAAGTTCTTCAGCCGCATGAAGAGAAGACTGATGTCGGCCTTTTAACATCAGAACTAGTTCATTAATGTTTTTTCTGTGGCAGAAAAAAAATAAGCTAATAAAAATGAAAATTGCTGAATCAGATTTTTTTCGAAATTGATTTTCATTCATTTATTTAATTAATTTATTGATCGATTTGGGGAAAAATAACAATGCTTGCAAAGTCATTTATGGAGTATGTATCTGCATATGTTTAAGTTGTAATGTGGCCGCATGGCAGCACTCTGCATCATTACTTTCTCTGTTAAAAAACAATTATGAACCTGAAGGTAGAGTTTTATTAAGGTTAATGAAAACAACAAGATGTCCAAAGAAGCTCAGCTGGGTCATATTCAGCAAATATTTGGGAGATCTTAAGAGGTGCACGGCCATTTGGCATTTTTAGACATGTAACACAATCAAAGTCAGGCTCTGATGAACAAAATTTGATTCATCTGCAGACTGTTTAGAGGATGTTTCTTATGAATTTACCGAGCAACATAAAAGTTTGAGAAAGCAACAAAATACTGACACCCCACCCCCCCAAGGGATAAGCAGTTGAAGATGGATGGATGGATACAATGAAAAATTAAGGCAAATGCAATAAAACTAAGCTGAAGAATCTTATTTTTTAATCTTATCTCATTTTGAGTAAAAAGGTTTTGCTACAATTTTATTTTGATTCTAGGACATGCTCTGTGAATAAGGATCAGTCTTATTTTCATGCAAATAGTTGTACATTAGCAGGAATGTAAAACAAATTGGAGGTGAAAGTAGTCTGTTTATAATGGTGATAAATTACATGATGTGAGGATGCAGATGCTGAGATCTCCAATGGTTACTATGCAGTCACTCAGGATGGGAAAGGTTCGGGTAAAAATCTGAACCGTTCGGTTCGCTAGTCACAGTTCAAGTTGTGTGTGTATCCTTCGGTTCATTTGAAATAGGTTATGAGGCAGATTGTGTATTTTTTCCCCTCCCATTTAATGTCACACTAGAAATCAAGGCCTACGGAAAGGTCAGGTGTCAGGTCTCTGTGGTTTCTGCTCAGTGTCCTTCTGCACTTGGTGCACGTTGTGTTTTAGGTGCTGTCGTGATCGCTTTTCTGCAGCCATAGGAATGAAGTCCTTGTTTTGTGATCTGCAGCACCCTTGAAAATGACTGAATTTTCCACATCCTTTGCATTTTTCTTTTTGCGGGGCAGTTCATCTGCCCTTCTTCGTGTGGAAATTGTCCTCCACAATTGTTGCACCAAATTGTTTATCATTTGGTGACTCAAAACGGTGCATCTCATTTCATTGGCTTCCCGTCCTCTGAGGGCAACTGATCAACTGTTGCTGGAAGTGCCCAGGTCATGTGTCTTGTTTGTCTGCTGCGTTGCTAGTTTGCTATGTAAGGGATAACGTACAGTGAGTTGATCATCGCTGTGAAAGAAACCCAGACAGGTTGATGCCACTGAGGTCTCTCATTGCCTTGAAAGGGTTTCTTTTATAATAATGACTCGTTAGCTGTACCTCATCATGCTTATTATACGGCTACTTATTTAAGAAATCAGTAATTTCACACAAAAATGGTCCAACAGAGTTTGAGATCAGAGCTATGTCCATAGCAACAGTCTGTTATACATAGCAACGAACTGCTATAAAGAAATAACACATCATAGAATTCTGCAATTGACCAATCAGAATTGAGTATTCAGCACAGCCTTGTAGCATGCCTTTCAAAAAAAGAACTCCAAACAAACCTGTTGTTTTGGTGCTATTTTAGATAATGCAACATGGCGGTCTGGCCAAAGTCCAATGAACACGTCAACCAACAGACCATTTACCGGCAACAGCACCCCTGGTCTGCTGCCTTGCCCACCGGCACAGACCATCCACGGGCGAACAGACTGGTCGTCGCTCGTGCTCTGCCTGGAGCTCTGATTTGTTATGTAATAAATCCATCCATCACAGGGCACATAGAGACAGACAACATAGAGATAGACAACCATTCACGCTCACATCCGCACCTACGGGCAATTTAGAGTGATCAATTAACCTAAATTGCATGTTTTTGGACTGTGGGAGGAAGCCGGAGTACCCGGAGAAAACCCACGCTTACACAGGGAGAACATGCAAACTCCACACAGAAGAGTCCCAAGCCGAAATGGAACCTGCGACCCTCTTGTGAGGTGACAGCGCTAACCACTGCACCACCGTGCAGCCCTGGACTGAAGAAGTACTCACATCTTTTACTTAAGTAAAAATAGCAATACCACAGTATTAAAATACTCAGTTACAAGTAAAAATCCTGGGTAAGACCTCATTTTACAGATCAGCAAATTTCATGGTAATTAGGTGATAATTAGAAAGTAACCTACTGCATTTGAAATTTCTCGGGAATCACTGCCAAATAACCCCAATATTTCCTCAAAATTTGTCATAAATTACTTTATTATAAACATTATTTAATGATTATATGCTAAAATAGCATATAATGGTTAAAAAAGGGTCCTTAGGCTTGAGAGGTGGCTGCTCTTCATCAGAGGTGGAAAACCTCTGATCAGGCACAAATCTCACCACTGTGAAGAAAACTTAATACAACAAAAAACATACAACATAAATAAAATGTAAAAAAATGAATAAAGTAAAAAACATACTACATCATAACTTATTTGTTAATGTCAAATAAATGTAAAATGTAATTTAAAAAAGGAAGTATACCCACAGAGGTTAGTCTCATGGTGAAAATTCACGGCTGAAATTTTAAAAATATATATAGTAAAATACTATATAGGTCTATTAAATATAGACGCAACGTTATATCGCCTTACTTCGCTTGACATGTTTATTAACGAGTTCCGGTTTATAGAGTTTACACCGGAACATTATTGAAGGAACACAGCCAGGTAATATTTCTCCCATGATGTCTGGCAGCATGTTAATAAGCCACTTTTCTATTGGCCAGAACCAACCAATCACAGTCGTCAGATGTTTACCCCGCCTCTATCATTTTTTTCACTGAAACTACAACATTATATAACTTGTGTTGTATTGTCACTTCACCCCGATTACTCCTCGGCAGCTTGGGCGGTGCGCAGGTATGACCAAACATACACTCACTTTAGAAACGTTACGTGCATTTGTCTTCAGTAATATGTGATATTTACTCTGACTTTTTTTTTTGTTTTTTTTGTTTTTTTTTTTAACTTTTAGAGATTTAACTTCCAAAACACTACAGTCATGGCTGAGAGAGTTGTGCTGCACTACTTGAATGGGAGAGGGAAAATGGAGTCAATCCGTTGGCTTTTGACCGTTGCGCAGGTTGAGGTGAGTGAAGGGTGTGGTGGTGTTACTCTGAAGTTTTGCTGTTGTTTTAGGAAACCTCCTGAATGTGCCCTAAATCTGTCATGTAATGTCATTTTCAGTTTGATGAGATGTATCTGACAACTCGTGAGCAGTATGAAAAACTCCTGAGTGGTAAGCTGGTTTCACTTCTCTCAGGCCTGTTTCAAAGTTTTGCTTTTTCACTGTAATTTATCTGTTAACTTCAACCCACTTATGATGCAACTTGGACTCAGGCGACCTTTGTGCCGTGAATGTCTTGTGACCTCTAGCCATGATAATTATGGACAAAGTAAATTATTTGTTTTACCTGTAGGGTGTGCTGCTCTGCTTTATCTGCTGCTGATTTTCCTCTGCAGATGGAGACCTCATGTTTCAGCAGGTTCCTATGGTGGAAATTGACGGCATGAAGCTTGTTCAGACAAAAGCAATTTTGAAATACATCGCAGAGAAGTACCATCTCCATGGAAAAGATATCAAAGACCGCGTCATGTATGGTCCATTTCTTTAGATCATGAGTGTCTTCTGACAGGTGATTTCTGTAGATGAATCTGTGTGACAGTATCTGCCTTCTCTCAGGATCGACATGTACTCAGAGGGACTGATTGATCTCATGGAAATGATCATGATGTTCCCTTAGCACTGATGCAAAAGAAAATGGAAAAATTAAAAGAAAGCAAAAGACCGCTACCTTCCTGTGTTTGAAAAGGTACCACCATGCTTACTGTACATATTATATGAAATGGTGTGGTCTAATAAGTGATTAATCTTGGTTAAAAACCAGAAAAGTTGGAAAATGGACCTGTTGATGATTACATATGACAACTAAACAAGATATTGTGTGTCTTTGACAAACATTAGGTGCTGTTGGGTCCATATACTGGTGGGAGGTAAGCTGAGCTGTGCAGATGTGCAGCTGCTTGAATGAGTCTGATGTTGGAGGAACTTTTTCCTGGAATCCTCGCCGACTTTCCCAACGTCAAGGTAAATGTGTAAAGTGACGGGCTGGGTATAAAAGGAAAAAAGAAAGAAAAAAGGAAAATTGTTCCTATGAAATCCCAGTATGCTGTTAGTAAATGCAACAAAAATAACTGATTGTATGAACGCTCTGCTCAAGGATGACTTTCTGTGTTTCCTCCAGTCTTTAGGGCAGGATGACCCAGTTCCTGCCAAAAGGTTCCTGAGCAGGAGCAAGAGGAAGCTGCAGCGGATGACACCTATGTGAAGACGTATGGAGGTGTTAAAGTCACATTCCACTGAAATAATTTTTGTATTCAAAGGTAGAGTGAATGATTCATATGCAACCAAGCACGTAGTTATGTAGATCAATTTTGGTGGTTTATGTTGAGATGAATATTGCACTACTAGAATTGATGATTGGATCATGAAATCCTTCATTAATTAATAAGTGCTGTTATTTTTGTTTTTTAATATTTTCACACTTAAAGTTTAGATAAAAAAAAAAAAAGAAAAGATAACGAGGAATTAAAAAAATGCAGTTTTTAAATGATGATTTAATTTATTAAGGGTAAAAAATGTCAAACCGACCTGAAAGGCTGTTTATTTAAATGTTAAAGTGCGGTAAAACATATTGCGTCATAAAAATAATGAGTAATGGTGATAAATTACATGATATCAATACTGATAGAATAATTGTTTTTCCTTTGGCCATAATGTGCAGCCCTAGCAAAAGCTATTTTCATAAGTAGCCCATTTGGCATTATTGGTGATGAAAAGTTGAAGACAAAAAGAAAAATGGCTGGAGGACAGGCTATGGTTATTTATAATGGACTGTCTTTTTTTGAAGTGTATTTTTAAATTGTGACTGTTTTATTTTCTTCTGTAAAAATAATAATAATAATAAAAAAAAAAAGAGTGAGAGTAATGTAATAGAATTTGGAATTTGCCAGTTTTTGTTTTATTTACTTTTATTATTTTTTTGTTGAAAAGTAGAACATAGAACAAATAGTTAAAAAGGAAAGCAAAACAAAGGAAATAAAAAAAAAAAAGAAGAAGGGTCGTCGTGAGTGTGTGTGTATGTGTGTGTGTGTGTGTGTGTGTGTGTGTGCGTGCGTGTGGGGAGTATACATTACCACCGTAACAGTTAATTGCTAGGAAATGTCATCAGTTACGAATTGCTTACATTTAAATAGTCTTAGGTGTCCCCTCAGTCCAGTCATTCCAGTCAAGTCCCAAGTCACATGGAGCATATCTTGCCCTCCTCTCTTGGTTCATGTCAGGTTCCAATATGGCTTCCAGCTCTTCCAGTACTTTTCCCCTTTTCTGTAATCGTGTCTAAGGAGAAAGTAATAGGTCCATACTGCAGATTTCCTGAACTTTTCCTTCCACTCCAAGAACGTTGGGGTCCTTATTCAACCACTTCCTAGTTATTGCTTTTTTAGTGCCCCGCTAAAAGTATTGTAGAAGTATCTGTCCTGTTTTTTCAACTCGGTTAGCATCACCAAATATAACAGTGAACCCTCGCTATAACGCGGTTCACCTTTCACGGCTTCGCGGATTTTTTAAGTGCATTTATTGTGCTTGAATCGATTGAAAAAGAAAGAGTGCAACAACTACCATAACGATGTTGTTGGAGAAAGACTCTGCTAAGCGAGAGAGTGAGGACGGAGAGGCTAGCTGGAGGGACTGTGAAATACGGAGTGACAATGTTTCCAACTTGTTTATTCTATACTGTCTGTTTAAATTATTTTTTACAATACTTTTTACTATGGTTATTTATAAGAAAACGTTATTTTTTATTTTTAAACAAATTTTGGGCCTGAAAACAGGTTTTGATTTTTGGTTTATTCTATAGTCAGTTTGATTGTAAAATAATAGTAAAAAATAAAGCTGCTCTTCACGGATTTCACCTTCGCGGGTTATTTTTGGAACGCACTCCGCGATAAACAAGGGTTCACTGTAAATGAAATTAAAATAAACTTTGTGTTATTACTGATTGATAGCAGTAACAACGTCGTAGTAGGAGGAAAATTAGGGATCCCAGAAGATATGAAAATGACAGCAGACATGTTACCACACATCTCAACATTGACCAAGTTGGTTTGCAACTCTGTAATTTTTTAATTTTTGGGGTTATAAAAAATCTTGAGTGTTTTTCAGGCACACTCCCTCCAAAGGTTTGAGCTAGAGGTGGAGGACTGTGTCCTACAAATGTTTAGCCAATTGTCTTTTGTTAATTTTTTTTGCATCTTTCTCCCATTCGTTTTAATATATAGTGTGGAAAGACCTTTCTCTGCTGTAAGGCAGTGTAGATCTTAAGTTCAATTTTTTCCTGGTTTTACCTTTAAGTGCATCAAAATATATTAATAGACACAGTTCCATCGTCTTGTTTTGATTTTTTTTAATAAAGTAGTTTTCACTGAAGGTATCTGAAGAAATCTTGTTTAGATTATAGGTTTCTATGAGCTGATGGAAACTGTTTAGTCCCCTACTGGAGGATATCAGGAATATGACGTGAGGCCCTTGTTTGTCCAGTGTTTAAATCTGCCATCTAACCTAGCGGGACAAAGTCAGTGTCATAGGCTACCCATCGTAGTTCCTCCATTTCTTTTCAAGCGATTTTTTATTTTTTTGTGCAAATACAAGTGGGAGAGTAGTCAAACGGAAAGCCTGTCAATATATTTCTTGAGGAGAGTCTTGTCCCAATATAGATTGAAGCGGTTCTCTGATTGTTCTGCTCCATGTCTTTCCTTGGCATCACATTTAGGGTCACACCAACACACAGGTAGGTAGTTGTGCAACTTTATAATACGACTCAGACAGGGCAGAGCCAATCCACCTTTATTTTGGGTAATTGTAGTGTCTGGAGTCTGTCCTTGGTTTTTTTTCCAAATAAAACCTGAAATTAATCTATTATTATTAAATTGCTTAGGGGTTTTCATGGTAAGGACTGAAAGAGGAAAAGAAGTCTCGGAGAATGTTATTTTAATATCTTCCGGTTATACATATTCATTGGGAGTACCAACAGCGGTTTAGGTCTGTTTTTATATTAGCTGTTACTGGAATGTAGTTGTAATCATAGATTTTGTGTTTGGTTGTAGTATTTTTTTCGCTTTAATTTTTTTTTATTGTGGTGTTAGTTAGGTTAGTAAGTTTATGAAGAATAAAGTTGTGAGCTATCTATTTTTGGTTTTATATGTAATAGGTGGAGGCTCCATTTTTGCTTGCTTTTTAAAGTGTGGGGTAATTAATGTTTTATTTTCTTCGTTTGGCTAATATTGATGAAATATCTGTTCAGGTTTAGAAGATTGGTCTTAGGGCTTTCTGCCTTTCTTTCTGTTTTGGGGATTCTGAGATTACAGTTGGCAGGCATGGGTTCTGCTAGGATGTAGCTAAAACTTTCTTTTGTGTTGGTATGGTCTAAGTTTTTTCTTAGAGGTAGCTCGGGGTTTTGCTGTTGGTTTGATATGTTTTTTTTTTTCCGTTTTTCGTTTTTTTTGTTTTGTCTGTCATGCTGCTAAACTAAACGTGGCTTGTGTTGGTTGTTTTTTAAATGGTTTGTTTCTCAATTTTCGTGTCTTTTGTGTGGGTTTCATTTTGGTTAAATTTGTGTTTTTTTTTTCGGGGTCATTTTTTGGATTTTGGGTGTTTGTAGAAAGTGTTTAATGAATTTGCTTTCTTTTGTTCCTGTCTGTTAAAATATTGGTCATTGATGTTGCATGTTTTCTCCAGTATTTCAGTGTTCTGTCAAATCCTTTTTCTTTTTCTTTTTCCTTTTCTTCTGGTGTCTGATATTTTCTAGGAGCTTGAGTCCTAGGGTCTGGGAGGCTTTTTAGTTGGCTTAATTATTTTTGTGTTTTGAGTCTAGTATTTAGAAGGCGATTAGTTATAAATTTTCTTTTGGTTTGTGTAGGTGAGTTTAGTAGCGTGGTCGTCGTTCACTTCAATTTGATTGTGTCTGAATTGAAATTAGAATTATTGTTGGGGGTGAGAGAAAAAATTATGTTTTTGGGTGAGGTCCTATGTATTCCTTCTTGTCTTTTATGTATAAAGTTCTGGTTGTCTTTTCTTTTGTTGGGGCTAAGGGGGGTTAAAATTTTCTGGCGTGGTGTCTATTAAAGATATTTTTAGAATTGTGGTTGGGGCTGTAAATATTAGGGGTCCTTTGTCTATAAACTTTCTGTTTGGCTGTGAGAATTAGTTTTATGAAATTAGTGCCCCCTTTTTTCTTTTTCATAAGAAAAAAAATTTTTTGGTTTTTGTGTCGTATTGGGTGTGTTTTTGCAGAATCTGGGGGGGGAACAGAATTGACTTCCTAATAGAGGGAATAAAAATAGTAGGTGGGATGGTGTATAATAAGATGTGGGGGATAGGTCGTCTTGGTATCTTTGCGGATAAAGGTTTGTTGTGTGGCGTGTTTTGGGCTTTCGTATTTAGGGTTTTGTTAGTGATTTTATTTGTGACTTCGGTGTGGGGTGGTGGTGGGGGTGTGTTGTCTTTTAGGGGGTGTTTTTTTTGTGGTGTCGTGTGGTTTCTTGGGTGTGGGGGTTTTAAAATGGGAGGTCGAGTGCACCGAGTTGAGGGTATAAAATGGGGCGAGCGTTGCTCTTCCTCTGGGGTGTGCCTCTCTTTTTTTTGGTGGGTGTTGGAGCTTTCTGTGGTGTCCTTTTTCAGGTAGAGCGCTTTGTTGTGTTCTAAAAGCAGGGGGGAGGGTGGTTTGTGAGGGTGGTGGGAGGAGGGAGGGGTGGGGAGTGGCTTAATAAAGTTTTAGTCTTCTATGTTGTCCCCTAGGTCTGGTGTTGTTGTTTTGTGTGGGGCTTATTTGTTGAATCCTTGGTCCACTTGTTGCTGTTTCTTTGCTTGGCGCTCGTTTTCCACGTCTGTTTTGGTCCTTCTGGTCCCCCTACTTCTTGTGTGTGGTGGTTGGGTTTGTTTTGGTTGTTCTGAAGTGTTTTCCGTCGCCCGCTCGCCGCGTTGTGCTGTTGTTGCTCCTTCCACGTGGTGGGGGTGCGGGTCTGCTCGGTGATTTCTCTTTTCCATTTTTGCACGAGTTCCTCTCGTTTCGTTTGCTTTGCGTGTTGTTGGAGATTTTATTTATAAAGGGGAGATAGAACATGGTAGCACCGAGTTATGTTCCGGTTGTAAGGCGCAGACCGGAAGTCGAAGCCCTGAAGGTGGGAAAAAAAAAGAACGAATTTTGCTGTGGGTTGGGGTGGGTTCAAGGGTGGTGGAGGTTTCTGTGTCTGAAAATCTGGAAATATTGGAGCAGAAAGTGTTAAGTAGAGAGACGATAGTGTAGGCCGTGTGTTGGACTATGGAAGGGGTTGGCAGGCGGTGATTGAAAAGGGCGGTTGGTTTTAAATAAAGATTTTAAAAATAATTATAAAAATATAGTTGTTGTTTAAGGCGTTCTGTCTGTTTGAGGTTGGTGGAATTACAGAAAAAGAAGGGGAAGTGGAGTGCTGAAGAGTGGGGAGAGAATAATAGGTTCCGGGGAGGGGAGAGTGAATATGAAGAGGGATTTAGCTAGGTTAAAGCGGCTGTTTGATTTGGGGAGGTTGGTTGTCAAAGTTGAGGATGTAGTGGTGTGTGTCTTGAGTGAGTATTGTTGGTGGAGTGAGAAAGAAGTGTGGTAAGGTAGGATAAGGGTAGAAGGTGGCGTGAGTGTTGAGTGGGGTGTGGGTGTTGTCGTTTGGATTTTTGGAGGAAAGGATTAGGATGAAGTTAGTGACTGTGGTGAGAGCGTGGGTGGAACAAGGGTGGGGGTCAGGGGTGGAATAGGACGAAAGAGGGAAATAGGGGAAGGGGTCGGGGGATTGGAGGTGTGTGAGGCCGAGCGGTTTAATAGGATGGAATTTTAGCTCGGTTGGGGGGGCGGCGAAAAATGGCGCATGAAGTTCGGTGTAAGGGGCGTGGGGGGAGGGGGAGAGGGGTAAGGAGAGGGGGGCGGGTGGGTGCGGGGGGGGGGCCGGGGAGGGCGGGGGGATAGGGGGGGGGGCGGGGGGGAGGGGGGGGGTGCTCGGGGGGAGGGGGGGGGGGGGGGGGGGGGGGGGGGGGGGGGGGGGGGGGGGGGGGGGGGGGGGGGGGGGGGGGGTGGGGGTGGGTTAGGGGGGGGTGGAGTGGTGGTTGAGGGGGGGGTGCTGGTGGGGTTGGGGGTGGGTGCCTTGGGGTGGGTTGGGGTGTGGGGTGTGGGGGTTGTGGTGAAGAGAGAAGGGTTGGGAGGTCCAAAGGTTAGTGTTGGGAGGGGGTTGGTGGCTAGTGGTGTGCTGTGTGGGTAGAGGTGCGATAAAGTAAGAAGGTTTGTGTTCTTGGGAATAAAATTGGTTGTGTGTGTTGTCTGTCCTGAGAGAGTGGGTAGGTGGGGGCTCTTGAAAGGGGTGGCTGGGTTTCAATGTTGTAAGAAAAAGAAGAGGTCGGAGTCTGGTTTCAGCGCATAAAGAGAAGACTGTGTCGGCCTGCGGAAAAAAAATGGTATAAAAATTAATGGCCTATTATTTATAGTCTTCTGTGGAAAATGGGTGTTAATAAAAAAAAAGGCAAAGGGTGTGTCATTGCGAATTTTGGGCAGCTTTTTTATTCTTTGGTAGGTTGATTTTTTTTGTCTGGTGTTGGATGGTTTGAAAGTGATTGAGGAGTAAAAGGGGTGGGTGTATTTAAGATAGAGTTGGGGGGGATATGGGTTCTGCATAAAAGGGTGGTGTAATTAGGAGGTGTGTGTCATGGTGTTAGTTGGGTGTGTGTGTTTTCGGTTTTTGAAATGTTTGGGAGTTTGTATTTTTTCCCCTCCCATTTTGTAACTAGAAAGGCTAGGAAGGGGTGTCGGTTCTGTGGTTTCTGCTGTGTCTTCTGCTTGGTGCCTTGTGTTTTTGGTGCTGTCGTGCGTTTCTGGATAGGAATGGTCTTGTTTTGTGTGGCTTGAAGTTTCCCTTGTTTTCTTTTGCGGGCCTTTGCTCGGTGGATGCCAATTGTTGTGTTTCGGTTTTTTTTTGTTTGCTGTTGGCTTGTCTGGGGTGGGCTCGGGCGCCCGGTTGGGGTTGGGTGGTGTCGTGTTTTGAGTGTCTTTTGTCTTTGGTGGGGGTGGGGACGGTCGTGTCTGTGTTTTTTCTTTTCGCATCTGCAAAGTCACAAGTGGATGCAGCCGCCCTTTTTGGGTTGCTTCTTTGTGGTGTGTTTTCTTTTGTGCCGGGAGGGGGTGGCTTGTGGGGTGGAATATCTACATCCGTCCGTGGTGCGTGTGGTCCTTGTGGCTGCACGAAGGAGCTAGTGAACTGTTTTCCACTTCTGGGTTCATTGTGCACATCAAACTGTGCGAAGTGTATGAGACTGGCCATAGTGCGCCGTGTTGTTGCTTGTGTTGTTGCTTGTGTTGTTGCTTGTGTTGCTAGCTTGTGTTGCTAGCTTGTGTTGTAGCTTGTGTTGCTAGCTTGTGTTGCTAGCTTGTGTTGCTAGCTTGTGTTGCTAGCTTGTGTTGCTAGCTTGTGTTGCTAGCTTGTGTTGTTAGTTGTGTTGTTGCTTGTGTTGTTGCTTGTGTTAGACTCCCTGCTCCGTGTTCGTGGCTAGCTTAGTTGAGGGCTTCTGTGTTGGCCAGTGTAGTTCACGTCCACTTCTTTTCATTTGGTGAGGGTTTTCTCGGATTTATAGTGAAATGAAGAGAATTGAATGGAGTTGTATAAATGAAGATGAAAAGATGGAAAATTTATGATTTTGAAAATGAACTAGAAAAAATTTTTATTTGAAGGGATGAAATATTAAGGTAATTCATGATGGGTTTGGTGGAAGGGTTTTAATCTGCTTCAATTGGGTTGAATTTATTTATAAAATAAAAGATTTTTAGTAGAGAAGAAAAGTTAATGTTATTGAGTAAAGAAAATGGTTAAAAGAGGAAGCATGACGAGTTAGATAGATGGATATGAAATGTTTATGTAAATAGGAAAAATAAAAAAGGTGGAGGGGTTGTCTGTTGTTGTGAGATTTAAATGAAAGTTGTAGGAGTTGCAACTGCTGTAAAATGTTGTGGAAATTAATAAGTGAAAGAAAGAAGAGAAAATTTTTTGTTGTTTTATAGCGCGGTCTGTGTTGAATTTTTTAAAAAATTGGTTGTTTGATGGAATCTAATAAGGTGTGTTTTTGTGGGGTTTCAAATTGATTTGGGAAATGCAGAGTCAATGAAAAAATGAATATATAAATGAATGTCAGTTGGGTTTTTTCTCTGATACAAACAAAAGAATTCAAAAAGTGAAATTTATAATTTTTTCAATGTTAGAGGGATTGGGAAAAGTGGGATCTTGATGACTGATGTCAGTGCATTTGCGGTTTTTACAGTTATAAAATTGTCATGTTAAAAAAAAGTTAAGAAAAAGTAGAGAAGGCACTGGAGGATTAAAAAGAGTCTGGAAAAAAAATTGAAAGAATTGAATTTCCATGTGGGAAATAAAGGAATTTTTTTAAGCTGGAAAGAGGTTTATGTAAA
Source organism: Pterois miles (assembly GCA_947000775.1). Classification (NCBI taxonomy): domain Eukaryota; kingdom Metazoa; phylum Chordata; class Actinopteri; order Perciformes; family Scorpaenidae; genus Pterois; species Pterois miles. The sequence continues at coordinate 13,112,685 of CAMQGK010000341.1, forward strand.
TGATGTCAATAATGCTATGTTCGTTCATTGATTGTTTTGTAATGTATGAAAAAACTGAAAATAAGGAAACTGTCAAGAAGGAGATGATTAATAGACATGGATGACAACTGGACTGCAAAATGCTGTAAAAAGAAAATAATTTGTAGAAGTTTTTTGAAATAAGGAAAAAGAGGCTGAAAATAGGTATAAGTCATATAAAAATAAATTGTTCTATAATAGAAAAGAAGAAAGAGTCTATAGTGATTTACTAAGTAAAAAAAAGATGAATAAGGCTACTTGGAGAATAATAAATGGGGTGTAAAAAGATAAAGTGTCTCAGACTACAAATTCTTTGTAAAAGAAAATTTAGATGTAAATGAAGAAAGAAATAGTTGTGGTTTAATAATTTTTTTGTAAATATTGGTCAAATCTGGGAGACTTTCCTGATAAATGGAAAAGGATGTTGGTGAGAATATAAAGGATAATATAAAGTTTTATAAATAAGGTAGAAGAAGAGGAAATAATATATATTGTTAAAGTGTTTGAGTAAAAGTCTGCTGTTGCATGAATAGTATGTGTTCTGAAGGATATAATCAGTTTTTTTGGCCTTTCATATATTGCTGCCTTTCAACTGGATATTTCTGAAAATCTGAAAATTGCTAGTCCCTTTATAAAAGTGGAAATAATGTCTCCAATTAGCAGTGTCTTTGCTGCAAATTTTAAAAATATTGAAAAAGTTTTTGCGGCTGGATAAATTTATTGATAGTCATGATTCTGAGAGAGTCAGTATGGTTTCAGGGCTAATCACTCAAATCAATGGCATTAATGGAATTAAGAGGAATTTCTAAAGAGTAAATGATAAAAATATTTTTAAGTCTTTGTTGACCTGAAGAAAGCGTTCCTACCATAGATCATGACATTTTTTAAAAACTTAGTAAATATGGTTAGAGGGGTGGCCTTCATTGGATCAAAGTTATTTAAAGAAAGAGACAGTATGTTGACATAAATGGTAAAAATCAAAAAGGTGTATTGTTCTTGTGGGGTTCCTCAAGGATCGGTCTTGGGGCCTAAACTGTTTCTCTTGTATAAATGATGTTGTTATGTTAAAATTGAATGCTTTTTTTGCTGATGCACAACTCCTTTGTGCGGTTATTTATGAATGAAAGATGTGGTTAAAATGAAGTAAAATGTGGTTTATGGAATAATTTTATTTGTATTGTTTTTCTTTTTGTATAGGAGAATTTGAAATTCTGAGATAGATGGATAAGAACGATAAAGTAGTGAAAAAAGTTTTTGGTGTCATTTTGATGAAAATTTTTGGAGCCATATTTGTAATTTAGTAAACGGTATAAAGAAAAATATTTTTGAATAAAACGTGATTTTTTTTGCTCTGATTGTGAAATTGGGGACTATAAAATTTGTTTTTTTAAAAAGAGAATAAGAAATAAGGGAAGTGTAAGGTCTCTCTGGAGTTATTTTGAATTTGAGGTTTGTTGTTTGTGTGTTAAGTTAATGTATAAAGCTGATCAACTGTTGCTGGAAGTGCCCAGGTCATGTGTCTTGTTTGTCTGCTGCGTTGCTAGTGTTTAGTGTTTTTAGTGTTACTATTGTGCTCCCCTCTCTTGTGTCGCTGAGAGCCTACGGTGGTGGCGGTGTCCCGGGTGGTGGTTTCCCTTCGTATGTGCTGTGATCCTGGATTTTGGTTTTCTGTGCATTTCCTTTTGTGTGTGTCATGTACAAGTGGGGTGCTCCTCACCTTTTAGGATTTCCTCCCTCCCCGGTTTCCCCCCTGTGGGTCGCCTAGGCGGGTCAGGGTGTTAATACTGTATTTTTTGTCTTTTATTTTGGAAATAAATTTGTTAAAATTGTTTGTGTTTGGGTGAATGCTAGGGTAGGGCTGCATTATGCTGTCGCCTCAAGGTTCAAATCCGCTTGGGGCTCTTCTGTGTGGAGTTTGATGTTTCCCGTTTTGCGTGCCGGCTTTCATAGTGCACAAATAATTGATGGTGGTGTGGATGTGAGCGAGAATGGTTGTCTGTCTCTCGTGCCCTGCGATGGATGATGCCTGTCAGGGTGCCGCTTCGCCATGCGTTGGATTGGCAGCAGCCCCCTGTGCTAATGGGTAGGGTTGAAGATGGATGGATGGATGGAAATTCGGGTTGGTTGTGTCAAATTTCATAGTTCTTTTTCTATATTGTTCGCCTTGTCTGCCACAGTTGTAATGAAATTGTTTGGTCCGGTCCCTGGCCCAATGAGCACCAATGCCCCCCCCCCACAAAAAAAATTGCCGAGTGGTTTTGAAAGATTTGTATGTAGGGATAAGTAGTGAGTTGTCATGTGTGAAAGAAACCAGACAGGTTGATGCCTGAGGTTCTCTCCTTGAAAGGGTTTCTTTCATAATATGCGTTGTGTTTTCAGTTTTTCGGTTTTTTAGAAATCAGAAATTCAAAAAATGGTCAAGAGTTTGAGATAGAGCTAAGTCATAGAGATGTATAAAGAAATGCTGTCTGAATTGACAATTCACAATGAATTGAGTTTCAGCCAGCTTGTGTTGCCTTTAAAAAAAAAAAAACAAATGTTGTTTTGTGTTTTTGATTTGAACATGGTGGTCTGGCCAAAGTCCAATGAACATGTCAAAACAGCCATTTCCGACAACAGCCCCCTGGTCTGCTGCCTTGCCCACTGGCACAGACCATCCACAGGCGAACAGCTGGTCGCCGTAGTGCTTGCCTGGAGTCTGATTTGTTATGTAATAAAGATCTGTAATGCATCTTCACAGCAATAACTTTGTTTTTTCATGTGTCTTGGATGTTGTGGTGTAATTTAAGTGTTGTTTGTATTTTTGTTTTTTTTTTTTTTAAATGTGTAAAAAGAAAAATAGGAATTCTTTTAAAAATGTAGGTTGTTAATAATAATTAGAATAATCTCCAGGTAGTCCCTTCTTCCTTTGAGTAAGTGGAACCTTTTTCTTTTTCTGTTCTTTTTTTTTTTTGTCAATTTCTTCATTGCCCTTTTTCTTCCTGCCCTTCTCTTTTCTTTTTCTGTCTGTTTTGCTGTTTTTTGTTGTTGTGCTGCTAGACACCCGAATTTCCCCGGGGATTAATAAAGGTTCTTTTCTTTCTTTCTTACCTAGTGTAGCCAGAAGTTCCATCGTCACCGCTTTCCCGTTGGGGGTGTGGGGGCTGGAGCCGTCCAGCTGGATAGGGTGAGGGAGGGTCCGGAAGGTCGCCAGTCCATCAAGGGCAATAGAGACAGACAACATAGAGAGAGACAACTTCCGCTCACTTCCCTGGGCAATTTAGAGTCATCAATTACGACTGATGTTTGGACTGTGGGAGGAAGCCGGAGTACCTGGAGAAAACCCACGTTACACGGGGAGAACATACAAACTCCACAAGAAGAGTCCCAAGCAGGAATCGACTGCGCCTTGTGAGGTGAAGCGCTAACCCTGCCCCCGTGCGCCTGGACTGAAGAAGTACCTATCTTTTCTTAAGTAAAAATAGAATACACAGTATTAAATACTCAGTTAAAGTAAATCCTGGGTGCCTTTTAGATCAGAAATTTCATGGTAATTGGTGATAATTAGAAAGTCTGCATTTGAAATTTTCGGGAACACTGCCAAATAAATTCCTAAAATTGCTAATTTTTTTAATTATTATGATTTTGTAAATAGATATAATGGTTAAAAAAGGGTCTTGGCTTGAGAAGTGGTTGCTCTTCATAGAGGTGGAAACCTGTCAGGCAAAATTCTGGAAGAAAATATAAAAAAAAATGAAAATAAAATGAATGAAGAATAAAGTAAAAATTTTTTTTTTATGTAAATAAATGTAAAGTAATTTAAAAAAGGAAGTTAAGAGTTGCCATGGTGATTCGGTGAAATTTTAAAAATATATATGTAATTTTGGCTTTAATATGCGACGTTTTTCGTTCTTCGTTGTGTTTTTATGGTTGGTTTTGGTTTCAGGAAATTATTGAAGGAAAAGCGGTAATATTTCTCCCTGCTGTCTAAGCAACATGTTATGCCCTTTCTTTGGCAGAACAACAATCAGTCGTCGTGTTTCCCGCTCTTTTTCCTGAAATAAATTTATACTTGTGTTGTATTGTCACTTCCCCCGTTCTCCTCGAGTTTGGGCGGTGCGCAGGTATGACCAAACATACCTCATTTAGAAATGTTCTGCACTTGTCTTCAGTAATATGTGATATTTCTCTGACTTTTTTTTTTTTTTTATTTTAGAGATTTACTTCCAAAACACTAGTCATGGCTGAGAGAGTTGTGCTGCACTACTTAATGGGAGAGGGAAAATGGAGTCAATCGTTGGCTTTTGACCGTTGCGAGGTTGAGGTGAGTGAAGGGTGTGGTGGTGTTACTCTGAAGTTTTGCTGTTGTTTTAGGACCTCCTGATGTGCCTAATCTGTCTGTATGTCTTTTCGTTTGATGAGATGTTCTGCACTGTGAGCAGTATGAACTCCTGGTGGTAAGCTGGTTTCACTTCTCTCAGGCCTGTTTCAAAGTTTTGCTTTTTCACTGTAATTTTCTGTTCTTCCCCCTTTGTGCCTTGGCTCAGGCGCTTTGTGCGTAATGTCTTGTGTCTGCCTGATAATTTGGAAAAGTAATTTTTGTTTTACCTGTAGGGTGTGCCGCTCTGCTTTTCTGCTGCTGTGTTTCCTCTGCAGATGGAGACCTCATGTTTCAGCAGGTTCCTATGGTGGAAATTGACGGCATGAAGCTTGTTCAGACAAAAGCAATTTTGAAATACATTGCAGAGAAGTACCATCTCCATGGAAAAGATATCAAAGACCGCGTCATGTATGGTCCATTTCTTTAGATCATGAGTGTCTTCTGACAGGTGATTTCTGTAGATGAATCTGTGTGACAGTATCTGCCTTCTCTCAGGATCGACATGTACTCAGAGGGACTGATTGATCTCATGGAAATGATCATGTTGTTACCCTTCAGCACTGATGCAAAAGAAAAACTGGAAAACATTCAAAAGAAAGCAAAAGACCGCTACCTTCCTGTGTTTGAAAAGGTACCACCATGCTTACTGTACATATTATATGAAATGGTGTGGTCTAATAAGTGATTAATCTTGGTTAAAAACCAGAAAAGTTGGAAAATGGACCTGTTGATGATTACATTTGACAACTAAACAAGATATTGTGTTTCTTTGACAAACATCTCAGGTGCTGTCTGGGTCCATATACCTGGTGGGAGGTAAGCTGAGCTGTGCAGATGTGCAGCTGCTTGAATGCAGTCTGATGTTGGAGGAACTTTTTCCTGGAATCCTCGCCGACTTTCCCAACGTCAAGGTAAATGTGTAACAGTGACGGGCTGGGTATACAAAGGAACAAAAGCAACAGCAAAAAAGGAAAACTTGTTCCTATGAAATCCCAGTATGCTGTTAGTAAATGCAACAAAAATACATACTGATACTGATCACTGAACGTTCTGCTCAAGGATGACTTTCTGTGTTTCCCTCCAGTCTTTCCAGGGCAGGATGACCCAGATGCCTGCCATCAACAGGTTCCTGCAGCCAGGCAGCAAGAGGAAGCCGCAGCCGGATGACACCTATGTGAAGACCGTCATGGAGGTGTTCAAAGTCACATTACCACTGAAATAATTTTTGTACATTCCGCACACAGGTAGAGTGAAAGATTCACTATGCAACCACAGCACGTACGTTATGTAGATCAGTTACATCTGGTGGTTTATGTTGAGATGAATATTGCACTATCCATCACGAATCTAATTAACATGATTGGAATCCATGTAATCCTTCATTACATTACATAGATGTTTGTAGTGTGAAGGTTCTACTAAATAAAGGGTTAATTTTTTAAGGAACATTTGATAAACTGCCTGTTTTGTTACATGAATTCAATGACAGAAAGTGGATTAGTTCCACATTTTTATGTACATAAAAAGAAAAGCATTGAAATCATTTGTTTGTTTTAGTTTTGTTATTACTGTATTAACAACATCACAAACTATTAAAGATACAGTGTGGAGGATTTGGCCCCATCTAGTGGTGCAGTTGCAGATTGCAACCAACTGAGTACCCTTCCCCTCACACCTTCTTTTCCAAGACTGCGGTGAGGTGAACTGCCGGTGCTAAACCGTTGTTAATTCTATTTTTGTAGGCCAACCAGGAAGTTAGCATCGCCCTGGTTCCTTCGACAAAAAGCCAATGGGATTATTGCAGAAAATCAGCTCAGTGGCAAACACAAGTTTACGATACTTACACGTTTTGTTCAGCAACATAATCTTCACAAATAAGCATCACTTCCATGATTTCTGAAGAGTGAATACGAGTGCCAGAAGTAAAAAGTTAACAGGCTATAACAGGGTATCCGAACATTTCAACAAGTTAAATTCAAGACTTTTTAAGACCACTGTGAATGCAATTTCATAGCTACTTCATGTCCATACCGGCAAGACAGTACTAAGGATATGAAAAAAATTTGTAACATCAGTATCATAATTGCTGTTATATGACTGATGCTTTGTTATTGTTTGTTAAGTCCAGAGCATGTCAACTCTTAGTGTTGGTGTAGCTCCAAACGCTGTCTGGAGATCGGTTGGAGTTGATGCTCTAGATCCTGTCGTGGATCAGTACTGGCTGATTGCAGGCGTTTGCTACTGTTTTCTTTACAACAGCTTTATCTTTTTCTGACTTGGTATGCCACTTGACATGATGCCCAATGTTCCAAGTTTCAAGGTTTTCTTGCAGAGGGTGTAGCGGGCTTCAAATACATTTCCAGGCACTGTCTTCAACCACGCACTAAATTCACTGTTCTCTAACCATAGGTAGTTGAACTTACATTTACCCATTTTTTACTCCATTTTCGCACTCTGACCTTCAGTTTGACAAAAGCAACGTCTGCGATGTCACTCAACTGTTCACTGTCTGCAAGTTTCTTCACTAATAAGCAGACGACTCCCCTTGATTGCATGTGAAATGGGTGTGCTTCGATAAGTTCTATCCGGGGAGCACAGCTATTCCTGTTTGATTCTACTTTATAGTTTTGTTACGACGTGCTCAAGAAAGATTTAAAAGCAAGATAATGCATATCTTCAAATGAAAATAGCGTTAATGAATTTTTAAGACCTGCCAAAATTGGATTTAACATTTAACATTTTGTTAGATTTTAAGACATTTTGAGGCCTTAAATTCAGGTTACTGGACTTTCGACTTTTTTTGGACTTTTTGGGACCCCTAAGGAACCCTGTATAAACAAACAACACCACAGTCATATGCATGTGAGTATACACAATGAGGCTGTAAAGGAGAACGAGTTGGCATGATAAAGTGCCAAAAAGCTCACTCATTTCTGGGTTTTGGGACTCATTCTTGTAGCACTCTATGACGCTACTTGAGGAGCAATGGAAATCAGCAGCTGGCGGTGAACACTCAGCATGTGAGCAGTCAAGAAGAGCCATTTTATTCTTTTATTTTCCAGTGATTTGAATGAGATTTCTAACCTTGATAGTATTAGCAGCCTGCAAAACTGAAGTTGTAGTGTATACAGTAAACCACCTGCCAACACAAACAATTGCACCCACAAAGCCCACGTACATCTGTTGAACTCAACATCATGAGATTTACATTCATGCACATGCTCACTTACAAAAAATAAAAAAAGCAGTTTTATTTGTATAAAGATCACCACAACAGATTTACTGCAATAAGATTAGTGGTTAATCTCAAATCTGTTCAACACCCACTGGTAGCTTTTGCAAAGTTTCTGGTCACATGAAAGTTAAGTTACCATACAAAACAGAAGGCTTGTTTTAGTACGCTAACTGGGAATGCTGTTTCCTTTAAAACAAGGCTTGTTCATTGAGAGACAGAGAGACCTCAGTCTGATCATGTTGTTCCCCCGGTCACACCACAAGGAGTAGCAACAGTCGAAACACCATCAACAAACTGTGAGAAAAGAGACAGCAAATATAACCCATCACATAATTTCACAATGTGTTTCCTTCATAACTTTTCTGCATGTTGAGCAAGTCTGACTCTGACCTTAGTCCTGCCATAATGCCAGCAGGCATTAATTTTCCAGATTTCTTGTATCTCATTCCCATCACGACTGAGAGGACTCCCGAGGCAACTGAAAGAAGAAGAAAGAAAGAAAGACATGATACCAGTTCTCTGACTGATGATCTGTTGAACATCAGTATATTAGGGTGAGCTTAGCCATACTCACGCAATGACACCTTGATGTCCTTTTGGTCATAAGAGACATTGTATGCACCATATGCGGATAACCAACCAAAAACTAGACCAGCCATCAGGGACATGACGCTGCCTGCAAGGACACAGAGACACATGATGATGAAGATAATCAGGGTTAATCAACAAGTTCAATCAAGTGACAGACAGTTTCTGGTTCTGTCAACATCGAAAGCGTTCAACCTTTTCTCTTGTATCCAAAAAATCCTCCAAAGGCGATGGCTGCAGCAAAGCCAAACCCAATCCAGTCAACTGCCATCACAAAGCTGCAAACACAAGTACAGCACAGGGTGTCAGGTCAGTTTGGTATTCATGGTGAGGATTTTAAAGAGCAAAGCTTACAAAAGACTCACAACAGACTGGCAAACCAAGCTAATTATAGAATCGAGACAATTTAGTCATACAAACGGGCAGCCTGGCTTAAATAGACGTTAGATTGATTAAGTTTACTTCTTTCTCAACCCTTTGGCACAATAATAGTTGTACTTTAGTACTTTAAATCCAGTTATCAGAGTATCTATCCGCAACAAGTCTGGCAAATCTCTAGGTGTCGCTGTGAGACCTTTAGCTAGCTAGTAGTTTAAAACATTAACAGCAGAGGAAGCGTACGAACAAACAGTGCATACTCTAAAACAATTTGCCTCGTGTGGTGTACGTATTGTTATCGTATTATCAATACACATTAAGTTCGTTTCAGTAATTATTACATACCTTGAGTCCAAACGAACTGCAACACAAACGTTCAGTCTGTGACTGTGCTTCCTCGTTATTGCCCACAAACCGTAACACGCATGCGCCGTTTGGTTCACGATGTGTTCGATGTCTTTCGATAAAGTGGGAAAGTACTGTTTTATAACGTTAGAATCAATACCGGTGGATGTTCCAAATTAAATAATACTCATAATAAAAAAAATCAAATCCCTTCAATGTATTAAGACATGGATTTACATTTCCAAGTCCATTTGTCATTTTTTTTAGTTGTTATATTTATTTGTCAGTATGCAAAAAGTAGCTACACTACACTGCTGGAAGGAAGACAAGATATTGCTGGTGTGCACAACCAACAGCACATTAACATTTGAGTCAGTCACCTTCTGTATCTGCCCACATATGGGGTACATTAAGTTGTGATCACAATCAAAAACATTTTGAACAGTTTCATATTAGTTCATACTTTTAATCCAGTGTTAATTTCCTTAACAGAGGAGTTATTCTTTGCCCAGGGACAACAGATGTAAATGTATTATATCTGACTGTGACTTATATCTGATTCTAGTACAGCTAAGAAGCTGTGTATTGTGTCTGTCATATGAATAAATAAATAAATAACCTGCAACAAGGCTTTATTTCCTACTGGGCCCAAATTGACAGCATGCAAATTTCTCAGGGAATATTCACCACTATTCACCAAAGTACAAAAGAAACAGAGGCTGGTCCTGCATTATTACCTGATCTTTTAGCCCTGTAAAATCCAGTGTTAAAACCTCAATTATCTACAATGCGCTCATAAATCAAGTGACCACAAATTGATTTCCACATATAAAGCCTGGGGATAGGCCGTATAATTTCAACATAGTAGTACAGGTTGATCTCTGTGTTGCAATAAGGCTGCCATGTGCAGTCTGCTGTGTATTTAATGTGGATGAGGAAGTGATAAGGTTACATACACAATTCAGTAAGGGCAGGGTGTGGAGGTGGGTGGTCATATGAGGCCAACACCAAATTTAATTTGGCTGTAATCTGTCCCTTTGGCAGCTCAGAAATTCTTGCTCTGATCATTTAGTTTCTAAACATGAAAAGTTGTTCAGAATAAATCAACAAAAAATGGGAAATTTTGCATAAAGCCTCTCAATTTTTTCAATTAATGTGCAATTACAAAAATGGCAACTTGGGTGTGCAGCCTTATTCCAACAGTCAAACATTGTACCAGTAGTATACAGATATACTTCTGCATCTTAAATATCTGTGACTGATTACAGGTCTTTTTATGATCACGTGTTCAGGACAGTAAGACGAGAAAAAACCTGATTCTTCCCAAAGAAAACCACTTTATTTCACTCTCTCCCCCCCATTTCCAGAGCTTACATACATTAAAGGTTTCATCATTTAATAATAGTCCTAGTAAAAGTGAAAATCAATGCATTCTTCAAGCAAAATAAGCCACTATGAACCGTAGACAATGTGACCGCATGCTGCAGTGAGCAACAGCTCCAGCAGAGCGCTCCCATGCAGTCACCTGGTGGAAAGGAGCCACTGTGGCCCTCGGTGAGAGGCCTGAGGACCAACTCCTCCAAAGAGAAGGCACACATTTCCAAATCAGTTGGCATTTAAATACTGTCTACATAGTTTTCCTGATGAGTTATAGTCTGATCTTGTCAGGATAAAAATGACTATAAAATGGCTGACAAGAGTCATCTAAGAACAAGGAAGGATTATTCAAGTGAGGTATTGGAGCGACATGTAAAAACTATGAGATTTACGGTATCATGAAGAAAACATAAATCTCAGACTTACTCTAGACGAGGACGAGGTGGCAAACATGTAAAGTGACTCGTGGAAAAATGCAATGGTCTCATTACAGTAAACAACAACGATGGACATACAGTGCATTTCACAACACAGTGACATTTATACAAATGGCTTTGAGTGCACAGAAACCTGTGATATACTGTTAACATGGCTTTGTCAGCTTTTTGCTAGGTAGATACTTTTGTGTGAGCTGTAACATGGTATTCAAAGTAACAAATGCATAGAAAATTTATGCTGAGCTGTGAACAAACCATTATAAAAAAATGTAATTATAATGTATTTAGGCAAAAAAGAAGAAGAAAAAAAGACAGTTTCTTTTTTGTCATCCTGGGTGGCATTAAATAAGTATTGCCCAACTTAAAACACATGTAGAACATCAATGTAAATATACCATATACCATTTGGCAATGATTGACATTTTAAGGTTAGAGCAATATTTAACGGTAGAACATTTTCAAACACGCAATCCTCCATATGAGCTCACTGTGTTCGGTGACTAAGACGGAAAAATATACAGTAGATTGGATTTTTTTAAAGGATAAACAGTCAAATCAAAATCTTGGATGTCAGAAATAAAAAAAAAAACATTTACTCTTTCATATATGCATAAATGAGTGATTTACAGCTACATTCATTATCAGTATATAAAACAAAGTGATGAATATTTATGGTAAACAATGCAGCTGGTGTCATGTTTATGAGCCCCTATAGAGGACTGCATGCTACTTTTTTTGTCCTGCTTATGTATAAAAACATCACTTTAAATGAGCAAAGTGCATAAACCTCCTGACATGGGACTTGGCATAAATAACATTACAACCAATGTCAATGAGTCAGTGCACTTCAATAATTAATGATCCATCATCAGTAGGCTGGTGTACTGTGTCAGCTACATACAGTAGCTGAGAATGATCATTAAACCAACACTTTATTCTCAAAAATATACGTCATATAAGAGCTTTAAAACTGGCCAATGTTTGATGGGAAGGTGAGCATGCATGAATACTAATTTGGTTAAATTTGATGGGGGGGGGGTTTAAGAGAAGTATATAGCTATTTTTTAATTTTATAGTAGATAACAAGGGGTATTTTTGAGAATACGTTTCACGACTCATGTTTTCTCATCATTTCAGGCTGCAAATCCAAATAACGCGAGGGAACAAGTAGAACAAGTAGCACAAAAAGCTCAACATTTCTATGTATCTCCGTTCAGCTTTCAGCTCAAGGTCAGCTGTGAGCCAGACGTGGGGTAAATCTCTGAGCCTCTTTATCAGATATTGCTCTGCATCTGGAACACACCTCTGTGTTGTTGCGATACAGGAAAACCTCCATGTCTTTTGTGCGTCTCATCGTGGCAGCCTCTGCCCTGTTCGTTAAGGAAAAGCGTTCACCCACAGCCAGCCCAGTAGCGTCCCGTACACCCAGGTTCTCACGTACAGTTTCCTACCGTTCTCCGTCAGCAGCAATGGCAGTGTCAGTCCCCCCAAGATCATAACTGACGGGAGGGTTTTGGAAAGGTTCAGAGTGGAATGCTTGCCTTCCCCGGGGAACCTGCACAATTTGTCTGCATCCTCCGACTCGTAGAAACCCGTCAGCAGCCTTTGAAAAGACAGATCGCTTAGGAGTTCAGCCCATCTTAGAAAAGCACAAGGGCTACAAGAAATCTGGATCAGGAAAACCAGGATTTTTACAGCATCACAAGCACAAAAACTGCTCCCAAATCACACAAGGACTTTTTGTGGCTTGGCTGGTCTTGTTAATGTTGGACTCAGTATTTTGCCACTGTCCATCTGGTCTTTTTCTGTCTTGTCACCGCTATAAAGTGATCTTAAAGTCATGAATATTTTCATTATCCATTAATCTGGTTATTTTGGATTTTATTTCATTATGTAATCATTATTATATTATATATTATTATTTTAAAAAGTTGTCTTACATCATTGAAAATCAAGAACGATATTTGGTAAACCTGTAAAACTAATTTACATTTTATTGAATAAATATCTAGAACATGACCTTTATGTTTCACACAGTTTGAGAACCACTGGTCTATACTAAAAGAAAGTGCATATAATCAGATTTTCAGAATAAGCTGGAAGTTTTTCTTTTAGAAGATAAGTTTGATATATGAGGTTAAAACTGGTGGCGTGCAAAAGCAAAGTATTAAAAACATCACTGCGTTTTACCTATCAGTTGAATAACATGCAATTTCAAGATGTCTAATTGTTCCACACTTACCGGTCCTTAATTTCAAACCGCTCGTGCAGCCACCTGCGGAAAAACAGCATCTCCGAAGGAATTTCCTTTATGTCCACGCGGTCAAAGTGTATGTGGACTCGGGGACATTCTTTGCACAGGAATTCTGTCAAACGCAAAAAAAAAATAAAGAGACTAAACAAAAACAGGAAAAGCCTTTCAGTGAAACGGCGCAGAGTAAGCACTTAAAATCAACACAAGGTGACAATGATGGAGTAGAGCTGCTGCGACGCTGCAATGCCAAGGCCCTTTGATTCAAGAGAGTAAAGAACGTCGATAATGGACAACAGCTTGATGGTCCAACAGTGCACCACAATTGGATAACTGATTACCACACTAGGACAGAACCAGACCAATTCGCAGATCTGATAATGAAAATCAATTTGATTTTATAAAAGGTACAAAAGTCAGGCAAGTCCAATTTAACATCTGAATGATAAATATTCTGACTTTCAGTTGAATATTAATCATTTATATAATGAGATAAAACCCATTCAGTCTCAGCATTGCCTTATAAATGTTCCTGAAATAAATGTGAAAATGTTTCAGTGTCAAGTCAAAAATAAACGTCTGAGCACTAAGCAAAGAAAGAAAAGTGTCTGAGAAGGTCAGACATAAAAATGTAACCAAGTGTGAACGCTCAAGGCTACACGTGTATCCCCAGAGACCTTCCAGTTCCTGTTTCCACAACATGCAATATTATCAGGAAACCTGGCGCTGCGGCCAAAAGAGGAAATTTGATCGAAGTCAGCAGCGAAAGATTGCTTCACTGGCGGAGAGAGAGCACCTCAATCAGCTGCTTAAAATCGACCTTCGGACACAATATGGGCCGCTGTAATAAACACTGACCACTCATTGAGAGATGGGTCGGAGAGACACACAAAGATGATTTTTTCACACACGAGGACGACAAAGAGACTTTAAAAGCAGGTCGTGTGTTTGAGCAGAGCAATGCTCCAAAACACTTTAAAAACAACTTGCTGGAATAGAAGAAGGAAATCAACTCTTTGCTCTGCAGCGACAAACAGCTCCTGATTTAAATCATTTTAATAAACTCTAGGAACGCTGAAAATGCATCTTTAATATCTTGAGTCGTCTGCATACAAAGAGGAAACCATGCTGCTACTGAAGAGGTGCAGGGAGCTCATTCATTCGTTGAAGTACTTGATAGTAGATCATTTGTTTTCCAAAATATTAATATTAAAAAAACACTGAATTCTCAAACAAAAAGACCTTGTTCAATATTGAAATCGAGATACAGAAATATGTTGACTAAATATATCAGTTTCTGTGTTTAGAAGAAAACAAGAACTGCCAATATTTCCATCAACAATCCGATAAATATCAAATTACAATGTGAACAAATGCAAAAACTACTGAAATAAGTTTTAGCATGTTTCATATTTCATTTCTGTAATCGGATCTGACAAAATGAAGAGAGTTGTATTTCTTCAGCACACTATTTTTTATTTTCTGACAAACAAAACGAGAAATAAAGAATATTTCCCTGTAAAAAAAACTAACAAAACTTACATGTTGGATTGATGAACTGCTGACGAAACCTCAGCAGTTCATGTGGATAAACTGCCACCAAGAAATGAACATGCCATTCTGATTTGAATTAAAACTTTCTAACCAAAATAAGTAAAAGCATTTCCCTGAATTTAATTACACATGTGCTGTACCTCAAGGCTGTGTGAATTACAACAATTATAAGACTGAATGTGATTTGTAGAAAAAAACATCTGTCTTGTATGTCGTTTGAAGTAGATGAGTACATCAACGTTGCTAGAGAACAATAGCACATAATACTAAAAATCCTGCAGACTTTTGTTCTTGACAGGGATCCATCACAAAGATGTTTGAGCTTTCAGAAGACAGGCCGTGGTTTTTGTGGTTGTGCAGCATAATTTGCTAAATTTAATATTTTGAATATGCCTCGCCATTTGTTCAGAAAGAGGCAAAATGGAGTCGGAGCACTGCAACTTTAAGCGACGACAATATTTTGGGTCATGTCTACAAAATAACCCCCAAATCGTGAAAACTTGCAAAAAACCCTTGTGAGACTTGCTGTCTGTCGACCTATCCTGACCTTAAAGGTCTCTTTTGATAACATTTATATGTAGAATATCTAAAGAAAAAAAAATATCTATAGAGCCTTTAACAAGGTGCCAAATAAAAGTATGGCTTCATTAAATTATGAAAGCGAATTAATTATTTAAAAAAAATTGGCAGGTCCAAAATGAATGTTTTGTTTATATCTGTGGAGGATATCTGATGTTTGGTTCCCACCTCTAACGAGGAGTTAGTTAGTGAGTCAATAGTAAAATGACGGTGATATCTCACGGTATCTAGTGGCTGGATGTTATCAATAATATCGTTAACCATTCAGTGACAACGTGTATCCTTAACCATCTTGCGAAAGTTTTGCAATTTGTGTGTTACCTTCTAGACACAACCATTATCTTGGCAGTATCATTTTGTTTCTTTTACAATGTCTAATGAGCTTCTGGCCACATCAGTAGTAAAAATATGCTGTTATTATGGAAAAATATGCATTTTGTGTTGTGTTTTTTAAATTATTAACTGACTATTGATTGATAGCATGTCCAATAATCAATTGAGAAAAATGCTTGAAATTTGAATCCCAATTTCCTGTTGTGACTTTCCAGTAAGAGGTTAATATATTAAATTTCCAAACTCAATATTATCTCAGCCAAGTGACATAAGTTGTGATCTGAATTTTTAAATACTAGTCACATATTGTACACGACTCATACCTCCGGGTTCAATATTGTACCATCACATTAAGTTGAAATGATTCAAACTGTTCATACTGACGAGAAACGTTTGTCAGATGTGAAACTCGGATGTGAGCTTGGACGGTCGTAGCTGCAATGTGAACGCAGCCTCGGGTCACTTCCACTTCCTTGTGAAATCACTAAAGTCACCTTCACCACATGAGACCAGGAAGTGCGTGATGATGAGAGGAATGCTTTTCTATTCTCTCTGTTCTGTTTGCTAGAAACACATCGATGTTTATTCCTGACTCAAACGGGATGTTTTCTCTTTTAAACATTCAAACAGTGCTTGTCGAACAACCGGGGACACAGAATAATCCAAAACTCCAAAACACAGTCACTCTGTTTACAGGAAGACACGGCTGTTAATGGGTAATGTTTGCTATGTGATTATTTACTGAGGGGGTGTACACAATGTTGCAGGACTGATGATACAACAACGCCTGTGTGTCTCTGGATACACTGATCAACAGAAGATAGAGGCAGCTGCTGTTAGCTGACAGTCTGAAACTGCTCTTATATCTGATGGTAAAATGCTGCTTGTATCTCTATAATGGAAAAAAATCAAATCATAGCTCCTGCATTAATAACTGGTATTTACACACATTTTAAAATATCGTTATCGGGTCCACAGGCCTTCACATCCGGTATCAACAAGTGCTCTCTCGTTGTGTTGATTCTGTCAGCACTATGATTTAATCTCAGTGTAAATAAATTAGGCGGGAATGGTGGATTTGTCAACAAACATGACACATTCCACGTCAAGGGAAGCAATGCCATGGACATACATCGTTCATATTTACATCATTTTTGTGAGGAAAAAGTACAGACTGCATTAACGCAGAAAGCTGCAGTGGGCAGAAATGAAGCAAATAGCCAATCAGAGCCGAGCTGGAGCCTGCCGTCTCTGAGCAGCTGTCAATCACTCGCAAACTCTGATCAAATGGTCAAACTAGGCAGCGATGTTCAAATATGAATCAACATTCTGCCACTGTAATGCCTGTTTCTCACATCAGATGTTTTAGAAACATCTTGTAGTTACTGTTTAGCTGTAAAATGAGAAAGTTTGTTGCCCAGCACCAATGTTGAGACCGAGGAAATACCAAGCACCGCCCACCAGCTGGACCAAACTGTCATTTTACAGCCAAACAGTAACTACAAGATGTTTCTGAAAACATCTGAGGTGAGAAATAGTCATTACAGTAACAGAATATTGATTCATATTTGATAAGTGCTTCCTAGTTTGACCGTTTGATCAGTTTGTGAGTTATTGACGGCTGCCTCCTTTAAATGAACAGCCAATAGGAATGTTTTCTCTCTCTGAACTGACCTGTGATTGGCTAAAATCTCCTGTCACGGGTTAGATTTTGTTAAGCCTGAAAACAGAGCCATGAGCACAAGTCTAGTTTCCTCTCAGAACACTTGAATTACAATAAAGGTTATTTTTTTTCCTACAGGGAAAAAAAAATAACTTTAACTGAAATCCACCTTCAGATGCAGTCTGGTCGTGCCGATCACAATATCTTTTCTCGTGTTTTAACACTTTGCATTAACAGCCGCGTTTCCTTATCCACATAGGACATCCAGATACAGATCGCATTTCAATACCAGGTGTAAATGTGCAACTGGAACACTAACATGTTATCACCACATTACTACCTGCTACTGCAAATACTGCAACAGGAAAGGAGCAATGCCTGGGCAGAAAAGATTGCTCTGGAGTCGATTGGTGAGATAAACCTTTCTTCTATCCTTTCAAACATATTCCAGCTGCATGTGTCCTGTAAGTTTACACCTTACACAAATGACTTAAGACAAGATCTCCAGGTACAAATCACCAGGAGACCAGTTTAAACGAAGGAAGCTGTGGAAAACTGAGCTTAACTGAATCTCCTGCGCAGGCCCGTGGCCAGATGGCTGCTTACCTGGCATTGATGGTGCAGGTTTTCTTTGACCGGAGGCGTCCAGTGTTCCCTCGTAGGCCACTGTGATGTCATACACGGCGTCCAGGTGGCCCTTCATGGCCTCGAGGGCTACGTGAGAGGCCTTCATTCTGGGTGTCAGAGTGTGCTTCAGGACAGCCAGTCCTTCGGAGAGGAATAAAAGTAATACATTATTTATTCAGTCATATTTCATGATCGTGGGCATGGTCACACATTCGCAAAATTAACATTTGCCTCCCGTTTACTTCCATTCTATGCAAGCGAAGGGGAAACAAAACATTTCCAGTGGCAAGGCAAATTTACATCTTTGCATTCAAAGAGCAGGTCAACTTTGTGAATACAGCCTCGCCTACATTTGCATGTGTGACCGTGCCTTAAATACAGGCTATATTAAGAGTGTGAATATAAAGCAAGCCATATCAGCCTACACAATAGAAGATGCTAGCCATGTAATTGCAGCTTCACCACAATAAGTGTCTGGGAACATTTGTTACAGCTCATCTCCCCATCTGACCTCTAATTTCCTGTCAACTCTCTACTATCAACATATCAGCTAAAACCTGCTCCAAAATATCTTAAAAATAAATACATACATGATATTTAAGTGACAGTAATTCTATGTGAATGCTTGTGTCTTGGTCAGTTACTGCACAGTGTGTTGTTCCTCTGTCGATGTGGCACCACCCTCTGCTCACTAATACCTCACTAATAGCAGATAATGTCATGTGCACATGTTGGCTCTGTAGGGCGATTTATTTGGATTAATGGGGGAAGGTGATATTCAGAGCTGTGGTCCAGAGATAGGCTTAATCTCTGCAGAATGGATGCAGTTTGTAAATCGACCGAAACGTCACACTGCCTGACAGCATCATAATAATAATGTTGATGCAACAAATGCATTCAGCTGTGAAATTGTAAAGCTATGTTGAAATTTACATTGCAGTTAAATCTAATCACCATTTATTATCAGTCAATTTCACTTCCTCCTACTACAAGAAGAGACATCTCTTTCAAACTCATTCTTTGTGAGCAATAAGTCCATTTAGTCCTCAAAACTTTCAGCTGCACCAGGTCGAATATTCAGTCAGCAGTTTTGGTGAGAAGTGACTAATTCCTGGCACCACACCGGTGATTTAATGAAGACAGAAATTAAAGGTACTAAATATGAAACAGGAAGCATTTTATTGCCTCTGCACGGTTCTCAACATGGTGACAGCTGAGCCACATTTTGCAGTTAGCGGTGCTAACAGCGCTATCAGTGAAAACAAACAGCCACAGCGTTAACAGTGGGTGCTACACTTCCGCAATGGCGGCGACTGCTGTAACCACCATATGAGAGCAGTGCAGAGTGGCGGCTGTGAGCTAGCCAGTGCTCACATGCACTAATGTGCAGGCGGCCGTCAACAATGCAAGGAGAAGCTGGGATTACAACACACACGAAAGGTGAGTGACTTCATTCTCTGCTCATGTTGATATTACTCCTCTATATCTTTACATAGCAAACAGTTGTTTGCTGCTGTATTAGGGCTCTGAATATTGTATAGAGCACCTTTAATATAGCCATTTTTATGCTTATAAAGCTCTAATTAATTTCTCAAGAAAGGGGTGAAAACAAACAAAAGACTGATGGAATTTTCACTTTGTTAGAAAGTTGTGAACTTTGTAGTACATAAACCTAATGAACAATATAAACTGAAAACTTGATAGAAATAATTGTAGAAATCCATACGCAGCATTTGATGCTCACTGGTCAAACAGTAGCTAACAGGGGTGACCACAGGTCACACAACTAAACTCTGTCAGCTGTTTTACAGACTGAGTGGGCAGTGCTGAATTAGTATGCAGCAGTACAGCAGTAAATGGCTGCTATCATGCCAGTACCTTCTTTCGTAGCAAAAGCCTGACTGTCAGCGATAACATTCTTGAGCTCTGGATTATACCGAGTTCCTTCTGGGAAGATGACAAGGTACATCTGAGGGGAGAAAAAAACCCAACATGAATTCATTGACAGGATTTGTCGAACAAGAAACATGTCAAACCAAACACTGTGCTGAAAATATAACGTTCAGAAGAAAACTTGATACACCACTGTCATCACCTCTTTCTTTTCAATCTGTTTGGATTACAGCTGAACTGAAAACAGAGTTTTTGGTGATGTAGACTCAACCCACTGCTGTATTCTTTTCTCTTTCCTCCATTTCAGTCATGCCAGATAAGAAAGATGTCAATAAAACTGACGCAAAACGCAAATATGCAAATATGCAAGGTCAACAATCACCAGGAAGTTGCTTCATTCTGAAAATTGACTGTACTACTGAATGAATGCATAGAAGAATCATTCTTTTCATCATCTACAAAATATCGAGGACATGAAGGCTTTTTTATAATAAGTACAATGAGTACTTCTCTTATTTGCAAGTGATAAACTAATGCAGTAATTAATAACATAACTAGTAACTGCAACTAATGAGTATTTTAATTGTTGATTAATCTGTTTATTATTTTCCTGATTAACTGATTGGTAGTTTGGTCTACAAAATGTCAGAAAATGGTGAAAAATGTCGAACAGGGTTTCCTAAAGCCCAAGATGACGTCCTCAAGTGTCTTGTTTTGCCCACAACTCAAATATATCCTGTTTACTATAATAGAGGTGTAAAGAAACCAGAAAATATTCACTTTTATGAGGATGCAATCAGAATTGCATTACTTTTTTTTTTTTTTTTTTAAATCAAATGTCAAAATAGTTGGCGATTCATTTAATAGTTGACAATCTATTAATCGTTGTGGCTCTAATGTTTACTTTCACCACTTCACAATAGATCTTTCATAGTGTACCTTCAGGTCACAAGTCCAGAGCCACTTCTGTCAACACACATGCACACACATACACACACTAATCCCCCACAGTTAAATCCCAAAAAAGTGATTAAAAACGAGCCCTTTCAACACAATAACACTCTGCAATTGAACCCTCCTGCATCTAATATGTGACTACCTATTTAATTTCATTAACACTGCCATCATCAAATGTTCTGTAATACAAACTCTAATATTCACATTCACATCCTAATTAGAAGTAGGGTAGTAAGAGGGATTTTTTGGAAGGAAAAACTTTGGAAGATTATTGCAGAGAGCTCTACGGTGAATTTAAGTGATGAAAGTTTAAAAACAAGCTTGTAATAATCGCAAAAATATGAGAAATAAGGCCCCATTTGAAGATATAATTCATCTTTGAAGTCCAACATTGAAAACTAAAATTTCATCTTTGAGAGATAAGAGACATGACCGCAGACAGTATGTCAACCTTAGAGAGTAAATGTTCATTTGGAGCATTTATAAAATGCACTTACTGGTGCTCCAGATTGAGTCTGAGTGAGAAGCTTCTTCTTCATCGCTCTTTCATTAAACTTTGCACTTCGTTTCACGTAAGCTCCTCCATGCTAAAACAGAAAGATAATCTGATGAGAACAGCAGTGGGGAATGCGATTCATATTCAACTGACATCTGTAATTTACAACGACAAATGACATTCAAATACTCACACAGTTGCATTACCTGAGAGAAATACCATCCGTACAGCGGGAGCCACTTCAGCCCATCTTTAAGGACGTATCGGACATGGCCAAGAGCACTCTGCCTGATGGCGAGCATGTCAGCAATGATCCAGTCAGCTAAAAAGAAAAGTATTGGTAGAGATTAGATATTTACTACAATCTGTGCTTCACACTAGACTGGGATTTTAATATGTAAATGTATTACCTGTACATTGGTGATTAGACAGGTAGATCACATTCTCTTTGTTCTTTGGTATATCTCCATAAATAATAATCTACAGAGAAAGCAGGTTAGAGGTATTAATACAGACTCCAGAAAAATAGTAGACTCATCAGTTCACAATGTTATTGTACATTGTTTCTAGTTCAGATTGATGCACTAAACTTAAGATTGAGCTAAAGCAGCACAGACTGCACCTTTTCAATAAAAGAGTTTCATTAAAAAAAGGTCTGTTGTTTTCTGGAAGTCAACTCCAGTTGATGGCACAGCACAGGCAGTTTCATTACATAAAACACCATCACTGTTGTTTTTCTGCAATCTATAAAGTACAATAATACCAACTGTACAGGGAGTGGCAACAAAAGGGCAAAAGAATGCAGATGTTCTTGCCATACAACTGGTTTATCTTGTTTATTTGCCTCTGTGCCTGACTCCATTTTATTCTAAGAGTTATACTTTCTAAAAATGCACTGATATGCATGTAGGGTGCATGCAATATTTATTTCAAGTGCAAAGCCTGCACACAGCCAGTCAGAGGCAGCTGTCACTTATGACCGTGTCCTATTTCTATTATGAGACTAGATATCAGTGGGAAAAATAGCCCATTCTTGAAAAAACACGGTTCTACATAGTGTGACCACACTATGAGCCTAGTCTAAGTTTACATGCTGTACGTGAAGAATCACTCACCTCAACTCCTGTGTAGTTCTCAAAGAAGAAGAGGACCATACTCTGGTATATGCAGTACAACCGGTCGTCCAGTTTGTGATACACCCTCGCTGGTAAAACAGTGGAAAGTAAGCGCCAAGCCCCCCATGACAGCAGGTACGCTGGTGCTGTACCCAGCATGATCGTGGCTGGAAACCAGTACCGCAGCGAGTATGTGTGCACCACCAAGGAGAGCAGCATGGTCCCCCCTCTGGCTCCACTAAAGTAACAAAAAAATCCCTGAAGTGGACTGTAGGATTACTCTGCGAGCACTGTGACTACGTTGCAGACACTATCTATCCCACGCCACACCTGGCCTACTTTCAGCACACCTGTCCTGACAAGTCAGCATAAGAAAGTGGAAAAAGCTGCAGCAAAAGGGAAGTGAGGAGCTAGCTGGCTAAAGCTAATTTTAACCTTGTGTGCAAAAGGCAGTTAGCCAAGCCGGTTTAAGCGCTAACGTCCACCCATACTGCACTAAAAAAAAGAAATTAACTAGCTATCTACTTGGTATCAATACTGCAGAACAACAAACTTTAACAACCGGAACATTTACAGTAGAAGTTAAGGGAAAGCGTTAGCCTACAAACTGATATTTAACGTGTTAAGCCGGAAGGCAGGAAGTTTTATCTTCCGCTACATTTGAGATAAACTGTCTTTTCTAACGCAGGAACGATAACAAAGTGTAACACAAACGTAAGCACAGTTGTTAAAAGGCAAAATATTTTCTATTTCCTTCCCCAGTTCTTCATATTTATCCGGCTAGCTGTTCAGAAACTAGCTCCTTGCAGCAAATGTCACACACGCCTCCCTGCGTAATGCCACACTGCAACATCGACGAAGCTGATTGGTCAGGTGACGTGTGGAGGCCAGCCAATGGGAGGGGAGCACCATGAGTTCATTATTAAAGGGCTCCGACGCCTTTTTAACCCTGCAAGTTTTGCCTGCTTTTCCTCAAATGGCATAGTACCATTTTCAACAGTATGCCACAGTGTTCACTCATTTTCTTACAAAAGTCTCACATCATACTAATAATCTGACACGTTTTTTCATAATTTTTGCAGTGTAGGTTGGGAGATAACAGAATGGCACTCGGTAAGCCATCAGTCATATTGTGCTGACCTGGAGTAAAATATTAATGCAACTCTACTTTACTGGGCTTGGTCTGATCTAATGGCTCCAATAGTGAGGTAAAAAGAGGCAAGTAAATGTTAGAGCTAAAATCTAATAATTTATTTTTTCATCTACTATGCAAATCACTGTTCTATACCATGTTTGCATTATGCTTTATAAACCTAACTACTACAGGTACATGTATTAAATACTAGAAATTAGGGCTGTCAGAGTTAATACAAACTAACTAATTTCTTTAGCACATTTACAGATTTTAAGATTTACTTTACTTACTCTATTTTATGTGTATATAGATGTGTATATTCTGTCATGTATATTGTATTGATAACCTGCTGCTGTAACACCACAATTTCCCAACTTGGGATCACTACAGTATCTATCTATCTATGTATCTATCTATCTATCTATCTTCTGGTAAGATACTGGTATCATATGAAAAAGAAAACTTCCAAAAATCCATTAGTACCAACATGTCACAACAGCTTGTGGAGAAGGAGGCACAATAACGCTTCAAACCTATGTTAAAGTTTGGCGAAGAAAAACTGGCACGTCATTTTCAAAGGGATTCCTTGACCTCTGACGTAAAGATATGTAAATGAAAATGGGTTCTATGGGTACCCACAAGTCTCCCATTTACAGACATGCCCACTTTATGATAATTACATGTTAAACACAGTTTGCCATTTTATGATTTGAGTATTTTTTTTTGCTAAATGCAGTACCTGTGAGACAATATTTGTCCTTGTTTTGTGTTGTTAATTGATTTCCAATAATAAATATATACATGCATTTGCATAAAGCAGCATATTTGTCCACTCCCATGTTGATAAGAGTATTAAACACTTGACAAATCTCTTTTTAAGGTACATTTTGAACAGATAAAAAATGTGTGATTAATTGTAACTACGGACAATCATGCGATTAATCAGGATTAAATATTTGAATCTACAGACAGCTCTACTAAATATAGTAGTAGCGGTATATTATGTGAAAACTACAAAAAATTGCAATTAAGATTCTAGTACATGTAGTATTTGAGTAAATTTGAATATAACTTTTCAGGAAAGCTCTCCGCTGAGCACAAGCTGTGAAACATCAGCTTGTTCATTTATTGTCTGTCATGCGGTGACACTGCTGAGTGGACTCTTTGAGAGACTGATCCATCAAACCACTGCGCTTTGTCCTTTTCAAACCCAAGTCATTCATCTCAAAGGGGTGCTTTATTCATCACGATTGTGGAAAAAAAAAAAAAAAAAATCAGACAGTTAAATCTAGTCGTGATTCAATTTCAATAAACCTGAAAAACTGAAAATTATACTACAGAGCATAAGAAAACTGATGATCAAAATGAAAGTACTTATTAACACTGACATCACAAAACATTTCCCTAAGGATACAGTATGTTATCCCCATTAGAGTGTTAAACTGGCTCAGTATTTTTAAAATCACATTGTTATAAATGAAAAACAATCTCAAATCTGTCTTGTGGATTAAAAAAACACACCATTACACAGTAGTGGTTAGCACTAAAAATGAAAATAAAGGACCAATATGCACTGTCAAAGCAGTTTTCCATGTGTCACAGTATCTCAGACCGTTGTTGTTGACCGTGGTTGATAGTCCGCAGAAGTAACATGTTTCCATGGTAACCGGGGACTAAAGTTCTTTGAAGGATTGAGGATTTGCATAAAGCCCCTGAACACATGCAAGATGATAAACCTGCACAAGAGCAATACTGTAAGGTAGAAACTGAGGGTATTTGACCAGGCACTGTCCAGCATAAAACTACTAAAACTAAACTTCACAGTTTAGTTTTCACTTTTACACTTCCACTCCAAGTCGTAGTTATCATATGACAGCTGCTTCAAATGTGTGATACTATCTGAAATAAAGAAAGAAGAAAGAGAGATAATTAATAGTTGCATAATAAAGGAATTTAGCATTTAACGCAGAACTTGGTAGTAAATATCTTACCCAGCACCCACTGCTCAGACAGGATCCTGCTTCCCTCTGGTCTCCTGCCGCCATACTTCCCGATGCAGATACCCGCCTGTCGAACAGTGTTGCAAACTGTTCCTCCACAGAGCTGGATCAGCTCCACAAGGCTATGAGTGGGTGGCTGGGAGTGCTGGGACACAAACATGGCTGGCTGGCCTTGGAACAGGTCCTGTTGGTGCTCCCCGGCAGACAGGTGTCTCTGGAGACGACAGATCTGGGAGGAGAAACTGACAGTTAACGACCGGTTCAGAGCAGTACAATCAGGACGCAGTGATGCAGAAGCTGATCGTGTTCAGCTTTTCTGTTGTCCCACATTATGCTCATTTTCAGGTTCATACTGGAACATAATGACATGCTGTAATGTTACAAAAAAACCCCGTTATTTTCCTCATACTATCTGCCGGAATATGCCTGCATTTACACTGTCTGAAACGCTGTTTTAGCATATTTCAACAACACAGTCTTTACTTCCTGTCAGCTGATGTCATTCACATACACTGAAACCTGAAATAAAATAGGGCACATTTAGACATCGTTGACATGTTTACATTTAAAACTGTGAAATGGTCTAAATATTATAAAATAGTGACATTACAGAATCACAGGAATCCAAAGGCTCAGTTTCTGAATATGGGCTGTGTGCATTTCTCCATGGATTTAGTGTTTCCAGTATTTATATAGCACTTAAACCTGCTTTATAATAACAAAGACCTTTATGGGAATAGGTTAGCATTTTGGAAAATACACTTTTTTTACTTTCATTCCTGGAGTTGAATGATGTCACTCTTATGTCTGTATACTAAATACTGCCAGAAGTTTGTTAGCTTAGCCTAGCATAAGGACTGGAAACTGTCTAAAGGTAAAAAAACAAAGAAATCACCGACCAGCACCTCTAAAGATCACTAATTAACACACAGTGTCATTTGTTTAATCTGCATAAAAAGCAATGTGTAGAAACAATAATTCACTGTTTTATGTGCCAGACTATTTCTTGGCCAGGACCAGTTGTTGGGCTACCAGCAACTGAGTCCTGACCAGGAAGTTACTGGTCCAAGAATGAATTCAGTTAGATCATCCTTTTTTCTATTGACTCGCTGTGGTTTCCAGTTACAATTTCCAGTTACAACATTCAGAATCAGTTAAACCCATCAGTTGTTTTCAATTACTCAGATTAATTAGACGTCCAGTCAGGCTGAAGCTGGGAGGAGCTACGCTGAAAATCACAAAATTTCACCAAACTCTATGAATGAATAACCATCTGCATTTTTCTCTGCAGACATTTTGACTTGCCATAGCAGGGAAAGCACAGGTGTAACAAGTGAGACGATGGCTCACTCAAGTGTCCCAGTAAGCCATGACAGTGTGAGAATGAGCCAGCATGCACAACACCAGGACCCTGAAACTTTAGCAGCTAAATGGAAATTCAGCTATCACCAATTCTATTATTTACACCTGTGCTTTTCCTGCTGTGTGATGTCAAAATGTCTCCGGTGAAAAAGGCCAGTGATAACGGTCAAAACAGTCCCAAATGTTGGATATAATTAATAAAGCCAAAGACCATAGGGGTGGGGAAGCTGGAGGAAAATTATAACATGCAGTAGCCTGTGTGGTAAAGATTTCTTTACATTGTAATTACTGTATATTCATACATGTTTAATTACTTTTTTTATTTGCTTGCATACTTGCATCACTTGATGGTATACTGTATTTGCCACCAAGACTGACCACTTTATTGATATGTAAGGATTGTTATAATTGGAAAACCCCAATATAAATGTTATGAAAAACAATAATAAAACACCTGTGTGGACTGGACTATGTGTGTGGACTTTAAGAACTTCCTGAACGTACTAACTGAATTATGAGTTGAATGAAGCGCTTGCTAATTGTTTGCTAACCTCATCAAAACAACTTTGTTCTGAGACTGTCGGGTTACTGGTATACTTCCCAGCATTCACAGTGTGTTTGGGTTTTCAAGAAATTTGTCTCTCTTGTAGTTCATCGAGGTTTAAAATGGAAACCCTCACATGTTTCATGGATGTGTCTCATGTAAGTCACACATTTCCTCTCAAAAACATTACAATAATACCAACTATGTTGATATAGTCAACCTGCTTGACACCAACCTGGCATATTTACACCATACTGATGTTGATTTATGTGTGCTGTCTCTAAAAATGAAGTATTCACATTAACCCAGAGGAACCTCATTTGCAAGGCAAATTTGAAACTGTGATTCAATACTGAAACTGGCCTGAAGGTGGCTGCTAGAGATGCAGCAGAAACTGTATGAATATGGCTTTGAGGCACATGAAAACAGCCACTACTGCAAGACTAAATGTACTATTAAAGCCAATGTAAATCGCACGTAAACCTGAGTAAACATTTCTAAGTCACTGCTGAGGTTACTACATTTTACTACAGTAGAATACTTTGAACTATTTAGCATTACTGTATCTTATCTTATCTTATCTTACTTTAAATTACAGCTTTAAGGCAGCCTCATATTTTTTAATTGAAATAACTTCCATGAAACTGAAATACATTTCATCACACTCTTTGTTAAACTGTAATCAGCATGAAGATGAACTACAATGACATCTTTTATGCCTGCTTTCATTTTACAAGCCCAGATAGATATAGAGTCGTACAGTATTGTCAGCTCTGTCTGATTAAATGAGAGTATGTGAATGTCTTTGAGGTTCTGTTTCTCTTTGGGTGTGTTGAGTGACGCTCTGAGCTCTCTGTGGGCCCGCTCTGTATCCAGCAGGGGTCAGCTGCTAAACTGAAGGGGACAATCTGCTCTATTCTGAAGTTGAATGCCAGGAAAAAGCTTTAAGGCTTTTCTGTCTTTTGTCAATGTTCACACAAGTTTCACTTTACGTTGAGTAATCATGGATTGGTCAGAGGGGTCACAGACAGGGTCAGGTTAAGATTAACCCACATTGTGCACTTTAAAGGGAATGACTGAAGACTATAAGTAAGGTCTATGATGTGAGAAACAGTCGCAACACACAGGGGCAACATGAAAAAGAGCTAATCACAATGCTGACACAAAAAGGACATGTACAGTAGACCAACAGAATATTAAAGGTGTTATTGCTAACATTTTTATGTAGACGAATGTAAAAAAAAAAAAAAAGTATGTGTATGTAGAGTGGCATTTCCTGAAAAAAATATTATGATTGTGAATTAAACATTTAAAAAATATTGGCAGGTCCAAAATAAATTTGCCTATTTTTTGTTTATCTCTGTGGAAGATATTTGATGTTTGGATCCCACTTCAAACAAGGCTGGTGAGCTAATATCATGAGGTATCTCTGGGTCGTCTGCGTGGAAAAAAAGATACATGGCTGAGCTTGACAATAAGTGCCTGACAATGATTTGTTGTGAAGTGAATGCAATGCAACGGGGGAGGGAGAATACATCATCTAATGACTGAATGTTATCAATGTTATCAACAGCACCTTTAATCCCCTGGAAAGTCAGTAAATAACCACACAGACATGGACACAGTGTCATGTTGAATACTATGACATTTACTTTCTTTGGTGTTCAACACCAGTTTGGATTTGCATAAAGTATCACAGCGCTGAATTTTTCAAATCTCTAGAGGATGGGTCATAGACATGCCAGTGGTAACAAGCGTTCTCTGATAAACACTCATGAAACTGTTACAGCATGGATGAGTTGCATTGTAAAGTGCCTGTAAAAATCTATTCATTCTTCACATGGGAAATGCCTCCTTACTCTGACAACCCAGTCAATATCTAGCAGCCACCTTTTTATTGTTATGCACAATGAGTCTGCAGAGAGACAGGCAGCTTGTTCGGCTTCGTGACAACAAATACTAGGCAAGGATAAATTACCGGTACCCGGCACGTATAGCGGAAGACAGCATGTGTTTGATAGTTCGGCAGAAGTCACATTGTCTGCTCGTAGCATGAAAGCCTGTGAAGTATGTGGTATATTCCCTCCCCTCGCACGTTCAATAACTGTTGCCATTGAAGTTTGGGTGATTCAGCCTGAGCACCTGAAAAAACTCAATGTTTTTGTAATGACGACAAGTCCTTCCTCTTTGGTAATGTGCCTTAAATATGTTGCATTTCCCTTATACAGTAACTATTACATCAGCCTACTTCCTACAATTCTGTTCTATCCAAATGCAGAGGGCAAATCTACAGCTTTCCTGTCAAAGAATGAAAAATGGTGCAGTTGAACACTTATGCCAAGGTTAACTGACTATTCACTGCACAACATGAAGCTCAGTTTATCTGGAATAATTTTGCAGTCTGTTAAGGATGGACCAAGGTCTGTCTGTTTTTCAAAGATTTTACTGTCAGAGGGAGGAAAGATACTGAATCAATAGGAGAGCGTCTTTGATGGAAGCACATTCCTGCAGTACAGGACAAAACATCCTTCTATGTCAATGCCTTTCCTGCACTACACACCTGCACTCTCAGCACCAAAACCTTCTTTCAGGTTGGAATAATCCTGCAATTAGAAGACTAGACCCTAAACTTTCCATTTATCCATTGCAAATTCATTTTCACCACCATTTTCTACTGAAATACAATTTCTCTTTAAGCCACAGGAAAATAAGTTACCAACTCAACCATGTTGTTCACACAGGATGTCTGAAACTGATCCAGTCTTTTTTAACAACATCAGAGCATGCCAAAAAATGACAATGCTGCCTTTAATAAGTCTGGAAAACATCCATTTTTTTTCAAGAATCTGAATAAGCATTGTCTCTGATCATTTATAGTATTTACTGTTACGCACACACTTAAAATTAAATGTGAAGTAGTTACTCTGCGTGGGATGACATTTTGCTGTGCTATTTCAAGCCTGTGTAGATATGAACGTTTGGGACAGGATACAGAAAACACCCACAACTTGCCCACAAAACCGAGAGCTGACAAAACTGCCAATTTAAGCCTACACTTACAAAATCACATTTTCTTGTAAGACAGAACAAAGAAACTGATTTGAATGGGTAAGAGAAAATAAGGCCTCATTATACTTGACTCAGGCAGATATCTGCCAAGTACATTTCATCTGAATCTTGCATAAATCTACCCTGGAGCAGAGACAAATAAAAAAGGCATGACTATTTTGTGGTCAGAGGTCATCAAGTGGCAACTTAAGTTTGTACCAATAACAAATTATATTAGACTGTATGGACCCTGAGACCCAAAAGAAGATCTGGGAATCTTAAACTTGTGAAATAAACAAAAAAAGCCTCAAGACAGATTTGATTTTGCTTTTAGCGTCTGATAAGAACAAAATAGGAAATAAAAACAATAAGAGTAATGTCATTAAAAGGAGCTTGTTCCTTTGAATCTCCCATTCAAAGATGCAAGTGTTTGTCATAGGCTGGGAAACATTTTTCAATGAATGGGATGTACGCTGCTACTATCACAGCTGCATCCTGAGTAGCTGTTCAGCTAGAGAAGAAAAAAACATGTGGGTATCACAGAGGATATAGTGGAACGTGCGTAGTTTAGTGCATCTGCTGTGTGAGTACTGAAAGGAATCTCCACTTCACTGCTCTTCACAGTGACTGGCCACAGTGAGGGGGGGAGTGGTTTAAACTCACAGTTAGCTAATCAGAGGGGCCACGGGCAGCTCAAACAAGTGGTTGGGGGCTTGATGAAAAGCGAGCACATGCAGTCTGGCACCGGTAACCTAAAGGGAATGACACACTACGTCTAATTCCTGATGGCTTTTTCTCCTCCTACAACTAAGACGTAATTAAAAGAAATCTGCAGAACCTGAGGACGACTACTGTTTACACTTGGATGCTGTCGGGGAAAGACATATAGGCGCTGAGAGAAGATTAAGGCCAACTTTATTTTTAGGTAAATAGCTTTACTATGAAGATGCTGAATGTGGACTTACTAGTTTTAAGTTTCTGCCTTGGTCTGGGGACAGGATACAGTGCTGTAGGTAAGAGACAATATCAAATCCAAAATGGGCCGTGCAGCTACACCTTTCTGCTGCCTGAGCAGGAAAACTGCCAAACGCAGAGCAGCAACTATCCGGTTCAAAAGGATGGACCTATGGACGACGAGGAGTCGGCTCAGAGGCTGGAACAGCTGGAGATCATCATGGAGAACAACACACAGTGGCTGCTTAAGGTAAAGTTGTGTCAAAATCTATGATATCATATCAGTGATTGATATTTGAGAGTGTCAGTTTCAGAGGTAAAGAGGATGAAGTCTATTTAGGTGTTTCAGACAGATCATTGTGATGTGTAGAAGGACAAAATGTGCTGAAGAGCAACAGGTGTCACTGGAGACACCAATACTTCCTTTCCAATATTCTGGACAAGAAAGAAGGCAGCCTTTTAAAGAAAATCAAACACCTAGTGAGGAGCATAAGGATAACTTAGATGAAAACCCAGATTTCCCACAAAATGAGCATGTGAAACAAATTTCAACATCCACAACTTTTCTTACTCACAAAAATTCAAGTAAAACGGCTGCTTTTGTTTTCATGCAATGGGCAGATTATTCAGACTCATACTAAACCACTAACTCATTCTTTAGTGCCACACTAACATGAGTAAGGCTTGAACAATACCACAGAATAAAAGAGTGATAAAACCACTCCACTAAACAAAAGACATGACAAAATCAATTTAAAACAAGAAAAGGTTTACATCAACTGGAACAATTTTGTCTAAGTGTGTGGTTATGTCAGAGCCGTAACACATTAAAAACCACACGGCGTTACCAGCCACATTTTTGTTTATAAAGAAGCACTTTCTTTTTCTTTGGGAATCTATTCTCATTTAGCAGATGTGGAAACAAACATAGAAAACTGTGCTGAGTGTCTGTGAGACTCTTTCATTCTGTGCAAAAGGACATAATGGGTTTGATGGCTGACAAAGACTCAACACAGGTGTCGACATGAGGGATGCCTGCTTCCCTTTCAGCAAGCTGAGCCATTACTTGTGCGAGTGAAAGAAGTGAGCGGCCTCTTGTCTAGTTCCCTCTCTTCTGCCTCTTCAGAGTGTGATTACTGATCAGAACTACACAAGACGAGCCAGACAAGACAAGAACGCCTCACAGCTTGATCGCACAATCCCCGTCTCGTAACATCAAACAAGCGCCGATCTGTCCCACGGGAGAGCTCAGAGGGCACGGAGGCTCAAGTGCCGCTTCAGAAATCAAAGCCCGCTCGCAACACCAGTGAACATTTCACAAAGTCCAACAAAGCACATAGGTTACGTATTACTTACAAACAAAGACGCATTGCTGATTAATGATGTGTCACCAAAGATTTAGCTGCATCAACATACTTACTTACCCCAACTCTTCTGTTGTGTGAATTTAAGATAAGATAAGATAAGATATTCCTTTATTAGTCCCATATTTATTCTCACAATAAGATAAATATGGGAAGTTTTACAACACAATCTTTCCTAAAATTAACTTACTTTGCCATAAAGAACTGATTTGCAAGAACTATAGCACCCAAATATAATTTCTGATTCTCACTATTAAGTACTATACCTAACTGTACTAACAAAGTGAGAGAATTAGACTTTGTAAACGTCTATCAGAAGGCAAGAGTGCTACAGCCATTATTAGCTTAGCAACCCAGAAAAAATATGTGAAAAAAGACAAGCTGGTAAGTGTGGTAGAGAGGTGAGGTGTTCCACAACGTCATCATCATCGCAGATGAAATGACAAAGCCACATTTCTCCTGCAGCTAGAAGGTAAAAGATAAAATACCGCAGCAGCTGTAAGCTTTCTACCTTAAGTGCAACCTTAATTAATTTCAAATTATATATGAGAGTGTTCGAGTAATGAAATTCTACTTTTGATTAAAAGGCACATTTGGCAAAATGTACCCAAGGTTTCAGCTCCCTGTGACCCTAAATAAGATCCAGTAGGTACAGGAAACAGAGGGAGAGATGGATGGATGGATGATGTATAACTTTACTTAATCAGCGAAGTGCCTCACTGAGGTTATAAACCTCTTTTACAGGGGTTTGCTTGTTGGTTTGCTAGAGTTTATTGTAAATGTAAATGAGTGTAAATAACGTGAGAAAACAACTTAACACCACTTAATTTAGAGCAACCATAGTGTCACAGTGTCACTTAAAAGCTTAAATAACTTAAATAGCGGCTTGACAAGTCCACAGTTCGGTTTGTATTGTATGTTTTGCTCGCGGTTGCGTTTTTTTTTTTTTTAAAACAACCATTTCCAATGTATTTGAACTAAAAAATATATAAATAGATGCTGATTGTTGATTAATAGTAATGAATGATATTTCTATACTATATGAAGTCATAACACAGGTTTTATACATGGAATAAAGCAGGTTACATAATGATAAAGTAGGCCTATGTTCAGATAATTGCCTCTTCTATGTCTCTGGCACCTCATCAAATAGTTAGCAGGCCAGTATTTAACAGTGGTCTAACAGTTCAGTTTGTACGTCACTGCATGGTTCAGTTTTGCTCCTCTACTGCTGTCACATAAACAGAAAGTAGCCTTCATATGATCCACAACCATATTTTTTCTATGCTTTATGTTGGAAAAAATATAATAAATCAGGCATAATGTACGTATTTAAAATAGTCACAATTCCTATTTACGCTGCACCAGCTGATGACAACTGAGGAAAACAATTTGCAGAGGAACACAGTCATCCCTTACTGACGCCTCTGAGGCGCACAGAGTAAACAACTGATTTGATCATCGACTGTAAATGGGACATCCTGCCAACATTTCAAATGACAGCCTTCCACCTACCACACATCCTTTTGTGTCTCCAAGAACATAAACAAAGTGGACGTCATGAAAGGAAGACAAACAAAATCAGCGCTGATTGCAGATGTTACTTGTATTTTCCATAAGATTATAATAATAAGATTGCCTGGGGTTGCACTGCTGACTGATGAGCAAATAACAAAAGTGATTATGCAAACTTACTGTAGAAATTCAACGCTGGTTTCCAGTTGCACACACACATGTCACACTGTCATGAAGGATGTAACTCCTCACTCAACACTTCCATCCTGTTTACGAGTCGTGTGACCTGATTGCCACTCAGGAACACCACGCAGGAAATAACTTAATGATTGGTCTCGGTCTAAATATGGCAATACTGTAAGGTAGATAAGGACACATCTCGTAAAGATGAAACATTGACCTTTTCCCAGTCTGAGGGCATCGATGCTCATTGTATTATTCCTATGATTAAGAGGTTTGATATGGTCAGGGTTACATCAGTAATGGCAATACAAATTTATAAATTGTCTCAAGTTCAAATTATTTTGCTAAGGAAACATTACAATCTCAAACTTTCTACATTTTGACCTTCAGGACATGTTTTTGTTTCAAGATGCTTCTAAAATATTTGCCGCTGTAAAATAAAAACAATTGAATATACCTTGTCATGTGACAGTTTTGTTCACCTTCATCCCTATAGCTCTCCTTGACTCATGGAAAAAGATGCTTCATCTCAAATCTCTAATTAAAAAACATCAATCTGTCTCTGAAACAGGTTGTTAAATGCATACTCTCAAGCAGTAATAGCAAAAAGTAGAGGAAAATTGATGGCAATATAGATTTTTCAAACTGATAAGGCCATCATTGCCAGGATATTAGGTAGAAACCACGTGATGCTGTGTGAGTCGGACAGAGGGGAAAATGGCTAACTACAGCATCGCTAGAAGATCATAAGGTTGGTGTGTTGTGGGGGAGTAATACAACAATGAAGTATACAAAGTTAATACTACGTTCTTTCCAAAGTTTGAAGATCAGAAATTTTGAACACATTTTTTTCTTAACTTCCTTTAAGGCATGGATGCAGACCATTGTCTGCATATAAGAAGTGGACATAGTCACAGTGACTTCACCCATTTTTTTGGGTTATAGGGTTATAATTAAGTTTCATGAACTGAAAACACACTGTGAAAGGGTTAAACGTAAGTGAAAGTAAGACAAAAACAGGGACAGCTCCCAGACCAGACAACTGCGTGACAGCTATGCTCTAAAGCAAACCTGGGCATTATACGGCCCGCGGGCTGGAACCGGCCCGTTGTGATGGTTCTTCCCGGCCTAGGAGGGCTCAGACAAACCACACAATTTTACTTACAAAGCTAAAAAAAAAAAAACAGTTAAGAAATAGCTTTTGCTTTGAAATGCTTGTGTATTGTTATTTTTATTGACATTGACATAAATTGACGTGAGTGATGCTTGAAGAAGCATCATCTGCTGAGGCGTCTACAGTAAGTCATGGACAGCTAACTATTTTTTGGCAGAGGTTCCCGGTAAAGCTGTGTACTCAGTTTGAAACAAACATGTGGCTGTATTCGAAGAATACAATGTGAGCCGCCACTTTGAGACAAAACATGCAGAAAAATCCAGAAACTTATCTGGAGATGAGAAGGACAGGACAGCCGAGGGGCTGCTAGCTAAGCTACAAAAGCAGCAAGGACTTTTTACAAAGCTGCATGCAACAAAAGAAGGAAATGTAGCATTAATGTTGAGTTAAATGTTAAATGCAAGTGTTAATGTTAAGTTAAATGTTAACTGTAAGCATTATTTGTAAGTTTTGTTAATGGAAACATTACCAAGACTCCTGCATGTAATGTAATTTTCTTAATAATATGCTGTTTGGAGTGATTTTCAGTATAATAAATGCTGAATAGTGCCCTGTATGTTTTCTATCGTGATGAAATGAAGGTTACATGTGATAGCATTTGTTTGGCCCCCGGCAGCCCACCCCTGGCCTAAAGCGTACCCTGCTTTATGGTCTACTTGATGTTAAATGGGACCATAATTTACTAAATGAACATCATGCTGTGTTGAAGAAGACTTGACACTAGCGATTGAGACCATAAACTCATGTTTACAATGTTTCCTGAGGTAATAAATCAAGTGAGGAGCTTCTGTA
The DNA here is from genome assembly GCA_947000775.1 of Pterois miles. Lineage (NCBI taxonomy): Eukaryota > Metazoa > Chordata > Actinopteri > Perciformes > Scorpaenidae > Pterois > Pterois miles. Next base: position 13,148,962 of record CAMQGK010000341.1, read on the forward strand.
CAATCAGACTTCTTTTAGCAATCAGAGCAGTCGCCCCCTGCTGGCTATTAGAAATAATGCAGGCTTATGGCATTTCCACACTGGCATCACTTTTCAGACCCAGGAGGTTGCCACCTGCTACACACTCAATAATAATTCACAATATGTCCATTATTATACAGTAAACTGTCAATACTAGAAGGAAACAAGTGTCAAGAACTGATGTTAGTCAAGAACTCAACCAAGAAACAGAGCAGCTGTGTGTAAACAGTGAGCAACACCCAGCTGTCAATCTGTGAACTACCCTATGAATGTAATACATAAGATAAGATAAGATATTCCTTTATTAGTCCCACAGTGGGGAAATTCACAATTTCACATGGTTGAGCATGCACACCAAAACCACTGATTAATGATAGTAATCACTCTCAAAAACGGTCAAGCTAATCGTCTTTCTTTTGTGCTGCAGCTGGAGAACTACATACAGGACAGCATGAAGCAGGACATGGTCCAAATCCAACGGACTGCTGTACACAACCATACGGCTACCATGATTGAAATCGGAACAAACCTGCTGAGTCAAACCGCAGAGCAAACAAGGAAACTGACCAATGTGGAGGCACAGGTGAGGCTGCACTACCCGCTACTTTAAACATACAGAGGTAGACGATGCTAAAAAGTGCACACATGCTATGCAACAGAACACTGAGAAAGTAAAAACAGTCAAAACAGTTTACATATAGCACAATAGGCTTATTAACAGGATAACATGCTAATGAATATCTGGTGCAAGTTGTTTTTAATGAATACATGATAACACTTGCTTTTCATTCAAAGATACAAGCCTAAGCAGTGTGATGCACTGCATTAAATAATGTAAAAAAATAAGCAGAGGGAAAAACAGGCATAACTGCGTCAGTTTATTATTATGGCTACACGTCAATGACCTTATGTGAGCCTACTGTACAGCATTTCCTGTTATTAGCACACTCGTATTCCCACAGAAAGGGTCTATCAGTTTGCCACAATCAGACATCCGTCTGTTCAAAGGCATCAACAGCTCCATTGGAGACACATAGCTCAGATCCATGTAAACAACCTGCTTTTTGCTGAGTTCAGTTCCTCCGAACTGGGAAATTAAGAGGCAAGGTCCCCAACCCCCGACTTTAGTTCAATACGTTGGCCGGTGAAAATAGGTGGATTTTTAATGTTTCCCTTGTTCAGGTACGTCTGCTGTATTGGACTTTGGTCGTCTTTTCTTTCCTGTCATGTTTTTCCACCCCAGAGGTGCAAACATGGCTGATATTAAACTTGATCCACTACTGGAAGACAGAACTTAAAATTCAAATTATTTTTGATTAATTGCCTGTTGACGAGATTATATATTATAGGATTGTTGTTTATTGCTCTTTTGCCTTTAACTTCATACATGTCACATATTTTTCACTTTCTTTTTCTCTAAATTGCTTTAAGTCATGTTGTTATTCACATATTATTAATACACATACTACTACTATTAAACCTTAAAATGGATAAATATTATAGCAAATGATTTCAAAGTAATATGCCAGCAGTACATAGAACACAACCTGTTTGCAGTTGTGACTTAAACCACATTGTGCTGTGTGGAGAAACAAATGGTATCATTGGAGGATCTTATGATCTTCTTGAGGCTAATGTGAAGTAGAAAGCGTTTACATCATAGTTTAAAGCATTTAAAAATCTACTGTTGGATGAATAGACGATTTTATACGGTATCTCTTGGACACAGTCCAACTGAAGTGTTTTATCTTGTTCTTTTCTTTTGTAGGTAATTCGTCACACAACTCGACTTGAGCGTCAACTTCTTGAAAATTCCTTGTCAACCAACAAGTTGGAAAAACAACTAATCGTCCAAACAAATGACATCAGCAAGCTGAATGACAAAAACAGGTGAGAACATGAAATCACATGTCATAAAATCACACTTAATACTAATTTTCAGCGCCACTAATGGTACAGCTTTGCCTGCTTCTCCTCAGCTTTCTGGAGAAAAAGGTGGACGAGATGGAGGAGCAGAGGCAGGTGGAGCTGAAAATATTGCGAGATGAAAAAGAGCAGCTCCAGGCTCTGATAATGAGACAGACGGCCATCATAGGCGAGCTGGAGCAGCAGCTGCTCAAAGTCTCTTCCAACAACACTGTGCTGCAGCGTCAGCAGCAAGAGCTACTGGACACAGTGAACAACCTCATTCACACCATCTCTGTCGGCTCAGCTCAAGGTTAGTCTGCACCTAAGGTCAACATGATCTCCTTGATGCAATCTTAAGTTTTATATTTGTAAAACACATCCATCTTTGGGAGCTGCCATCTGCTGTAGTCACTGGAAATAAATCTAACGCCTGCACAAACTAATCCACTCAAATGGCCCTGCAACAGATACAACCTATGTTTCATTTGTTTGGTTGTGCTGTTGTACTGCATTGCACAAAATAAAGGCCACCTAACTTTAATTACCACATGCCTCACTCCAAAAGCAGTAACACCGAAAAAATGAATGTGACCTTTTTTTTTCCTCAGAAGATGTGAACTTATCAAAGGAGGAGAGTGAAATGCCATGTACAGTAGTGTGATGTCAAACTAACAAGGCCGATTTCCTCTGCAGAGAGCAAAACTGTCATGATGCAGGACACTCCTACCACATTCATGGACTGTGCTGCTGTCTTCAAGTCAGGAAACACCCAAAGTGGAGTCTACACTCTCACATTACCCAACACTACAATAGAGGTTAAGGTAAAGTAAGCTGGTTTAATTGATTCACACTGGGCATGCACTGACCCACCCATACTTAAACAACCTTGTGAATAAAACTGGAAGAGCTCAGTAAAGAGTGTTGTGTTTGAAGGTGGGGTAGTTCAATTAAAACGTTCTCGGACTTTCATTAATGATGTGCATGCTTGAGCTGTAACTGTGATCTCCTTAGAAACTTTTCTGTGACTTCAATTCTGTATCGCTTCCCTGGCTACAACCTCACGCTTGTTTTGACCAAACTCAAATAAGATGGCATTGTCAAATTATAAATGAGAAGGGATTCTTTACAGAGCATTAATGCTGAATTATTAATCGCAGCAACTGCCTTTTCCCTTGTGTCTGAAGGCTTTCTGTGACATGGAGACAGAAGGAGGTGGGTGGACAGTACTACAAAAACGCTTTGACGGCCATGTTGACTTTCACCGTACGTGGCAGGAGTACAAAAAGGTAAAAGCTATCAAGAAGAAATTCTTCCCTTAAAAAAATACAACCTAGGCTACGATTTCCATTCCAAATGCACAATACAGTGAGCAGATTTGGTTTTGGCCATCGACTTAAAGTGATTTAAGGGCCTGCTGGTGATTCTGCTCTGTTAGAGGCAACTACAAACACAGATCCTAAGTGAAAACCATTCGTGAAAATAATGCCAGCAGGGCATCCTCAACATTTTTAAATCACTATAATCTGCCACCTTTCAAGCACCAGATTCAATCACAGCATAGCAAATATTCCCAAAAATAGACCAGCATTGCCAAATGCCAATAAGGAGATAAATGAGCCGACACTGTGCCAAAAAGAAAAGTCCCTACAGAGGAGTCATGACAGAGGAAAGCATTCATGCCATTTCCTTTATCCCTACCACAAAGCAAGCTCACTTCTTTATTATTATCTCAGTGTGAATATGAATATTATTGATTGCCTTGTGTAAGTGCTGAAAGTATTTGATGTAGGGCTGTCAATCGATTTGAATACTTAATCGTGATTAATCACGATTGTCCATAGCGTCAACACATTTTTTTTCATCTGTATAAAATGTACCTTAAGGAGAGGTCTGTCAAGTATTTAATACTCTTATTGACATCGGAGTGGACAAACATGTTGTATTTATGCAAATGTATGTATGTATATATTTATTATTGGAAATCAATTAACAACACAAGACAATGACAAATATTGTCTAGAAACGATTGCAGGTTAAATATAAATATAAATATGCACAAATCATAACATGGCAAACTGCAGCCCAACAGGCAACAACAGCTGTCAGTGTGTCAGTGTGCTGACTTGACTATGACTTGCCTCAAACTGCATGTGATTATCATAAAGTGGGCATGTCTGTAAAGGGGAGACTCGTGGGTACCCATAGAACCAATATTCATTCACGTATATTGAGGTCAGAGGTCAAGGGACCCCACTGAAAATGGCCATGCCAGTTTTTCCGTGTCAATATGTAGCATGAGTTTGGAGTGATATTTAGGCTCCGTGATGAGCTAGTGTGACACACTTGGTACCAATGGATTCCTCTAGTTTCACATGATGTCAGGATCTTCACCCTAGCTTTAAAACTGAGCCCACTACAACTTAAGAGTGTTAAGCGTTGTGTTTATACGTTAAAGAGTTTAGTGGCGTTTAAACAAATTTAAGTTATTATTACGTTAACTTTCACAGCCCTAATTTTAAGTATTCTGCTGAAATATTTTAATTCCAGGTGATATAACTTTCAGCATAATAGCTAATAAATGTACATGGTGGTCCTCTGTCTGTTTGCTGTTTTGCTAATGGAAAAAGGAACCTACAAGCCCCTCCTGCATGGGTTCAACAAGGTTTAATTACATTTCATTTCTGTCTTTTCAGGGGTTTGGAGACCCTTCAGGTGAATTCTGGTTAGGAAATGAATTTGTCTCCAGACTGACAATTCAACAGTCCTACAAACTGAGGATCCAGCTGAGCGACTGGGAAGGAAACTCTGGATTCTCACAATATGACCAGTTTTCTCTTGATGGCGAAGCACAAAATTACAGGTACGCTGCACCAACAACATCAAAGAAACCAGTGTATCACATACTTGGTGGCATTTACTGAATATTTTGTTTAATTTTTGTTAAGCCAATATTGAGTTATTAAGGGCAAAGAAGCCCACCAGCAAATAACACATCTCTATTACAACAGCGCTTTTGAAGTCTGTAATCCTGAACACAATGCCAATTTTCAAGGAGCGCAACTAAAGCACAGCCTCAGTGGTCAAAGCCTTGTAACTATTATGAAGAGATTAACAAGTGTGTTAGTGATATCATCCCTACTGCATCACTGAGCAAATAGAAAGCATCTCTGAAGTACCGTCTTTAGACGACCTCACATGTACTGTAATGGCCATCTATTACATTCATGAATATCTCAAAGCTAAAAGCATAACGGCTGTAATTATCTTATCATGCTACATTTTTTTACTAGCCTGGATCCACACTTCTGAAGCATTACCCACATCTGGGTTTTTTAGGCAATTCAAATAAATGGAATAAAAATGAAATGATTTTGTCTAATCGTCAGACTAACTCTACATTTGGTTCACTGAGACCACGCTAATGAACACAGTGGCGGTGCTTGTGGTGATTTTCCACTGCATTTGCTCTGGTTGTTAACTCCTAGCACTAATGTGCAAGAAGGATTAATTCTAGAGTCTTGATTGATAATTTATTCTGACAGATTGTTCCTGCCTGGACCGCATCATACATATATTTATCTCCTGAAACCTACTTCAGAAAAAAAAAACAGCTCACAACTGCTGATCTCCTGCTTTTACTTAAAAGCAAAACACATTATAGAAAATCCTCTGGATGGTGGCTCTTTGCTGTATCTACTTCCTCTTACTGACATACTGGCTTCAACCCAAAGAAAATGTAATAAAACTGGTCAGTGTTTGAAAAATAGGAAATACATTAAATGTCTTGGATTTCAAACATTCGGTCTGCAATTCTTGGCAGTAACACAACGGTCAAAGGTATTTTACTTCCTTTGAATTTGACAAACAGACCTTGAAATGCTCCAATTCAACAGTTCTTTTCAGGTCTTAAAGTCTACTTGACTTAGACCAGTCCAGTCCAGGTAGTTGGATCTGTAACTCCAAATAACTCCTACAAAGAAACTGCACAAACAGCACAATGTAAATTCTTACATTTGCAAATGAAAATAGCATGACAACAAATGAAATCACAGAGCTGCTTGTGAAAATCACAGAGAACAAAACTGTGATGTAAATAGCACACAATTTAATCCTTATTTTAGATCCAGCACTAGTGAAGCTGCGACCAAAGAACTGTACAAGTGAGCTGGACGTTGCCTTTTGAGGAACAGCAATCACAGACTTCCTCCTCCTCTTCCTTCATTTTTCCTTTTCCATCCTACAGGATACACCTTAAAGGCTTCAGTGGAACAGCAGGCAAAATAAGCAGCATCGGGCAGCCAGGAAGTGATTTCAGTACAAAGGATGCAGACAACGACAAATGTGTTTGCAAATGTTCACAACTGACAACAGGGGGTAAGAAACGCCTTTTTGTAAATTAAAAACTTTTGAATATTTGTGCTCGTCTGACAAATATAATAATCATGTTGATTTGCGATGGCACTTGTTGTGGAACAAATTCCCACCCACCCAAATTTTGGCACTTCCCCCAAAAATCTTCAAGGGCATTTTGAGGGCTCCCTTACTTTTGTAGCCAGGTCAAAGAGCACAATTAGCTCAGAGTTAATCACTGATCAACTCATTGGGGAATTCAGCCCCTACAATGGCTGACATTAATAGCCTGGGAACAGAGCTGTTCCCTCTCTCCTCTTGTAGCTTAAAGGTCCTCCTCCATTCCCTTGAAAGTGACTCCGCTGCCAGAAGTTTGTCTCCTTCTGTATCGGGGTCTGCCAAGTGAGCACGAAAGCAGTGAAACCCTTACCCTCTCCCTTTTTTCCCATGAGGGGTCTCTCACTGGGGACTCCATATGCACATTATGCACAATCGTGACTGGGTGGCACTGACCCAGTAAAACGAGTAAAGCAGGATCTGCTGTTTCAAATATGAGGCTGTCTGTTTTTAATGAGCTAAAATTTGAATGTATGCAGTAAATCTGAATAAAACCATGTAAATTATGCAAAACCAAAATTCAGAGTCTTAGACACATAAACCAAGTTACCAGCCAGTCTCTTTCCAGCACACACTGAAAACTGGTGTGTCTACGATAACTGCCCATCTCTAGGACATCTCCAGATAAGAGCGGTAACAATTTTACTTCCATATCCAACTAGATGCTGCGAAATGTGAAAGGCCTGCCTTGACGCCATGATACATTCAGATGAGAGTGCACTGACACTTTTTAACAAGTAGTTTCTCTGCTCTTTCTATATGGAGTAGATGTTACAGCTCGTTCACCTAAAAGGTTCACGTTTTACAGGAGTGTAGGCAGTCTCCAGATGGTACCATTTACAAAATCTCATATATATATATATATATATATATATATATATATATATATATATATATATATAAATATATATATATATATATATATATATATATACATACATACATATTTATAAATTTTAAAAACTTTGAGTTCTAGTGTGCTATGATGTTTGTATATAAATGGACTGAAAACCACCACAAGATGAGTTTTAGTTCTTAAAGGAGCTTTACAGTTTGTAATATTTGATTTTATTAAATAGCTTTGCCAAGTGACCATGAAACATTTTCACACGAGTGGAAAAGTGAAAGTTTTCAGTCCACCCCCTTTTTAAAGGACCAGTGTGTAACAATTAGGGGGATCTATCGACAGATAGACAATATTAAGAATGTTTCTTTAGTGTATAATCAGTTGAAAATAGGAGTTGTGTTTTCATTAGCTTAGAATTAACTGCTTATATCTACATAGGGAGGGGGTCCTCTTCATGGAGCTGGCTGCCAGGTTTCCACAGTAGCCCAGAACGGAGAAACCACAGTGTTAACTTTTCCTGTTTGGACCAGAGTCATTAACTTTACTCGCTCTAGCGTATCACTCCACTCAGCTGCCAGGAAACAGACCCAGATAGATAGTTCACTTCATTAATCCCTAAGGGGGAAATTAAATAAATAATGTATAACTTTTTTCGCAGAAGGTCCTAGCTCCATGAGGTAGCTCACCAAGTAGGCGAGTCACCTCAGCAGACAGACCTTTACCCCTTCAAAAATTCTTCTCAATATGTATTCGAGGACACGGGCGTCACCCCGCGTCGTCATTTTCGTTACTCATCATTTAAGGCATCAGGAAACCTCTGTTGGTCTTGAAGACCTGCGACATGTATTTCTGCACAAACTGCAACTTCCACCGTACATTCACTGATATTCTCAAAGCTAAACTAACTCTGTCTTCTGCTCCACTGGACACATTCGCTGCTACTTTCTTTCTTGCTTCACTACTCACCTCCCACATACGCACACACCCTACACACTGGTTCTGTTATTGTCCAAATGACCTACGCTACTCTTACAGCAGCTCTAGATAGGGCCATTCATGTTTTAACGTCGGCCACCTTTGTCAGTCCAACATGCTTGGCGCATAGGCACGGGAAGCTTCAGTCTGCAACCACATCACGAGATGCTGTCAGGTGTTACATACTGTACCTTTAAACAGGAAAATACACCATACTGAAGAAAAGAAAGCAAACACCACCCCTGTCCTACACAGAGTTGCATGCATTATCCTCTTTGACAACATTACAGCTAAAGTTTGTTTTGATGTTCTAGGTTGGTGGTTTGATGCCTGTGGTCCATCCAATTTGAACGGGATGTATTACCAGCAAGGCCAAAACTCAAATCGCTTCAATGGCATCAAATGGTACTACTGGAAGGGCTCGGGCTACTCACTGAAGTCCACTACAATGATGGTCAGACCTGCAGACTTCTCAGGTTCCCTTTGAACTGTCACTCTCAGATTAAACACAGCAGCGAAAGGAAATTCTGCCCGACAAACAACAACAAACAACAAAACCAAAAATAAAACATATCGAGGGAACCAAAGCACTTTTTTTTATTTTTACATACCGTTGGAAAGACATATTTTGTGCATGTTTATGTGTTTAATAATTTGAATCAAATGGGTTGTTGCAAGAAATTGTGAAATATGGACTGTCAAAACGGCAAGTATCTATACTGAAAATATAGACTGTGGTATATGTGTAACTATAGGTATAGTGATTACATTGAGGAATAAAAGCAGACAGAGGAAGCAGTAAAATGTGAAATAAATCTAATTTCTTTAAAGATTTTAATTTAGGTCAAACATCCATTTAACTATCTTTTGAATAATAGCTGCCAATGTTGTTGTAAAAAAAGAGACTATGGTACAACATGCAGATAAACAACTGGCTCTAAGTGATTGTTATGTTTCTGCCTAAATTGTCAATGAAAATGTAAAAATGCCACAGAATTTTTTTTCTCTTAAGATAACTTTTTTCTCCTGAGAATGTATGTACATTTGTTGCTTAATTTATATGTAGATTTTAAGTTTGATATTTAACATTATTATATATGATGGAGATTTGTTACAGATCTTAGAGTCCTAGCTAGTTAATGATTTCGTTGCACATACACACTAAGAGGAAAATAATTCTGTATTACCTTCCCAATGTATGTTTTATTTATGAAATGCTTCTTTTAAAGTTTCAACAAGTAAAATTTATGAGAAAGTTGTACAAGTGAGGTAGCTGAATCTCTCACCAGTAAATGCTGGCTTTAGATTTTTGTGTTTGACTGTAATGCTCTACCAGCTTTTACATACCTTAAGTTGAATATTAAACACAGGAAAAAAGAGCTTAAGACGTAAGCCTTAACTCGAAGGTCATTTTTCACAATGGTCCTGCTCTATACTGTAACAATGATATAGCCATATAGCCTGGTGAATGCACAACTGTCAGATTACCAAAACTTTTACAGCAATGTTTTATCATTTCAAATACAAAATAAAAATTGTAAATGCTCAAAAGTTGCATTTTTTTATTGTTGCTTTTAAAAGGACCAATATCTAATATATTAACCGGTATTGTAATACATCACAAAATGACCATAACATGTTTTTTAAGGAAACATGCTTAGCATGCTTCTCCGACAGCAATGCTACAGCCAGTATGTTCTCCTTTGACATTTACATTCTGGTCATGAATGTCTGTTTTGTTTTGTTTTGTTTTTTTGGCCAGTATGATCCCATCCACTGCCCATTTTGACAGCCTGCTGTCACATAGGAAGCAAATTGGCACACAGACACAGTCTTCTGTAGCCATGGTAGCAAGCAAAAGAACGGGATCAACAGAGATAATGTTAGATTCTGACCTGAAAAGCCTCATCACATCACTCTGTGGTCAGTGTACAGCTGAGTTATCAAGGCAGCGAGTGTTTGAGGCACACAGCCAGTGAAGTGATTCTACTGCTGCTAACACACGCTAATTGCTATAAGTCACACCGGAGGAGCGGACGGGTGACGGCTCCAGTGTTTTGAATTTGAATTTTTTGTAATTCGTAATTCATTTTAAAACCCAGCTGTCAGTCCTACATATTGATCTTTTAAGGTCACTAATCAGTTTTATATGGGCATAGCTAATAACAGTTTATAACAGTTTATGTAATTTTTAAGTGCAATATTGATATATGTTGAGACACAGTCAATTTGGGGTTGTTTATGGATAAAATAGCCACATGGGAATGTCTTGTTTTTGGCAAATTCAACAAATGAAGCATGTGACAAATTGAGAAACAGTACTTCATCAACTTAATATAAAGATCAGTCCAATATAGCCATAAAGAGTCCTGATTAATTTGCAACATTTCCCATAACGGTCTAATACAGGGAAATAAAGGCATAGTTACAGTCATGGTCACAAATTGTTGAGTTGAAGTTAAAATGGCAAAACTGCTTCACACATTAGCCTCAGGTGATGTGTGAGTCTTTTAATCTTATTGCCAGTCCACTGAGGTCATGCATCATTTGAAAAGATATTTATTTATCCACAATAGTCTCATTGAGATGTGAATAAAATTCACTGTGAAAATTGTCTGTTCAGAGAGTAGTTTCTATCAGTGATACAGCTGCAGGCAACATCGCGCTCCACAGGGCACAGGAACTGGATAAAAGAGGCAAGCATGTGTTTTGCCAAACGCTGGAATGCATCCGTAAGAGTAAAGGAATGACAAACGGCTGTGGGGACCTAAAAAATATTTTGTCTGTCGCAACAAAAACCATCATGCAATTTCAAAAGGAAATGTGTTGACATTTGTCTGTATCAAGACCCCATGTCTTCCCTCGCAGTGGCAGGGGCGGACAGTGATTCATGAATGACGAGTTCAGGAAGAGGCAACATTCACAGTTCACACAGGATGCTTCAGGAAAAACAAGCCGACTGAAAATGGATGACTGGCAATAAAAATTAGCAGGTTTCCGTCCAACTTCCTCGGCTTTGGTTTTACGAGGCTTTATTAGTTTCGAGAGTCAAAAAGGGGCTTTACAAAGATGATTTGTACCGTAAATAAAAAAGGATTTATACATAGAAAAAAAATTATGATCAGAAAAAAAAACAGGAACGTTAGGCAGCTACCACTGTAAAAAAAAAAAAATCCATAGCTTTAATTTGCGGGCTTAATTAATTTTGTCACACTCAGGGTGGAATATACAGGCAAAGGCATACCTAATTTACTATATGTTAATCTAATGTTGCTCAATATTAATGAAAAAAATTAAAATAAAAGTTTAAAGCTTTGTATATACTCGTGTGATGCACTGTTGTGTGGCCATCTGCAGATGGTGTGCGAGCTACAAGCACACACTAAGGCGTTTAACCTCAACACATCGTTCTTTTTGGTATTCGTCAAAACGCCAGAGAGAAAACAAACAAAATATTCTCTGAAGAAGCAAATAGTCAGTGAGTGTTACCAGCAAAACACCACAAATGGAACTCCTCAATGCTAAGGAGGACTTGTAATTAACTGTTTACTCATATTAATGAACATAAATTAACACCTGTCTTTAAACCCTGTAAAGAAAGGAGTCAAATATTAAATGCGTTGTAATAAAACTAAGGTTGGAAGGTTTAAATATCCAGTAAACTGGATTTGCCTCGCACATTAGAGATCTCCTGCTTTTAAAGCGTTTCAAAACAAATATCTTTCAAATTCATTATTTTACTTCTTAATTTAAGTTATTTGCTTTTATGTCATTATGGCAGTCATGTCTGAAAAGCCCCAGTGCATGCAGTGGGCGCCTTGCTACAAACGGACTTGGGTGCATCCCTGACCACAGCACAGTGGGAAACTGTTTTAAAAAAAACAACAAACAATGGCTCCCACAGGGTTTATATCATACCAAAAAAATGCACCGGAAATGGATCATTCCCTCTCACATTCTTGCTGGCAAGGCCGTGGAGAGGTAGGAACACCTGTTGCGGCAATGCCCGGCAGTGAGAAGCTTTTGGAGTAGGGTTATTTTAAGATTATCTCCTGCTCTGGATGTGAAAAAACCCCAATGTCCACTAATCTGCCTCCTTGGGACAAGGGTACAGTCAACGCTCATGCACCACATCAGAGCATTGGCTTTTCTTGCCATTTAAACATTTCATTATGATGAATTGATTGAAAGAATTTATGTAGTTACTGTAAGTGGAGCAGGTAGCCTCAGCTTTCTTTGAATATGACCGTGGAGATGACGGTGGACTCTGGATATTTATTAGATCAATCTGAAAAATAGGCTTCATGTTTTGATTGGATTGTAATTGATCTGTACCACCCTCTCCATCCCTTGTCTCCTGTTTGATTTTATATTGTACATAGTGTCAGTTGTCATATATTTGAATGAAAAGGTAAAAAAAAAAAAAAGAAGAAGCAATAATTCAGAGCACAATCACATGCTGCGACAACTAGGGGAGCCTTCACGCTTTATGCACAATACATGATTGTGCACCCTTGCGTAAGGAACATTACAGCGAGCATAAACCCTGCTTAATGCTGGTAGTACTTGTGTGGTGGACACTTGTTATTCCTACTACTAGACTTGTGTTGGCACTCACCTGTGCTGCAGGAAATTGGTCTGAAAGTTCATATGGTTCCTCTGGAATCCACTGCCTTTGCTCCAAACACCACAGGATCTACTCAGAAAAACAAAATTACAAGATAGTTTAACACTGCATCATCATTTCAAATAAAATAATACAATGGCTTCATTCGGAACATATACAAAGTACATACCCACTCAAAAGACAGGATCCAGCAGCCACGAGCTATGCCCAACAGAATATTGAGAGTTCGCCGGTGACCCCCAGACACCACATGAGTTGTGCTCTCACAAACTCGGTCAACGATTGAAAAACCACCCAATGCCGTCACCACCTGAATCAATGTGTGCTGCTTCCTGAGAGAAGTGAGCAGAGTTGAAAGCATCCAACACAAATAATTAAATCAGACATATTTTTTACCAGCTTCCCACCAATGCATTAAAAGTGTCGTGAGCAATCTGTAGCTGGTGACATTTATCTTGAGATAGTTTTACGTTTGTACTTACTCAGTGGGCATGCTTGTCATGACCAACGTTCTCATAGTCTGAAACAAAGATAAATACACAAAACATATGACAAGGAAAAACATTTTCTTTACTTAAAAGGGGCAGTGTGTAGGATCTGGAGGTATGTAGCAGTGAGGTTGCAGATTACAACCGACTGAAGCTTCTCTCATGTGCCAAGCATGTTGGAGAACTACAACGGCCGACACAAAATCGTGAATGGCCCTCTCTAGGGCCAGTTGTTGTAACAACAGTGTTGTATCAACTCCAGTCCAAATCAGTTTGATGTGGTGGACTCCACGGAGAGGACCCGCTCCCTATGTAGATATAAACAGCTCATTCCTAGCTGACGAAAACACAATAATCCTTATTTTCAGGTGATTATACACTAATGAAAACACAGTCATGATTACTGTATTACATTTCAGCCAATACAATCCCCCTAAATGTTAGATACTGTTTAAATGGTCATGGACACTTACGTGACGAAGAGAAATCAAATCAAACCATTAGACAATATGTTCATGAAGATAAATTAGTAGAGGTTTGTGTTCAGTGCTTTCACATCTATTTCATTTTTGAGAAATACTTCTGAGTGCATTCAAGTGTATTGTGTCAAAATATTCACATATTTGGCAAACAATTAAATATAAGTGGAGCAGCTACAGAGAACAGACTTGGCTTGATTTGTTTCTTGGCTTATGTTTGTTGGAGCAAAAGTAACAAAAATTAGAGAGAAATTTGTGTCTATGTAGAACATATCTACACTTTAATGCAGTATCTATAAATATGTGTCTCAGGAGACACTGGGAAATGTATGTTTCCTTTGGGTGAAAGAACTGTGAACTGATACAGCCCTGAACAGGTAAAATGATCATTATTCAACAGGCAGACAGGCCATGCACTTTCAATAACCCTGCCCAATATACAGCTGCTTAGAGACCAAAGAGGAAATCAAACACCAAGGCCATGAGTGGAGAAAAACATACTCAGAGCCACTGAAGCGGAACTGTAAATTTGTAACCTGACGACTGTAATCCATCCAGCCTCGTACTTTGGCCCCAGTGCAGTGAGCTATCGTCGACACAAACACCTGAGCAGCAGTTACAAACAGGACCACCGGGCCCTTTCCTGTCACACTCTGATATCTGGTCCCCCAGCTGGAAGTCAAGGGTTAAGGCCTGCTGCACACAGTGGTGCCAAAATGGTGCGACGGTCCCTCCCACACCAGTCACACATCACATTACCCCTGATAAGCAAGTTGTGAAGTCATTGAGTTGGCAACCATCACCCCATAACTGCTACTCCTCACACAAAGGTTTTCTTCAGTGAAAATGTTTTGATTCAACTTTGTTAAAGATCTCTTCTAACACTTCAGCACTTCCAAAAGGTGACAAGAAAACTCGTTTTGAGGTCTTTCAAACTCAGTCAAACAACTCAAAACATGGGCAGCTATTCTAACGTTCTCTGGCTTATCTTATGCAGTGGACATGTTCTGGCAGCAGCACAATAAAACAGGCACTGAAGAATGAGTTTCACAATGAGCCCCTGACAAAGAGCTGGTGTGAACTGCAGCATGGCCTCTGAGCACAAGCGCTCTCAGCACAAATGAAGGAAATTCTTCACCGTATGAGTGGGCCTCCTTGATGGCTGCTACTCGGCACAAAATGAAAACGAGGCTATTCAGAAAATCAAAGGGAGAGATGAGGTCTCTGCAAAGATCGAGGTCAACTGAAGCTGGGAGAGCCAATTACAAATAGCAGATAACCACTTGTCACAACGGAAGAGCACCTAACATAAACACTGACTGAATAATACCACCAGTCAGCCATCAGCATTATCAAAGAAGAAAGAAAGAAAAGAAATTCCTTTATTGTCCCACAGTGGGGAAATTCAGATTTACACTCTGTTGTTCACAAGTACAGTTCACACAGTACATATACATGTAATGGAGAGATGTAGAGTGAGGGGGCTGCTCCTGACAAGCGCCCAGAGCAGTTGGGGGTTTGGTGCCTTGCTCAGGGGCACCTCGGCAGTGGTAAACTGGCACCTCTCCAGCAACCAGTTGGTCTTGGTCCATGGGGGATTTGAACCCGGGTCCTCCACATCCTAACCCAAGTCCTTACGGACTGAGCTACTGCCGCCCCCCAGCCATCAACATTGGGACATCATGGGCACCCTGACTAGTCTGTGGCTACACAGCCCCATACGCAACAAACTGTGACGTGTGTTCTGACACCTTTCTATTGAAAGCAGCATTAACTTTTTTAGCAATTAAAGCTACAGTAGCTCTTCTAGTGGACTGGAAAACACAGGCCAGCCTTGGCCACCCATGACCCTGTCACACCTTCAGCGGTTTCCTTCCTTGGACCTCTTTTGTTAAGTCGTGACCACTAAAGGCCAGGAACATCCCACAAGAGCTGCACTTTTGGAGGTGCTCTGACCCAGTTGTCCAGCCATCACAGTTTGGCTCTTGTCAGAGTCGCTCACATCCTGACGTTTGCCCATTTTTTCTGCCTCCAACACATCAACTTCAAGGTCAAAATGTTCACTAGCTGCTCAACATATCCCACCCACAGCCTGGTGCCATTGTAACAAGATAATCGATGTTATTCACTTCACTTCACTCACATCATAATGTTACGGCTGATCGGTGTCCAGTAGCTCAGATCAGTTAATATGCTTTATGAACACAGTCAAAGCCACTTCTTCTGGCTCTTAGCTATTATTGAAATAATCTTACACTTAAAAGGATTTATAAAGAACACTTTGAGTTTACCTTAAAACCAAAGTTCATCTGAGTTTTAGGGACTCCAGTAGTGTGCTGAGTTTATATATTTATAATCATAGTGAAGGTGAGAGAATTAAGCAGCTTAATGTATAGGCTATGTAGGCAGTCGCCTAGGGTGCCACCTACTGCTGGTCACCCTACAAACATCCACCCCCCAACAATGTGGGTGGGTGCCTTTCCTCATTTTCTGCTTTGTCATCTGTCCAGCTGTAAGTATTTTTTAATAAAAGTGTAACTTGTCGTGAAACTGACAAAATACTTTTAAATCAACAATATCAGGAACTAATTATTAATATTATAATAAATGCAGTTATTTATGAAAAAATGTTTAATTTTTGTCTTACATCCAGATCTGAATTTTGTCTAGGGTATCAAAAGGGCTAGAGGGTTAACAGTAGAGAGCAATTCACAACTTTCATCAGGATACAATATTATATAATGATAAGATATTGGCTGATATCACAAAGTCTACAATTTAGATTAGATTCAATTCAGGGACCTGTGATCGATATGAGATGATGCCATATGGCTATTTAACATAATCAGTTACATTTATATAGGGCTGCAACTAATGATTATTTCCATTATCAATTAATCTGTTGATTAGTTCTCAATCAACTGATCAGTTGTTTGGTCTATAAAATGTCAGAAAATGATGAAAAATGGTAATCAGTGTTTCCCAAAGCCCAAGCTGACGTTCTCAGATGTCTCCTTTTGTTTGCAGCCCACAGATGTTCAGTTTACTGTCATAGAGGAGTAAAGAAATCAGGAAATATTCACATTTAAGAAACTGGGATAATTAAATTTAGCAAAATAGTTGCCAATTAATTTAATAGTTGACAACTAGTCAATTAATTGTTGCAGCTCCACATTTATATAAACTCATAAAAAAAAACAACTAAAATTTTATTACTGGGCTCCTTCGGACAGAGGTGTGCTTGGACGGAAATGCTGACACAGATGTGCCACAGGAATTTCAAAATAAAGGTGTCTCTTAAAGATGATGATATGTATCAGTGTTTTTACTTTGCATCGATAATATTTGGGTCGTTAATCACTGAATTAACGTCGATCCAGATTGATGTAGCGATGACAAGAAATGAGAGTGTAATGGAGACAGACATGTAACAAAGGTGCTGCTAAAAATGAACAACATGAGTCTAAATTATTCTGTTAATATCTGTATTAAATGCATGTAATCTGGTGGCATTTTAAGTTTCTCAGTTATTTTTTTGGATTCTTAATGTCATAGACAAAAGCACATTTGCTCTGTATTCACCCAAAGTCAAACAAATGTATTATTGTTTTCCATCTTTACTTTTAAAGATTAGTGAGCCATGCAGGTGTGACCTCCAAGAACTTGACAAATGTGTTTACCAATACTCCCTCACATCTTTAATCTACTACCAAGATCTTTACAGAACTAAGATAACAACTACAACCATCTCTATAATCAGGCTACAATAAAGTCGACCCATAACAAATCCCTTGGGGAGATGACGTCGTGTTTGGCTTTTTTCAGTGACAGCTTGTTGAGGTTACCAGCGTAACGAAAACAGAGCCCAGGTGCATTTCACAGGCAAGGAAGTTATACGCTACCATCACAGAGGCAAAACACAGGAAACCCTCAGGACCAGACACAAACCTCTTGACTAGATGCGTCAAACGCCTGCAGCTATGGAAGTGTGTGACCTTATGGAGGAAACACTTAAAAAGGAATGATACACACACACTACTGATGTTTCGTTTACTTCCTCAACTTCCTATATTACAGAAAACCATGAATGTCAGCAATTGTGTCATATTCTGCAGCTGCAATAGATTTGGAAGATAAATGCAGCATCCACGTCAAAGTCATCTGCAATTCAGCTGGTATCAAAGCACAAGGCGAACAGTGGATATATATGAATTAGTAAATGGGAGATTTGTAATTAAAATAGTCTCATTTTACAGTTTTAATGAATTAGTAAGCTTCCCACTGGTGACTTAACACTCGCAACTTCCTGTTTTTGTAGTCCCACAACACTAGAGGAAATGTGTATCAACATATATTGTTTTTTTTTTAGGAAAACTTTCTGATTCAGAGCAAAAAAAAAGTCTTGAAATTCAATTATCACAATTTACACTAAATATTAGAAACAATCAAGACGTCTTCTTACCTTTGTTTTGTTAACCATGTTCTGAAGACTCAAGCCGACTTGCTTATTGTGATTTTCTTCTTCGCCTTCAGAGGAGCTCTGTGTTAAACCAGCTGCAACTGTACGTGCATTTCCTCTACCTAAAGTTGAAAACAAGACAAACAACTGAAAATAGTGTGGTGGGATGTCACTGACGCTATCACAGAGCAGGCATTGTTTTTAAAGTGTGTGTGAAGTCATGTGTGTTCATCTCTCCATTTACACCAAGCTGAAAACAGTCACATTAAATTGGAAATAGTAACATTATTAATCCACTCACGACTACCAGATAAGTAACTGGTCAGTTTACTATAAATTAAATACAATCAAATCAATCATTATTTTAGAGGAATAAGATGTAGAGTCAATTATTCACAGGTGTCATATATTTTTCCAGACAAATACTCTTTCAATAAAATGTTAAATATGTTCTTTGACAGGCTGCTTAATAAACAATCTAGCATTAAGTCTGAGTTATTCATGTTTTCTGATATTGTAAGCTTCTTTTACATCAGTAGTGTTTTTAAAAAGAAGTCTTAATTTTCAAATATGATCCATTCAGTGCTGATTTTCCATCACAAATCCTGTCCAGTTTCAAAACTACTTGTGTTGGGGATGTTGAGGAGTCAGGCCTCAGTATCCGTTGGGTGAGATGCAAGGTATAGTGTACGGCAGCCTATCGCATACTGACAAACAAATGCACATCTTGCATGTCTTTGGATCGTTGGAGAAAACCAGAGGAAACACAGAGACACAGGAGAACACGTCTCAGACTCTTTCTTACATCAAATTTGTGATCTAAATTACAAATTAGGTCTTCAAAGACAAACACAGAATATTCTGAAAATATTCATATGAAAAGGCCGCATTTATTTACATTGAAGTTATTTCTTTAAAATGTGACAGAAATAAACACCTTCAGAGAACTAGTTGGAGTGAATCATTATTCCTTGAAAGTGTTGCAAACCTTTTGAAACCACATGCAGGGATTATAGAGAAATTTACAAACCTCCACTATTGTGAAAGTTCAAACATCACTGCTAACATCTTGTTTTGTTCAGTTCACAATGATGAAGATAACAGAGGAATTGTGTTATTATATACTCTTTCTAGCCTTACTACTCACTTTCCAAGGTATGAGAAAGAACATTGACATCAGAGTTTTGCTGCAGCTCCGACATTGTGATAGCCTCTGTTGATATTGTTGGTTGTACTGATGTAGATGCTCTTCTGCGTTTCACTGCATCACCTGTAGTTGAACCAGTGCTTGTAAATGGCAACATGCTTTGTCTTCGCCTTTTTACCATGAGTGTTACAGCGGCACTTGGACTCTCCAACGCAGGCAGAGATTCTTTAACATCCTGTTGTGAATAACTTTGAGGCTCACTGCTTGCATCAAACTGCTGACTTTTTTCCAGTATCTTCTTCTTTTTATTGTTAGTTTCCGATTCAATGCTTTCACTTCTTCTTAGTTTTCTCTTCTTTGGGACAGAGTCCGACTTAAAAGAAATCTGAATGTCTCTCTCCATGGGTAGATTAGGTAAAGGAGGTCTTTTTGATCTCGGTAGGTGGTTACCTGAGGAGAAATAGTCCTCAAACACATTATCGTCTCCATCAGTGGAACTTGAGGCAACATTTTTAGAGTTACCGGATAAAGTGACAGATTGTACCAAGACAGAAAGTGACGGTCTGGCTAGTTTGGGTATTTTCTGTAATGGGCTAGCAATTTCTTTTGACAGTTCAACTGCAGTCTCACCTAAATTGGCTGGTGAGGAGAGACAGCTAGAAGAGTTTGCAGCGTCAGAACAAAAATGGGTCTTAGTCTCTGTAAAGGACTTAGCTGCTTTCATTTTTCCCTTTCCCTTTTCAGCTTTGTTAGGTGATGGACTGGATGATTTTATCTGCGGACGCCTTTTTTCTTCATGAAAGTACTTGTCGTTATCAGATCTCTTATCCTTCCAAGGACTTTCTAATAAACCTACAGATTTGTGTTTCTCTGCTGGCTTTTTTCTGACTGAGGTCCTTCTTGACTTCTTTTGTCCAGTCCCTTCTTCTTCGTCCTTGAAGTCAAGATATTTCACAGGACTCGCAGGACTTGAAATCCGTTTTGGCTCATCATGGCAGAATGAGAGCCATGGCTTACTGGAGTCTTTCCTGTAGTGTTGTTTGTCATGGGCAGTGACATCTATGTGTGTTCTCCCTTCTTCCTTGTCAGGTGAGTAAGTAGGTTCGGCCACAGAAGCACTGGAATCATCATCCGACTGGTCATCTATATGTATTAAGAAAGAAAATAAATGAGATAGATTTTGCACATCATTCGGCCACTTTCTGTTCATTGTTTCTGTTTGCCAGTGTGTTTAGCTGGATTTGTAACAGCTCTTAATGGCCCTCACTACATAAAATCACAAGCAGCTGCTTCCACTTCACGTCACAAATTGCAGAGACCTGAAGTTAACAAGAGGCTGATGAGGAGCTGCTCATGGAGCAAGTTAAAGAGACCACGAGCAGCAACATTTGGCACCGCCAAGTGTTTTAAAGTGTTTTTTATTGTAATTTCTTTAATGTTTTCAAACATTAACCTTATTTCACGAGCTTGAGTAAAAAAAACAGATATGTAGGAGGATAATATACACCACAAGAGCAGAGATATGACGCACAAGAAGCACTTGCAACAATACAAGTGCTCTCTTGCATTTCAAAATGTGGCTTCATTGTGTTGCAGCTGCTGGAAACATGTTTGTAATGCATATGCAAAAACATGCCTATTAATCGGTCCGATTATTTGACATTTGTGTCAAGTGCATTAAAACTTTATTTTTTCATCCGAAAGTTTATTTGACAAAGTTTAGTTTTTTTTTTTTGATTACCTGTAATCAATATGCACATGTACCATATATTCAATATTTAGATTATAGATTATTTGTATAAGTACCGGTACACTGCAGTGCAGACACAAAATGCAGACTGTAGATTGGAGTGACAGACCAAAGGTGTTGTTCAATAAATGTTTACTGAAGTTGAGAAATTTTGTGTGTCCTTTGTTTTTATTTATTATCCATAAAAAAAATCAGATCGGTCGACCTCTAAAAATATGTAGCCACATTGAACACACACTACACTAGACATGTTTATATCATATTAACTATTGCAATATAAATGGTATGCTATGTTATCAGGATGCCTTCTCTAGATTAAGAAACTGATCTTGGGGGTAAAGAAAGACAAAAACCACTACATTATTTTACTGGTCAGTAACACCAAAATGTTCTTACACACTAGTTTGAAGACGGTTGGTGTGCTCCCAAGAGAAGGCTTCAGGCCAGTGGGTGAGCAGGATTCAACCATTTGTGAAGCTGAAAGACAGTGACATAAATGTGAATTTCTGGTGTTTTGACCTTGTCAGTACATAAGCCTGTACACTGCTGCTGCTACTGCTGCACACACCTGTGGGTGAGAGGTTTTCCCGTTTCTCTTTCATGTCTTTCAAACGCTGTGCCATATAATCAGATCTTTTCAGTGCAGGGCTGTAGACTATACCATTCTCCTCATCAATAATGATGGGTGACACATCTGTAACTGTGGATAAAAACAAATCAAAGGATGTATCCGTCATTTAACAATTGTTCTTAAAAGTTTCTAAAAGTGAAATAATCTCATACCAAGAGCTTGTTTTGGAGCGAGGTCTTTCATCATCTTGTCTAGTTTCTTCTTCATGCGTCTGTCGTTTTCAGGTGTCCTCTCTGGAGAATCTTTTGGCTGCATGCAACGATGCTATATAAGCAAGTAAATAAATGTTTTTCAAACTGTTCACATCTCTGTATATGTATTTATTACTTCTCATTACGCACCTACATTTTCTACATCCCGTTTTTGCATTACAGTTTATTTATTTCGCAATTACTATCAACCACAAATACATTTTATTTTCTATTTTCAATGTTATATTGTTACATTTAACTTCTGCACTATTCTTTACATCTTCGATTATCATTTTTACTTGTGTGTTTTTTTTCTATTTAGACATACATTAAATGAGCATTGTTGGAAAGACTCTGAGATCTAAGCTTTTCATTGCCAATGACTGCTTCTCTGTAACTGTTGTGCATATGACAATAAAGAACATGGGACTTGAATATCAAAATTACTTAAATTAGTACTTTGCTTAGAAAAACCGAACAATGGAAAAACTGTAGAGCAACTTCACTGAATTAATCAAAGTTAAGCAATATCACAAACTTTAGGATTTATTTTGTTAGAGGCTTCAGAGAGGTGCCTAGTTGAGAGGAGCCAAAATAATAATAAAATAATAGCTTACATTCACAAGCTGTTTGTCTATATACATACTTGTCCCAGTTAATTCAATTTCATAGGTGATTTATCAATAACACTAGCTTCTTTTAGTGCAAAAATATCAAGGACAGTTAGGGAGTGCAATACATCTAAACACTACATTTTGCAAGGGTTCTAGTTTTAGGATTTGTGTGGATTTTCTTTATGGGTTAGTAGGACAGTGAAGTGTAAATATGTGGAACAGAATAAAGCACTGAAGAAAAGATCTCAGTCAGTGACTGAAAATCAGCACAAAGTATGCCTTGACAAAAAGTGGTCCAATACTGATTTACAGCAGACAACTTAAACTGTCACACCAACAGAAACATCTCATGTAAATCTGACTCTACTCACTCTCTTGTTCTTCAACAAAGGATTACTTTCATCATTTAAGGCTGGAAACGACTCCTCGTCCACATGCACACCATCATCATAACATCTGGAGTCATTTCACCAAAAATAAGACACATTAAGATTCAAGCAATGGGTGGCATTATCTTGTAAAACTTTATGACAATACAATAAAAACATTATAGAACTGTTTAAGTTAAAAAGTCACAACTTTTCTTTTCTTACCTGCCTACCCAGAGAACAGAGACAAGCCTTACATCACTTTTCTTGGCTTTCTTCCACGTAGCTGGATGACCATTTTTGAAGACTACATGTGTGACTTGTTTATTGAATGTTTTTGATACCTGTAAAAGAAGGGGCATTTAGGTTTTACCATGTATGCATATTCATTGTCTGCAAATACAGACAGTAGTGTACAATATAGTGTTAATGCGTGTATATGCCTTACCTGAGCTCCCATTTCCTGCAGCTGCTGAACGAATGGTTTTGAATAATTTGCTGTTTTGTCTGATGACCACACATCAACATAGGCAACAACATCTGCAGACACATGAACAGAGTCATAAACTTACACCATAGGCCATAATGTGCAGCTTAGATTAACTGCAGTGAAACTAACATAATGTACAATACCTTTAAGAACTGAGCAGTGGTTGCTTGTGGTCATTACTTGTCTCTTTAGCTTCACCTACACAAAACAGTAAAGACATTTTTTGAGCTGGAAGATCAGCCTTCACAATGCACAGGAATTTTACTGGCTGTGACTTCCCTGGTCCATCGTGCTAACTAAGACAAACAGTAGCAACAACATAAAAACTGACAGTCAATCAATGTCAAGATCAATGCTGCAACTCAGGATTATTTTCACTTGAGTCATTAGATTAATTATATATCTAATCAACTGAATAAAAAGTGTAAAAAGTAATGACAATACCCAAAAGTTACCACAGTCAAAAATGACACTGTTGACAATGTCTGTCCATGAGGCAAAAGCAGTAATATTACAACATTTCTCTGAGATTATTATATCATGACATTTGTGAAGTCAATAAGTATATCATTTTATCTGGTTGACTAATCATATAAAGAAGTTTCCGGTTTAAAACTGTGCTGCCACATGTTTCAACACAGACTGGAAATTGGCAGTGTAGTCTTTAGTACTAAATGTACTAACCTGGTTTGTTTTTTTTCTCTTGGGGTCCATACAACATGTCTGCCGACCTCTAGCTACCCGCATTATTAAAACACACTACTTCTGTATTGTGGTATATTGTAAATCCGGCCACTGAAGAGTGGAGTATAGTGTTAACATTTGCTAACTATACAATCTAATGTTAGCTAGCTAACTTAACGTCATCAAATAGACATATATATAAAACATTATTTACTGTGTACCATACATTTGATGCATACATACATTTTAACAACTGACAATAGTAGATATTTAACTTTACTACTACGCTGACAACACTAATGTTGATTCTACTTTACTTTAGTTTACACTAACCTTACGCGTTGTTGCTAATTTAGCGAGCTAACTAACTTAGAGGCACGGTAACATGCTTAGCAGTACGCTGGGGTGGCTAACTGGGGTTAAGAGCTTCCGTAATATGCTGACATAGGTATTACACATGTTTTTAACCCTTGGCAGTACAAAGGCGTGAATACAGATATGAAGCAGTAGTTTTTAATAAATGCTGTGCACTTACTTTACGCAGCAGTGAGGTTTAAATTGCGTAGATTCCAACAATTACCTAAATACAGTGCATATAGTTCGCGCGTGCAGTTTGTGATGCAATGCATTCTGGGAGAAGGGCTATCATTGGCTGATAGGTAAACTGTCGTCACTTCCAACCCAGGAAGTAATGGAAAAGGGAATAACGTAGTATTCCTCATAAGACATTTTCCTCAGACATATAAAATTACCAAGAAAATCAATATATCACTAACTAAATATTAACTTACTAAAATTACAATACACTGTACAATATTAACTTATTATGCACCGATAAATGAACTTCCATGGACTCCACCATTTCTCACAAAGTCAACAAACACGTTACAAGTGGTGAACTTGGAGCTTTCAGAAACCTTCCACTTATGAGGTCTTGAATATGACACAAGAGGGGCGTTCATATGGGCCCAACTCATAAACATAGTAAACACATCCCCATATGAAGTCATCAAAAGGGTCATAGGATGAAATATGGTGTTTAGTCTATTTTTCATGTTTAACAACCTTCTGTCACACATTTAAACCAAAGTCAAACCCACAGAATTTTTTTCAGGTGACATTTCACATGAAAATTACAGAGCTTGGGTAAGAGTATCTGAACTGCTAGTACTGCTTCAAATTATTTAAAAACATAAGGCCTATCTCTTATTGTTTTTGCAGACACAGACTGCCTCAGACAAGTCAAACAATATTCAGTATGCTATGCATTTGACAGTCTTTACAGGTTGGATAGCTACATTATTTTTGAAGAATAATGCATTTGAGGTAGCCTTGTAGTTTGGAAAAAAATGGTTTTGCTTATTTGATATACAGCTTATGGTAGTCCCACTTATAAAACCAGGCACATATCTACAGTACATGACTGCACTGGCTTGTCTCAAAGATACAGGCACAGTCACAGGGCTGACCCGAAAGCTTCAAAGATTCGAAGCTTCAACTTTTGCCATGGTATGCAACCTCCAAATCACTCTTCAAATGCCTTTTTTAACTTCTCAAAAAATATTTTATATATAAGTATGCAATAATAGGGTATAAATCACAAAATAGCCTGTGAAACGAGGAATGATCCCACGACATTATTTATTGTTCATATTCAACATTAATTATTATTAGTTATTCTCAGATGGATATCACTGTTTGTTGTGTGTAGAGGTGTATGTGTATGTGTACAGTAGTGCAGCAGTGGCACTGTCCTGGGTAGTGAAACGGGGGAGATGGAGACATACAGACAGAAGAACATGTCAGCCTGCTGTGCTGCGCTGCTTCACAAAACTTTGAATACCTTCGAATACTTCTCACTGAAGCTTTAAAGTCCAAAAAATAGTATTCAGGACAGCCCTACACAGTCATAAACAAGCACTTTGGTTAAGTAGATATACAGGTCATGGAAGATATTTGAGAACTTGGAGAACACATCTCTATAATAATCCTTCCTTGTGCCAAAATGGTGCACAATTTGATATCCATTAAAAGCGAAGTGTAAACACATTTTATGTTATTTGTATATTTATTTGACTTATCTAAAGCAAATTTATAATTTAGCGATGTTGTGAACTCACATTTTACCTCCATGAGTCACATTAATGACTAAAATTGCACCTTGTGGTTTTCTTCACTGTAGAAGCTCACACATTGATTTCACAGCACAAATGCCATCAATACAAAAGAAGTAATAAAATGTAAGAAATACAACAGCAGCACTATACAAAAGCCAACATATAGGAAAGTGCCTTAATTGTTTTTTCCACCACATGCCTCGAGCCTCTAGAATAGCTTCGACCTCTGAGGAATGAACACTTTTGTCTCTCATGTTGGTGTTTTGATGATTGTGGTAGGTCAGCAGCTCTCTAAAGTCACAGTTTAATTGACATCCAATGAGGAGCAAGTCAGATCAGTTCCTGTTAGTATAAAATGGTCAAATATGTTGATTTTCTTGTATACTTAATGCAAAAAGCTATATGGGAAGCAACTAATAGGGACACAGCAACGGACACATTCTTTTGAAATTGCTTTTTTTTTTTTTTTTTTTTTACATCAATGTACTCCTTACTCCTTCAACTGCTGAATAAGATAAACCAACATTGTAGGTTACCGCACATGACACTTCAAACCACTGACAAAAATGTTGCACTTTAAAGCACTGTCAGATCTATTGTACTGTCATTAAGTAGGACAAGGTAGAACATATATATATATATATATATATATATATATATATATATATATATATATATATATATATATATATATATATATATATATATATATAAAGTCAAACAGAGTTGCTCCTGCAGCTGACAGGCACAGATATGTGGGACACTTCCATGTGCACGGTGGACATGGGGAAATGCTCGCTCTCTTCCTCTAGCGGGCTGCAGCGGCAGTGCAGGAGCACCTCTCTCACCTCCTGCCGAAAGTTGGAGTTGAGGAAGCCGTAAATGATGGGGTTGATGCAGGTGGAGGACATGGCCAGCAGGTGGCAGAGGGAGAACAGCAGGTTGTGGTGGCAGACGGGCAGAGCCTCCTGGTTCCAGTCTGACACCACATTGAAGATGGTGAGCGGCAGCCAGCAGAGAGCGAAGGCTGTTATGAGGGCGACCAGCATGATGTTGATACGGCGGCTATGGGTCATGCGTTGGCTCTCTGGGGTCCTGGCACGGTCCAGCATGTCTTTGCGGTGGCGAAGGCGCACAAAAACTCTAACGTAACAGAGCAGGACCAACAATAGTGGACCGCAGTACTGGAACAGCAGGAGCCACGTGGTGTAAGCAAGCCTGTGCTGCTGGGATGGCCAGTGCTCCAGACAGGCCTCCATATGTGGAGAGGTGGGGACATAAGAGAAGAGGGTGCGGTATGAATTTGGATGAGATGAGTTTTTGTATGTGTAGGAGACAGTTTGAGATGGAGATGCATTGAGATAAGCCTGAGGAGAGGCTTGGTGATGGAGTGCAGACTGGGGCAGGAGTACATTGGTGTAGGGATCACTTGTGAGGAGCTGAAACGCCAAGAATGGTGAGGAGGTGAAGCACGCTAGAATCCAGATGAGAACGACCACCATGTAGGCCTGAGGAATACTTGGTTTCCATCCAGCGGGGTTAATGATGAGTTGATGTCTTTCCAGAGCAATGAACACCAGAGACAGCACAGACACGGTCACAGACACACACTGGATGAACGGCACCAGCCGGCACAACAGCGACCCAAACACCCAATGGTCCATTAGCGTGTATACGACAGTGAAGGGGAGGCAGAAGACACACACCAGGATGTCAGAGAAAGACAGGTTGCAGATGAAAATGCCGGTGACATTGACCTTTTCCCTGCAACGGGCAATGAGGCAGATTAGGCCGATGTTCCCCACCAGCCCCAGCACCATTGTGATGCTGTACCAGATGACTAGGCACGCTGTGAGGACAGGGGACATGGGGCACTGCTCATCATGGCCGAGAACAGCGAGGTCTGAGAGGAACTGGGTCTTATTCCCCAACCACTCCTGCACAGACTCGTGAGTAGTCCTTCCCTCCTCCCATGGTAGGGAACGTGGAGAGGTGGAGCTGTTGAAGGGCAGAGGCAGTGCTGTCGCAGACGGAGAAGACTGGCTCTCCTCACCACTCAAGGACATCTCACCAGGACTTCAGTGTCACCAGCCCCCAGGATCAAACTGTCCACTTCCTCTTAAAACAGGCATCTGAGACAAAGAGACAGAAAGCACAGAGGAAGACAGAAAAAAAAATAATCACTTGTAAAGCAATCTCTCTTATTAGTCAAAGGATCTGTTCATGTGGAAGTGATATTCTGAGAGGGGAAAGCAAGAAGTGGATCCTGTTGCTGAGGAATGTGTGAGGACTTCTTAAATCACCGTGAGATTAGGTTCAAGAAAGCAGTCATTAAAACATGTCCTTATGTTCTATCTTTGGATGGCAATGTCAATTTTACCACCCAGTTTGACTGATATGAGGCCATTAAAAAGGCGTTACCAGTCACTGTCATCATCATATACAGTATGTTGGTCATTAGGGGCCTATTATGCCTACTACATTGTAACATTGAAAGAGAAACTTAAAAACACACATGTTCTAACATGTAACACTGTGTGAAACGTTACATTTTAAACACAATCATGAATCACATTATGATTTGAGGCTATATAAAAATAAATGGAATTGACATTGAAAAAGGCTACTTTAGGTTTAGGCAACAAAACCACCTAGTTCATTTTAGAGAAAACATTGTGTCTTGGCTTAAAATAACTGTTTCAAAAGTGAACATGAAACTTAACTGTTGTGAACACAAAGTAACTTCTTTCACCATGTGAAAAGATGAGAAAACCTAATATTTGGTGCAGTAGGCCCCTATTGACCCACATTACATTGTGAATTTCCCCACTGTGGGACCAATAAAGGAATATCTTATCTTATCTTATCTATGGTGCTTACAGCGACTGATAATGCCTATTTAATGGTCTGACAACACCGGTTATTCTCAACAGCTGGTTAATGGCTTGCCATGAAATTGTATCTTATTAGTTATTCATGGCTGCCAAAGGATGAATTGTTATGATTTTGGTACTCCCCTGATTCCGCCGGCTTTTGTGCCATTGTGAGCAACATTATAATTACATTTCAGTGTGCTCAATAATTTGTTTTATGACCAAATATCTACACAACTAATGTCATTCACATCAGCATCAGCTGTACTTTGTGTTTAGTGCAGTGGGCAGCCTCTGGGTCTGAAAAGTGAAGCTGATGCTGAAGTGCCTTAAACTTGCATTCTTTCTAACAGCCAGCAGGGGGCGACTCCTGTGGTTACAAAACAAAGTCTGATTGGACTTGACTCATTTGATTTATTACCTCAGTAAACATTGTAAACATGAGTTTACGGTCTCAGTCACTAGTTTCAGGTCTTCTTTAATGCAGCATGATATTCATTTAGTAAATGATGTTCCAATGTAGAGTCAAATAGACCATAAAGTTGAGTATGCTTTAGGGCGTGGCTACCTTGTGATTGACAGGTTGCTACCACAGTATTGTTCAGTCTGGTAGTTGTCCGTGTTTTCATCTTACAACTTTATTCTTTCACAATGTTTTCAGTTCATGAAAGTTAATTAACATTTTGGTCACCCAAAAATGTCTTATTCAGCGCCACCCTCTTGTGTTTCTTCTGGTTGCAAAAAACAAAAGACTTCCAAAAACCAAGATGGTGACGGTCAAAATGCCGAACTCGAGGCTTCAAAACAGCAGTCCACAAACCAGTGTGGGACATCACAACAGCTACATCCACTTGTTATGGTTTAGTGCTAATTAGCGAATGTTTTGCATGCTAACACGCCTGATGTGAACATGATCAACACTGTAGTCTATCTGCTAAACACAGTACAGCCTCAAGGAGCCACTAACATGGCTATACTCTTGATTACTTGTAGTTGGCTTAATGTTGTGGGTTTCCTCTCCACAAAATACATCAATGCAATTATGTTACACCCCATAATGAGCTGGATTATGAGAGATTAAAATTTTTGTGCAGTTTAAAATGTGCCAAATGTGATTACAATGT
Source organism: Pterois miles (assembly GCA_947000775.1). Taxonomy (NCBI): domain Eukaryota; kingdom Metazoa; phylum Chordata; class Actinopteri; order Perciformes; family Scorpaenidae; genus Pterois; species Pterois miles. The sequence goes on from CAMQGK010000341.1 coordinate 13,179,222, forward strand.
GCACAACATATTTTTTTAGCTATAGTTTTAATATTTTGTACTGAGCAATACTGCAGTTGCACAGAGTATCTTCAGTTTTTGGTTTAACAATAATTATCTTTCTCTTCTTCTTTACACATCTTAAGATCTCAGACTTGTCAGTTCTCCTCCCACAAATGAATCCTCCAGTCAGGTTTTAACAGTGAACACAATAGCTTAATGACAATAAAATTACTATGCATACATTTGAGCAGTTATGCACAGTACAGCGAAGTGAAAGGGCACGTCATTGTCACAATCCTAAAAATGGAGTGGAGCTCTCTCCCCTGAAACCTCTCCCGTGTGCTGTGAAAACCAGCATCGCGCAGAAAATGAGCCTGTCATTTTCCATTAACGACACACACACACTTAGCTATCAGTCACTTCACACTGCATCATTACTAACCTACTCTGTCAGTGTGTTGAGTGAGCTGCAGGCAGGGTGCTACAGCATTGATCATCCTTTGTTCAGCGAGGGGAGGCAAGTGCAATGTCACCAGTAACCAGATGTAACAAACAGCTGTAACAGAGCGGAGGGACTGCAAACACCAGCAGGAGAAAGGGGAGAAATGTCCCTTTAACAGGCATTATGTTGTAGTGATGTGACACTGTAGGATGCACATCCAGCAAGTAGGTGTGTTGGTATATGATTGCCCCCTTTCTAAATCAACAATCTCAGCAGGATAAGGAACACGGTGACCTGGCACCGCTCTGTCCATCATATTCTTCTTTTCTGCCTCAGAGAAGTGTCTTCCATCTCTGAGAAAATAGTGTCAGTGTCTCTGACAGTGAAATAACTGACTGCTGACTGTCCTTTTCCTTGAACCAGACTCACCTTGAGTCTCTCTTGTGTGCTTTTCTGAGTCGTGCAGTGCAACAGGACATTTTCATTTATTCACCTAGACTGTCATTAGTGTTTCTGTTTCTGTGGCAGCTTTTCATAAAAGATTTTTTTTGCCACACTGCATGACAATTTCACTTATTCTTAAATTTGCCAAAGATTGTCTATAGCAATACCATGCCATGTTAAGATGCATCTCATACAAGTTTCCTTGTAAAATATTTTTTTTTAGGTTTGGTAACTTCATGAGTAGAATATATAGGTCTGTACTGTAGGTACAGTATGAGCAATCCTGGAACGCGTGACAAGAGGATTTGCTTGTAATTAATTCAACAATTATACTATAAATAAATGTGTGAAAATGGAAATCACAGGAGACAGCTTGCACATATGTGCATGACAGAGAATCAAAGAGAAAACCTTTAAATCCTCATCCATGCAGTCACTATGTTCCTAAAGAACAAAAAAGATGCTCCCCGTATTAATAGTGTGTTTTTAAAAACTGTATTTCTTGTGGCTTTATAGTTTACCAGTTAAGATTACCACTCACTGGAATGGTGGTTGTGAAATGAATTCATGACCACCGGATTCCAATGAGTGGTCAATTTTTTAGCCAATTTGTTTCCTCCTGCCTGTGGAGGAGCAGAATAACAGGCATTGTATTGTGCTCAACCTGAACGATGACCCAAGCCTCATTATTGCTGGGAGTGTCAAGGATTGTGGGTGATACCTCCAAAGACATTACCACTATGAATGCAATCATGAGATGGGACTTTCACACAGTGTGAAATGTTGATGCATACATTTCCATGTTTTTCTCTCTGTTTTCCTGCTGAAATTGGATGCATATTCACAGAAATGCCTTCTGCAGACTGCTATTTCAAAAATGTTTGCAATGGTAGAGAAATACAGTACACCTGCATATCTGTGGACACTAAGCTACAAGCTGACAGTGGAAAAACATATTGTAGTATTCATTTTATTACTGATTAACTGAAAAAAGACACACACTTTCTCTGACAAAGATCATTATTTTGCATTATAGATCTTTATTGTTTGTAAAAAAATAAAGCACTCACGTGGTGGGTTGTCCGATGGAGAGTCTCTGTGATGCCAAGGTGACAGAGGAAACGATGCTCTGAGCAGGTGTGAATCCAAAGAGAGGAGAGTTGGAGAAGGAGCTGATCATCATAACCACCCAGAACGTTTCTGTCAGAGACAGCAGGCGAGGGGAGCACTGCCGCTATTATTGGGCTGTTAGAGCCCTTTGGGTGCCAGAGACCTCTGAGTACTGGGCTCTGCTGTCACGCAGTGGTGGTTTTATTCAATTACATGCTGGAAATGACACCTGCTGTAAGTGCTGTTACAGTGACACAAAGCAGACAAGAAGAAAACACAGAACAGAGCTGGAGCAGGATTTTTTTTGTAGGTTTTATCTTTATTGTCAGGGAAATTTAAAACATGACAAGCAGGCTGATTAGTGTGTTTACTGGTAAATTTATTGTACGCACACACCCTAAACTAGGTAATATGAACATGAAATGATAAAAACAACCAGTTTGGATTTCAGCTCTCCCTAACGAGAAGGGGTCAATTTGTAGTGAGTTCAGATGGGGTTACACTCTTCTGTCTTGTCTGACTTCTTCACTATCTTGACAGAGCAGGCCGCCTTATTTACAACCGGCTCACAGTCATCAGGAATGTCGACTGTGTTTGCATCAGGGATCCTGAGAGATAAAAAGAAAGAATGCAAAGAGAAAGCAAACAATCTGCTCAAAATGTTTTTTTAATAAATTAGGGACTGTACACAGTTTATAAGGGATGGAGGAAGGGTCAGAAAAGGGGGAGGGTGTTGCATTTTTTTCCTCTTGGCTAAAAGGAGGGGAGTCTTGACTTGTCTTTGACTTCAACGTTATATTTTATTTCAGAATTCCCATGCAAAAGATGGGTCATGAAGGTGAACTTTACCACATGCAGAGTATATACAGCCCCGTGTCTGCATGAGAGCTTTATTCTTCTATCACAATACAATACAATGCAATACAAGGCGATGCGATACAATATGATACAATACAATACAATACTATAATCTACGATACGATGCTATAAGATACAGATGCAATGATGCAATACAATACTATAAGATAAGTTACAATAGATTACAAGGCAAGGCAAGACGATGCGACGCAATACAATGCGTTACAAAACGATACGATACGATATGATACGATATCATACGATACGATACGATACGATACGATACGATACGATACGATACGATACGATACAATACAATAGACTTTATGGTCCCCCTTGGGGAAATTTATCTTGGACTCAAGTGCTGCACACCATTAGCTGCCTCCAGAGCAGTTTCAATAAATAAATAATAATAAATGCACATTACCCATACTGCACAAGATCTGTAAAAAAACAGCACAGATAAGAGAACGGCAAGACCCTGCCTAATCATTGCCATACAGTCTCATAGAGAGCTTCAGAATAAAAGCTGTAATGTGATAGATCAAATCATGAAAATCGTACTTGCTACAGCAGCTCAAGCCCTCCCTCGTACAGGAGCACGCCATGCAGTCTCTGTCCCAGTCAGTGCCGAACTCATGATGCTTTCCATCCTTATCCACACACCCTGTATGTAATAAAATACAACCACGGCTCAGAGGAGCTGTTGAACCATGCACTTGTCACGCTCTGATAGGCAGTGGCAGATTGTGTGTATCAATGTGTGCATAGGTGTGGGTTTTTCTTGATAACTTTTGGGTCAGCTGGCAGGTGTTAAGCAAACACACAACAGCTGGATGATGCATGATGGAGATGGTCATAGGTCAAGTAGGACTGCCATGCTGTTGTTACATTGTGTCTCTTCCAAATGTTATTGCTGTGGCTCACCTTTTGGAGGGTTGTTCAGATCTTTCAGATCCAACTTCTCGAAGAAGCAGGCTGAGTGACACAGGACAACCAGTCCCAGCAGACACACTAACACATGGAGAGAAGCCTGAAGGAGCAAACAAGAGACAACTTTAAGCTGGTGCATGTTTTATTGCCTCCGTTATGTATTTATGCACATTCATTCATGCCTCTTTTGTCTTGTAATGGTCCTTCAAACAACACCCAACCCTTTCATGTGAAGACTAAAAGCCCTAATAGGAAGAAAATGTGTTAGTAGGTTTTGGCATCATAGCTATTTGTGTATATGTTTAATTGATTAGCCTTTACTCCAAACAGTCCAGTTTTATACAAAAGGGCACTTTTATATATAGATTTCAGTTCAAAAGATATTTTGTAAAAAGAATGTAATTTAGGCTGCTGAAGACAGATTTGTAAGGATTCACAGTTTACATTAAGCAAGACTAATTATGGTAGTCTTTTAGAGCACTTAAGGCGAGGCACTCCAGGCAAAAAAACATGGTTTTTCATGCACTGGTCAATTTTTAGATTTTGGGATATTTTGCTTCTATAACATGTCTTCTTTCAGACTAGAGGAACGAAAACATCAAAAATAGACATTTAGATGTTTATTTTACTACTTTGTGTATTTATGTCCGTAGATTTCTCCTAAATTCATCTAAAGGTAGCATTAGATAATGCCATTTGCATATTTAAACATAAAATTTCAGAAAACTTAATATAATATCAATATAGAAAATAATTCATGAAAGTAAGTGGGGAAGTTTCACATGATGTCTCCCCTTAAGTAATTTGCACCTTCTCTGCAGTATTTACATTGCTGTAATAATGTCAATAATTATGTGAAGAGGAATCACAATTTACATTATTTATTTACTAATGTAGCACTTCTGTTGTTGATCTTACTTGCTGATTTATCATTTACTACCACAACCACTACTAAAATGATAATAATATAATAATACATGGCACAATGGAGCTAAAATTGAATACTGCAGGAATTGGAAGGTTGCTGTAAAGCTTAAGTATGTCCAGTTTTACTTAAATTATAAAATACAATCTCACAGCAATGCAATGATGTTTTTAAAGTCTAATATATCTACATTCATTTACCATTTTTACATATATATAAATGAACGAGTGTCTTTATTTCCAAGCTCTAATTGTTCATAGCTCCCCTGATTTAAAAGTGTAAAATACTTACCATCCTCAGATGTGATTGAAGCTGATGTGTGTGAAAACTCCCTAATGCAGGCTTTATATTAAGGCGTCCCCTGCTGTTTATCTGTATTAATATTTGAATAGCGATGTGACTTAAATTACATATTTGTTTTAAGGTGGGGAAGAGCAGCAGGTAGGTAGGTTATGTTGATATTAAGACACACCTCACTGAATCATGACATTTTCACCCATGATAAATACTGCATGTTGTTCTTTTTTACAAACTCACAAGAAATCGGGATTTTCTAATAAAATTTATAAATGATTTTATTCAACAAATGCAAAAAGAAACACATTAGTGAAAAAGCAGCCAAGGAAACAGTCTGAAATACAAACACTGTTTTCCTCATCTGTAAACCTATTGCTGAGCCAAAAGGCAGAGATAGATTACTTGCATTGCAAATAAAGCCACAAATTGTAAACAATCATTAGTTTGGATCAACCATGATGTAGTAAACAATATACTTTTTGAAATTTGTTATCCAAAAAGCCTGTCTTCGTTGTGAACAACAGAGGAAAACTATGGTCAATAAAGATTCAACAAAACCCATCTCCATACTCAATAATTAGCATTCTGTAAACAAAAACCATAACAATAAAACATATAAAAACAACATCAAATTAGGATTAAGAAAAATTAGGTCAATTGGCAAAATAGAACATTGCAATAAACATTCAGATATTTGGTTGAATGGTGACATTATCAAATACAACAAAGCTGTAGAGTTCACTTTATAAAGTGTAAATGAAAACAAAAACAGTGACAGAGAGAGAGAGCTCTTTCGGTAGAGGACAGGTAGTTGTTCCTTTGGTAGCAGTTACCAAATAGGTGTCAAATCTCTTTGCAGCAAAACAAAATGTAAACTGTCATCACTACGACTCACAAAAAGTGACAACTACAGTATCAATCATCACGACTGTGTGAAGCCTGATCAGTTTTCTACTGTAGACGCCGAGTGAGACTAACAACCCAAACCAGTGAACCTTGAACATCCCCAAAGTGGAAAAATAAATGTGATTAGTCAAAGGCAAATAAATCTCCCAGAAAAATGTCTGTACCTGCAGCTATTAATAATAAACCATATTTCTCAGTATTGTGCATTTAAATTTAAAGGAACTGAACTGAAAAACAAAGTTTGCGCTTTCTCATCTAACTTTCAGTAAGAAAGCAAATGAGCATATTTCCAAAAATGTTAAACTATTCCTTTAAGCATGAGATTAGCTCATGAAATAAAAGTCCTCCATTTATACAAATATGGGGAAAAACACCCACATAATAAACTTATAGCCATCCAAATATAAGAAACACCATCTCATGTAAAAAGTTCCCCATTCAGACGTTAGTATTACAGTCCCAGCTGTGATGCTCTTCTATCCGATCAGAGTCTTCATGAAGGCTGGTTTGCTGAAGGGCCAGTGATACTGGTTGGGGACGGGCCCGTTCACATTACACTCAAAGAAGGAGAACATGGGGAACCAAATGCGCGCCCTCCGGCTCTGCTGGTAGGCACGGGTGTTGGCTAAGGTGTGGTAGTAGAGGAAGAGGCGGGTGGTGATGTAGAAGGCGATGAACACGTCGATGGAGTAGTGCTCGTGAGCCGCCAGGATGAAGAAAATCCCAAACAGGTTTAACACCCAGGAGATGGTGTGAATTAGATTCCAGGTCCGTGGAGTGTCTGCAATTAAAAAGAATGATTGGAGGGATGAATATCGTGAATTTATGTTTTTCTTACTGTCAACAAATTTTCTTACTGTCAACAAATCCCATGAAAAGACCATCAGTTATTTGTGTAGCAAAAGCCAGCACTATAATTTATGTTGAATCAATTTCATCTCCTGCTGCTATAAATACTGACTTGCACAGCAAACGTTTATAAATCCATGGCTGAAAATAGTCTCCAACATATGCACTTTATTTTGAGTCAATCCTGTCAGTCCTGCTGCTGTAAATACTCCTTAGTACACCAAATGTGTATTAATCCACAGCAGAAAAGAGTCCCCAACAAATACACTATTTACTCTTGTTTGCATAATATTTGCTAAATCTATAGTGCCCAGCTGTATGGAAATTACTGAGCCTTTTTATGCCTCCACACGGGCGCCAGCCGTAGTCGGAGTCATTATGTTTTTGGATTGTCCGTCCGATCCTGTGAACGTGATATCTCAGCAACACCTGGAAGGTATTTCTTCAAATATGGTACAAATTTCAACTTGGACTCAAGAATGTACTATTTAGATTTTGGGGGTCAAAGATCACTGTGACCTCATGTCCATCCCATTCCCGTGAACATGATATCTCAGGAATGCCTTGAGGAAGTTTCCCTTTTCACACGGAGGGAATTTCTTAAAATTAGCCACAAACATCCACTTAGATTCACAGACGAACTGACTAGATGTTGGAGGTCAAAGGTCTCTGTGACCTAACAAAACACATTTTTGGCCACAACTCAAAAAATTCATACGCTAATTATGACAATTTCAGATAAATGTCGATAAATGTCAGATAAAATGATGAAGTGATGACATTTTGGACAGACGGATGTAAACTGCAACTTGCCTTGATGGCGGAGGCATACAACCACAAGGCAGTAGTTCTACTTTAAAAACTATACATTTGTGACCAAGTTTTCTTCAAAGATAAAGATTTCTTCAATGTGGAACCAATTGGCTTGGGTCTAAAAGCTGCAGACAGAAGCGGGAAGTCAGAAAGTAGAGAGACAAGACAGAGAGACAAACTAATTATTGGGTTTTGATCTTTTCGTGGGAATTGTTGACAATAAAAAAAGAATAATGTCAGCTTTATCCTTTAACAAAGGTCACACAGACACTTTGCAGTTGAAGGCAAACAAAAGTATTAACACTCACATTCAGTCACAAAAAAGTTGAGCATTGTGATGACAACAGTGTGTCCACTGAACATGTAGTCTCCACATGTTTGGACGCCGGTCAGAGTCATCCCAAACCCACTCCAGATCAGCAGCGCCCTCTGTATCTTTCCCCACGAATCACCATACGTCTGAGGAAACAAAAGACACCCGTTATCAGTCATGCTGTGAATCACAGTGGCAGCTGTTCATCTGTTATCACAGTGGGAATGCTGAGTCAAGAATATACTGCAACAATGCCAACAGCAACAAGAATTACTGGCCGCTCCAGAGTTGAAAATAGCAAACATTTTATCTGTGCATAATCACGAGTGCTTCCCACCTTACTGGCACACTTGAGGTGCTGCCCAGGCACAGAGAGCGAGGTCACAAACATGGTGCAGCAACGAAGCAAAAACACAGTTCCCATTAAAGAGCACAGCCGTCTGAAGAGAATGGACCTGAAATAGAAACAAATATTCACTATTTATTCCTTCACAACCTCCATGTATTTAGATAAACAATGTATTTTTGCTATGATGTGGCACATATTACTATAGTGTATCAGTGATGGTGTACTACCTGTGTTTGTGGAGGAGCAGGATCAACAGAAACATGTAACACAGGATGAGGCCACAGGCCTCAGCCATTGCAAAAGCCCAAGGGATTCTGGGAACACTGTCAAGAGTGTGTATCAGCGTGCAGATTAGATAGGAGTGCAGGAGAGTTTGAATGTACATGAACTATGGAGTCTGGAAACATGCATTTATACCTGTCCAGGAATATATCAGGCAGCGGCGGGTACGTCCTCATGTCAGGGACACGCTCGTGCACGATGACCATGACAAAAGATGTGAATCCAAACACTAAAAACACATATATGGAGCTGATGATTGTCTTCCACACCTCCGGGTCCAACCTGCCAGCCAGGTGCTGCCTGTACCTCCCGTTGTGTGTTCCTGAGTGTGTGTGAAACACTGCAGCTCCTGAACTGAATCCAGATCTGTCACCGTTCCTCAACCTCAGCTCAGTCCCGTTACACAAGCGTTCACCTCCATTATACCTCCTGTCAGCTCCGTCAGGGCTCCACTCGCCCCCTGTGGCGCCCAGCGTGAGCCCAGCATGGAGACTGTCTGCAGGCCGAAGACCCAGCTCCTCCAGCTGGGCCTGGTTTTGTCTCTGGAGCCGGCAGAGGGCTATGGTCAGCCTTTTGATGTCTCCCAGCACGGTGAGGCCCAGCGGAGGCCCACGCAAGTCGGCCTCAGTCAGAGCCAGTAGGCTGGGGCCGTCCAGGCGGTGCTGGGCGCACAATAACTCCACATACTCCCCAAAACCTTCCTCCTGCAGCCACTGAGCCACCTGCTTACAGCTCCAGGTGCTCACACTGTCCTCTGGTGGGGCCATGCCACTGCAGATACAGACAGGTACAGTGTTAAGTCATGTAGGACTGAATGAAGATGAAAATCCCTTTATGTGTTTTCACCTCTTGATTTCATTACTGTCTTTGTCAGTTCTGTTGTTTGAATGCAAAACTGCCTTGAGAGGCACCCATTGACATTTCTATTAAATTTGCATACTATTGACCACCACAATTGGCTCCAGGGCCACGACTAATGACTGTTTTAACTATTGATTAATCTGCTATTTAATTCATCTTATTTTCTCAATTAACAAATTAGTTGTTTGGACTATTAAATGTCAGAAAATAGCAAAAAATTACCATAACAATCTTCCAGAGTCCAAGGGTGACACCTTTAAATATCAGGAACAACCACAACCAACCCGGCACTACACACTGCTGGCTACTTAGAGCTATTACATCACCTGTGTTCAGGTCTGTGACTGTACAGCAGAGCAGTGACAAGTCAATTACAAATATGCACTGACATCCTCATCCACACAAAGCAGTCCTATGTCTCTTCCATAGGTGTCATTTTCTAATAACCAAAAAACAGCACTACTAACCATCCACAAAACAAGCAGTGTGAGTAAGTTCGTCTCCCACAGACAGATCACTCTTCTTTTCACTGTCTTTTCCTTGTTTTTGCCCTTTGACCCTCTGATAAGATCAACACAGTGCTGCTCTTCCTGTCCTCCCTGCTGCAAACTGCTCAAAGGTCTGTGAGTCTCAACCAACATGACTGTCACCTGCTGACAATGAGCGATATTCTACAAACATGCTGACTGGACAGCAGATATAGACTTAAAATTACCCAAGTAAGCAGCTTTCATTTATCAGTAATACACACAACAACAGAAGGTTCGTAGGGAGGTATTAAAGAATACTACTATGATTAGATATTAATAAATGCTCCTTTATATATATATATATATATATATATATATATATATATATATAGATAGATAGATAGATAGATAGATAGATAGATAGATAGATATAAAGGAGCCAGTATTTTCATAGCTGGTTAGTGCAGTTACAGTAATTGCATGCAACATTGCAACAGAGTTAAAGACTAGGTCTTGTCTGTGATTACTTTCTGCATCTGGAAACAGTTTCCTAGACCCTGAAGCAACGTTTTTTTTTTTTTTCAACCAACAGTTCAAAACCCCAAAATATTCAGTTTAGTGTATGTAAAATAAGAAAAGCACATAATCCTCACTCAATTAATCAGTTAGCAGATGGATAAAAAAGTATTCTGATTATCCCTTAAACTATTTATTAGAGTGAAAATGTCAAATATTAGATGGTTTCACATATACAATGTGAGGATTTACTGTTTTTTGTTGTCCTGTATTATAGTAAAATGATTAACAGATGAATAAAAAAAAATAAAAAAGAGCACATTAATCAATAATAATTATTAGTTGCAGCCCTGATCCTCATTATTTCAAAAGCTAGAACCATCAAATGAAAAATTACTTTACTGTTTATCTAATACCTCGATTAGTAGCCATATTCAAAATATTGTCTGTATTGTCGTACAAGACCAAAAATATCAGCTGAAATGTTAACACTATACTATCATTGTATTACAGTCAGAGATTTAGACACCAGTTAAGTGTTGTTTCTCTTGTCATTCCCACATTACTCAATTTTTCTCTTGTCACCGTTAGTCACGCCTAATATTACATCACATTATTGCAAGACACTGGAAATTGCATTTTACGTCACACCAATTAAAGTTATACCATCCATTATGGAGATCATATGGTGGCTGGCTGCCAGTGAGGGATCTATACGCCTTCAGGACAATCAAATCCAGCTTATCAGCTGCAGCTGATCAATATTAAATATTTACATGTTTGAAACCTAAAGCAACTCACCTGGGTAGCTGCTGCTTCCTTCCCTCAGAGAGAAACAGGTTATTTTTAACTGGCCTCTAGATTTTACTGGCAACATCATGCAGCTTCTCTGCCCGAGGCTTTACTTGGGGATTCATAAGTGCTGTGTCAGCTAGTTTGGCTGGCTTACAGTGACACATAGCTGTGAGAGAGAAAGCCCTTCGGTGTGTGTGTGTGTGTGTGTGTGTGTGTGTGTGTGTGTGTGTGTGTGTGTGACAGAGAGAGAGACACTGTTTGACAAAGGGCTCATAGTCTGCTCACCACAGGACCCCAAAGCCAACGCCAGAGTGCTACATTTCAGCATTAAACCAACTCTGAGCCATTAAAGCACATTTCTATGGGGGTGTGGAAAAGTTTCAACACTGTTTTCTTCACATAAATAAGAAGTGGAGGGGCACATGTTCAACATGACAACAAAAACAACTCACAGGAAGTACTTTCAGTAGTTTCAAACTTACTTTAAAGGTTGATATGAAACAGCAGTTGCCTCTCTTATCATAAATCCACTGTCACTGTGCTGGCAGAGGGTGGAGATGAGCTGTCTGTCTGGGGTGTTTCATGGAACAACATGCCCCTGACAACTAGGCAACACCTAACAGGAAGAGACAATGATGAACAACACCAGTAAAGAAGAGCTGGTGGACTCCTGTAGGGCTGCTGGTGAAAGCACACTGACATCTGCTGGCCATGCTCAAGTAAAACTAGGATCTGTTTACAGGTTTCTCTAAATTTAAAGAAAAAAAGGGGGATTTCATGAAGTATTTGGTTTAAATTTGACAGCGTTAGCACAAGCAGTGATTTCCAAACCAGTAATTTAATTATAACCACATTTTCACAAGAGACAGTTTGACTGAGAGTCTGTGCCAAACTGCACCACCTGTTTATGACAGTCAGAGGCTGCAGAAACCAGAGCATGGGCAGCAGCATGATTTAGTTTAAGGGGAATAATAGAGTAGATTACATCCTATAATCTTAGAAATGGCAGACACACAACCAGTCTCTATGGTGAGATGTGAAGAGTTGAGAGAGGTCAATGACACAGACCCAGAGGAGGAAGAAAAGTGTACCGAAGATCCAAAAAGGACATGGGAGATCCCGTCTCTTCAACAGCTGGAGGAGGTTTTACATTCAGCTCCACGCTCCTGCCGCCATGGAGATGAAGTGTGGCCGAACCTATATCTGGGGGACATGTGAGCATCTTATCCTTAATTAAGTTCATCTATATACAGTATGTGTCTGAATTGCACATGAAATTTGGTATGTGTGTCAGGTTTATGTCTCATGACAAGCTCGGGCTCTGGCAGCTGGGCATCACTCATGTACTGAACGCATCGCATGGGAAACTGTGCTGTAAGGGCAGTGATGATTTTTATGGAACCACGGTGAAATACTACGGCGTCCCGGCAAATGACCTGCCGACATTTGACCTTTCACCTTTTTTCTACCCTGCTGCTGAGTTCATCCACCAGGCATTGACATCAGGAGGTACCGTAAAGTTGCCACACTTATGATTTCACACTGGGGTTACCTTTACTAAAAAGTTTATTCAAACATGCTATTAGTATACTTCTATTAAATATAAAATAAGAGAGTACACTTTCAGTTTACTTTTTATGTACTTGTGAGAGATATACTTAACAACAAAAAGTATACAGAAAAGTCTAAGTATACTTGGCTTATAATTGTACTTAATCTTTTGAGATATATTCTATGAAAATATAATTTAGTATTTTTGCCTTACAGGCCTACAGAAAGGTATACTTGATTTGTAGTAGTGTGAGAGTTTGTAAACAAATGTTTTGATATGAATTTAATTTAATTCATCAATAATTTTCTACATTTTTGGGTTTTCTGTTCACTGTGGAGGCATTCAAGAAAAACAAATTCGTTTTTTTTAATCATCACAAAATTTCTACTCAAATAGCAAAAGTCTCCTTATATAATAGATGAATCACTGGCTAAGTACTACTGTAGTATAGTTTAGTTCAAAATAAAACTCACAGGTTAACCAGAAGTCCACTTAAGGTTTACTGTTCTTACACTTAAAGTATACTTTTAAAAACTAAGTGTGTCAATTTAGTCCCTAGAAGTACTGAGGTAGTACACTTACAATTATACTACTAGTGCATTATAGTATAGTCTGATATTAGTATACTTACTACATAAAGTATGCTTGCAGGAAATATACTTTAACTTAACTTTAGTATCTTCATAAAATCAACTTGAAGTATGCTACTTTTTTGTAAGGGTACCTGTATTTTTATGTCTTTTACGATGTCCAGGAAAGGTGTTTGTGCACTGTGCTGTGGGCGTGAGTCGCTCAGCTGCGTTGGTCCTAGCCTACCTGATGATTCATCACCACCTCAGTCTTCTGTCCTCTACACGCTGTGTGCAACAAAAACGCTGGATTTTCCCAAACAGAGGCTTCCTGCGACAACTTACAGCCCTGGACCGAAAACTGCGGGACGACGAAGGGTTGAATGAGCCAAAATAAAACAAAGTTAGGACTAGTAAATGCATAGAACTGTCCTCCTTTAGTCTCCTCTATGTCCTCATTCACACCATGCAAGACTGTCTCCATTTGTACCGTTTACTGTATGTACACAGTTCAGCTGTGTCCACCCCCTCCCCTCCCCGCCGTCGTCCTCTCCTGATGTGACCTCACTGGTGACAGAGAAAGTCCCTGTCTGTCTTTTTCCTGCTTGACCTTTTGGCCTCAGTGAACAGACCAATCAATGCAACAGTAATGTTAAATAACTCTACATCCACTCAGAGAGAACACACTGAACACAGAGAGCTAATTTTAGGAGGCATTCAAACAGCCACCTGCTGTCGTCTCTCACTGAGGTTCAGACTCTGGTGGTGAGAGGACAGACGGTGGACACAGACAGACACTTTGCTGGAGGAGCTCTCTGGGTCGGGGAAGAATGTCAGGGAGCAACCAGCTACCAGACCTGGTGCTCATTAAAGAACTGGAGCTCATCTTGGATTCCTGCACACTGGAGCTCACGCCAGTGGATGAAGTCTGGCCCAACCTGTACATAGGAAATGTGTGAGTGTCTTGTGTTTGTAGAGTGCTGCAGAAACCTTCATGAGCTCTGAAAGAGAGAAATTCATCAGCTCTAATTAGCTTGTTAAAGTACAGAACCTGTGTAACCTCTTTATTCCCCTTGTTTGTCTTCTTTTGTGTGTTTTTTAGGGCCGTTGCACAGAATAGAAAGAAATTACAGAAACTTGGCATCACTCATGTCCTGAACGCAGCGCACTCCAAGCAGGGCAGCATCGGTGACCAGAGTTTTTACGGGAACACCTGCGTTTACTTTGGTATACCGGCAGAGGATTCGGACCACTTTGACCTCAGTCAGTACTTAAAACCTGCAGCTGACTTCATACATAAAGCCCTGAAGAGCAAAGATGGTACAGTACTTGAATGTGACACCCGTTGTCCCATATTTGAGCTGTTGCCCTGAGCTGATGTATTTTCTCATTCTCCATCCTGCTCTACAGGAAAGGTGCTGGTGCATTGCATCATGGGTATGAGTCGATCAGCCACTTTGGGTCTAGCCTACTTGATGTTGCGGCAGCGTCTCCCTCTGAGAGACGCTCTGAGGCTTGTCGTCCAGAAACGAGCCATTTACCCCAACCGGAGCTTCCTGTCTCTCCTCCTCAAGCTGGATGAACAGCTGACACTCAAACGGAGGTTGTGTCCTCTTCTCTGACACCTCTCTTTTTTCACCTCCTCTAAACCTTTATCACATTAGACCTCTCTCTCTTTCCATGTGTTACCCTCTACTTCACGGCTGTACGGACGATATCTGTAAATAATACTGGCGAACATTTAAAATCCAGCCTTTTTGTTCCTAAGGTTGTCCACTTTTCATACAGCAATGGTCACATGTTGTGAATATCTAAGTGTTGAATTTCATATTTGTATTCATCTGTAACCAGTCTGTGCTTTGTAAAAACAGCTTTATGACTTGCTGTGAATATCCATTAAAGATATTTTATGATATTTAATTGAAAAATTCTTCCTGGATGGATGCAGAATGAGTTGTAAACTAAATTCTTTAAATATGTTTTAGAGTGTGCACATTACACCTTTTAGACAAAACATAACTTGAACAGTTTGTATAATAAGGCACAGTACCTTATCATTCCTCAATAACCCTTAAAGTGGACATAGCATGAAAAAGTCAATTTTTCAGTGATTGTGCTCATACATGTAGGTATCTGGTGTGCTTACCAACCAACAAACAGATTCAGATCTGGCTCCCTTTCTCATGTCACATGGAGGCTCATTAGTCTATATCATCCACAGATTGAGAACTGGGTTCCAAATTGCATACTTTTTTTTTTTTTTTTTTTACTTTTAGTACATACTGCATCGTAGCTGCCCTTTCTACTGTTGCATACTGTATACATACAACTGGGAGATACTATGTTGTCATAACATTGCAGCTTGAACTTTGACTCTCTTGCTCTTGTATGTGCTGCACAGAGGAGAAAGAGTAGCCAGAAAACATGCTGGTTTGCATAGTGCAAATGTGACCAGATACAGTAGGCCATCTGGTATTTTTTCCATACCGCATTTACAAGCTATATGTTTTTCTGGCATTCTAAAATAATAAGGTAGTATGGGTATTAGTATGCGCAATACCTTTGTGCACCATATTTTTCTCCCATGCCAATCAGAGTAGACTTGGCTTTTTCAGGAGGAGGTCTTCAAGAGACAGGTGCTAAAATGGAGCGTTTCAGACGGTGAATACAGGTATATTCAGACAGACGTGAGAAAAATAATGTTTTTTGAACATTAAGGCATGTAAACATGTATGAATGTGGAAATGAGCATGATACAGTATGTCCCCTTCAAACAAAGAGTTTGTTTTTTGTTTTAGTCAAATCATTTCGCATTAACAAACACTAGAAAAACTCAATGTGTTCCTCAAACCATTCCTGAACCATTTTTGCAGTGTGCACACTGCCTCTGCTGGCTTGCTTTCTTCCCATAGTGCATCCTGGTGCCATGGCAATCCACATGATGTAAATGAAAATGTGACTCATCAGACCAGGCCACTTTCTTTCATTGCTCTGTGGTCCAGTTCTGATGCTCATGTGCCCATTGTGGGCGCTTTTGGTGGTGGACACCGGCATTAACTTTTTCAGCAATTTGAGCTACAGTAGCTCTTCTATTGGATCTATTGGATCTATTGGCCTTCATGATGCTGTTGCCGGTTCACTGGTTTTCCTCCCTTGGACATCCCAGAAGAACTGCAGTTTTGGAGATGCTCTGCATAAATACAGCAACTAAAAATTATCATAAATTATGACTGAACACAACATAAATTGCAATAAAAAATAAGACATTTATTGGGTTTTAAATTAACTGATACTCAAAACACAAAACAAAAGAAATGTGGTTTGAAGATTTCTTTTAACCTGTAGCTGACATTACGTTGACTGTCACTGTTGAACTTAAGAGTCCTCTAAAAGAGCAAAGAGAGTGCTGTACCTACACTTTCTCATCCTTAAGAGCTGTATATCCACAGCCATATGTGCCTTATGGTTAATAATTCAGTGTGACGTAAACACAACAAATGCAGCTGAAGTTAACACGTCACTGGTGAATGTTATTCACAGCCTTGATCATATTTCTTAAAGGAGCAGAGCAGCAGGCGTTACTCTTTAACATAGAGACTCATACAGCACAGTGATGTATTACATAACAGTCTGCGGTCATGGAAAGTGAGCAAGTGGGCTAATGTTAAAGTTCACATTGTTGTCCATAAGAATGACACTACAGGCATGTTGTCAAAATGGGTTGAATGTGTTTTAAAGTGCCAGAACTGCTGATGGATGGACCTACTTTCTGCAGGACAGTTTTCCTATTCATGAGTGTATGATTACTGAGTTATAAAAGGAAACAGTCATGTGTGGGTGTGAGTGTTTATAGAAAAATAAATGAGAGGCACGGTAGGAGAAGAGTTTGCACTGCCTAGAAGAGAGGTAAGACCATACAGGATAATTCAGAGTGGAAACGGGTTAGTTTTAGGATATTTAGGGTTTATTTGCTCAGTCTGTATTCTCTGGCTTTATCACTGAATTGCATGCATTAAGGTTTCTCAGAAAAGGCCTAGTAGCTATGTGCTTTTTGTCTGTGCCAGTATGTCTCTTAGGGATCCACCGTATGAACCTCCTTCTGTCTCAGAGCTGCAGGAGTTTCTGCTTGCAGACAGACGCCCTACAGGACACGTCAATCAAGTCTGGCCTGACCTTTTCATAGGCAACGAGTAGGTTCTCATGCACTCATACGACTGCATAAACATCCTTCACTCATTCAGGAGTGATTGTGTGATTGTGTTTCAGGGTGGCGGCTCGTGATAAGGCCTCTCTCCACAGTCTGGGCATAACTCACATTGTAAATGCTGCTCACCGACCCCCTAACCCCGGCCCCGGCCCCTGTTTCTACGTCAACACCGGCCCACGTTTCTACAGGGACATGACGGTGGATTACTATGGGGTGGAGGCTGATGATGCAATAGAGTTCATCCTTAGTCCTTTCTTTTACCCGACAGCGAGATACATCAGAGCTGCACTGGCCATGGGAGGCAAGTCAGTCACACTTGCATCATCTTAGTGTGTGTGCTTGGACTTAATCTGAGTGGCCACTTTATTAGGTACACCTGCAACACAGCTCTTCTCTCATAAAGTCTAATGTTACGATGCCTATGATGTTGTTTTGGTAACACTTTATGATAACCATCATTTATAAATGGCAAACTGATAAACATAGTTATTTTACTGTTAACAAACAACAAAATGATAATTAATAATGTTTAATAATTATTAGCAATGCTGTAATTGATGTTATTTTAAGTTTGTTGTTGCACACATAACATGTTATATACAGTATAAGTATTTGTTTCTAATTATTAAATTATTTGAATATCAAAGCAACTTATATAAACAATAAATAGATTGATATTTATTAATGGTTAATAAATACTTTGTAAAGCATCTATAAATATTATTTAGACTTTTTAACATTTTGTCAGTGGTTAATAATTGGTTCCTGGTTCACTTATATACATATAATGTTTACAGAAACAAACAATTTCTTAAAAGTGTACAAATACTTTGATAATCACAAACAAATACTTTACTTAATCAATAGAATGTTATATTGTGTGCAACAATAAATTGTAAATAAATAGTTTGATAAAGTAATCAAAATGTAATTGTTATTGTCTCTTATCAGCTATATTATAGTATTTATAATAATTAGTAAACGTTAATTAGAAGTTATTTGTTTGTTAACAGTTAAACAACCATTAACTAAGTTCAATTAACTATTAATTTAACACTTATAAATGATGGTTATTGTAATGTGTTACCTTTTTTTGTGTGTAATTTCAGTGATTAATGATGATGTTGTGTGTACTGCATTATACTGAGAGGTGTTTCTAATATTCTGTCCCCCTCATACGTATGTAGGGAGGACAAAAAATAAAAAAACACCTCTCAGTATAATGTAGTCCGGTACAACACCACCTTTCACTGTGATCTCAGTAACAGACTGAATTTACACATTTCCGACAACACAAACTGACCATTATGAGCTTTGATAAGACAGATGTTACTGCAGGGCTGTTCATGTGTCATGTGTCATGTTTACCTAATAAAGTATATATTTTTCTCCATACGTGGTGCTGAAGGTAACAGTAAATGCCCCCTTTCCCAGGACGGGTGTTTGTACACTGTCTGATGGGCGTGAGCCGCTCTGCCACACTGGTTCTGGCCTTCCTGATGATTGTCGAGGGCCTGAGGCTGCAGGAGGCGGTGGCCGCCGTCAGGCCGCACAGAGACATCTGTCCCAACCCAGGCTTCCTGATGCAGCTCCGCAGCCTCGACATGAGCCTGGAGAGGGAGAGGAGGAGGCGACGACAGGCACAAAGACTGTAAAGACACACACACACACACACACAATTGCCATACACATCATCATATGCACACAAATACACACATGTTTATTGCCATAGAGGTCACTCCCAGGGGGAGGACACGCCACCTCTGACAGAGCTGAGGCAAATTCTCTGGACAGACAGGAAGCCAGTGGCACCTGTCAATCAAGTCTGGCCCAACCTGTACATCGGAGATGAGTGAGTCGCAGTATCACAGCCGGCAGCTTGAAATGTTGTGAAAAGATATAAGAATGAATCAGGTTGTGTGTGATGGTGTCTGCAGGTCTGTGGCTCGAGATAAAACCACGCTCTCATCTCTGGGTGTAACTCACATACTGAATGCTGCAGCAGGTCGACATCGGATCAACACGGGTCAGGAGTTCTACAACGACCTTGACGTTGAATACTATGGTGTTGAAGCTGCAGACCATCCGGAGTTCAACCTGCAACCTTTCTTTAACCCGGCTGCACAATTCATAGACAGAGCTCTAAAGAAAAATGGTCAGTGTGCAAATAGAAGCAAATTCATATGGTGAACGAGCTTAGTTCCTGCTTTATTTGTGGCTATACTAATTTATTTAAAGGTTAACTTTGGTATTTTTCATTTTAGACTTTCCCATGTTTTTATGTGTAACTGACTAAGGACAACACTTTCTGAAATTGAAAGTGTTGAGGAATAACGCTGTAACCAGCAGCTGTGAAACGAGCTGCTAGAGCGAGAGAGTCGCGTCTTTGTAACGTTACATTCAGTGAAAGTGCTTGTTTTGCCACTGACAAGCTGAGATTATTATCATAAATGTCTGACAACAATATGAAATGGACCCTACAGAGAAATAAGATGTTTTTCTTACCTTTCACTTGATTATTGCGTTCAAGTCTTGCTCAAGGAGAAGTCTGGCATTTCTGGCTCAAATATATCATCACACCAGTGACTTCAAAGTCTCCATCCACATTGTCAATATCATCTAAATATTCGGTAATGACATTGAAAATCTTTGGAAACACTAAGCTATGCTTTCTGTTCTCCAACACAACAAACTCTGCCTGGCTGGCACTCATGTTTCCACCATTGTCTTCCAACAGAAAGTCACCTCACAAGATTTCTGAGCGAGACCCTTTTCATAATGTCAGAGCCTGTCGTGGCAAAAACAAGCACTTTTAATGGACGTAAATGACGGTGCCAGTTTGCCCCAATAGCACCATATTGCAGCCCTTGAGTAGCTGCTGTCTAGAGCGCTCTCCCTCAGTGCTGGACCAATTTCAGAAACTGTGGCTCGAATTAGACCGTCAGACCCAAAACATGACAAAATAGGGTCCAGGTTAAAAAATACCAACTGCCCTTTAAACATGTTAGGGAATTACAGAGAGGCACAAACACAACTGACATTAAATCATTATTATTAAGCATCTTAATTAGTCAGTGCTATCTACTCAAAGCTTTACGCTGCTCATCTTTACTCTAATGGCATTAGATTTTCTTTCTTTTTATCATTTCTGCTCCTTCATGTACTCATGTAATTCATTTTTTTCACTATTAATCCACCATATTTTCTACCAAATTTAGTTTGTTAAATGTATTATATTTTTAGAAACTTAATAAAAATATAAGCAAATAAATTGATAAATAAACACAATTTTCAAATAAAAATCAGGATTTTTTTATCATTATAACTCAATGTTAGAGAAATGTTAGAAGTGAAATAATCTTAAGTTTGAAGACATCACACGTGTGCCAATTTTGTACAGTTTTTGTGCAGTAGACCTTTTTCACAGAAACAATTTGACCTGTAACATCAGTAGAAGCACAGGTGTATATAACACTATTATTGATGGTTTAATGCCATTTAGCTGCTCCAGTTTCCAGATGATGTAATGGTTTACTGACACGCTTGAGTAGAATGGAGCCGTCTTTAACATCATTAGTAACACCTGTGCGTCTACTACTTTGACAAGGCTGATTATTTAGTAAAAGCTATCAAATATACAAACCCATGTATCTTCCAGGGAAGGTGTTTGTACACTGTGCAATGGGCATCAGCCGCTCTGGAGCGCTGGTTCTTGCATATCTGGTGATCTGCCAAGGTCTGTCATTGGCGGAGGCCATCATCGCCGTGCGTCTGAACCGAGACATCGGACCCAACTCTGGGTTTCTGGAGCAGCTGAGGCAGCTGGAGCTGAGCCTCGGTCCGCAGAGCAGACGGATCACAGAGGAGGACCACACTGACACATCATGATGGAGCATTGCCCTTTCACCCTTGTCACACACCTGTTTTGCTTGAATCCACATTGGTGTAACAATCAAATCTGACAAAAAAAACATCATCTGTTTGTCATCTCAGTCTCATATTATCTCTGTCTCACCAACAACAATCAGTAGAATGTACCAGCGAAATGCTTTAAATTTTATGTCTCCAGAAATAACTCTCCTCACACCTGTCCACACATTCTTGGTATAATGACGACAATGCAACATGCCACTCTTACTGAACACTCTTTTTTCTGGCATTGTTTCTCATGATTCAGTGTCTGTTTACCATACAGGCAAATGGAAAGCAACCTCACACATTAGATCACATTCGAGGAGTCAGATCACACTATGAAGGCTGTGAGAAAGGATCTGTGTTTGTGTGTGTCACGTTGTTGAGGTCAGGTGTTGTAGCCCAGCTGCCTAAAAATATCATGTTAAACGCAGAGCCGGACAGAGCAGCTACCATTCCTGATCTGTATTTCAGCCTTCATGCTGCGGAGGGAGGTCTCTGTTGACACATATACACATGTCCACTGAAGAAACGCTGAGCTGCTGGTCTGCGATCCTGCTCAGGAACAGACTTAATGCTTTAAACAGTTACAAGAAAGAGGTAAGAATAATTTCTTTCTGTCGTAGTACTTCATCGTATCAACCAGCCTGTAGAGGAGAACACTGAGGGAGCCATTGGTGTGTCTTTTTCTTTAAACAGCAGATATCATGAGTAGATCATCACACACCTGAAGTGATCATCAACATCACGACACTGTTTTACTCCAAACCGGCCAATCTGAGAATGATGTGCATTAAAGGGGTTGAAATAAAAAGCAGCATGAAATGGCAGCAGATACGTCAGAAGTGTAGAATGAAACTTTGGAGGATCTATACATTTGTGCAAATGGTCATTAATGGTTACCAATTTATCAGCTGATGTAAATGAAGAGTAAAATGAGAGAAAAGTTCAAAGTTTAATCCAACAATAAATAGCTTTAATTAGAAATGCCAATTTCATGAAGATTTATGAAAATAAATCTGAATGTTTATTTTAACAAAATTAAAGAAATTATGAATTAAAACTGATAAATTAAAAACTTGTACATTTGTTGATTAATTTCACAATCGATTTCTTAACAAGTAAAATAGCAATTTGTATTTTGTTTTATCATCTGGTTGTCCATTCCTCACATATTTAATCTGTTATGACTATTTCAAATCTATTATCAGTTAAGTGTTAAAACGGTACTGATCTGCAATAGCATTTAACAATAACTCTGCTTGTTGCTCGAACTTGTTTGTTGTGGCTACTAAGCAGTGACATCTGAAAGCCACGGAGAGCTCGACTCACAACCAACAGCTGATAAATGAAGTTTTGCCCTAAGACAAAAAAACCTCAGTGCACCATGTAAGTGCTGAATTGAAATGTATGTGTGATTCTAACTGGTCATTAATTCTCTTTACAAAAACTATTTTTAACTTTATTGTAAATTCTGCTATTTAGTCCCTCTTTTGTCACACTGATTTACAAGTTATGTATCTAAGGACCAGTTAGTTTTAATAAATATATTGTAAATATGGTACGTATGATGATACATACCATATGATATGTTTTATTTATTTATGTATAAATCCTAAATAAATCCATGTATAAATCAGTTCCTGTATTCATTATTTTTAAAATTTAATATAAATCAGTGATAAATACACATATTGTAGATATGAACACAATGGATAGCTCTCTACATCCTTCATACATCTGCCATAGGCAGGTGGCATACTGTATAGGGTTGCAATTAGCAATATTTTATTATTGATTAACCTGCAGATTATTTATGTAATTGTTCTGATCTATAATATGGCAGAAAATAGAGAAAAAGTCTGACTATGGATTTACTTATGTTGACTCAAAGTGTCCTGTTTGTCTGATTAAAAATCCAAAACCCAACTAAATCCAGTTTAATGTCAAGAAAACCAGCACAGATGTTCACATTTAAGAGGCTGGAACCAGTGAATTTTTGGAAATATGGCTTAAAACAATTTATCAGTTATAGAAATAGTTACCGATTCATTTTCTGTTGATTGATTAAATGATGGTTGCAGCTACCGTTCATTAAAATATCACTGGTTTGGGGCGTAGAAAACAGACATTTCTGTGTGTGTTTTCTGGGGCAGCAGAGGTGAACCATGTCCTCCGGTGTGGTGAAGTCCAGAAGCAGGAACCCGTACACAGCGGTGCAGGTGGATCCAGACAGTGACTACATCACACCGGGAACATTGGACCTGGAGCAGCTGTTCTGGACCGGCACCGGGGCTCAGTATGCACATGTCAACCAGGTCTGGCCCAGTGTCTACATCGGGGACGAGTGAGTAAACTCACACAGAAATAGTTGTAATGGGTTCCAATGACAGCTTCATTTATACAGAGTCTGTGTGTAACAGGAAGACAGCTCTGGAGCGGCCCGGTCTGAGAGATCTGGGTATTACACATGTCCTTAATGCAGCAGAGGGGAAGTGGAATAATGTGCTGACTGGTGCAGAGTACTACACTGGCATGGACATCCAGTACTACGGTGTGGAGGCTGATGACAAACCCACATTCAACATCTCCCAGTACTTCTGCTCTGCAACCCAGTTCATCCATGAGGCCCTCAGTCACCCACAGAGTAAGTCCTGGAGGAAATCCAAACTATTAATGGAGATTGTATGCTTTGCTTGTTTCTAATGAATCCATCTATCTTCTGACGTTTTGTTTTAGACAAGGTGCTAGTACACTGCGTGATGGGTCGGAGCAGGTCAGCGACCCTGGTCCTGGCGTACCTGATGATGAAACACGGATTAACTGTGGTGGATGCCGTTGAGCATGTGCGACAGCGCCGCTGTATCCTGCCCAATCACGGCTTCCTGAAACAGCTCAGAGCCCTGGACATCTCGTTACAAGAGGACAGGCTGAGACTGAAAAGAGAGATGCAACACCAATAGTACACAATAAATAGATAATATGCATCTGTTTACTGTTTCAGTTTGTCCTCTGAATCCATCTCAGGTATACAAAAATGTTCTTTATATTTCTTTAAGTATTGTATCATTAAACACTTGTTTTGTTTTTCACAACTGTGTCATGTTACAGTCATGTCTCAGAGTTCAAATGCAAAATTGAAGAACTGATGCTTAGTTATGATTCAACAACAAAAGTGTTTGGCAACAATCTGGTGATACAATCCATTTCACGATAAAGGGGTCATGATTCAATATATTGTGATATGTTGCGATTTTTTAAAAACTGTCATAGTGTAAAGAACATACCATATACAGTATGCATTTTTGTTGTTTTTGAGAATCTATACAGTATCACAAAACGCATCACAATATTCAAAATGTTTGATATTTTCTTACAACCCTTGAACAGATTTCAATGAGTGAGGCACATAAGTTGGTCCTGACACTTAGAGATTGACTGTACAACATGAGGAAGGAGGACAAAGCGGCCTAAAATTCAGTTGACTTGAAGTAACTTGTACCACATTTTTTAATATTTATGGAGTGAGGTTTGATCTATGATCTTAGACTATGCTGATGACCTTGCTCTCTTATCACATCTACCAAGTCGCATGCAAGACAAAACATCTAGATTACAGAAGAATGCCATCATATTGAGGATTAAGATAAAAAAAAACAAAACAGAGGTCATGTCTGTCAAACACAAAAGAACCTCCTGTCATAAAACTAAATGGACAACTGACATGTTCGTCATCTTTCACATACCTTGGAAGCCAGGTAACATCAGATGGTGGTGCTGACCAAGACATTACAGCCAAATTAGGAAAAGTTAGGACAGCATTTCTAAGACTTGGAAACTTCTGGAAGCAGACACAACTAGAAATACCAAGATAAAGTTAAACAGCAGGTGTGTACTATCTGTCCTTCTATATGGTGCTGAGTGCTGGAGGATTACTGAAATCGACATAGGCAAGGTTCCTACAACTACCTGAGGATACTCTGGCCTAGGAAGATTACACCACAGCGAAAACACAAAAGAGGGAGGCCCAAAACAACTTGGAAGCGAACCATCGAAGGAGAAATGAAGGCGAGAGGATACAGCTGGAACAGCACAGAGAAGAAAGCAAACAGACTGCTGTACATGCTGAATTATCTTTGAGGGATTAAAAATAAAATCTAAATACTCAAAGAGAAAAATGGATAAGCAAAGAGATCATCGCTGTATGTTTTATTCGTGAATTTTAGGCACAGGGATGGGCAACTTGAGTGCAACGGAGACCAGGAATAAACTGTAACATAAGGCTTTTTGGTGCATTTTACCATCAAAAAAAATATCACCTATTTAACACAGGGACAATACTAACAGATATAAGTTTCAAAACAACTATCATAGTATTCAGAAAACATACCTCTGGCTCATCGTGAAATTTTTAATATTCAGAATAATTGTATTCAAGTATTCAGAGTTGTGTAAACCACAAACTCAGGTTAACAAGATGGTATGAAATGTTTGGCCCCATATCACAAGTGTGGCCTGAGCCTGAATTAAGCTTATGTTCTTCATTTGTTTCTGCCACTTCTTTTGTACCTGTCATTTGTAGCAGTTTGTGATTAAACTGTCAAAATCTGATTAGATGATATTATATATTTCTATTTCATTACATTTGATTTAGCAAAGTGGACGGTGCAGAGGTTGGTTTACATATTCTGTGATGTAAGAGACCAACATGCACCCAGAAAGAACACAGGCTTCTAATTCAGGTGAAAAATGAATAACAGAAAAGGTCAGACTTAAAATCCACTGTATTCCTCCAACATTAAAATGCAATGCTTGTATCTTGCATGCATGTTAGAGATGCTGTATGTCCATTCCCTCCCCCCAGTTGCCCATCACTGGTCTAGGTTGCAAGTCTCCTTGCAAACTTTGTAATACGAACCGAGAAAAGAAGGAAAAAAAGGCACTCGTTACTCGAAGCACCTGCCCAAAAAACAAACTTCCACAATGGTGAGGTTGAAGGTAACTTCTGAACATCACTGACACAGTAAAGTTGACATTTAAAATCACAGGACTGAGGGCAGAGGCTTTGACACATTTAAAAATTGTGTACTTACAAAGAAAAACATTTGGTTTCATAACTGGCCTGTTACATTAAGTCTACACAAGTATAAACTCATAATCTGGAATAATTAATGTTAAAAAAGTCTAAAACAAATCACTACTGCATATTGCAATGCAGTATCCAAAACCTCCATTGAGTGATATTTAAATCATTAGTCTTCTGTGTATAATGTGTCCTCCTACTGTGGAGTTAACGTCTTGTGCTTGGACTGTGCTGAGTCTGCGAGGGGAAGAAACAACAGACTCGTGAGATGTCAACGCTCAGATCCTGCAGAGTCCGACGGGCGTCAGTGCAGTCGGATGTTGGCAGTGTCAATGCCACACACACACACACACAAAATAATAAAAAAAAAAAAAAAATTTTTTTTTTTAGAAACAAAAGCAACTGTCCATGAACACGACTTCCCATTTAGATCCTTTCTGTAAAGCAAAATTATCTCATCTCTGATGTTATCATGATTCCGTTATGGTCATTTATATATAAACAAATGTCCCCTGGCTCTTGGCTGGAGGCACCCGGCTATCAACTGGAAGGAAGTTATGTGCAGATTAACTGGAAAAACAACATGGACGGGAGGCTGATAGTATTTGGGGAAACCCTTAGTTGAAGTCAGGTTTTTCTGGGAAGGTGCAACCTGCTCGTCTGATGATGACATTGGCGGCGTAGTGTGCTGCCTTCACACACTGATCCAGTGGTTTCTCCTGCACCAGCTCAGACAGGAAACCTGTGAGACAGAGGGGGGAAACTTTAACAGAAATCCACAGAAAACCCAAGAAAGAACAAAAAGCAAACCTAGAAATGTATCAAATGAAAATAGAGGGAAATCTCACCTCCTACAAAGGCATCGCCTGCACCGTTCGTGTCAACAATGTCCTTGGAGTCAATTTTCAAAACAGGAAATGTCTCGAGCTTGTCACCTGAACAGACACGTGACGAAACGTTACATGTATGCAGTATAACAGAAGACAACGGACTGCGAGAAATGAGAATGACAGAGAGAAACAGACAAAAAAAATGAGAAAATCTTACTTAGGGCCATAACAGTTTCATCCTTCCCTTGGGTCACCACAACAACCCTCTGTCTCTTTGTGTTGTCTTTGGGCAAAGCCTGGGCTTTCTTGGCAATTTCTTTAATGTCCTTGGTCTACAGACAAAATACATATGAACACAAACCAGTTAACAATACACAAAATATAAAAATGCAACACTAAATTTGCAAATGCTGAAAGTGACTCAGTCAGTCCACTTACCTCGAAGTCTTGCTCTTTGGCAAAAGCAGCTGCCTCCTGAATAACAACAATAAAACACTGTTACACACAAATATGTGCTCAACATCAACATCAGGTGGACACAAAGTGCTGCACAAGCACATGCAGCCAACGTGCAGAGCATCTGAAGAATGTACTACAACCGGCCCGCTTACCGTCTCATTGCCGAACAGCACATCGACGTAGGGCATAACCTGCATGAGGTTATCCTTGAAGAACTGGCAGATGAAGGGTGCTGAGAGGTTCAGGCAAAACAGCTTGTTATTTTCAGACGCGTGCTTCGCCACTTTCAGGATGGACTCCAAAGAGACGGTCAGGAAGAAACCCTGGAAGCAAGCAGTGACATTTGGTCAAGACTGATGTGCTTTTTATATCTTGATAGGCTCTAATGGATCTTATGATGTAAGGTCTGTACCAGTATGTGTGGAAATTCCCCTGTGGGTTCTCACAGCCATATTTTTACCTCCGCCAAGGAGGTTATGTTTTTGCCGGCGTTCATCTGTCTGTCTGTTTGTTTGTCTGTGTTCAAGATAACTCAAAAACTTATGGACGGCTTTTAATGAAATTTTCAGGGTGTGTCGAAAATGTGAAAAGGAAGAACTGATTTAATTTTGGGGGTGATCCGGAAGAAATCCTGGATTCTGGATCACTTTGAAATTTTTGTCAACATTGGGGTAAATGGGACCCAAAAATTGTTCCTCAATATCTCTGGTAATTGTTGCCCAAAGCTCATGAAATTTGACTCAGGGATTTACAATGTGTACTTCTATCAAATCCCAAAGGCTGATCCAGATCTGATCCAGATGGCAGATTTTATAGCAGTTTATATAAAAAATGGGGGTACTCTTACATTTTGGCCTAATGTATTGTGAGTTTTATGTTGTGTCTTGTATATATGTTGTATGTTTGCCTGATATAAAATTCTTTTTAAAAAATGTAGGGATGTATGTATGGATTTTTATTTTGGAGTGAATTACAATATGGGGGGAAACTATGGTGCTTGGCGGAGGTCTGCGCTCTCCGAGTGCTTTTCTAGTTCTGTAATATATTGTTCTTGTCTCTGTAACTTCCCTATTTTTTGTTAAAACATATCTGGTACCTATCTTCCATTTATGATTTTTTTCTGTTATGACATTATTTTGTTGTTTTCATTTTTTTCACCTGTCATGTTATTATCCGGGTCATGTGATTGCCTCCCATTAGTTCCTGATATGATATAGGTGAGGCCATACCTGTTTTGTCTGTTTGTAATGTGCCCTTAAGACCAACAATGGTTGAAATATGTTGGCTTTTACAATGATTTAGCCACTACAACAAAGAATATTTAGTAATAACTTCCTAGTTCACTTGTCCTAAGATTTTGGAGCTCCTGGATTTCCTTCCTGTTTACACCACATAGTTTGGTAACTACTTACAGCGATGTAGTAGACTTTGGCTTTTTCCACCAGCTTCCAGTTTTCTTCCAGGTCTAGATGTTTGTCCTTCTTATAACAATTGGCAGCAGCTAGGTTAGCTACCAGAGATCTGAGAGAAGGAAGCAAAAAGAGACACGAAGAGTTATTGACAGATGTGATTAATTAATAATAATAAATCAATTAATTAATTTAATTAATCAACATATGTTTATAATTACTGATAACCCACCGGTTATCTCCGGTGATGCAAGCAGCACACGTCCCTGTGGGCTCTTCGTCTTGTTCATAGTAGTGCGCATCGATGTGGGCCTCCTCAGCCTTCTGCTTCAGGATGCCGCCAAACTTGTCATTGCCAATGCAGCCAAAGAAGGTGCCCACATGATGGGGTTCTTGGATCATCCACTACAGACAGTGACAACAGCTCAGCATCAGGCCATTAACTCACTGTGGCCGACATTTAGTACGAATTCACCGAGCATCGATGTCGTGACTGAACAGGAAGTCAGGTAGTTTGTGTGTGACTGACTGACCTGTGCGATCTTAATAGAGTTCTGTGTGGCTCCTCCAGCGTGGTACTCAACTTTGAACTTCTTCACTAGCTCCTCAAATCTACACACAGAGACAAACATGTACTTTAAGAGAAGATTCAAAGCCATGCAAAAAGTTTGTTCACTTCTCGTTCATCTAAAATATCTTTCTTTGTGGTGCTTCTACTTGCGAGACAAATGCAAAACTTCAAACTTCACCACACACAAAGTATCAATTATGGCTGAACATAAAATGTTTTTGAGTGCTAGTAGGTGGATGTTTTTAAACTTTGGACAGACCAGGGCTAGCTGTTTCCGAGCTTTATGCTAAACTAAGCATCTCTTGGCTGTAGCTTCATATTTAATAGACAGACATACTGGGAGCATGACGAATAAACAACATAAAAATGTGAAATACTCACTGACTAGTGACTATTATATGTCTATAGCTTTTATTGTGAAAGGGAAGAACGGAGGGAATGGATCATGTATAAGGTCTTTGTCAAAGTTTTGGTTTGGACTATGCAGCCTCTGTGTTGTGCAACTTAGCCTGTTCTGCACAGTGTGATTGGTTGATGTCTTAACTCGCAGTGCAAAAACTCGCACGAATTGAATTAATCGCACGAAAAAACAATACCAGCATATTTAATTATTGTGTTAACTGCATATGAACAACTCTAACATTAAAATAGTCAGTGTTTTGTGTTTCTCATATGTCTCCCGTACAGCTTTACATGACATTGTTGCTTTGATTGTGTCCACCTCTGTGGTGTGCATGGCAATGGATGTTGCGTGACGGCCAGTAACCTCTTTTGGTGTTGGACTGTACTCTCTGCAGAAGGGGTATTACTTCCAAGTAAATACAATACATGCATGACTGATTACTCACTGTACTATCTGAACCACTTCTGCCTGTTACGTAACACAATGACTGAGGGAGCGCCTTGCTATTCTGCTTAAGGCTAAAGCATCTCTAATTTACCATGTTATTTGGTCTAAATATAGCAGGCGCATCAACTTACACACATATTTGTTTGTGTTGTTTACGTAAGTGTAAGAGAAAGTAAGTATAACAGACAGACTGTTGTTAAAGGTCCTGAGACTGAGCCAGAGGTTGCACGGGGGGTGGGGGTGGGGGGGGACATACGGGAGATGGAGGGGGTGATTATTAACTAGTATTAGCTTGCTTTTCTTCATTGCTCACATTCTGTTGTGTCATGCAAGTATCTTCCCCTAGAGGGGTAGGGTGTTAACATTTTAGCCCCGGAGCACTAAAATAAGAAAAGCCTGAAACATCAACAGGTAAAACCTTCATCCATAACAAGTGACCAATGGCTTCTCTTTTAAACACCCTCTTACTCATTGAGCTCCTGACAATACTGCTGACTCTGAAGTTGGGAATCATGAGTACAAATCTTCCCTGACAGAAACATAACAGTCTTTAGTGGCTGCATAATAGTTGGCTCAATCTTTTTGATTGAAACAACTGGCTATATCATCCTCAAAGCCATTACTTGAGGGAGAATACATCAGTTCAATCATCTCTCTCACACAGTCACACACCACTTATCTCCTGCTGTTAAATGTTTGCTTTCTGGCTCTGGGAGGTGAAGCGTCCTGCTTTGCTATTGGCCCAGAGTGTCTCTCTGTGCTGGATCTGCTGCTCTGCCATTGGCTGTCTTTAGAGATACGGAGGTCGATAGCTGTGATTTCTGGTATGTGCCTGTTTTGACTGGCCTGCTCCGGAACAGAGAGGACTAAACTCTGTATGAATTCACACATACTTATTTTCTCCCTGTAAAGACGACAAACCACAGCCTATATTAAGAGAGAAATGTTGCAATAGAAAAGATACGAACAGTGCTTTGTGTTTGTCTTCTGCCAGGATCTGGTCATTGGGTTTCAGAGTGTACCTGCAAATAATTAAAAGGAGAGAAAAATCAGGCATTAGGTTCCCAAAGTCATTGAAAAATGCATGCTACATCCAGTTATTTTTACTCGTTAAAAAAAAAAAAATAAATAAAACTACCACTGTTTTATTCCAAACAACTCCATGTGTCCACAGAAAAAAAAAACATACACAAAGCATCTTGACTCAGTTTATGTGGATAAGCAGTGCATATACAATGGTGGTGCTGCCAAAAGGGTTGTTCCCTACTATGGAAAATGTGAGTAATGAAATAATTACGTAAGTCATAGGCAGAGAGGCTTTGAGAAACTCTGTGAAAGTGCATGTGTTACTACTACCCGTCTCCACTCAGACCAAGTCAACATGATGCAAAGTGAAATAGAGTCTAGTTTCCTTGAAACACAAAGGTAGGTTGGGGATTAAGGTGCAGCTTTAGTCCTGCTTTCTTCTATGTGACTGGATTAGAACTGAGGTTGGTTGGTTTAGCTCTAATCCTGGAGTTTATGCAAGGTGTTTGAGAGTGGACTCAGAGCTGGAACCCAAAGGAGCCCTTTGCCCTGGTCAACTTATTGTAACAGAGCTTGGACAGACCAGAAAACAGCTGCTCTGACTGTGAAGGTTTCCACTGATGGCTCCCACCATTTCAAAGAATACACACTAAATAAATGAATAAGTAAATAAAGTGCATAAAATCTCTAAATCATTACTGCTTTTGCAGGAACCCCATAACCTCAGATGTCAACTTAAAAAGGTGAACTGCTGAGTCACACTGATGTTTTTGTGCTCTGTTAACTGCTTCTAAGGCTTTGCTAATGTGATTTAACTGCACTGATTAATAATGTGAACATAATGGCAAAACAGGGAGAGGCATTGATTGTTTGTTGCAATCAACTTGAACAGTCCAATATGTATCTCCTCACTGTAATAATACACTGTCTCATTTCAGGATATGTTAAAGAAATACATCTGTTGGACATACAGCTCTGCTGACGTGGATCAGTCAGATCTGCTGTTTCCTGTGCTCTTCTATCTTGTATGTCCTTATCTTGCATCTCCATTGATTACATTACACCACAGGGCCTCCTTCTCTTATGGCCAGCCTGTCACTGTGACTGGACACCGAAAGTCTACAGTATATTTCATTTGATCTGAACGTGACTGTGACTTTACAGCAGCAAAAAGATGAACTCATGTTCTACGTCGAGCTCTTTACTGGAATAAAAGACTAATCTAAATGTTTGTTATTTCTTTGCCTTTATAATTATTGATGAATTCAGGAATACAAGCACTGATGACTACTCTTTCTTTAGGTGACAAAATTCTTACTCTGTTGTTTTTAGGGATGGACCGATACCAGGTCGGATATAGTATACTGATTCAAATAGCTGGATCAGATACCGTGGCAATGGTAAATTCAATTTTATTTTCATATACTATACACATATACTGTAATTTTCAGTCCTGTTTAGGTTTTGACCAATTTGTTGCTGATTTAAAGAGGTTGTTGCTGGTGTAAGATTTATTATTCTAATAATAAAGAACAATTAAATACATTTATATCTATGTTTTTTGGGTCACATTTTGTTTTACAAAGTTAGGAAAGCAATGTTTAAGTCAGGCCTGCTGATGCCTTAGATATAAATGGCTAATCCCAGTCACTTCCACACAGTGAGACTTACAGCTTATTGATTAAACACTGGTGGATAAGTACTCAGTCTTGGCCAATACCCAAAGCCCAGGTACCACTATCTGAACTGAAAAAGTCAGATTAGTGCACCCATAGTTGTTTTTACTTACTTGTCCAAGAAGTCTTTGTCCACTACAGCAGAGATGTCCAGTAAGGGGTTTCCCATCCCAAAGAGAGAGTTAGGGCTGAAACATAAAGACAAAGCATTAAACCAAAAAAGCTCTACAGGGCTTAGCTTCAACATGGTGACAGCACAGACTAGCTACCTTCCTTCTTTTACATTAACCCTAGCTTTACAGCTTTTTGATTAATTAAAACAGCAGACATCCCTCCACCAGCATAGTGTAAAAAGGGAAATTTTAATTTCAAATGTATTTGATCACTCCACTGAATGAGCTGAGGTTTTATTCCAGTGTTGGCCATTAATTTGCAAAAACCCACAGTTCCAGTTTCCATGTGACTTCAAGCACATGACTTAAAACCTTCCACTTTCACAAACAGAGAAGCAGAAATAGTCAGTGTCTGAGAGAGATACTTGATACTTTGGAAACATGCATGATTTATCAGCAAACATTACCACAGAATATGAATGAGGTGGTATGGTGATGAGGACCCTGTCAGTTTGTCATGTAACCATGTTATGACATTCACAGCGAGGCAACATCAGGACAGCTGTAGGCTGTATGTCTCTCTGTTTGTACAGCTAGTTCTGCCTGCCCTGTCCCGAGGCGAAAAACTGAACATACAGGTTGATGCTAAAAATATAATTTAAAAACAGCACAGCTACTCTCCCTTTATGTCAGACCCACTGGAACTTGCCTTACACATCAGTGACCAATTACCCAGAGCAACTTTAGCTTTCCTGTAAACAAATACTGAATGATTTACCCACAATAAAGCAAAAGCATAAAGGGATTGTGCTAACGTCAATGTGTATGCTCAGATGTGGGTATCTGTCATCTTCGCTCCTGAATGCTTCTTCATGTCACCACAATCTTGTCAGTGCGTCGGGGAATACCCCAGGATGGAGCACGTCTCTGAACACCAATGCTGACATATGCCACCTCTAAATGAACATGTGCTACAATATTTTCCCCATCGAGCATTTCTTTCTTCCCTCGCCTAAGGACAAGATTTAATGAAGCCAAAATAAAAAAGCAACATGGCAGAATAGGAAGATTTAGTTAAGCAGATGGGTTTTTGTCACTGGTAAATGCATCTATCCAGCAGATGCCACACCCTTACTATCAATTCCTACATCACATACATATGGCAATATGCAGTCAGATGATTACTGGGCTTGTACAGCCAATTATACTAAACAATAACCCATGCCTGCCATTAGATCAGTGCTCTCTCTGTCAACGTGTTCTTACCTTGCAGAAGACATGGCGTCTCTCTCTGTGTACCAGCTACACTGACAGACCTGTTGAGCAACCTAGAACCGGCTCAGAAAGAGCTAAGCATTCAAAAACTTCACAATTTCAGCTCAGTGAGCGGGCAGATCGATTTTCCCCTGCAACCACAGCTCCTCCTACTCGGGACTGGCTGATTGGAGGCATCTAGAGGAGGAAGTGCCACAACAGTGTCTCTGTCTGGTGATTGGCTTGTCTTAACCTCAATCCACTCGCTCTTGTGAAGCTGAATTACATCGTGAGAAGCGTGCTGATGATGAAATACCATGATATGACAACAGCAGGCTTCAGTTGTGTTTAAAAGGGCGAAATCGCCGACTGATGCACCGTGCCGGTGCAGATGTATGCAAGGGAAAAGGGCATCAAAACATTGCATATTCATGGCCATGTGACTAGGTCGCAATTCATTGTTTATGGGAGCTGGTACAGGGTGGCCCAGACACGCTTCCTCTGCAGTAATCGATGCTACACCAAGCAGAGGAGCTAATCCTTGGCACTGAATGAACAGTGCCCAAGTATTTATTTCTGCAGCCCCTAAACACGCGGGGCAGGTGGTGGACACGTTGAACTTAGATTAGATATTGGCACACTTGCTAGAGTTACAGACGTTGTTAGACAACAGCAGTGCCTCTGACCTTACCTTACAATTAGCTAGCTAGCTAACTATTAGCCGTGTAGCGGTACGTTGAAAGGGAGCTCCTCAAAGGACTTTACACCGGGTCGTTATCAATGGCGAAGTCTTCTCCCCACCGGGGTGGTTCATACAGATATTTAATAGTGCAGCAAACCCTCAGTTTTCAACCTCATTCACACTGCATGCATGCATTCATAATGTGGCTTCAAGCTAACTTTGTAAACTAAATATTTGTGCACATTAGCAGGCAAGTAAGTCAGAGGAGGGTCGTGTTACCTCTCCAGGCAGTTTGTTAGCTTTTTAACTTTAAACTTTCGGTCACCTTAGTTTGGTGGGAGTCTTTTTGGTCGGAGACTCTGTCTTCTCCTCCTCTGAGAGCTTTTGTTTCTTTGCTTTTGGTTCTTCTGAAGCCATTGCTGACTGTGTGCACGTTGCAATCACCTAAACTGGTGTGAAAAGGCGGTCGTGCTAACCGGCGCTAACACTTATTGGGCATATAATGTCCCGAGCGCAGCCTCGCAGGCAAACGTTGCCTCCCCCGGGGCAGTGTGACGTCTTCACAGAGCTCCACCAATCAAGAGCCTTACTTTTATTACCCCCCCCCCCCCCACACACACACACACACATACATTTTTACATGATCAATGAGTCAAATCACGATGTGAATAGTTTTCAGCCTTTATTGAATACAAAAATTCAAACAAGCATCTTTTGGACTAACATTAATTCATTACAACTGAGAACAATACAGATTCAATTAAATTAATAACTTAAATTAATAGGTAAATAAATAAATAAAGAGTAAGTAATATTGAATGAAAAATAAAGTGGAATAGCATAAAATAAAGATAGTTGTTTTTAGGGCGAGAAAACCTTTAAATACGTACTGCACACTGTCAAGCACTAGAGCCATTAGTCGAGCATTTAGTAGTTTATGAGACAGATATTTCCCTCAGGATCTGGTAAACCAGAGATAACTATATTGGTTGATGTATTGGTTGTCTGACAAAGACACATTGTACAGGCTGTCTTTGCTTTATTTATATGGTTATAATTTTACATAGCATATCCTAATGGATTTCAGCGTAATGCTGAAATCCCACCAGGCAGTGTCAAGGCAGCTCACCACAATAATTCGATTTTTTTTCTGTGATCAGGAGGCATATTCATGTGTTTCATCCTGAAAGAAATTTATTTGTAACATAGCTCAACCATGAGGTCAATATGTAACAGGACTACAGGAGTCATAGGATCTGTTTACTGATTGGCTGTAGGCCCTCTGTGGCCACACTTCATCACTAAAAGTTAAACGTTTCCAAACTTTTGTTTGACTGCACTTTGCTGCAGAATCAAACAGCCGCAGCTTATCAACGACCACAGCTTTTTATAGACATTTCGTGGCAGCTCGCCACAGTCTGCTGCTCTGGTGTGAATACGACTGAAGATACATAGGAGAAGTTTACCTTCACGCCTTTCTGCTAGAAATCTCCTTAGATTTAGGCAACAATTTACTTGGTTAGGTTTAGGAAAACCTTACAGGCAGAAAGCCCTAAAGGCAAACATCTCCCATTCATGTGCCAATACAGTAATGTACCAGCAAAGTATTTCCAAATGAAGCTGAAATATTAAACCACTTGTTTCACTTTTATTTGCTCACCAAAAGCCTGTAATTTGACAGCTATTCGCATGTTTACATCAAGTAAAGGGAGTTGTGCTACAACTCTGTCAAGGAAGATTTTTAGTATTCCGATTATGAGAGGACGACCTGCACCTGAAAGTCATAGCTCAGGGCAACAAATTACACTGTATTATTAGCTGTCCACAAACGTTGCCTGATTAAAAAGTCCGAAACTTCGCTCTAAAAGTTTTGACCAGGTTGACGCTAGAGTTTATTTGTTTTTGTATCGTCCGGAATTTAATTTCAATACTTTATTAATAGTATTTGGGCTTCATTCTTTTGATTTGTCGACATCTACTCGTGACTACGTTGTGTTTACGTGTGCATAGATCTGCAGGCGTCTCCTCAGCAACTCAGACAAGTCTGCCATACTGGCACCAAGTATCCGATATTCTTGGCACAATCTACCGGAGTGAGCAGGTAAAAGTTTTTTTAAAAAAATGTGTGAAACTTTGTTTACACGATCCTCGATTTAGAGTCGCTGTTACGCCTCTCAGTCTCAAGTTTATATTAACATTAAGAAACAGATGGTATCTGTGTCCGAAGTTGCCAGTCCCAGTTTGCTAGCCGGCCAGTTAAACTACCTGAGGTTGAACTTAGTTAGACAGAAGGTAAATAATGACAGTTGACACTGCTTTACATTCACGTTTGCGTTGTTTTGATTTGAGCGCAATCAAATAATTGGCAAGGAGTTTTAAGTTTTTAAAAACTGCCGATTCAATGTCTCCATCATTCAGTAACAGAGTACTACTAACAACAACCACCTCATTGTTGCAGTCGAGATGATCCACAGTCTGTTCCTGATTAATCACTCGGGAGACATCTTCCTGGAGAAACACTGGAAGAGTGTTATCAGCCGGAGTGTGTGTGATTACTTCTTCGAGGCGAAGGAGAAGGCGGTGGAGCCGGAGAATGTGCCCCCTGTCCTGCAGACCCCACACCACTATCTCATCTCTGTATACAGGGGCAAGCTCTTCTTCCTGTCTGTCATCCAGACTGAAGTCCCTCCACTGTTTGTCATTGAGTTCCTGCACAGAGTGGCAGACACAATTCAGGTGGGATTAAATATTTATCTCAAGTGATCAGATTGGTGCTGAATGCAAAGACAGTGTAACATTAGCTTTTGACCATACAGCTTGGGAGGAAAAAGCAATGCTTATGCTGTCGCTTGAGAGCTTAAAAAAGCGTTTCTAAGGTGTATCCCACTATTTGCAAATATTGTTGTGTTATGCACGAACTACAGAGTTTAAAAGGCAGTCCAAATGTGGGGCCAGATCCCACTGAGTCCTCAGTACACGTTGGCAGAACTGAGTAGCTGCTGGATGTCTGCCATGTTTTTATGGTGTTGTGTGCTTTCTGGTCACCCAAGATCCATTTTAGTGTGGAGTGTAAACAGGGGATGATCCCATACTACATACCGTGAAAGAAAATATTTAGAGAAATTAATTGGAGACTGAAGAAGTGGACCGGAGACCTAGACCTAGAAAGGTTTATTTTATGTCTTGAATTCAAGGAGAATCGAGTCAGCAATACAGTAGATGTGTGTTTCCAAATCTATTCTGACCCCCCAGCTGACCAGAGGGGACTTTTTACCTAACTCAGTTTGCACCATGATAACCCAAACACATTCCTGAGATATAAATGAGACAAAACAACTGAGAAGGTTTCTGTGAAAGTCTGTGTGAGTGAAGATGTTTTGCTTGCTAAACCCTTATGGCAACCTTGGGGGAGAAAAGAAAACAGGCTGGCCGATATATATATATATATATATATATATATATATATATATATATATATATATATATATATATATATATATATATATATATGTGTGTGTGTATAACACAGAAAAAGAGGGGAAGACCCCTTTCCTAACAATTTTTCCTAAACACCCATTATCCATATCCATAATAAATCTAAGTGTATTTATTGAGTTTTCAACATAACTCCTCAAGTATTTCAACAAACAATCAATACATATATTTCTAACAACAAAGGAGATAAAAAGAAAAAAAAATTACCCATGTAAGTATAAGATATGATAAGATAAGATGAACCTTTATTAATCCCCAGAGGGAAATTCTGGATAAGTAAATAAATAAAACAAAAACAATGCATATAGATTATGATATCAGCAAATATTGCAGATTTCTCCCCTCCTAGAAACTTCATCTCTATATTTTCTCAGAGGTGGAGTATTTTCTCTTAATCAGAAGTGTACGTTTTTCAAGAGTGAATGTAATAGACCATGAGCCAGATCTGTAGGCTTGGTCTGTTAACCGATTTCCAATCATCCATCATTTTCTTATCTGTATTGACTTTGATTACAGTTTGCAGGAAAATAATAATAATAATAATAATAATTATCATCATCATCATCATCATCATCATCACTAATTAATACATATAAGAGCATTATTATGTTGTAGTTCATCAATTTCAGGTACTTTGTGTACTATTGGCTGGGTAGATTAACACTGCATCATATATTATAAGCATATCATGTTTTCTGTTTTTATTTAATGACACCTGTTAAATAAATGAAGTGGAGTAAAAAGTACAATGTTTCCCCCTGAAATGTAGTAAAGCAGAAGTATAAAGTGGTATGGAATAGAAATACTCAATTGTACTTCAGTAATGCACAGTGCTTGAGTAAATATACTTGGAGTCCACCACTGGACTCATGTAGGGTCTTAATGGAAAAAACTAAGAATGCTTTTAAAGACAACTGACTAATCCACTCTGATTTTCTGCAACAAGCCTTGTTTTTGTATTTGTCAGTCTAGTGTGTGCTTTAGTGTAATAGGTGTTTTGTCGACAGGACTACTTTGGAGAGTGCTCAGAAAGCGTCATCAATGACAATGTGGTGACGGTGTACGAGCTGTTGGAGGAGATGCTGGACAACGGCTTCCCACTAGCAACAGAGTCCAACGTCCTCAAAGAGATGATCAGGCCTCCCACCATCCTGCGATCAGTCGTCAATACGCTCACAGGTAAACGGCAGTCACCTCGATTCTGGTATTAAAAGGTTAAGTCTGAACAGTACCGCCCTCTGGTCCAGTCACAATGTCCACACTCACGGACTCGCAGGACTTTGAGGCACATTTCAGCAAAGTCAGTGATGGTTTAGGGCTGCCCCATCGTCAGATCATCAAGTGCATGAGGGCTCTGTCACAGACATTTTGAGCACTTTCCATAAGTCCACATTTCTGCAGACTTTGCCAGAGGGAGTTACCCACAGTTCATAGCTTTGTGATAAAGGCATTCAAAAAAAAAGAAAAAAAAAAAAAAAAAAAAAAGAGGACGGCACATGGGTGTTCAGCCAGGCATATTAAATGTACACAGAAGCATAAACATTAAGGATTTAAGATGGTCCATAAAATACACATGAAATCAGAGGAATACAAGTATTAGACTATATTACACACCTGGTTTATTCATCGACATTTTCTTTTAATTTTGCTTAATGATGCTGTTTTGATAAAAACTAGTAAATTTGACTATAGGGTACTTCTCCTCTCATAAGGCAGGAGCCTGCAAGCCATTCAAATCAGGCAGTAAAAAATGCAAAATAAAAACCCACAATTGGCGTCGTCAAGGTAATGTGATGTGGCGCCGCAAAGTGCTTTCCCAGTTGTATTCATACCATTTCAAGCCCTCGCAGCCTCTCACACTCAAACATTTACCAGGTGATATCAGTTAAGTCCCTGAAGGCTCAGGCAGGCTTATTCAGTTGGTGGCCTGTGGGCCAAATCCGGCCCTTTAATGACCTCAAACCGTCCATTTGATCACTTATGAATAGAAATTGTATAATATCTATAGTGTGCTCTGTATGTATGCTCTGATGAAAGTCTGACAGACCGAAAGCTTAGTATTAAAGAATCTAGTGAAATACTGCGTGGATCTAAGTGTGCAGAAATCGTTTCTAATATCTTTTGGACTCATTAATGTTTCCAGCACCTTAGCTAAGATTTAGACAGGTGGAGCAGTTGTTTGCCCTGTATCATTTATAAATATGAAAAAAGCATTTTAAAAAAAAAAAAAAAAAAGATAATTTCCTCCAATACGAGTTTATTCCTGTTCTTCAGTGTTACCACTCACTTTTTTACTGTTTAAAGCAATATCACTGTGTTTTTATCTAAGTAACTTAATAAAATAACACCAGGTTGATTTTTATATCATTTTAGTAGTAGGTTAACTAGCCAATTTGTTATGCACAGAAATATTTATCTTGTTAAAAAGCTTTAACTAAGGTTTTTAAAGTGGAGGGAATTTAGGAGTCAAACTGAGTAAAATTTGATTTTATTAAAACAGTCTACTGAGATAAAAAGATGTATTGTTTGCATGTTTAAATTTGTTAAATTCAGACAGGAAATGTAAATGTCCGGCTTTGCGGCACCTCACTGTTTTTCAAATGAGGCCCTTCTAACAAAGTAATTGAATAGGCTTGGCTAAAGGCCTTCAGGGGGACACTGGGATTGGGCCTTTGTCTACATATCTTCACAGGACTGGGCTGTTTTTATTTACCCTAACCCAAATACTTATAAGCTGAGTACAAATTGACTTTGTGAATATTTGTGTTAGGGTAAATAAAAACACAAACTCACATATTTACAAACTCAACAGAAAGTCTTGCACTGCTAACTGACTGACCGGTTCAGAATACAGCAAAGGTTCACTCTGGATATCTCTGATTGTCCGTTAGTCTCCCATGATGATGAGGAGGAGATTAGCTCCAGGTGTGTGACTTCCCACACCTGCTCCCAGCCCGTCATGTGGGAGTGGGTGGAGCCACCGGGCAGGAATATACAGTAGCTCCCTCTTAATTAGCCTGCCCCTCTGCCCCTTACACTATCTACAGTTTTTATGTTTTACATTTACGTTTGT
This sequence comes from Pterois miles, assembly GCA_947000775.1. Taxonomy (NCBI): domain Eukaryota; kingdom Metazoa; phylum Chordata; class Actinopteri; order Perciformes; family Scorpaenidae; genus Pterois; species Pterois miles. The sequence goes on from CAMQGK010000341.1 coordinate 13,221,128, forward strand.
GCCTTTCTTTTGTGTGTTTTTCCAGGAGGTAGTAATGTTGGAGATACGTTACCAACTGGTCAGTTGTCCAACATCCCATGGAGGCGGGCTGGCGTTAAATACACCAATAATGAAGCATATTTTGATGTGATTGAGGAAATAGACGCCATTCTGGACAAATCAGGTACAAACAAGCACTTGTTTGATCACCACAGATGAAGTGTTTATCCATGGCAGTTAGAAGTGTTTCCTTTTCCCCAGACGATTACATAATTAGAGGTGGTTAAACGTGGTTGCATTGTTGTTATTCAGGTACAACAGTGTTTGCAGAGATCCAGGGTGTAATTGAAGCCTGTGTGAGGCTCAGTGGGATGCCCGACCTCACTCTGTCCTTCATGGTGGGTTCATTTCCTCTCAGCTCTGTGTTTTTTTCCAGTGCGCTTTCGTGTAAAAATTCACTCGGCATCGTTTTTGATGGCAGAATCCTCGTCTTCTCGACGACGTGAGTTTCCACCCGTGTGTGCGGTTTAAGCGCTGGGAGTCGGAGCGCGCCCTCTCGTTCATCCCGCCAGATGGAAACTTCACACTCATGAACTATCATGTCAGCGCCCAGAAGTAAGCACACACAACATCTTCTGGCAGCAATAAAATCTCTGTTGGGTTATTTTCTTCCGGTTTCAGTGTGGAGGATTGGATCGAAATTCTGCTTTAATTTCCACAACAAGGATTCACAATCCACTCTTGTTACCGTGTTTACTTGTAAACACAAGCTGTTGCTGTCCGCCTGCTGAACCTGAACTGTTTATTGTCATCGTGGTCAATTCTGTCTGTGTCCTCCCTCAGTCTCGTGGCCATTCCAGTGTATGTGAAGCAGAGCATCAGTTTCTTTGAGACGGGACCTTGTGGTCGCCTGGACATCACGATCGGGCCCAAGCAGACTATGGGGAAGACAGTGGAGGCCTTGATGGTCACTATCCCCATGCCTAAAGCTGTGCTGAGTGCCAACCTCACGTCCACACAGGGAGCCTACATCTACGACCCCGCTACCAAGGTAACCAGTTTTCTGCTTCAAAGATACCTGTCTACGTCGAAGGTGCTAAATTTATGGTCAGATTAACATTTAAACTACCGATTAAAGACAGGAGATTTTTTTAGTCACACTTATGGACTAGATTTTTTGTAGCTGTAGAATAAAGTAACTGATGTAATCTTAGTGAGGACTGGTGGTGGTGTAGAGAAAATAAATCTCTAAACTAAAAGCATTTTGTTTGATTGTCCTGTATGTGTTTTGATAGGTGTTGGTTTGGGACATTGGGAAACTGAACCCCCAGAAGCTTCCTAACTTGCGAGGCAGTCTGAGTCTGCAGGCAGGAGCCCCCAAACCTGAAGATAACCCCTCACTCAACATTGAGCTGAAGATTCAGCAGGTGGCCATATCAGGTAGTCCTCGCTACATGCCCTCTTAATCCTTGAATTGGGCCAAGTTTAAATCCATTGTCAGTCGTTGCTCACTATGCTTCTCTCCCCTCTGTGCAGGTCTTAAGGTGAGTCGTCTTGACATGTTTGGTGAGAAGTACAAGCCGTTTAAAGGGGTCAAATATCTGACTAAAGCGGGGAAATTCCAAGTGCGAACCTGAGCAATGACTGTCAGAGGTCAAAACAATCCAATGTGCCAAATCGTGGACAAGGTTATCAGTTCTCCAGTGTGTCTTACATATCCTCATTGTTATTAATTAACAGATATTTATTATGTGTTCTGCATTACATCTATTGTGTATGGCTGGATGGTATTTGTGGCCTGTAAAGGGAAGCCTTAATAATCAGTGTAACCTTGTTGAAGTGCTACAGTTTAAATGTGCTGCATTATATGAACCATTCCTCCTTTCTTTTTTGATTATTTTTTATTATTATTAACACCTCCTGAGTGTAGCCACAGGGGAATATTTTGGTTAGAAAAGGGACACTCACTGCTACACTCACTGTGTTATCACACCTATACAATCTTACTTGCATGCTGCCTGAAAGCCAGCAGCCATGCCCTTGAAAACCTTTTCACATAACATAAGGTAGCAAGTTTTATACTTGTATATGTGATTATTTTTTGAATAATCTAATGTATCTACTTCCTGAGTAGCTGCAAGTGTTTTTTTTTTTTCGCACATTCACTCTTTAATGTGGCCTTGTACGGCAGGCCAAGGTGCTTGGTATAGCACACTAAAGCAAAAACTGCACGTTATGGAGGCCTGAGGGGAAGTATATTTAAAAAAAAAATACTGTATATCTTTATATCTAAGGTACACTGAGGGAGTACAACTATCTGCAGGTCCTAGATACAGATGTGTTAACAGCATTCTACAATGAAATCTACAAGAAAGCTACAAAAATCCTCATATAATGTTGAATGCAACTTCTTTACTCAGCACAAGATTTGCACAATCAAGTATCCAAGTGGAAAATACTACTTAAAGCTCCTGTATGAAGTTGAATCTGTATTTCCGTGTATAAGATGTCTTATTAAAGCTTTATAATGATGTGTTCATGTGTGCTGTTTTAACCACACTGGCAGTATGGCTAGCTTTTTGGTTTACTACACTATATTTGTGTGTGTGTGTGTGTGTTGTGTTGTGTTGTGTTGTGTTGGGGGTTTATACTGACAAGTTACAGAAAAGTTTAAGTAGGCTGTATTTGGCTTATAGGCCTACTTAATCTTTTGATCACGATTTACTTAAGAAATGTATAATTAAGTATTCTTGCCTTATATGCCTACAGAAAAGAATACTTGACTTGTAGTAGTGCTTACTTTTTCAGCAGCCTGTTAAAGTGTGTGAGAGTTTGTAAAATTATATTTTCATATGAATTTACTTGAGTTCATTAAGTTTTTGGATTATCGCTTCAGGGTAGAGGTATGCAAGGACAACATTAATCTTTCTAATCTCATCACGAATCATCAAGTCAAATAGCAAAAGGAGCAAGTCTCTTTGTGGTACTATAAGTTAAAGTATACTTTCATTAACTAAAAACCAGAGATGCTCATAAGTCTTTTTTTTTTTTTTTTTTTTTGCATGTCCAAGTTTCAAGTCTTATGAAAGTGACATAAGAGGCCGACTCCAGTCGTCATTATTATAATCTTTTAATTTTCCAAGGCACAGCAGATGTGTTGGCAGGGCGAGAAGCTATCAGAAATACATTCAGGGTGTGAATGAACACATCAAGTACACACAGAAGTACACCCTGCCGCTCTCAGTGAGGGGTCAGTGACTGCTACATGCTCTGTAGGCCCAAATAAACATGACAATGCAGTTAACATTTAGAGCTCTGTCCTTAACTGTCTGGGAACAGCTCACTAATACTGATTAAGTGAAGAGGCTTCACACACACACACACACACACACACACACACACACACACACACACACACACACACACACACACACACATACAGATTCTCCATCTAATAGTTACATTTGCCCAGCCATTAATGAAACTTGATGAAATACTGTTAAGGGAATGAACTGATCTGATTGCATTTATTTTTGATCATTTATCCTCAAACTGCTGTGTAATTACTCCAGACAAAAACGCCTACACCTAGAAAAACCTAGACTGGCGTCAACACCGTAAACCGCATAAAAAGGTTGTTTTTGTCCTCAAACCATTGGGGTTGTCAAGAAAATCTGTGCTTCAGAGCGTTCAGACTGAGACCGCTGAGCTCAAACATGGAGAAAAGTTGAATGGCGGTCTAAAATCATTGGTTTTGATCAATTTTGAATAACATATCCAAACAGTTCAACTGTTACAGAGATAGTGCAGAAATAAAGCACTACAATTAAAAAAAGAGGAAACATTCTCTCCTTTTTTTGCTAAAAAAATAACAGACCTCAAAAAGTACTCTAAAGAAAATAGTCTGTCTCATTGTTTATAATAACCTGGATTCTAAGTGATGAAGTTTACAGTAACGTAAAATAAATCCTTTGGCATTGTTCACTGTTAAAGTTAAATAAAGTTACAACAAAGAGTTCAAAACAACCATTAAACTCTCCTCGACTTTTACCTGTCGCTCATAATGCAATGTTAAAACCTCTCATCTTTAAACCTGCCTGCCTTCAACATTATTTATTATTTATTGACAATCGTTCATTTTTTTTTTTAAAAATAACACAATCACGTTTGACTATCATTTGCCTATAAGTCCTAACACTTTAAATTCAGAAGACCTTTTAGTGCTTCAAGTATTAACATCATCAGACAGCAGTGATGATGTATCACCTTTGAATTCATGGATCTTCAGTTAAGAGCAGTGTTATTACTAAAAGTAAACATGAAGAGTCTAGACTCCACACTTTAGTGTCAAACTCTGTGTATAAAGCTCATAGCTGAGTGTTGTCCATAAAACAAATAATTACTGTATGTACAATAGACAATAAGAAACTCTCACTGAAAAAAATGAATTAAAAGTAAATGTCCTCTAGGAGATAATGTCATAATTTGCCTTTAGAAAATATAAAACAAATTTCATGCAAAAAATATATACCTGGGATTTGGATAAACTCTTGAAACACAACATACCAAAAATATATATTAAAAACTGTCTCAGATTAGCCTATATGTGATTCCACAGTTAAGATAAAAATAACTGGAGAGCAAAGCTGAACTCACTCCAATAAATGAAACCTGCTTGGTAGCAAATCTAATAGTTTTAATGTGGTAAACACCACGTCACCATCAGTGTCCTCGCTGTAGAAGCGCACGTTTACTCGTCGTGAGTATGCACATTGCTACTTTTACCCGAGGTGTGTGCTATCGGTGCCAAGTTAAGAGTGTTACTGGTTTCAGTTTATTGGTACCAGGGGGTCTTGCGCACCCAGCGGAGGGTGCATCCTGCGTCTGTGCGGATCTTGATGGAGGCTGCTTCTGCTTCTCTGACGGTCTCCTTCACCGACTGCATCAGATTCTGGGCGTTATGGACCAGCATCTCCGTGGCCTGGACAGGGAAACATTTATTAGTGAAGCAGTCAGAGATGGGACAAAATGAAGACCAGTTATCAGGAAGACAGATCAGATTTAATCAAGTACTGTACGCAGGTACTTTTACTTTACTTGAGAATTTACATTTTCTCCTACTTTATACTTCTACTCCACTACAATTCAGTGGGAAATATTCTACTTGTTACTCCACTACATTTAGTACCTTTAGTTACTTTGCATATTCTGGTTAATAATACAAAATATAACCAACAAATAAACCATATTTATATATTATTATTATCTGTTAAGATAACACTTTCACAAGCTACCCAGCAGTGTATGTATGTATGTGTTACATGAGTTGCATTCATTTGTCACTGTAGGTCGCCATCTTGGTTTTTAGTGCAACACCATCCCTGGCTTCATATTACCTTACATGAGAACGGTTCCAATGAGTAGAGCAATGTGGTATACAGACTCACAGAGGAATCGTGTCATGCTAATTTTCAGGTTCATACTTGTATTTTGCTTCAATGTAAAAAAAAAAAAAAAAAAAAAAAACCCACTTTATTTTCCTCGTACTGTCTAAATAAACCTGTATTCACCCTCTGTCTGAAACGCTCCGTTTTAGTGCCTGTCTCTAAGACCTCCTCCTTCAGTCTTGTTGATTCACATGTTTTCTGATCTAGGCAGCCCACAAAAAAACTGGCTGGGTTGTCTTATTTGACAGTTTGTGGGTTGGTAGGAACTCCAAATACCCAAATGTATGTGCACAAGCACTAAAAAAGTGAGTTTTGAGAGCCTGCTAGTATTGAATTGGTACTGGATATTGTGTGTCATTTTGGGAGTTTACCTGCTCTGATTCCTCTTCACTAATGTTTGTTCGTCCCAGCATGGTGGCTTTGACAGTAGAAAGGATCTTCAGCTGAGTGCTGATGGTAGGGATTCGTTCGCATACCTTTGGAAGGACAAAAACATTTAATTGTTTTCTGCACAGGACACCGCACTTTTCAGTGTGCGTCTACGTATATGAGTATGAGCTTACCTGCAACAGGTTAGTTCTGATGCGTCTGTCAGTGCACTGCTTGGCCACTTCCTTAGCCAGTCTCGTCACCTCATCTGAGGCCTTGGCGATGTCCTTAGCACACTGAATCAGCGCTCGCTTGTTCCCGCTCCCACCGCGCACCAGCCGAGACATTTCTGCCATCAGCAGAGCCATCCGCTTGGCTGCTGCTATGATGTCGTTACCCTGTGAAGAGGAGGGAGGAGGAAGCAGTAAGAGCTGTGAGCAAGATGCTGGAGAGGAGCACGGCTTTGGATAAGAGATGCAATGGAAAAATATCCTATGAGTCATGTTTTCACACATTTTGCTGATGATCAGCAAAATGTAGGATAGTAAAAATAGTATTTTCAAACAATAAAAGAATGCTGATGCTTTGTGTGAATGAATTTCAATTGCAAAACAGGAGTGGAAAGCTGCATGCAGCGTCAGTGCAAGTTAGCATATATTCTTCAACCCTCATTGAAGAAGATAATTCTCATATTTATATCTGTTGTTTTAGAGGAAAACAGTATTCACTGCCTCCCTCACATCACATTCAAGTGAGGTTAGTACCCATGTGGTGATGTTCACAGTGTTGGAGTGATCAGTGCATACCCTGAGACTACTAAGAAGCAGAAGCAGGTGATCATACCAGGCAAGCAGGCAGTCTAATGTCAAAACCACATCACTCAGAAGTCTTTGGGAAACTGTCATCCTTGGCTTGACAGGTTGGCCAGACAGCAAGTGACTAACAGTGAGACAGAGCACTTGGCTCCTCCTTTTAACTACAAATCGTGAACATATATTCGGACTTGTGGAGCCAGTGCCAGTTTTTCCTGGTGGTACAACAAACAAACTTTAACTTTTAGTACAACCTCAGCGTGATGTCAGCACAACCGTGTGTCAACCATTGCCGAGTGTGATGCAACGACATCCACAGCCGGCTGGAGGTTTCCATGGTAGTGGCAGATGCCGAGCTCATTGTTTGCACAGCCACACTGACTATCAGCTAGTACTCCAAAGTCTTTGTCCTGCAGAGCTTTCTTTGTGTGCTGCATTCATCTGTTTGCATGCTTGTGTGTGTTGGGGGTCAAACAGGTGTATGATCCTCCCAGCAGCTCAAAACACTGGGAGCCACTGCACTACTATCTACTACATCTAGTTGTGTGTGCACTCATGTGCATGTGTGCGCAGACCTTGCTGGACCACTTGCGCGCCTCCTGGTGGAGAGACTGGGCAGCTGCCAGAATGGGTTGATTGACAGGCTGGTTGGAGGGCATCATCAGCAGTTCTGGCTCATAGTCATCCTCACCATCAGTAAACTCATCTTCATCATCTACCTCTCTCTCCTCTACTGCCTCCTCATCCTCAGGCTGGGTGGGGTTGGGGGGGAATTGTTGTTGTTGGTGGTGGTTGGAGGATCAATTGGGATGGGAAGGAAAGGGAGGGGAGGAAGCAAAGAAGGGAGGAGGAGGAGGAGGAGGAGGAAAAAAAGAGGAATGTGGAGAAGAAGGGGAAGGAGAAAGCCAGGGACAGCAGGAGGGAAAGAAGCATGGGAAAAGGAGGCATTTAGTACAGTATGAGAGGCACTGGATGGAAGAACAGAGGACAGGAGATTCATAGGAGGGAGAAGGAGCGAATACAAGCACTGTGCAGGAGCAGGGAGAAGGGAGGTGAAACTTCACGCTCAAGCAAAGATGGGGAAAACAAGAGGGAAAGAGGAGCTGGTTTGGGCAGGTAGCAGGTGGATGATGTGTCGTACTCTGAGGCAGTGGCTGAGTTGACAGTTTGTTGAGCATTTGCATTAACAAACAAGTTCTAACTATAGCCAAAACCAGTGGTTGGCATCCTTCTAGTGTATGTGGGAGTCTAGCAGTGAGCTGGGAAACAGTGTCACCCAAATCCATAAAAGGTATTTTGTGCCTGGTTTCCAAAGACACCTCTGATGCATAGATCATTAAACAGGTGTGAGAAAACTGTCAGGAGAGCTATAGAGGGGACGAGAGGGCATTATTCCTGCATAATCAAGGGTTATTTACACAGAATAATTGTTCCTCCACACAAATACACTTGGACACACACAGACAGAACATAGACAACAATAGGAGTTCAAAGAAATACTACTTCAAATGTAGTGCGCTCTGGAGGCTGGATCGTCTCTCCACAAATGACCTTTTTCTTACAATTAATTGTGTACATTGACATCCTCACATGCAAACACCTCAAACAGATGACAGTTTCCAGTTTCTCCTCTGACAATGGAATCGAGCCACTGAACTCCACATTTCAGCTTCAACGTCACTTCAGGAAAAACTTAATTTCAGGATATTCTCAGAGGTCACGTCATCGTCGGACACGTGAAAAAGACACGAGAGAAAAAGTAAAATCACTTTGGCCATGTCCACTAACATGACATCACACTAACCAGCTAGCTTATTTTAGCCAGAACTGGATGTATGCTACAGGCTTTGATGGAGTGGATATGCAAACTGTATATTTCTGTTTGTGTAAACTCACCTTGCTTGACCACTTGCGTGCCTCGTCGTGCAGCTGCCTGGCTGCCACCATCATGGGCTCGCTGAGCACCTCTCCGGCCTTCTGCTCTGGGAACTCCTCGTCCTTCTCCTCCGGAGGAGGGGGCCGAGGCGGGGGCACCTCACCTTCTGGCAAGGGGGGCTTGGGTGGTGCCTGCTCATCACTAACCTGGAAAATACGCATAATGTTACTAATACATATGTAGTTTAAGAACAAAGGGAGGTGTAGTTGTATGAATAAAGACATCATTTCTGGTTGAAGTTTCAGGTCTGTTTCTGACCACATGTAAAAGTGCTCTGTTGAACTTGTAACCTCACCCGTCAGTGAGTAGTACTACTGTACTACTACTAGTACTACTACTACTAGTACTACTGAAAGTAAACAAATATATAATTTAAGTCACTCTTTAATCGTGTGACACCATTTTGAGTTTTGGTATGATCGCCTAGGCTATTCTGCTTGAAGAAGAAGAAGAAGAAGAAGAAGATAGTCCTTTATTCGTCCCACTAGGGGAAATTCAATTTTTACACTCTTTTGTTTTTTACTTATACACGGTACATGCAGACCTGGGACACACACATGCACAAACAGGACCCATATACATGCATCAAATGGAGAGATGTCAGAGTGAGGGTGCTGCTCCTGACAAGCGCCCAGAGCAGTTGGGGGTTTGGTGCCTTGCTCAGGGGCACCTCGGCAGTGCCCAAGAGGTAAACTGGCACCTCTCCAGCTACCAGTTCACACTCAGTTCTTGGTCCATGTCGGGACTTGAACCGGTGACCCTCCGATTCCCAAGCCAACTCCCTACAGACTGAGCTACTGCCGCCCCCAATATTGTCCCAATATTGCATTTTTTCCAATAAATTTGATTGCTTAATTTGAATTATTTTCAGACTAGCGAAATGTGACACCCACTAGTATTCATATTATAACAAACCCCCCTGATTAAGTGCTTTTAAATCCAAAGTATATCTCTATAACACAAAATATTCAGAACTAGTTTAACAATTAAAACTGTGTGGGTGCGTTTGAAAGTGATTTGAAAGACAGTGGACTTATAGTCCAACAACTGTCATCAGGGCTGCGGCCAAAATCATGTAACCATGGCAACCCGTGCCACGATTTGTGAGAATCAAAGTCTGAATTAATTTAAAAAATATATTATGCCTAGCAAAGTGAAATCTTATACTTACACTTGAAGCGTAATTGATGTTACCGAGTTGTCCGTCAATGTCTGTTATGAACGTTGTCATCACTACCGCATTGTACTGTGGGATATTTATGCTGCTGTAGCGTTTGCATATTCAAATATTTCACAAAAAATAGTAAGCACTTCACATACTATTGATTTCATACTTACTCTTTAAGTGTACTAAATATCATGTTAGTTTGTTATCTCACATGCAAACTGATTTTTGTGCACCAGAGTATGTGATATCACGTATTTCCAACAATTTCACTCACTTCACCCCAGTGAGACCAGAACTCTCTCATGTGAAATGACCAAAACTGCTGTAAATTTGGCAGAAAACAGTGCATTTGTGTGAGACCCAATTAGCTACAGGAAGAAGCTGATTGAAAAAATAGGTATCCAGGGCCTTTAAAGGGTAGTCAAACAGGCCTGTGGTTTGAGGTCATTGTTTACATTTCATTCAGTCTCAACTGTTTATGCAATCTTCCACAGTATGCTCTTGGCAATTACAATACAATACAATTACCCCTGAGGGCCCACTTGCTTTCTGCAGTAGGACACTGAGCAGCTCCACTGGAGCAGCTGGCAGTTCAAGGTCATTGTTACCAAAGCTGATGAAAAATTACTTTCCCCCATCTGTATTAATGCATTCATTTTAGTAAGTAAGTGATGGGTTACCACCACCACTTACTAATGTAAGTGGTGGTGGGTTATTCAGTGGTTTACTGTGGCTAATACTGTAGGAATGAATGTGCTTACATGGAGCTGGTCTAGGTCAGGTGGTGGAGGAGGGAAGTCGGGCTCCTGAGGTTGGAAGGCTTCTCTAACTTTTCCGACTGCAGCCAGGATCCTCAGACACGAGTCCAAATAGGCCTTCTGCAGAGCTGCGGAGGAGAGGGTGGAACATAAAAAGAGATAATAGAGTGAATAAACCTGTCTCATACGGTATACTGAACATGTGTTTGTGTAGTGTTTTCCTGTACCTTTATCCTGTATGTTCCCAGCCACTGCTTTAGCATCCATCACCATGGGGGAGATGGTGTGGGAGAGGATGTCTGACGCGTGTTTCACTGTGTCTCTGAACCGTGGATCTTCAGAGTTCTCCACTTCCCTCTTAGCCACCAACAGGACCCGATTGGCTCGTCTCGCTATGCTTGTTGCCCCGGCAACAAGCATTTGGGGCTGAACATTTGCCATGGCAACTCGGCACTTGTCGATGTCTTTCTTTATAGCTTCCTCAGAGGCATCTAACAGAGATTTGGTGTCGATGGCTTCGTCCACCAGACCTGAGGCCCACACAGATTAACCTCTATTATCGTATCTCATTTACAGTATGCTAAGTTTTGGGATGTATTTGTTGCAGCCTGCTGTGACTACTTTCAACTACTTCGAAATGCAAAACTATCAATAGGAAATCCTCACCAGTGAGTTTCTCCACATTGTCAATCCACTGGTTCTTCATGGTGTCAAAGTGCTCATACGCTGCTTTATTCCCAGGATTCTTCAACAAGATCCGAGCAGCAGAAGTCACCTGGACATTAACAAACATGTCTCACTGTGTACAACAGCTTCATGTTTCACTCAGTATATGCAATCGTGCAACGCAGGGACGTTAAAACAAACATGAGCACCTGTGGTGTGAGCTCCCTGGCATGTTTCACAGCAGCATGTATCCCCTCAACTGTGCTCTTATTGGCTGTTCCCACGGCAGCAGCCTTCTCCGCGGTCGCCCCCAGCCGACCTGCGTGGGCCTCAAAGTTCCCTGCACGCTCCTCAAAAACCTACAACAAACATTAACCCTGATTTAGTCAGACTGCAGACATCCTCTGTTGTTCTTTACACACACACACACAACATCTGGATGGAGCAGAATCAGCACAGTTTCTTTCAACGTCACTGACCTCCTCTCTGTTAGGGGCATCGGGGGGAGCAGTTGCAGCCACAGCCAGCAGTTTGATAGGTGTGGTGGTGTCACTGAAAACGTCAGACACTTCCTGGGTCATCACCTCCTGCATGTGCTGCCTCAGGTCCTAGTGGATGCAAAGATTGTTATATATCAGTCCACTAGGTGGAGCTCTAAACCAATACTTTAAATAATAATGACCATGCATGCACCATACAGTATACAAGACTCCATGCTTTTTATGGATGCACCATTCAATCAGATGGAAATATTCTACATGTCTTGTGCATCATTATATTCACTGATATATTTAGTATATTTGGAAATTTGTGATCTTCACTTTCATTTAAAATAACCTCAGTGGATTTGTTGGTTTGAACAGTGTTTGGCTGCACAGCACAAGTTTGCAATGACAGTGGAGTGATTCATTTATAAATGAATGTGTGTTTGTGAGAGCTACCTTGAGGCTGTCCTGCAGTTGTGCGGCTGTAGCTCGTGCATGAGGAGCCTCAGCCTCACCCCTGCCGGCCATGTCTGCCAAGGATGCCATTAGAGCCTCTGTTCGGTCACAGCGTCCAATCATATCCTGCCGATATGGACCTAACAGGCCTCCTGCCAGCCGCTTCCCCTCTCCAACCATCCCTCTGATTGCTGCCTGACCTGGGGAGAGACAAAGTCATTCCCTCATCACATCTGGAGACACAATATCTCCTGTTTTCACTAAAAACCAAGATACAGTGATTACACATCCTTATTTAGACATGAAGCATATCTAAATTGGAGCACAGTGTTTGTTGGCAACATTGTCTAATAAGTACTTGGAATGCAACTAGGAAGATATAACTAGTTCATATATCTTTTCATATAAACGAGAGAAGTGATCATAAAGTTTATTGGAAGCCATCATATGATTAATATCTATAGTATTTGGTTATATCCTCAAAGAAAGCATGTCATGGTCTGGTACCTGTGTTCCACTGTAGTATCTCACACTCTGCTCCCAAAGGGAAGCATGGGAGGAAATAGGAGACAATCAAATGACAAAACATCAAACAAAGCATTAAAATCAACACAACGCTTCCTAAATAGCTACGTAAGTTCAGTTAGTCATTCAGTGATTCACTGTGGGCATTTGAGGAAATGGCATCAGTCACCAGCACAGTCATGTCTGTTGAAAATGAGACACTTTGCTTCCATGTGAAACTTAAACACTTCACATCTTTCAGTATCCCATTAACTGCAAATCACAAAGAGTCCTGGGTGCTGCCTTGACAACTTTCACACACTCTGTCACCCACAAAAGGCGTGCAAGGTCAGAGCGTTTATTTTTGAACTACTACGACATCATCCCTCCCTTGAGCTGCCATCCAAGCCTGCTCACCTACTCCTCTGTCGTCCACTCCGGGGTTGTTCACCCAGCGGAGGGCCTGCTCCATCTTGCCCTCCAAGGTTACGGCAGGTTTGGTCGGTCTCATGTTGGCCACGGCTCGGTTGGTTTTGGACTGCAGCGTCAGCAGCGCTGCCCCGATCTGCTTTGCCAGCGCACGAGCCTCCGGGCTGTCACCTTTACCCCTGAGGCAGTAACAGATGGAGACATAATGTGAAACAAAAAGGTGTAAAAGCCAGGTAGTGTAGAAATTAAACACAGACTTCAAAGCCACCAAATGTCTCACCGTACCCCTGTTAGACACCACCTTAAAGGGAAATACTTTCAAAGGCTGATGCCACTTTTTCATTTCTTTTTAATTTTAATTTTTGTCTTGTGTAGCCAGAAATACAGATAAAGGTTCTGATACAGCTTGTAAGTTTAGAAAAGTACTACATGGTTCAGCTTAAAACTACTACATTTGGACTGTGAAAAAGACAGAACGACATGAACATGGGAAACAAACGAACAGCTGATTGTAACGTAATGCACGGAACATGAACAGCGGCAATCTGAATGAAAGCCTTGTGTTTGTTGGACCCATCCACCTCGCTTCCCACCCGCCCATGCTGTGTGTGTGTCTTTCCACTTTTTAAACTACATCACCACACTCTTGGTGTGCTTTCTTGTGTGAGTGTTTACCGTTGAGCAGATGGGTTTACATTATAGTTAAACAGGCTTGGTATTTGACGCCCTGGGAATGAGAACAAGCTGGAATACAATATTATGTATACAGTTCTTTATTTTGAAATGTCAATAAATTTTATATGTGTAGTACTTTTAATGCCGTGTACAGACAGTCTTTAAACCATGTAGTATTTCTGAATCTAAGTAGTAAATAAAAGTACTATCTTTCCTAGACATTCCAGTAAAATCTTGTGGTGTCTGCAGTGGCATGAACCTTGAATTGAGTGGTATTTCTCTTTATTGTTTTTCCTCAGAATGGTAACCCTTGGTATAAACACCATTACCCCATCTGTTCCACAGCATATTCAAACAGTCAGAAACCTTATCGTAGGAACGATGCCCAGGGTTGACGGGCAACAACATATTTTCCAGGCAGGTAAAACATACCACCTATTGGTGGTGTGAGGTTGCAGTTTGAGCCTAGAAAAAGAGGGTCTAAGAATTACATAAATTCACAAATTATCACAGGTCATGCATGTGTCAGAAGAAGGAATGCGTACTGTCGGCGTAGCTCCACGAGCCTGGCAGTGAGGCCTGCGATCTCGCTGATGGAGCGCAGGATGTCGTCTCTCTCTTTGGGGTCTTCACACAGGTCGGCGATGCGTTTGGCCTCTGCTAGTAGCGCTCTGATGTTTTCCTCCCCCTCAGGACCGCCGTTGGGATCAGCCAGCCAGGCCTAAATAAATGCACATATATGGCTCAGTTCTCATCTATGAAATAAGCAACATAAACCTATCTTCAAGGATGAGAAAAGTTCACTAAAAATTGCATATTTAATAGGGCTGTCAAAGTTAAGGTGACAATAATGCGTTAACGCAAATTCATTTTAACGCCACTAATTTCTTCAACGCATTAATGCAGCTTGAGACTTTTAGACTGTAGTGAGCTCAGGTTTAAAGCTGAAGATACTCTCATCATATGAAACTAGAAAACCTAAGATGGTTGCTAAGGAGCTTAAATAATGCTCCAAACATCTGCTAAATTTTACGAAAACCGGCATGACCATTTTCAGAGGGGTCCCTTGACCTCTGACCTCAAGGTACGTGTGTGATAATCACACAGTTTGTGTGTCATAGTCATAGTCAAGTCAGCACACTGACACACTGACAGCTGTTGTTGCCTGTTGGGCTGCAGTTTGCCATGTTATGATCTGAGCATATTTTTTATGCTAAATGTAGTACCCGTGAGGGTTTCTGGACAATCTGTCACCGTTTTGTGTGGTTATCTGATTTCCACTAATAAATATATACATATATTTGCATAAAGCAAACACATTTGCCCACTCCCATGTTGATAAGATACTTGGCAAATCTCCCTTTAAAGTTCATTTTGGACAGATAAAAAATGTGAGATAAATTTGTGATTAATCATGATTAACTATGGACAATCATGCGATTAATCACAATTAAATATTTTAATTGATTAACAGCCCTTAAACATTTAGTTGTTGCTCTTCAGATTAGCTTTTATCTAAAATTATTGACAAAAAATAAATTAATAGAATAAAAGAGACAGAAATAGTATAAACATAATGCAGAAAGGAGGGATCATTCACTGGGGAGAGGGTTAACATGGACAACTGTGTAGTTGTTGTTTTATCTGACCTGTGCAGCATCCAGCCTCCTGGCGATGGCCTGTTTGGCATTGATAAGAGCCTCCAATCTGCGAGCAGCAGCGTCCACTTTGCCAAACAACAAGTCTAAGCCCTGCGAGCACTGGCCTGCACGCTGCACACACCCCGGGGTCGGACCCTGGCCTCTGTCATGAAAGAAAAACACACAGCGCTAACACAAGATGACAAAATAAAAACAGTTTATCTCACATTCTCTCATACAAACACACTACCTGGCTCGTAGATCTGCAATCTGGTCAGTCATTTGTCCCAGAGCCTTAGTGGTTGCCAGTATATCTTTCCTCTCCTTCCCAGCACACAGCTCGCCCACCTTACCAGCTTCATCCAGTATCACGCGCAGGGCGACCTCGCCAGGGTCTCCTGGGGGACGACGACACACCACACGATCACATTGTGGAACAAAATCTAAAAAGCTGATTAAGTGTTTTAGCAGAAAGCATAAATAATCCAGTTACCTGGTTGTCCATGGGGGTCTTTGAGCCAGCTTTTAGCCTGTGCCATCTTAGATTCAATCAAAGCCAGAGATCTCTTCAAGGCCTCCATATCCTGAGGGGAAGAGAAAAAGCAGCAGTGGGTATTACATGGGTATTAAGTGGGTATTAAAAACCAAGGTGCCATTTTATATTATGGCATACTGTAAATAAAGAGTTGTCAGTAATGCCTTTAGTAGAAACTTTCTAAAACAGCTGGACACTGTCACTTTTAGTAAACACCATTCAGACAAGAATAAATAGTACTTTTGTTGGAGAATACTTTTAGTTGTGAATTAATACACATTTGCTCTGCAAGTGTGTATTTACAGCAGCAGGACTGTGTAGATGGGATTGTTTCGACATAAATTACAGTGCTGGTGTTCATGTTTCTACTTTCTCAGACTTACAAATGTAACAATCCACCGATCTGGATCGATATATCAATTCAATGATTAACAATCATGAACGCAAAATCATCAACACAAAATGAAAACATGGATGTATACTGTCATCTAAGATACACCTTTATTTTGACATTCTTAGTTGATAAAAAGAAACATTTGCGCTTAAACATGACAAATGTGGCACTTTATAGTGAACAACAGGACAACAGTCTTTTTTTACTGAAATGTCTGGAAGGACCCAATAATAAAATTGTCAATAAATAAATGTAACTGATTGTGTTAAATGGGAATATGATATCATCTCATATCGATTGCAGGCCCCTAAACTCAATCAGATCGAATTTGTATTGTGGCAGATTTTGTGATATTGACAAATATCGTAGCGTTTTCCAAAGAATCAATATAATATTGTATCGTGATGAAACGCCCCGACCTGTTGGAACAGCTCACTATTGGTTTATATCTTTTGTGGGATTTGTCAACAATAACAAAATAGCACCAGCTTTTAAATTATCCCAGAAATGTGTCATTATTGATGTTTTACAAGCGTGTAAACTTTGTAAAATTAAATCGTGTCTTACTGAGTCGTAAAGAAATGGTTACTGTGTTATAGTGTCACAGCCATATAAACTCAGAAAAAAGTTTGGAAATTTGTGTTTGGTGGATGGTTTCTTTGTTGTTACAATGCTAATTGTCATTGTATTGTACATCGCTGGAAAGCCTGTTTATTTACCTTCAAAATCATATAAGCAACTTGTAAGGATCATGCATTTGTAGGATGAGCAGCACAGCTGATTATGTGGGTAGCGCCCGAGTAAAATTTGCCCAAATTCTCTGCCAGTGCTTAAACAGTGTATTGTCCTGTTGGTACTGACTCTTGTTTTGAGTCGTTTGGTGGTCTTCTTGGGCTGTTGTCTTACTGGGATGCCCACTGCGTGGTCCGTCTTTGAAATCACCGGTTTCACAGAACTTGGCCTTCAGTTTGGAGATGTTGCCAGGGCTGAAAATAATAAATAATGCTGCAACTTGGTTTTGCCAGCTTCGACAAACGTGGCATGCCGATTGCTTGGAGCAGATGCCAAAGGTGGCGCCAATCAGGTGCCAGTTGGACATCATTGTGAAGGTAAACAAACAGGCTTTACAGTGATGTAAAATACAATGCCAATTAGCATTGTAACAACAGAGAAATAATCGACTAAACACAAATTTCCAAACTTTTTTTTCATATCATATTTAATTGTGGGCTCTAAACCTGGCAACTCAAAACTTACTTTTATTAATGTTTATTATGTTTGAAACAGTAAAAAAATATGTATTATTATTATTGTTAAAATAATAATTACTCATGAAAAAGAGGAAAATGAGAGATTTAAGGGAGGATAACCACAGACTGCTTTATAACAGGTGGAGCGATAAAAAGCTCTTTTCCAGCTGAGAGGAGAATGAACCACTAAGTGGAAGTGTTCAATACAACCCATCTATTATGGATGTGTCTGGACACCAACCAGCTTGTTTCTATAATTCATGATCTGAGTGGAGGACAGTCATTATCGTGTGCCGACAGTTCCTCCACAAGCACTGACAACACCAGTGCTTCTCACAGCTCATACACAGAGTATGTACACAGCAAACACACACACGAAAACACAAACAGACAGAGCGTTGTCTGAGGTAGCTGTGTGCAGAGAAACATGCAGGGTTACAGGTTAGACTAGTGAAACAGTTCTTAACTTTACCAGTAAATGATCTTGTGGCACATCCTCTAAAGAAAACATTTCCAAGAGAGTATATTCTGCCCCAAAAACAGCATCTTATTGTGCTACTGACAGCTTTATCACACAGTAAACATTGGCAGCACAAGAAGGAAAATACCATGATTGAACATGGATTGAATTTCTGAAGCTGTTATTGTTAAAAAAATGTTATTTAGCTTAAAATAACTCATCTGTTTCAAGCCATTTGACTCAAATGGACAGCTAGAGACAAACAGATGCACAATATAGTGACAATAGAGATCACGTCAGCTAATAGTCAGTGGACTAAACACATGACACACTTACTGTTAAATACCAGCATGAGAGGTACATAATGTAAGCATGAGGACATGTTTCCTTCTCTTTCACACAGACACACTTGCATGCTGGAAACTGCAGAGGGGGAGAGAAACAGGCTTACCTTCTACAGGGAGGAAAAGAATGGAGGAGGAAGGTAAAGAAAGAAAAGAAAAAGAAAAACCAGGAGTTATACTACCGAGCAAAAAGAAAGCGTGGAGACAGAAAGTAAAGTGAGTTTTTTTTGTGGAGATGCTCTCTGCAGCTCAGGGATGTGTGGATCGAGTGTGTGGCTATGTGTGTGCAAACAGGCACTCCAAAGCAAAAGTGATTATCTGATTTAGGTATGTAAAGTAGATTTTTGGGGTATACAATGAAGAAATCTCAGATGTGCAGCACAGGTCATACCTTATTGGCCCAGGCGTCTTCATCCCACGTGGTGAGCTGCAAGACTCTTATGATCTCGTTGATTTCAGCGCTCATCTTCTCAAAGGTAAACCTCCTGTTCCTCTCGGCCTCCTCAACGCCGGCACCTCGACTGCTCTTGG
The DNA here is from genome assembly GCA_947000775.1 of Pterois miles. Lineage (NCBI taxonomy): Eukaryota > Metazoa > Chordata > Actinopteri > Perciformes > Scorpaenidae > Pterois > Pterois miles. The sequence goes on from CAMQGK010000341.1 coordinate 13,239,966, forward strand.
TTGCGACAAAAATCTTGATGGCTGAGGACAGAAACATGAGTATTTGTGATTGCGGTCATACAGCAGGATATACTCATCACAAAAGAAGCAGCTATTTATTTGAAAATCCCCCACAAACACTATGGCAAAACCCCCAAAACAGTTTCCACCAGAAACGTGAAAATAGCAAACGAAAATGACCATCAGAATAATGTGAAACTATAGTAATCATTAGTTAAAGCTGTATTAGCTATATTTTTGGCCACTTGGGGGTAAACAACCTTTTAAGTTATGTTGTGTCTAGAAGGTAACCTGCATATTGCAAAAACTTGCAAAAACTTTCTTCTTGCAAGACTTATTGCCCGACAAGCTATCCTAACCTTAACTATTCAAGGTCAAAGCCTAACCTTAACTATTTGAGTTCAGAGCCTAACCTTAACTGTTTAAGGTCAATGTCTAACTTTAGCTATTCAAGGTCAATGACTGACCTTAACTATTCAAGGTCAAAACCTAACCTTAACTATTCGTGGTCAATGCCTAAACTTGACCATCTTCCAAGAGTTTTGCAATTTGCATGTTACCTTTGAGACACAACCAAAAAGTTGCTTAGGCAAACTTGTAAAGCAAACAACTGTAAATTTACACATCCAGCAGATATGAAGTAACATTATCATTCATTTGGAGTCATGTTTCTGGCCACTTGATGAATAGAGGTCCAATATTCACTCTCCACTCTGGTTTTGGTCTCCACCATCTCCTGAGAGAAATTTCTGCCCCATTAGTTGCTAAATGCTGCATTATCTTATCACCATTTGGTTGCTAACTTGATCTCTCTGGTGCTGCATGTAGGGTTTGTCAGAGTTTTTTCAAAAACAACACTGAGAGCTGTGAGAGTGAACCAAGACATTAAAGTTGGCCAGGAGAAAAAAAACAAAAAACAACATGCTGAAAGATGCTAAAATGCTCCACAGAGCTGAGGGGAGCTGCAAAGTCAGATGATATTTATCTGTAGATAGGTAGTTATGTGATCTATTTTTAGAATAAATATTGATTATAGACACTTAAAGTTGCAAAGTGGATCGTGATCTTGCACTACCAAAGTTTTTTCACATTACATCCATAATGAATGTGCAGCTGTAACTGTATCTCTTTGGCTGGTGCAGTGTACAGCATGAGAGACGCTAGCAGAGCAGCTAGTGGGCGATGTAGTCAGTCTGGCATCCCCAGCAGCTAATGACTGTAATTATCAGCGTTGCTATGACAACTGTGGGATGCTCAGTGACCTGCGCTGTCGTTTGCCCACACAGTCGCACATACCTACCTGATATAAGAACAGGCAGCAGCTCTTTGACAGTGTTCATGGAGTTGACAAGCATCTGTCTGTGTTCTTGGTGTGTCAGCTCCTGCTGCCTCTCCTCAATCATCTTTGACATTTTGGTCATCCCTGAGGAAAAGAAAGAAAAATGGTGAGGATTTATTGTCTAAAATCAAATCAAATCAGCAGGTAGAATGCACTAAATGATCTTGATCTTGGGTTTGTCAACGTTAGCATCACAGTTTTAAGCTCTAACAATAAGAGGCCTACAGGGCATCCTCCAGCGTATTCACCAGCTTAGTAGCTCCAACACATTCAAACAGATCATTACTTCATGGACGACTGATCTCGCACAATGACGACATCAGTAACGTGTGAGAAAACCTTGGCATCAGATTTCCTTCAACTCATTGTGCCACAGTGCTCTGACAACTCAACTGACCTTTTACCTCTGATGATAAATAGCCTGTTTATGGTCTTCCTCTCTTGCCAGTGAAAATACTCTTATTACTGATTCTTAATCACAGAGGAGCAGTCAGGAGTTCATTTACTTTTTCATCATGACAGAAAGACCTTTAACCAAGAAAATAGTCTAAGATGATTGCACCATTAATGTTTTACTGGTGGCACCTTGTAAAACAATGCCACAAATGCCAAATAGTGTGATGCACAGTAATTATCTTTACAGTTTACTGAATGTCTCTGGATTTTAATAAAGGCTCATTGGACTCCGATTCCTTGATCCATTTGTTATTGATGTATCTAATTTTAAGACGATGTGATTCTCAATTTCAGACTAATTGCACGAAATTTTACCTCTAAAGTGACATTTAAAGAACCACATGGAGTGGTCCTAACTGAGTAGCAGCTTTAAAGGTACAGTGTGTACAATTTGGTGGCATCTAGTGGCTGCAAACTGCAACCAACTGAGTACCCCTATGCTCACTTCTCCCTTTCCAAATGCTGCAGTAATGCGATTCGCCTTGCTCAGAGGCCACCTTTACCATAGTAACACTACATTAGGAACAACGCAAGTCAGACAGTGGCTGGCAGTAACACGATTTTACACCCTGAGAATTACGTTATGTACATTGTTGTCCCTTCTGGGCTATTGCAGGTGGAGCAACATGGTGGACTCCGTGAAGAGGACCTGCTCGATATGCAGATATGAAGGCCCCATTCTAAGCTAATGAAAGCACAACATTTTTTAATTTCAGGTGATTATACACAATATATTCATGATATACATTATTATATTCAATTTCCACTTATATCTCCTACTCAAATGGTACACACTGTTCCTTTAAAGCTGTAGTTGTTTTGTTTTTTTTTTTTAAAGGAAGCTCCTACTGACCTGGTCCCAGGTTCTTGGTGTAAGTGATGAGGTCCTCCATGGTCTCCACCACCTCTGCAACTGTCAGATACTCCAGGATACCTTTACACACTCGAATTATCTTACGCACCTAAGACACAACACAGACATAATCACAAGCAGGTCATGTATTCAGGTATAAAACAACGGCTGACGATGATGATTAGAGACAAAGGTTTTTATTATGAGAACAAAATTTAAAGTGTGCATGAACTTTGTTTTTGTATCCTGTTCTTTGTGTAGTGTCTGTGTGTGTTGGTGTGTGTACAGTCTTGTGATGTACATCTTGTGACTGTGGGAAGTTGCTCTTAAATGAGGCCAGTGATGAGACGTGGTGATCACGTGCTCAATGTGATTCTACTTATCAGACATGCACACACGCACACACACACACACACACACACACACACACACACACACACACACACACACACACACACACACACACACACACACACACACACACACCCCACATACACACACATCATGCAGGCTGGTATATACCATATCCTCACAGGCACTACTGCCACACACACAAATACACATTGTGAGTTATGACAGAGGGAAGTCATTTGATCTCCGTGATTAGATCTGGCTGCATTTGAGACTCCATTACAGACTTGCTCTAAGTTGAGTTCCTCCTTCCTGCAGCTATATAAAGCTTTATTTCCCTGAAAGATGCCACACCTCTGAAGTAAGAGTGATTCTCAGGTCACACACACATTGATACGAGGAGGCAAACACACACACACACACCTCTGCCTCATCAAATGTAAGGAGCAGGTCAGACGTTCCCGACAGTATCCCCCTGGATCCGTCGATCAGGTAATCTCGTGCAGGAACAGAGTATGGATCTGCCTTTAGCATCTGAGCCGCCTGGACGAGCTTAGAGCTGGAGTTCTCCACCCTGAAAACACACAGACGTGCAGCATATATACATTTACCAATCATAGGAATTTATCGCCTTGTAAATCAAACGGATCAGATCTCCTGTCTAGAAAAAAAAAAAAACACCTGTCACTCGCTTAAAGAAGCTGCTCTCCAGAGATGGTTAAAAGGCAACACACAGGAAAGTGCTCCAAATTTGAAGAGATTTTTTGTTTAGTTCTGACATTTTAAAGATTGTATTTGAATGAACTGTAATTAAATTTGGGATTCAGCATTTGTTGTGTTGTGTTTTCAGTAACCTTTAATTAAATCTGCCAATTTGTCTTTGATTGACTGGTAAAAGTTTGGGGCTTTTCTTACTTGAATTGCGTATTCCTTAGAAATCAATGATTAGCTTAACATGAAGATGGATTTTAAGAGCACTTAAATGAAGCCAAGTCCCTCCTCTTTGTGACCCCCATTGGTCAGGGTATCCATGGCTGCCGGTTCATCTATATTTAGGCTGGTTCACATTCCCAACGCCCCTTTCTAAGCTGAGATTTATGGGGTAGTGCCCCATGCATGTGTGGGTGGACCTGAGAGAGCAGTGTGTGGACCTGCTTGAGGTCTGGACCTTTAAATTTTATTTTGGAAATTTAAAAATGTACAAAGGAAATCAGGGAGAGAGAGAACAAACTGGAAATTGATTGTATCAAATGCACAGGAAAAGCACACACAAATGCAACACACACAGGCGACCAATCACAGCCAGATGTCTAAAGTTGCAGGATTGCTGAGTAGCAGCTCTCAGAGTTCATGTCAGCTCGTTGGATGCAAGCTGGAAAACAACAAGCAGCCTCTCAGTGGTCTGGATGCAGCGAACTGGACAGTTGCCTGGGTTCAGGCCACAGAAGTGGCTCTTTGTTGCAGCTGGGAAGGCAGCCACGTTTCCTGACATTAAATCGTCTTTTTAACAAGTTCTCTGTCTCTACTGAGATAAAAGTGGATCATCTCCATACTTTTGACACTGGGTATTTCTGTGAGTGACTGTGGGCGACAGAGGGACAGAGGGAGGCATTCAAAGAAACAAGAGCTGTTTTCTTGTATAGTGCTTCAGACACAGACTTACTTAATGAACGCAGGAGGCATGTCTCTCTTCATCACCTGGTCCTCGGTGGTTTGAACGGTCTCCTTTCCCACCTGCAACACACACAAACACACACCATTTATTATATTATCATTAGCTGCTGCAAGACACGAAATACTGTTTAAGTGAGCACTATAAATAGTCTAAAGGGAGAACGGGTGCGTATCAATTCACACCTATTTCAACCATGTGTGCATGTCATATTGTTCATGCTTTGAGGGACATCTGTTATGAGGGCAGGTGGAGGAAAGAGGTTTACGCTGCTCTACTTTAGGTCTGTAGAGTTAAATCAGCCACAAATGATATTCACGGCCTGGTTAATGTAAATGCATATGGTCTCTTTTTACTGAGCAAATTGAACTTGAAGTTGCAAATGTGAGTATTGATTTTTCTATTAGAGTTGCTTGATTTTTTTTCCTGCGTCTCTACCCCACCATGATGTCTTTCTGCATACGGTTCAAACTAAGAATGTTGACATTTTCGTGACAAAAAAAAATGCTTTTTTTTTTTTTCTGATAGATTTGTCCTTGAAGGGCTGCACAGTGGTGCAGCCTTCAAGGACTCAAGGACTCAAGGACTTCAAGGACTGCCGCCTCACAGCAAGAGGGTCATAGGATCAGATCCGGCGTGAGGTCCTTCTGTGTAAAGTTGACATGTTCTCCCCTTGTTAGTGTGGGTTTTCTCCAGATTTCCTCCCACAGTCCAAAGACATCCAGGTTAGCTGTTGACTCCAAATTGCCCGTAGGTATGAATGTGAGCATAAATGGTTGTCTGTCTCCATGTGTCAGCCCTGTGATAGTCTGGTGACCTGTCCAGTGTCAGCTGGGATCAGCTCCAGCCCCCCCCCCGTCCCTGAATAGGATAAGCGGTTACAGACAATGCATCGATGGGTAGATTCTGATGCACACAATTGATATTCTCACGCAACAAATGCATACATTCAAATACATATGACTTTCTATTTTGCAGTCAACATTTCAATGTCACTGACAAACAAAATACGTATTTATGTCCTGCTGTGCATGTTACTGAATTAAGCAATTTTTCTGTCATATTGTGTTTTTTGCAAGGTAATATCTTCACCACCACATCGACTATGAATAACTAATTTCCCCTGTTTTGTCCTGAAATTGCATAACTCACTTGCATACAGTATCAGTACACACACACACACACACACACACACACACACACACACACACACACACACACACACACACACACACACACACACACACGCACGCGCACTTGAAATGCAATTACAGTGAGATGATGACATCAGTCTCTTGCTGCTGCGTCGATGAAAGTCAGTTAATAGACTTGCTGGCTCCAGAGACTCAGGGGGCAGCCATCACACAAACAACACAGATGCATTCGCAATTACAGACATTTATGCTGCTGTCGGCTATTCTGGTCATCCACTAAAATATAGCAAGAAAATTTTTCAATGCTACTCTAGCTTTGCTAGTAATGCATCAGTAACTAATGTCATTATCAGCGGTTGCATTTTATGAGCCATAAAAACAAGACATCTAGTTTCATAAGTGTTTTCATCTCAGTGTAACTAATGTATGCAACATAAAATAGCTCTTACTTTGAAAGGGCCTGTCAAGCTCAAGTTTTTAAGTATGAACTTGAACTAAACACCAACAAACCTTTAACCTGTAATTCTATATCAAGCTACAACAAATACTTCAAAAACATGCAATGATAGTGCTGAGACGATGAACTCTGGGACGACCCCCTCTGCCCTGTCTACCTGTTATTTGGCTTGTGTGACTGCTGTCTTGGAACACCTGAGCTCATCAGCAATACTGGTAACGCCTGGGCCTGGTGGGCCAGCGCTCCTTTAAAAACCCTGCTGGAGATCAGCTGCTGGTTCCCTCTCCTTCCTGAAACACCCATTTGGCTTTAGGTTGGCGTTATGGTTTGTGTTGCTGCACTATACAACACTGCACTCACACACTTTTCCACATTCAGTTACGCTGTTACTACTACGTCTTCCTCTTATGTCTTGTGTTCTAAATTAAGTGGCATATAGTCACCTTCCCCGTGATTAAATTAATTTAGATTTAATCTGCATGATACTTTATATATACAAGTGCTATATGAGTGTACACAAACACAATCAAAATATCTGAAGGGTTACAGTAAATGTATCATGATGAATTTCCTTGTTTGGAAAAGGCAGAGTTTGCCAACTCTAAAACGAGAGGAATGCAGCTCTACAAGTAGAGCGCACTCTGATGAAACCCTCTGGACAAATCAGGTGATGGATCAAGAGCTGTGTGAGCTCCTGAGTTTCTTGTAAGAGCAAAGCTTGGTATCGATTATTCAATACATAATTAATGAGAAGTTAAGAGCTTTGCTGAAGGCGCTGATATTGTGATGTGTATGTGGTTGTACAGAGAGAAAGGCGTGGCTGATCAGCAGGAAACAGGCAGCTGCTGTCAATCAAAGCTGACACAATACAGAAATCTCATCTCAGATCTACAGACATTAAGTTCAATTCATTTTTATTTTTATATAGCGTCAAATCATAACAGAGGTTATTTCAAGATGCTTTTATGGAGAGAGTTACACAGCTGACTGGCGACTGCTTTCTTAGGGATCTTAGGGTGCGTTCACACCAGCCTTGTTTTGTCCGGCTGAATGAACCCTGAAGCGTTTACCCCTTTGGTGTGGTGAGTTTGGATTGGTGTGAACGCAGAAATCGAACCCTTGTGAGGACCAAACAACCGCTCCCTGGTGCGCATCGAAGGGGTAGTCTCAGTCCACTGTCAAGTGAACTCTAGAGTGGTTAGTTTCTGGTGTGAGCACCATTTTAACCAATCACAGGAAGCGTACCATTTTATCTGTCATTTCATAGGTTAAAAGAACACCTCCTTTTTCATTTTTGTTGAAGGGTGGCTATTAGCATGTCTGCTAGCATAATGTCGAGTGGCAGGGGACAAACCTGGACTGTCACTGGTTGACCAAAACCAACAGACAGCCTACACATCTTATCAGGCATAGCGCCACCAGAGATTCGACATACCAGTGCCAGACCACAGATGTGTGACGTCCCCTATTTAATCATGAACCAGCAAAAAGACGGCTTAAATTCAGGAAAAGCTTCCTTGGCAAAGTTGAACCTAGTGGAACAGAAGGTACTGTTGTATTATGGGGAAAGAGATGCACCAACACTCAAACAACAACAACCATGTCCTTAAGTGCCAAAGTAGAACCACCACCTGGTGCTGACTCAGGACGGGTGGAATGGAAATGCCTCAACCGGTTAAGATCTGGTTGCTGTAAAGTCTCTGCAGAAACGGGGATACACTGACTGAAGATGTCCCATGCTGGGGCAAGAATGAAAATGAAGATCTAGCAGTGGCAAGGATTTATTTAACATGTGGACACGATAAGTGTGTCTGAGCAGCGAGTGTACAGCTGCCTGTTACTGCTGGAAACAAAACTGATGAAAGCTGTGGGAATGAACAAAACATTAAAGGAGCTAGCAGCTCACAGCTAATAGTGCTAACAGTGGAAACAAAGTGCTGACAGAAATGTTTACCCGAGGGGGAACCGGAGGGTGGGTGCTACCCTTCTGTGACGCCGGCGTCAGCCAGTACGGCATTATCGGCTGTATTCGCCTTATGAGAGCAGTGCAGAGCTGCAGCCGTGAGCCAGCTGTTCACATGCACAAACATGCACTAAAAACACACAGGGCTGGCCCGGCTATGTAAACAAATAGTGCCTTCAAATGAAACTTGTGAGCTCGTATTTACAACATGGGAAGCTGCAGAATGCTTAGTGGATAAGTTGTGAGATCACTGCTGCTAAACAAGAGCAATATTAACGTTACCACAATATTCACTTATGATACAATGAAAACTTAACTTCCATGGCCTCGGCCATTTCTGATAGTGTCAACAAACACGTCACAAGTCGTGAACTCTTTTGGAAACTTTCCACCTACGAGGTCGTGAATACCACAAGAGACTGTTCTCGTAAACACGCTCAACACAATCCTATTTGAAGGCACCAAAAGCAAGGATAAGCAGCTCAGGTAGACATTACTCCACTATAGCTTTACATAGCACATAGTTGTTTGATGCTACATTAATGCTCTGAATATCAAATTTAGCAGCTTTAAATGTGCAGGTTGTAAAACCAACACAATGAGCTGATCTGGGTAGCTGAGAGCTACACAGTTGGGTGATGATTCTCTGTAGGTGACCCCTTTAACATTACACAGTCATTCACTATTTGATCGTAAATTACATAACTGATAGCAAGATGGAATTAATAAACATTCGGTCAATCAGTGAACCAATATAACAACTAGCCACTTGATAACACAATAAAAATAGATATAATGCTGCTATATAATATACAGTAAGCCAGGAGTAGATTTAAGGCAGACTGAGAAGCAGAGGGGAAATTAAGACTCATCCTGGGTCTGCCAACGAACAAGAAGAAATGGCTCATATTTACATGACAGAGCAGGCTGAGGACAGTTGGTGTGTCTGTGTGTGTGTGTGTGTGTGTGTGTGTGTGTGTGTGTGTGTGCTTGTACAGCTATCTTTGTGAGGACCAATTTGAGTTTTAGACCATCAGAGTGAGGACATTTTTGGAAAGTGAGGACATCTCCTTTGGACAGACCTTCAAAGGCCTTTTTGCGGGTTCAAACTTGGTTTTAAGGACCAGGTTAACATTAGGGTTAGTCTTAGGGTTAGGTTCAGGCTTTTAGTTATGATGGTTAAAGCTAGGGTACGGGGCTAGGGAATGCATTATGTCAGTGAGTGTCCTCACAAAGACAGAAGTACACAGCTATGTGTGTGCGTGTAGGGGGGTGGAGGTGGGAGGGTGGACTACGAGGCTTGTCAGTGTCTGGTCTGAGGACACAAGAGACGCTTTCCCTCCTTCACAGGGTGCTGGCGTGCGACTGAAAGTGGCTAGTTCTCCATCCCTCCTCTTCTTTCCTCATTCTGCATCACGCTGTTCAAACAGTTTCACTCGACACTCCTCGCATCCCTCCTCTCCCTCTCCTTCTCTCTCCAGTGTGTGGTTACTTCACTCAACGGTAAATCTATTTATTCCTTCCTCCCCCTCCCCCAGCACATACTCAGGATCTATGTTGACTCCTTCAGGAGCAGCAGATACTTCACAAACACCACCGAGGCAGCTCGCTCTCTCTGTCATCAGCACAACTTCAACACTTTCAACCAAACACACCAACAGCATCCTTCAGATCTTCAGTCGAATCAGCGTCAGCCCACGCACCACCTCTGACAGATTGAGACTGACACCATCTTATGTGTGTGTGTCTAAGTGTCTCAGTGACCTAGATTTTAAGTACCCCCCGCAGCCAGTCGGCCCACCCTGGACGGGCCGGTAATTGTATCAGCGTGCAGTGGGACTTGAGTGTGTTACAGCTTTGCTCAAACTGTGTGGGAGTGAATCAGCTTTCTATAATAAAGCACATGTCCTCAGAAGTGTGTGTATTTGTGCATTAGGTGTCTTTTACATCCAGTTAAGTTTATCTACCCAGCAACCACCCGGTGCTGATTTTACAAGCTCTGTACTCAAGCACCTTTTGTGCTCTCTTTCAGCACCTTCTTGTCACCCACTTTTTACCTCTCACTCCTCTATCAGTGGACTACACGATACTCATCATTTCAACTGAGTCTGTAGGCATTTAGCTATGTTGTTAAGTGTCTCTTAAGTACAAAACACTAAACAGTAAAGACAGGATTTGAGGAGATGTAGTGAAATGTTTTACTTGTTATTGCATTCCACTTTCCCTCTATTGTGTTAGTATCTCTCCATCCTAACAGCATTTCCTCTGTCCGACACCTTCCAGTGTCACTGCGTCCTCAGACCTTATCTCTCCCTGTAACCTCGCATCTCCATCATCTAAGACCCAGTGACATGCCCCGGGCTGCCATTAGCCTCCTTCTGCTCTCTGTCTGCATGGATCAACTGAATGGATCAGCGAGGACAAAAGAGGAAAAGAGAGAGAGATGGAGAGGTGTACTTGGAGGATATCAAGGACTCGGTGCAGCCGGATGGTATCGCGGAAAAAGCGGATTTTTCATTAAGATATGCCACTGTGTTTGAGTTCACACCGAATAGCCCTTTTCATTATGAGTTAATGAGATATCTATCTAAATGATTGTATGTGTCCTTGCACAGTGATGCAGCAACCTTATGTGGGGACTATTCAGAACTTTAACAACCACAGTCCATTCTGTGTTTGTCCTGTAATATTGCATATTGGTTTACAACCTCATTTAATTTTATTTTAAACCAAAATTTGAACTAGCAAAATTTTTAATACTTAGTATGTCACTGCACACTTTACTATTGTATATAGTATGTTATTGTTATTCTATATTTTCTAAGCTAGTTGTAGTAGTCTGGTATATTTATAGTGTATTCTAATAAATTCTTTATATTCTCTAGTGTTGTGTGTATTTACTGTTCCTGTGCAATGCCTGGATAACCTGCTGCTGTAACAAGAATTTCCAAATTTGGGATCAATAAAGTACATCTATCCCTCCATCTATCTATCCATCTATCTATTATCCTTATTCACTGTAAATGTATTACTTTAAAGGAACAATCAACTACAAATACATCTGAATGGATAGATCACTCTTAAGTACACGCTGGTCCAAAATTAATTTTTAGGTAATCCATGTAATGGTGAACCAGGAAATACATGTATAAAGAGAGGTGAAAACCACAACACTGGACTTTTGCCCAGGAGACCGGCGTTTGTGTCCCAAACCAAAAGTCAGCGTTGATTTCATTTTCACTTAACTTAAATACTTAAGTAACACCACTTATTTGAAGCCAAACCACGATCTTTTCCTAAACCTAACTAAGCAGTTTTGTTGCCTTAAACTAACCATGTCAATCTTTTCCTAAGCCTAACAAAGTCAATTTTGCCTGGACCTAATGAAGTCGTTTCTTGTGAAGATGGATGTTTATTTTGACAGTATGCATAACAAGAGTAAATTTACATGTGTTGCTTAACACTCATAGGATTTTATAGGATTTTATTTTATTTTATTTTCATAAGCTACAAACTGTATACCTTGCTGAGTAAGAGAAAAAAAATGTTTGTGTGTTTGGGTGAACTGTCCCTTTAAAATTCATAATATCATTTTAATTGAGTGTGCAGTTTCAAAGGTTTTGCAGGGTAAAGTTTTTGATATTGTAATATGTCAGAAATTGAAGTCAAAAGGTCTGATTCAGTATTTTGCCACACTTATGATGTTGCTCCACTTTAACTGGGAAAACAATGGATTAGATTCCAGACTTCACTAAAAGTGAAGACAAAGTGAAGGTGGACCCTGACTGTGCAGAATATTAATGACCTTCCCAGTATAAAGTTGCATAATACAAATGTATTTGTCTTACTTTAAAATCCTTCCGACGTAGTCTACACATGCTGAGTCATATCATACAATGCATATTGCACAAGACATCATGGTGCCCTGCTGCATCCCAGTATCATATCATAATAACAATATCAATCATTATTTCAGAAAGGCAGTCCTAGTGGAAACAAGTGCAGAGGAGCAATGGCCATAAGAGCAGCACTGTGCTGTGATGTGCTTCAGCAATATGCAGCAAAAATACAGTAAAATCTTACATAATCTAGAGCAAAATACAGCTGTCAAGATACCCAAAGCCTGTTAAATCTTGACATGACAGAGCAGACAGCTCCTCAGTCTGCCACACAACCAACAGTTTCTGTGGAATCCTGATCAAGTCCGCTCCACCAGGTGTGTCCTCCACACTGTGAGACACATCTAGACTCAGACTAACAAAGTACCAGCTTAATTTTTAAGCGTGAACAGGTGAGTGTTTCATTCTGTCTGCTGCTGAGTTCCACTGGACGAGTGAAGCCTGGTCGCCCCTGCGTCAATAACCATGACCCGGATCAGCATTAATGATGTGGCCTGTATTGATTTTTCCAGTCAGTGCATACAGAGGAGACATCACTGTCTGGCTGAAGCTTGCCTCTTTCTGTACAAAATGACCATTTAGACTCAAGGTGACAGAACAAGCAAGACAGGTGGAGGTAAAATGAGTTCAAAGGAGAGAACAGGGAGGAGGTGGGAGTCTGATAAATGACCACAGAGTGTAGACCATCTATTCTCTATGGAGGTTATTACTAAGTGGGGCACGGTAGCTCAGTCTGTGGGGACTTGGCCTTGACGGGCCACCAGTTTCAGTCCCTACATGGACCAAGTAAGGAGTGTGGACTGGTAGCTGGAGAGGTGTTCACCTCCTGGTGCTGCCAAGGTGCGCTTGAGTAAGACACCACACCCCCAAACTGTAAAAATAATTCAGCACTCTATATCTTTTATAATTGGTTATATTGTGACAATACAATAAAACAACAATGATTCTGTCAATTATCAGCCTCATGGATTTTTAGCCCTGCTAGTTGAGGTGGCTTCTGGGATAGCAATGTAAGTTTTGGTCAGTCCACCACTTTGGTTCAGACTGAAATATTTTCCGTACTATTAGATGGATTGCCATGCAACTTGGCACAAGATATTCATTGTCCCCAGAGGATAAAGCCCAGTGACTTTGGTGATCCCCTAACTTTTCGTCTATTGCCACCTCCAGGTTGATATTTGTGGCTTTGAGTGAAAAGTTTCAACAACTATTTGAGTTACCGTGAAATCTGGATACACACATTTATGTTCCCCTCACGAAAACCTGATAGATCCCCTGACTTTTCTTCTATAGTGCCGTCATCTGGTAAGGTTGTCCAGCACTTTGGTTTATGACTAAAAACCTGGAAAACTAGTGCTTCCCAGATGTATAGTAGTTGCCCACACTGCAGAGGCTAAATTTCACTGTGACAAGATTTAATTTACAGTGAATGGGCTGCGTTGCTTAAATTCATTGTTCTATGAACTGCAAACCCTGCAATAACTCAGTTTAACGAAGCCTGTGGCACCAGTGACATTTCCCTCTTTACTGATCACAGTGTGTGAGTGTGTGTGAGAGAGAAACAGCATCCTGTTAATTCAATAAGCACTCGTTTCTTCCGCCCCACAAACTTCATTGAGCTCAGCGGCCACCAGCTGACCACCAAACAGGGCATAAAGTTTGACATGTTGGGAAACAGCAGGGAAAAAAACGACTGCAGGAGCTCGTGAAACACGCATGAGCGTCAGCTGTGTGTGTGTGGCACTTTTATATCATTTTATGGCGAGCAAAGGTCAGGATGAGATTACAATAAATTTATCTGGAAGCCACATTAATGTATATTTTTACTGCTCCATGTGCAGGGCATGGCAGTGTTATGACCCACTACTGTAATCAAGTATGATTGATTAGATGGAGGCTATTCAGTCACTGCATCAGCCTGTCTTAACAAATGAAGTTTGGATGACTGACTGGATGCAGACACTAGTGAATCGACGCCCTGGTTCAAACTCGGGACTCACCCGGACAAGGTTGCTGACTGCCGCCTGCACCGCGGCCACCGGCACCGTCAGATCTGGGATGGCTTTACCGTCCACCTCCCCCTCCTCGTGCATGATGACCAGGTGGGAGATCTGCTGGGCCACCGGCTCCAGGATACTCTCGATGGTCTTGGTGTGAAACACCGGCATCGTGAACGACTTTTTACCGCAGCCCCGACAGAAGAAAAGGCGGCTGGTCTCTCCAGCACTGAAGATCCTCTCCTCTCCTCCCCTCTCTCTCCTCTCCTCTCCTCACCGACACCAAATCCCGAGCTGTCAGACCGAACACCTCATGCGTCTCTCCTGCCGGTTTGCACCGTCTCCCCTGGTGAGCACCTCGGCAAAGGCTGGACTCAGTCGGTCGGTGTCCTCCGGTGGGAGCGACCCAAATCGTGACAGAAGGAATCACCGCCCTCCTCCGCCCAATCACAGCCGAGGAATAGAGCAGCCAAGCGGGTTGGTGTCTGTGCGCACTGACGCTTCCCCTGCACGCACACGCACGCATACACACATCAAACACACACACATGCTGCAAGTGAAAGCGCTTCCCAAATTACGTCATGCATGCCAGTAACCCCAAAAAGGAAAGGCTAACTTAATGGGAAGACACTGTGATTGCAAGATTGCAGAGGAGGGAGCTAACGTCGGGGGAAGGTTGTAAACATAACAGTGTTTGGAAGCTGCTCTGTGCAGCCTGATAAAGGTCAACTTCACATCCATGAAACCAGATGTGATCAGGAGCTGCACCCTAATGTTGGAGAAAACTGGTGGTGTGTTGTCTTTTAATGAAGCTTCAGACCTTCATCTGACATGTGATCTGTGCTCATTAAAAGGTGGGTCATGTCTCCGGGCCTAAATGTCCACATCTAAATAAAGACCAGGGATTCAGCTTGCTGCTGGCTGCTGAAAGAAGGAGTCAGTCCAGCAGACGGAGACCTGCAGATCTTGCACAGCGCTCATGCTGTTTCTCCAACTTCTTTATTTTCCTGGATGAGCAGCTGTCTGACTGGTTTGACACCCCCCTGACAGGTTGCGTCAAAGTCTAAGAATCAGGTTGACTGTAACGTATGGGTGTGTGTGGTTAGGGTTGTCTCTGCTCCTCAGATGTGAATCTGTGTTGGAGAAACTGGAGACCCCCACAGCAGAAACAGTGGTATTTATACCCCTGAGACCTGGTGCCCAAAGAGCCTCCAGCCAAGAGACCCCCCCTGAGTGAGTGTGTCCCTAATGTGGGTGTAGACAAGCTGCTGCTATCCAACCGGTAAGACTGGACACTCTGGTCCACCTGGTTCCCTAGACCCTGTTAGTCTTCTCCTCTTGTTCCCTCTCATCTCATCTCATCTCCTCTACTTTGCTTCCCTTTCCATTCCATGTGACTCATCTTCTTTCCTTTTCTTTCTTTTCATAGCTGCTTGTTTCCTTTCATTTCTATTTCTCTTCTCTCCTTTCCTTCCATTTCCTCTCTTTTTCTCTCTCTTACTTTATTATCCTCTCCTTTCTTCCGTTTCTTTTCCTCTCTTCTTTCCTTTCCTGTTCATTGCTTATTTCATTCCTCTTCTTTCCTTTCCTCTCTTTTCTTCTCATCTATTCTCTCTTGTCTTTCCCTTTCTTCCTCTTTGCTTTCCTTACATTTGCTCTCCTCTCCTTTCCTTTCTACTTTTCTCTTCTCCTCTCTCCTTCTTTCCTTTCCTTTCCTTTCCTTTCCTTCCCTCTCTTCTCTCCTCTCCGCTCACACTCCTTTCTCCTTCCAACTTTTCTTTCATTTCCTCTACTCTTCTTTCTTTTCCTCTCCTCTCATTTCCTCCGTTCTCTTCTCCTTTCCTTTCATTTTTTTTCTTCTCCTCTCCTTTCTTCTCATCTTCTTTCCTTTACTCTCTCCTTTATTCTCTTCTAATCTCCTTTCCTCTACTCCTTTCCTTTCATTTCCTTTCCTCTCTGCTCCTCTCTTCTTCTCACCTCTCCTCTCATCTCCTTTTCTTTCTTCTCTTCTCTTCTCCTTTCCTTTCATTTCCTTTGTTCTCCTCTCCTACTCCTACTGCTATCTACTGTTCTTTCCTTTCCCCTTGTCCTTTCCTTCATTCCATCACCTCTCCTCTACTTTCCATCGTTCCATCGCCTCACCTCTCCTCTCCTCTCCTCTCCTCTCCTCTCCTCTCCTCCTTTCCTCCCATTTTCCTTAGGATTTGTCCTTAAAGAGGAGTGAGACTCGTACTCGCAGCTTCTCAGATCCATATATGGCAGGAGTCAGAGTGGAGGAGCAGTAAAGTAAACTTCTCTCTGTGAATAATTGAGGGGGAATAGGATGGACTGTGACTGGCTCCAGTAGCACTGCTGTGAACCATCTGTATATGTGGACTTGTCCAAACAGACTTTGATAGAAAGCATTGCAGCACGCTGCTTAGAGAGGTTTTGAAGTGTGCTTTCAATAATGACGAGAGGACCAGCTGGACTGTGGTTGTTCAGTGCATCAAAGTGTAGCTACTACCGTAAAAATGATAACAGTGTAATTAATCCTTCATCTCTTTGTGTAGCTCTTGTATCTGAATCTGCACCGAGCAGAGATGCTCAGCGTTCCTGTGACCTTTCTTAACATGTGTTGGTGTTGGAGGTTTGGGGGACTTAGACAGAGAAGTGTGAGTCAGTGGACAACGATCATGTAAACAGTCGCTGCTCCACACTGAGACTTTCCTGAGAATCATAAGTTGTCTGACAAGAAGTGACGCTCTGCTTTCTCCACACAACCATGTTTAGTAGAACTACTTTCATTGTGCTGCATATGGATGTAAACAACAGTTTGTTACTGAATCCTTTGCCTTCATTACAGGTGATTCTGGGACTGAAACTATGTGTAGCCCAAATTCACACATGACATTTTGCCCAAGACATTCATGCTCCCCAGAGGATGAAACCTAATGATGTTGGCAACAACTATTCGATTGTTGTCTTAAACTTTGGATACACAGAGTTATGTTCCCAGGGCTGCAGGGTGGAGGGGTTAGGGCTGTCGCCTCCCAACAAGAAGGTTGCCACCCTCGATTCCAGCTTGCGGCTCTTTGTGTGGAGTTTGCATGTTCTCCCTGGTTGTAAGCGTGGGTTCTCTCCGGGTACTCCGGCTTCCCCCCCCCGCCAAAAGACATGCTGTTTATGGTTATTGATGACTAGAAACATTGCCCGTAGGTGTGGATGTGAGCGTGAATGGTTGTCTGTCTATATGTTGTCTGTCTCTATGTGCCCTGCGATGGACTGGCGACCTGTCCAGGGTGTACCCTGCCTTCGCCCATTGTCAGCTAAAATCGGCTCCAGCCCCCCGCGACCCCGAACGGGATAAGCGGTTGACGATGGATGGATGGATGGGCTGCACGGTGCAGTGGTTAGCGCTGTCGCCTCACAGCAAGAGGGTTGCAGGTTCGATTCCAGCTTGAGGCTCTTCTGTGTGGAGTTTGCATGTTCTCCCCGTGTAAGCGTGGGTTCTCTCCGGGTACTCCGGCTTCCTCCCACCGTCCAAAGACATGCTGTTTAGGTTAATTGATGACTCTAAATTGCCCGTAGTGTGATGTGGATGTGAGCGTGAATGGATGTCTGTCTATATGTTGTCTGTCTCTATGTGCCCTGCGATGGACTGGCGACCTGTCCAGGGTGTACCCTGCCTTCGCCCAATGCCAGCTGGGATCGGCTCCAGCCCCCCCGCGACCCAGAACGGGATAAGCGGTTGACGATGGATGGATGGATGGAGAGTTATGTTCCCCTAGCGATGAACTGTAATAACCTTATTGATCCCCTGACTTTTCTTCTGTCTCACCTTCATCAGGTAGAGTTATGCAATACTTTGGTTTATGACTACCTGCAAAACTATTGATATTCCCATCAGCCTCAGCTGCACTTCAGTGCTAATTAGCAAATGTTAGATCATGAACATGGTAAAAGTTTTACCAGCTAAACATCAGCATGTTTATGATCATGAACCATGTGGAACGTTATCTTTACAGTAATCCACCTTTCTTCTTACGTTTTTTCTTTTTTCACTCTGTTTTTGTTCCAGTCGTCTACTTTATTTTGTTTATTGCTTATTATTATTTTGTTAGGAATCTGTAATCCTGAACATATCGATTAAAAACCTCTTTTTAAAGGCATCTCTGCTGCACTGATGAACAATGTTGTTTGTCTATAGTTGTATGACCTGAACTCTTTCTGTCTTTGTCTCTCCATTACAATCTCAGCTTAAGTGACAGGAGATAAAAAAAAAAAATGACAGGATTCCTGAGCTACGACTCCACCATTGTTTTGTTTGTAGAGAAGAGTCACTGTGAAGGTTTTAAACAATGGTGAGAATTATTTCTTGTGCTTGCTGTGTCCGTGAAATGAAAATATAGGCTGAAAGTCAAGTCAGGCAACACACAAGCTAGATAACTTCCTTATAAGACATTTACAGCTTGAACCACCAGCTCAGCTGCCATTAGTGTTTTCTTGCAACTACAGTATATGAAGGTAAATCTGCTGTAGTCAGTTTTAGTAGAAAAATTCATTACATCTTCTTAGAGATACAAAAAAGCCCCACTTTTTATTATATGCTTTTGAGGAATCAAAAAATAGAAGGAAGTGAAGAAATAAGTTTCATATCACACCATAAACCTCATATTTAGTATTTCTAGTTTGCATCCTCCTACTGCTAGATTCATGGTCTGTAACCAGTGTGGATTAACTACAACTGTCTTCAGATATGAAGACACTGATTCAATTTGGATGCTATTGTTGTTCATACATAAATAATTGTTATTTTCAGTATTTTTGAGGCTCATGAGTTGGCTGTATATTTTTTTTTACCCAACAACGCCCTCCAGTGTTTGACTTAAGGACACTTTTAAAGGACATAAAACTGAATTGAAGTCACACAAACTGAGTACCAGAATCATTTATTTTGGTTTTCTGCATTTCCAATATATTTCACTTGTTAGACACACTTTTATGTCCTCCAGCAGATACTCACTGCTCTTCATACATACGGTATGGGCACATCAACAGTGGGCCGACAAGAGAAAGCAGGGTGTGTTCATTTTTACGTGTTGAAGACTGTGCACATTCAAAAGAGATTAATGAACACAGTGAATATGTAATATAATAATATACATAGTAATATATTAATATAGTAATATAATAAAGATATTTTATTTATCATAAAAAATGTAGGGCCAGCCTTTTACAAGAGAAAATCCTCATTAAATTAAATTAGATAAATAAACTTATTTTTTAATAGCTTGTTGAAAAAAACATATTTTTTGTATAAAATGTTCACACAGAAGTAATACAAAAGTATTTTACACTATATACAGTGAAAGACATTTAAAAAAAACATTCACTTTGAACTGTACAGTAAATCTTCACTGTGCAAAACTATTCTGACTGTACATTAAGAGTAAAGAGCTACAACACTGCTGCCAAATGTTCCTTTAAGAGATGAAATGCCCATCTTTCTGCCATAGATTCATTTTGTGGGATACATGAATCCTTTGGTGTACTTGGGTAGCCCTGTTTTGGCTGCAATCCACTTGTTGTAGTTGGTGACTTGTGTGTAAACTCCTGGTTTGTTCCTGCTGGCGCAGCCCTCGCCCCAGCTCACCACCCCGAACAGAAACATCCGACCTAAGGCTTCGCACACTAACGGACCACCAGAGTCCCCCTGTGAGAGGATGACGCACAGTCAATCAGTGTATCACAGCATGAAGACACAATCCAGTTATATAGTATGATATTATAAAGGCTCATATGACAAAGTAATGACAGCATCGAAGCCATGATATTGTGTCTTGGTCCAAGATCAAATCTGATCACTTCTGTGATTACAATAATATCTTCTAGGCATTAATTATTTATCAAATTATTCTATTCTAGGGAGACTCAGCATTTAGAAAATGACACAAAATTCCTCAATTGAAACCCTGAATAAAAATAGTTATTGGTTGACAGGCAGGTCTTTCAAACAACTCCTCTCATGTATAATAAAGCCACAAAAAATTGTGATAAATTTCTGTCTTAAAATTAGCAATGATTTCACACAAACAATACTATCATAATGAATAAAATGTGGAAAATAATATGTAAAAAGTTATTTAGAAAATGCAACAAAAAGTGAAAAATATTACAAACTCAGAGCATAAATAAACACAACCTGATGGCAGAAGAGGGATATAATCTGTCTAAAATGAATAGAGTGCTCTTTAGATCTCCTTTAGCTATTTATTTTCATGTTTACAACTTCCTCAAAGTTCTGTCTTCGTGCAGACATTCAAAGCGAGACACTTGTTCACACATTGGGTTCTTTGCTCACCTTGCAGGCATCGGTGCTCCAGTCAGGGCTCCCAGCACAGAACATGTTCTCAGTGATGAGATCTCCATAGTACAACGTACTTGTACACTCAGTCTGGGGGAGCAGTGTCACCTCGGCCTGCTTCAGGTACTGTGAGTAATGCCACGCTCCTGCAGACGACACAGTGTCACCATCAGGGAAAAGGGCTGTGGATCAGTCATGAATCTGTAGGTTAAAGGTCCCGCAGTACATACCAAATCTCTCCCTCCCAAATCCTGCGATGCTGCACCGAAACCCTGCAGGAAGCTGAGTGTGAGACGGAGGAAGACACACTGTCCGAGCAGACGCTGACTTCACTGCGCATCCTCCATCTTTGCTTTTGATCTTCAACAGTGCTGAAATGCAAAGACAAACACAGCCATGAATCCTGTCCTTACACAAAATAAGTATTCTATGAAATAAACTTAAGTTTAGTTCAAGTATATTCCCAAGTATACTTTATATTACAAGTATACTAAAATCAGTGTACTAGTAGTATACTTGTAAGTGCTTGAATAAACTTCTTATTTGTAAGGGTGCCTACAAAGCACCCATGCAGCTCTTTATCTATCTCACTCACACATGCACACAGTATAATGCGTACCTATGTCATTGTTGAAGCTGGACCCGTTAAACTGTTGGTGGATGATCACTTTTTCCACCGTGAAGCTTTGCTCCTTGTCAGCATCTGTGTCATTGATGGCACTCTTCCCCAGGTACACAGACAGACGCTGGATGTTAGTCTCCTCACTGAACAAAACACAGGTGTGTAAACATATTACATACCCACATGAGTCATAACGGCATCATAATACGAGAATTGTGTTTTCTGAGTGTGTGTTTTGTCTCACCCATCAGAGAAGCAATGTGCAGCCGTGAGGACCCAGCATGGCGAGATGAGAGAGCCACCACAGAGGAAACCGCTGCGTTGATGAAAGAGAGCAGCGACCCATGGGTGCTGCTCTATGGGTGTGAAGGAACCACCCACAATTCTGTGCATCTTCCCCTCAGACCTCTCGCCACAGGTCAGCTCTGCAGGCAGGGACACACAGTCAGTGAGTGATGATGAAGAGAATCACAAGATAAGAAAACTGTGTATTTAAACCACTAAGCTACCTGTATCCACAGCTGCTGGAGGTTTTACTGTTGGTGTAGAACCTGCGTGGAAACAGAAAACAGAAATCATTAGAAAGATGTGAATCATACAATACTTCAATGAGGTTTAAATCTCCAGTCAAATCTTACATTTGGGAATGTCGCAGAATTCTCTCACAGTCCTCCTTCCTCTGTGGACACGGCACCAGGGCATCAAGCTCTGGTCGGGATTCCTGGAAAGTGAAATAATATTAAGCACACAATACCTCTCCTTAACATAGGTAGGTAGGTCCCAGATTGGTGACTTAAAGTATACCTGCAGTAATTATGGTTGCCAAGTCCCTTAGAAGCTCCTGAGGGGACTTTAAACTTGTTCCAGTTGAGACATCTGCGGCCAAATGCTGACTCTGAAATAAATCCCCTGTATCTGCTCCCATCCCCGGACCGACACATCTCTGAGGATCACATTACAAAGAAAGACAAGAACATTTAAGGTCTCTCACCAGATGCAACAAATCCAGAAATGCAGAAAGTGTTGACCTGACAGTTGGCTTACCTCCATTAGCTCCCTTGGGTGTTGGTGACCAACTCTTTTTTGGCCATCTTCGTGAAAAAACCTAAAAAGAAACACAGACAAACTCGTTTGAGTCATATTTATAAACTCCTCTGACTCCCCTGGTTATGACTATTACACCTAAAGTTACTTCCTTTTGTTATTGCTTACCATGCCGACGCTGAAGGCTGCAAGGGTGGTAAGGATGACTAAAAGGTTCATCTTCGCTTCTGATTTCACTTCTCTTTATTGGGGATATTTTTATCTGAAGATGGACTGAAAAAAGAAGCAAAATTACAGAAATGGAACCAAACAGCACTGCTGTGCCCTTGTTTGGAGGTTATCTCAAAGCACATGACAGGACAGAAACAAGTGTGACGTATACTAAACAGACATGTGCCTTCGTTGTCTGTGTGCTCCCATCTTCAGTTTCAGACCTCTGTTGATTGCGCATGGACGTTTATTACAGAGGGGAAGGTTTGAATGTGATAGAGCATGCTCACTGTACTGTAAACACAGTCTCTATCTGTACCGCAATATCAATTTAGGTTAGTTGATTGCTGCATGATGTGCACACCATGATCTCACAATGCATACAGTTCAAACTCAGTATCAACTTGATAATGACAAAATAAAGTGGTTTTATGGTTATTTTACTTTTGATGCACAATTCATGTCAACAACAATACTTTTTTTGTTACTTTTTTTGTGTTGAATAAGTTTTTAGCATTGAACCATTAGTCCCTGTGTGTTTGTGTCCTTTCTCCTGTCTGTGTGAAAGGTGTATAAACAAAACTGACTTAACTTAAATTGATTTATCATTCATACAACAAAGTATTTGAATATGTTGTCACAGTCCAGGAAGCTTTGTTACCTTTTTGTCCAAACTTGCAATCCTGATGGAGCTCTTTGTTATTTCTTCCAGCTGAGGTGACGGTTATCTCCTCTGTATCCTCTCTGATGTGCTCCTGTGTTGAGGCAGGACTCAGACTGCTAGCTGCTCTGGTGTTGCAGTGCTGATCCACCCAACATTACCTCCCTATAAAAACACACAGGCTACAAGTGGGAGGGGTTTAGGAGAACATATGAAAACATCAGTGGAGCTCTATTGCTGATCAGCAAAGTCTTGACCAAAGAATTTGTCATGTCCTGTGACACACACATACCAAACACCCCTTCCTTCCCCTTAAACCACAGTGTTCAAAATAATTCATCCAAAATTGGTCATGTGTGCAGCTGCAACTGTGGGTGCAGAGGAGCACATATGACGGGTTTGAGATTCATACTATCTTAATCTATAGTGCATATGTATAGAAGAAAACAAATACTACAGGCATAACACGATGATTAAAATACAACTAAAGTCTCTTTTACTCAAGCAATCAAGTGGTCTTGATCACTTCAAACTGGTATTCAATTCCTTGAATCCTTATGTTCCCTCAAGAAACTGTGAAATAGGATAAAACATTTGCTATGAAGTTACATATGTATTCTGTATTTTGCATCTATTGAGATAATATGCCATTCTGTATGTCTGCATCATTACATTAAAGGAAAGCGGTCTTGATGTCTTTCGCGTTAATTCCAGATTTATTAAGTGGGGGTTCCAACTTATGGTGGGATCAATGGGTTGAAATATTTCCTCTGTTGCTCTGGGATTCATCATCACCCATCATCTATTAAATGATTCCTTCATTTTGTCGCAGTGCATTATATTCTGGTCTCAGTCAAAAGTAGCATACACCATTTTCAGCATATACAAAATGCAGCTGTTTACTTTTAACCAGATCAAGTAGAAATGAACACATTACACCTAGCTTTTAATTAATTTTTATTTGCTTTTCCACTTCTAATTTAATGCATTTTGACAGTGTGATTTGGTGCTTGTGCTATCTGATGTATTTACCCATACTTTTTTTATGCTAGGCAACAGTTTCAGTCTATATATATGTAGTAAATTCTGTCAATTTATGTCATTCACACATACTGCAACAGAAAATAAACTGTGAAATAGTCTTTCAAAACTCATTAGTAAGTATTCTTAAACATATAACAAGGAAGGCACTCATCACTTGACTATGGTAATTGATAAAAACATAAATAAATGGAAAATAAGACCACTGTATGTGTTTATTTAAAGTGATACTCTATAAGATATGATATGATACGATATGATACGATATGATACAATCCGCTACGATACGCTACGATACGCTATGATACGATAAGGTACGATAAGCTTTGATAAGGCACAATACAATATGGTATGATACACATGATAAAATATGATAAGTTGCAGTAAGGTACTATATGATATGATAAGGTATGATACAACAGCATATGATATAAATACATACAGTACATTATAATACGATATGGTATGTTGAGGCACGATGAAATATGATAAGGTACGATATGATAAGGTGTGATACAACACCATACAGTATAGTATGATATGGTACGATAAGGTATGATACAATATAGGTAAGATATGATAAGGTACAGTAAGGTATGATATGATATGATACAATACAATAAAATTAGACTGAAATTTGTCTTGGACCCAAATGCTGCACACGACAGTCATCATATAGCTGCCTCCATACTAGTAATAATAAAAAACTAACAACATATAAACAAAGCTCTATGTTCTGAAGCACATCACAACAAAAATTATTACACAACCAACTTTTTCACTTAAACCTGGTTTGCATAATAAATCACCTGTCTTTCAATACAACATTCTTTGTACGTCTTTTACTGAGAACTGACCATGACTTCCCCTGAAAGAATAGGCATTGTTATGGATTCCACATGGGGATTTCTAGACTAAAATCCCCCCATACTGTACATGTTGCCTCATCAAACAGTCTGACGCCTGTGTTACTCACATTTCCTCTTATTTGACGGTGACAATAGTCAGATATGACACTTCTGTTCAGGGCTTTGTGGACCGGAGAACTTAAAAGGATGAGATAAACACGTATAACATGCTTGAAGTAAGGAAACAGCTGAGTAACAAACATTAATGAATTTATTGACTCCAGTAGCTTTCTGTGATAAATGTGTAGTTTAAGCTTCACACAGGTGTTTTACCAAAAGAAGAACTATACAAAAATTACCAAAGCAAGGGAAACCCAGCATATTTGTGGTTGAAGCTGGCTGCAACCTGGAGTGTTTGATTTTGTCTTCTGCCCCCCCACAGCCCTGTTTGGACACCAGTCGCCCTCCATATAATGTCCTAAAGGCTCAAAACTCACCTCTCTGAGTTCTTACAAAAAAATGGGATATTTCAAGTTTATTCTATGACATAAACTTAAGTACACTTTCAGTATATTCCCAAGTACACATTATGTAACAAGTATAATATCGATGTACTAGAACTATACTAATAAGTGTACTACTTCTTCAGTACTTCTTAGGACTACATTGGCCCACTTTTTAGTTTAGAAAAGTATACTTTTAAGTATACTTAATATTAAGTGCACCACTAATTTACATCTAAGTTGTATTTTATGTAATTTTATGTATAGTATGAACTATAGTCCAAGTGAACTTACAGGTGTTAGTTTACCAGCCCCTTGTTTTAATTTATCAAAGTGCACTTTGAAGTATTCTCTCCGTAAACTACTAGTTTCATAGTTTTTTACTCTGTGTATACTATACTGTGTATAAGTTTTCTTAAATGAACTTATAAGTAAAATTTTGTAAAGTATGTCTCTGATAAATACATATACAGCAATCTGAAAGCATACTCTATTGTTTTAAGGGTAAAAGAAATATACTAATAGCACACTTAACAAAAAAATCTTTTTTGTGGGGGTCCTCAGCTTGCTTTCATAAATCTCTTCTAGATTTTGTTTAATCTCTACAGTTGCCATGGGAGAGATGAGAGGTGTTGATGGTGCTGTAGTTGGTGTCTATGTTAAATACCTCAAGTATGAGCTATCTCATGTGAACAGATGATATATTCTCTTTAATCCTGTTCACACTGTGCTCAGTGACATGTAGGAGTTTCTATATTTCTATAGACAGTGGGAATTTGAACACACGAAACACAATGACATCAGTGGAGAAAAAAAGAGGAAGGATAAAATGAGTAGTTGAAGTCTGCAGAAACAGTGTGGTTCACTTTTTTAGCTATATTTTTAGCCCAATAAGATGATTTAAAATAGACTTCAAAGAAAAGTGTGGTTCCCTCGTCTTCTGTCTGTTTTGAGATAACATTTTTAAACTCCAAGAAGAAAGTCGAGTTCGTATTATTTTCTGATTTGTGAACATTAGAACTTGTGCAAAACATCCCATGCCAACCATTTAATGCTCCTCTTTCTAAAGAGACAAACACCTGGTGAACAGGTAGAGAAACAATGATTTTCACACTCAAAACTATTCACACTTACACGAGACACTGACATCGACACTGGTAGGAATTTTAGACCACATGTATTTTAAATTTTTCCTCGAGATACCTGTCTGCTTCCCCTTTCCAGCATAAAAAGTAGATTTCCTTTAAATAAAACTGGAAGACAGTGTGGCCAGACAGTTTTGAGAAGCAACTATTAGGGCTGGTGTGCACGCATACATCTCACTCATTTCATTTTCAGTCTGAATATGAATATACAGATACACCTTAATAGTCTGCAGACAACAAACATAACAGGCTTTTTATTTGTGCAACTTGAAAGCGCAAGTAAAAATAAACAAAATAAATGTCATTTGGTAACTAAATATTTAATTGTCTGCAATCGTCTTGTTTCTCAAACTGTTTCACACAGAGGGGAAAAACATTGTAGAAGCACAGACTGTTGCAGAGCATTTGGTTTCATTGTTACTAATAGCAGCATTGGCCCTCGTTGTGTCATCATTCCTTAATCATCACTTTACCCACGTTGTCTTCTTTACTGACTAACATTTATCATGGTCCAGAGTGACCTCATCTTTCATTTAATTCCCTGAAATGTATTGATTCAATTTTTATTCTCAATGAAGGCTTGAAATGAAGATTTATGCAAATGCAGATTCATGCAACTGTGAATTGCTTTGGAGAAAGTGTCCTTTTAAATATAATTACTGTAATTTTCTGTATATATGTGGGAATCTGACTGGAGAATGGACACACTTTAAAAAACAAACACATGGGACACCTGACTAGCAAACAGAAGATCAAATTTTGGTATATAAACAAGTATTTTTTTTCTTCTGGGCAACCATTTTTTTGCCTACAGTTATGTTTGTACTTGATTATATTTCTATTTTATTATCATTTTTTTTTTTTACAAGAAGCTTGAGATATACATACCAAAAATATACACGCTTGGCTGATACTGACAAGTATACAGAAAAGTCTAAGAATACTTGGCTTATAGGTATAAATGATAGTTGTGTTTAGTTTTTGATAGTCACCTATAAAAGTGTGGATTTGTGTTGTAAGGTCATTTAACTGAACTGAATGTTTAAAGCTTGGAAATCTGATTTTAAATAGTTGCTATACTTCTTTTAAACTTAATATGAGAGTATACTTTCCTTTTACTTTTTATGTCCTTATCAGAGATATACTTGACAAAAGTATACATAAGTATACTTGGCTCATAATGGCAAGTATACAGAAAAGTCTAAGTATACTTGGCTCATACTGACAATTATACAGAAAACTCTAAGTATACTTGGCTCTTACTGACAAGTACATAGAAAGGTCTAAGCACACTAGGCTCATACTGACAAGTATGCAGAAAAATGTAAGTATGCTTTGCTCATACTGGCAAGTATATAGAAAAGTCTAAGCATACTTGGCTCTTTCTGACAAGTATACAAAAAAGTCTAAGCATACTTGGCTTGTATTGACAAGTATACAGGAAAGTATGTTTGGCTTGTATGCAGTTATAGTAGTTGTGCGTAATTTTATTGACATTTAATGCACTGTATGTTTAAACTGAGCTTGGGAAACTGGATTTAAATAGACACTAAGGCGTTTGTTAATTGAATGACTTAACAAAAACGTTGCAATTAGTCTGCCATAGCTTGTGAAGCTTGAAAATGAACATGTCACTTGCACCCTGTTCTCTTTAATATGGATCTGATTTATATTATGTTTGCTGTGAATCGCTGTATTTATTTATGCTCATACTATGTTATTTTGTGTGTGCATTTGGTTTCGCTTGAAAATGTCTTGGTTTTAATGTCGGAAAACTGTAATGACCTTCGGATTATGACTGTATCTCTGTGCATATGGCACCCTCTAGTGCACACATTAAGACCTTGACAAAGTTTGGGAAATATTCCTTCTTACTGCTACCGATGGGTCCGGTTGCTTATTAGAGGGGTAAAAAAAACGAGTCAGTTTCTTTAACACCCCTGTTGATATTAAATCCATCAGTTTACACTTTGTCAGCTAGTTTGGGAGTGTTTGTGTGATGGGAAATCCCCCAACAGAGGGAGTAGTCCTGCATGTGTCTTCTCTTAAACCACACACGCATGCGCAGAAGCAACATATGCCTGTCAGTCTACACTTTCACTTTGCGCAGATATCGAACAGCTTTCAACACAAAACCACGACAAAAACACAGCATAAAGTTTAACTTTAAAGCCGTGTTTGATGGACTGTCAAGGCAGAAGGCATAATTTCGCCGGCTCAACCCTCTTGCTGAAACACCAAATAAGAAAACGAGCCGTAAACAACACGGTTAGTGTTAGCTAACTCTGAAGCAACAATGTTGTGACATCCAAAGTAAGCTAACAGTAATCTGGCGACTCTGACCAGGTGAGTTCATTATGGTTTTGGAGTGAAATGTTGCTTTTACTAGACTTTTTGCTCATGTAACCAATCTGTCTTTGAGCTATCTGACTTCACTGAACCGAACACTGTAACACTGGATATCCAGTAACAACAAAAAGCTATTAAAGGTTTAGTAGGACAGCTAACGCTACTGTATGATGCTGTGTGGGGATATTAGATCGCTGTACAAACATCTGTGTACACCGTTGGAATATAAAAAAACAATAAAAACCTAATAAAATAACACTTAAAACAGCTATAAAATAGTGTTAATATATATTAAAACCCCTTTAATATGTGGCTGAAATTTAAACACAAGTACATTTTAACAACTGTTTCCCCTGCAGATGCGTAGAGCCAGATGTGTAAATGCGTAAACAGTAGCCTTGATGAAGATCTACAGTGAAGTCCATAATGTTTCTAGTATTTTTCCTCTTTAGCTGAGGTCTCTAACAGACTACCTCCGTGTCCCAGCACCTCCAGGAGACCTCACACTATGGAGCGGACTGCACTTAAACAGAGCCAGCTGTGTGGCTCCTGGGAGATGAAGGAGAGACTTGGGATGGGAGGCTTTGGGCATGTCTACCTGTACCAGCACCTTGTAAGTTCAGCCATCCATGTGTATGCTAAGGAGAACATAAACCTCAGACCCAGATTTGGCTTGGTTTCATTCCCTTTCTGTTTTTGGTGCAGGAGCTGGGAGAAAAGATTGCGGTAAAACTTTGCCGCCTGGAGCTGAATTCCAAGAACAAAGACCGCTGGGGCAGAGAGATCCAGATCATGAAGAAGTACGTGTAAATCACCCACTTGTGTTGACAAAGCAGCATATGAATAAACGTCACTGTCTATTTCCTTGTCATCAAACCATCCCTGCATGTGCGTCTCTCTTTCTGTTATAGGCTGAACCATGTGAATGTCGTTCAGGCCAGAGAAGTTCCTGAAGAGTTGAGCTCCATCGCTTTAAATGACTTACCTTTGTTGGCCATGGAGTACTGTTCAAGAGGAGACCTACGCAAGGTACCAAGTGGGTATTTTATAAAGACATCAAGCAATTTGTTGTCTTTTCAAACATTGCACTGTTAACGTCTGTACCTCTTTATGTAGGTGTTGAATAAACCAGAAAAATGTTGTGGTCTAAAGGAGAGTGAAGTCCTCCTGCTACTCAGCGACATTGGTAATGGTTTCTTCAGCTTTGACTTTGACTAAAAGTTATCACATGTTGATGCATAAATATATATGGAATTGTTTTCTTCATGAATACAGGATCTGGTATCCAATATCTCCATGAAAATAAGATCATTCATAGAGACCTAAAGCCAGAGAACATAGTTCTGCAAGAGATTGGTGGGAAGGTGAATTAATTTCCGACTGTACATGCATGCAGCCTATGCACGCTTCAATTTTATATATTATATGTTTTTTGGTGCTTTGCTCTCATTATGAAACCACGTTTTCTTCCAGCTTGTCCATAAAATCATCGATTTGGGCTATGCAAAAGACCTCGATCAGGGTAGTCTCTGTACCTCCTTTGTTGGAACTCTGCAGTATCTGGTAAGTGTTGCATCAGTAATTGCTCTGAAAGTCATGTTTTTTCAATACATGTCAACACTCAAACCCTGTTAATACATGTATCTGTATGTGTGCCAGGCTCCAGAGCTGTTTGAGAGTAAACCCTACACTGTAACTGTGGACTACTGGAGCTTTGGGACGGTGATCTTTGAATGCACTTGTGGCTTTCGCCCCTTTTTACACCACATGCAACCTGTACAGTGGTGAGTCAACAAAGCAGCAATTTCTCATCTGTATTTTGAAGAACCTGTGCATAGACGTGACACTAAAACACACATTTTGGGGATTTAACATTCCACCGTTTATCAGTGTATATTTGCAGAATATATGCATACATAATGTAATCTAACTATCCTAAATAATTGGATGAATGTCTACACAGTATGTATAAATCACTGCAGAATGTTACACTCCCGTTGATAGTTACTTTAGTACAATGGTTCTCAAACTGCAAAGCACGCCTGTAAATGTGATGTGCAGTTAATGTTTTAATGTCCCACGTTGGAATGTTTTTCACGGCAGAACAGTAAACAAATCAGCTCTTTATACATCCATGGTAGCAATGGTGTAGGGCTGCACTGAGTGGGTCGAAGCTTAGCTCTAATTATTATTAAACTTACAGAATCGTTAGCCTACCTCCCACCGTCTCTTCTCCTCTCTGACTCTGAAACACACACAGACCAAGTGACACAGCGCTCCGTCTGTCGCTGTAATTTCCTCTGTCTAAAGTCCAAAAGTCAAAATTTATTAAAAAAAGAGACTGTCTTATTTTCAAAATTCACTACATGTTTTTATCTAACAAAATATTCTGTTTCAGTCCATATCTTCTGTCGTTTAGCCTTTCAAATAAAACAGTTTCACAAAAGCTGTTTTCTCTCCTGCATGCACCTGTAACAGGGCGATCTTGCAGCAATCCAACAACATCCTAAATTACATTTATATAGATATAAATAATAATGAAGGCGGTGGGGGATGAGGAGAGACCAGTGTGTATTTTATGACTGAAAACTCTTGCAGTTAAGAAGACATTTAGAAACTTTACATCCCAGTATAACAAACAGTATAACAATAAAAAAGTGTTTTTTTTTTTTTCTAAAGTCTAACCCTCATCCTATCAACACGTTTAACATACTAAAACTACTGACTGAATACACTGTAAGAAATAACCATCATAGGAAAATATTTTCTCCTCCAAAGGGCGAATGAAAGAAATAGTTTGAGAACCGCTGCTGAAGTATATAAAGCTACTTAACCAGGTTACAACAAATTCACTGTTGAGCAGTGCAGACTCACTTTAAGTCTGGAATATACAGGATACAAAATATTGGTATGTTATGCACTTTTAATTGATCTAGTGATTGTGACTACAATTTATTAAGAGTCTTGTTTTCAATTTTTTGGCTGTATTTTCAGTTCTTTCTGGTTGTACATTTGCCTGCTTTTGTAGGACAAGTAAAGTCAAGAACAAAGGTCCCAAAGACATCATGGCAGTAGAGGACATGAATGGAGAAGTCCGATTTTCCACACATCTCCCATATCCCAACAATCTCAGCAGGTAGAAACAAAAAGATACACTTTTTCATACCTCCTAGTCAAGAGTCCCTCATTGTAACTTGTATAATGTGTGTGTTCAAGGCCGCTGCTGGAACCGGTTGAGTCTCTTCTGCAGATGCTGTTACTGTGGGATGCTGCAACACGTGGTGGAGGGCTGGATCCTGACACGAACAAGCCGTACTGCTACACAGCTCTACAGAATATTCTCAACATGAAGGTGAATAATATGAAGCATGCCCGTATTTAGACCCACTTAAACCAGATTTTATTGAGTGCATTTATGGTTTTATACGTCCCAGTTGAGGATAGCATGCAAAGCAAACCACCTCGCTTTGTGACTTTCTTTCTCCAGGCGATTCATGTGTTGGACATGACGTCGGCCCAGCTGCACTCTTTGGTTTTGGGTGCTGAGGAGAGCTTACACTCCCTGCAACTTCGTCTGGAGACGCATACTCAGACACACATCTCTCCGCTGAGTCAAGAGCTGCTGTTGGAGACGGGAATCTCCCTCGACCCACGCAGACTGCCCGCACACTGTCTGCCAGAGGGACTGGTAATGTGACACGCATGCATATAAACAAAAGAAGATAATGTCAAACAGGCTCAGCCACAAGTACATACACATCAGAACACATATTGGTTTTTATCTTCAGACTTTTAAAATATTGTTTTTGTTTTGAATTTTTGGTTTTGCGTAACACAGTTGTTGTTATTTCTGGTAATTGGGAATATTTATTTTTTTTGCCATTTTTTGCCTCCTATTTCCAATGTACAGTTAAGTTTTAGTTTTAGTGTCCAATAGGTCTTTAGTTGAGTAAAAAATAAGTAAGGTAAATAACTTGGTTTGTAGTCAGTGGCAAATTGTTTGACAATATACTGTATTTTTACACTGTATGAATGAGTGCATGATTGAGTCTGGCTGAATGTTTTAATATGTTTCACAAAATGTTCCAGCAAATCTAAATCTCAGCATAGACTATATTTGACCAGTGAGCAAACCTCCACTAGCAGACCTTCCATAGTGTTCACAGTGATATTTGTTCTGTGCTTTCAGCGAGGCTGGGACAGCTCCATAGTCTTCCTGTTTGATAAGAGCCTTACCAAGTACTCTGGACCACTGACTGCCAGACCTCTGCCAGACAGTGTCAACTTTATAGGTAAGATGTATAACTGTATGCTAAAATTAGGCT
This sequence comes from Pterois miles, assembly GCA_947000775.1. Classification (NCBI taxonomy): domain Eukaryota; kingdom Metazoa; phylum Chordata; class Actinopteri; order Perciformes; family Scorpaenidae; genus Pterois; species Pterois miles. The sequence continues at coordinate 13,273,201 of CAMQGK010000341.1, forward strand.
CTAAAAGTCACTTTTCTTGCTTTTTTTAAACACATAGTATTGACATATTTTTAAAAGAGACTAATAAAACCAACCTTATTACTTTACCCTACCTTACTTTAAGCTACACTGACAAAAATATTGTTAATTAGATGTGAACAAAAGTGATCAGCAGTGTGTGTGAGATTTCTAATTTAGAAATGGTAATAGGTATTTTTTAGTTTACATTGAGTTATTGGTCAGAATGCAAGGTCTTCTTCGACAAGCTATCTTTTTAACCACAAAATACTTTGAAAGTTGCAGCAACTTCTTTGAATTTGTTGTCCAAGTAGATGTGGAAATCATGTGTTGTCTCAGTCAGGGAGACTAAGACGCAGCTCCCACTGTCTGCACTGAGAAAGGTGTGGGGGGAAGCAGTCAGCTACATCTGTGGACTGAAAGAGGACTACATTCGCTTGTACCAGGGACAGAGGGCTGCCATGTAAGTGTGCCACACACACACACACACACACACACACACACACACACACACACACACACACACACACACACACATGCATGCATCCACCCACAGACAGAAGTATCCTTACCTTGTGTTTGTGTGTGTAGGCTGAGCCTGCTGCGCTACAACACCAACTTAACACGGTACAAGAACCTACTGTTCTCCCAGTCGCAGCAGCTTCGAGCCAAGCTGACGTTTTTCAAGACTAGCATCCAGCACGACCTGGAGCAGTACACCAAGCAGAGACATGTTGGCATCTGTGAGTGGACGTCGGTCTCCTGCTGTGACGCATAAATTCATTTCCTGAAGCCTGTAGTGAACTTTCTGCTGTTGTTGTGTGCTTTTCTGAAGCTTCAGAAAAAATGTTGAAGACCTGGCAGGAAAATGAAGAAAAGGCTGATGGGTTTACAAAGGTAGGACAGTTGTTACTTATTTGCAGTTGTAAATGTACTTGCAGGAATTTAAAAGTGTGTTTTCTGCTGTAGGTTGCAGATGTGGGGTATCTGGATGAAGAGATAGTGGCTCTACACTCTGAGATTGTGGAGTTGCAGAGGAGCCCATTTGCGAGGAGACAGGGGGATGTAATGGAACAGCTGTTAGTATCTTTGTCATATTTACACTATAATCAATTCTTTAAAGGAGTTCACATTTTTGAAGTCTGTCCTAAAACTACAGCAATGTTCCCATATTCAAAATACAGTGGAACATGCTTATAGTGGTCATGGTAACAGTGACCAACTACTTATATGGATTAGAATATATTAGAATATATTGTATTTTATAATGAAACGAGGACTGTGGATTTTGTCCCCCATCATTTCCAGTGGATGCATATTAAGAGGGGATATTTTAATGGCTAGTATGAATAGGAGGAATGATTACAGCAAGCAAAAACAGTTTCAATGTACACATGGGCACCTGACTATTGTTTTAAGACAGACTTGAGAAAATGTGAATCTGTCATTTAAAAATAACTTTGGTATGCAGAAGTTAACTCTCTCTCTGTTTTATTTCAGTGAGGAAAAGGCTATAGAACTCTACAAGCAACTGAAAGCTAAATGCAAGAGTAAGTACAAATCATTACACATTTTAAATAGTAGACATGAATTACAGGCGTTACAGTGGAATCTGTAACTGTTGCTTTGGATACAATTCACTTGTATAACAAAGAAATAAATTGTCTGGCAAAATGTGATCAAGTGCATCACAGTGCTCACCATTGTTTACATAATTCCTCAGCCTGGCTGTTAATGTGAATAGCAGGATGGAAGAGTTGTGTTAGATGATAGCACATGGATGATCATAGGAGTGTGTGTTCATACAGGTCCTGACCCTCCACATGGCTACAGCGACAGCTCGGACATGGTGAAGATGATCCTCCAAACTGTTCAGAACCAGGACAGAGTGCTGAAAGACTTGTACACTCACCTGAGGTAGTTTATCCAGAAGTGTAGTCTGTGTGTAGCCTGAGGTATAATTTTACAGTTCCCTGTGTGTCTTTTGTGTTTTTTTCACTTATTTCTCTCTCTTTTTTTTTTTCTCTACAGTACAATTCTGGTGTGTAAGCGACGTATCGTTGATTTGTTCCCTAAGTTGGAGAGAGCGGTAGAGAACATAAAAACTGCAGAGGCAGCAGTGATGCAGATGCAAATGAAGAGACAGAAAGAGTTCTGGTACCTCCTTAAGATTGCCTGTGTGAGTATAAAACAAGAGACACAACAGGAAATATTCCCAGCTATCAGTGCAATACAGTATTAAATGTTTAAGTGAAATAATATTGTAGGTAATACAGCGTGTGGTTGTGTATTTAGGCCCAGAGCAATTCTCCATCACAGTCACTTATGCAACAATCTGCTGACAGGTAAGATCTGTGCACAAGTTCCACAGAGCTCGTTATATATCACAATTGTATCTGAAAAACATGGTTCAAGGCAATAGCCACACCAAAACATTCTCTAAATCCACACTGGCACAGGGCGAGTTTTGTACAAATCACAAAGCTGCCACAAGAGGTCGCTTCATGCTCCTCAAAGTCTAGTAGTTTGTAGAGGAAACAGGGCTGCATCTTTTATTTTATGTTGCTGTAAAGTGTTAAGCAGCAGAAGGACCTGTAGTATCTCTACTTCACATTTTTCACTGAAAAAGCCATTGAAGAAGACACAGAAGGAAGCAGCGCCTTTTGTAGTCCATCTTTGGAACATTTTAGTTTCACCACAGCAGACCTGCAACAGTAACATCTGTACCATCACATCAGAATTATGGAGCCGGATTCTCTTAACACTGTGGTTGTCTCCTCTTAAGTCCTTTTGAATTCTCTGTCACATCTTTCCTTGACTTCATGACGTTTTCTATCAACGTCAAGAAAAAGTGGTTCGGAAAAGACATTAGGACTTAATTTTTGCAGCCCAGAACTCATGATAATCTCCCAAATTACAATGACTGACAATAATATGGAGCCCCCAAATCCTGGAAGATAATTTTTATTTTGTTTGCACAATTTTAGACTTGTACTGCTTTATTGTCATATCCCCATATGCAAGGAGACTTGCGTACAGGGTTACGAAATTGCATGTCACAGGGACCACAGGGCCACATAGAACAATATGAAAAAAAAAAGAAAATGAATATCAGAAAATACTGAGGACATCGTACAGATATTGAAAATGTCGACAAGTACTGAGTAAGTATGAAAAATATATACAGAACTCTAAATATATACAGTCATTCGTTTGTCTCTTTCAGCGACACAGTTAATCAGTTACTGGATGAGAATCAGCATTATCTGTGTCAGCTAACTTCTCTGCTGCAAGATGCCACCCAGGAGATGGAGCACAGTGTCATGGTATGGTATACAGAAGTGAGGGAGTGTGTGTCCATGCATGTAAACAGATCTCTGAAGCAACTCACTGTTGACTAGTGATGTAAATGTTACATATACGTTATATATTTATTGTTACCACATATATAAGTATGTCACTCTTTGTATTGTATATTGCCTTTTTCCTTCTTAAAATGTTTGCATTCAGTCTTCAGTCTAGATTGTGCAGGTTCATCTATTTGATGTCAAGGTTTAAGATTTGAGATGGAAGAGTGGTATGGAAATATGCAGTAGCTTGAGGGCAGTATGTTTAGTACTACAGTATTAACATGTTTGTTCTCCATCCAGGATCAGGACTGGAGCTGGACTCAGTATGGACTAGTGAAAGGCCAACCCCAGAAGCTCTAGAAACTGACCAAAGACTCAGTGTTAAAGTCAAATATGTATTTTGTAAACAAGTGCCTTATCTGAGTTATTATTGTGTCTTTTTACATACAAGTTATGCTGTAAAACAATGTGTGAAACAGTAACCTATTCGTGTTTTAACTTCATTGTATATTGAGTTTTAGCTGTAACCAAGACTTATTTATTTTAGTGGTAATATTGATTAGAGTAAAATATTGCTGCTGACAACCTATGCATGATGGAATGTGAATAAATTTTTAAAAATGTATGGCACATAATATACCATGTTTTGTCTTTTCTCTGCAAATGTTAAACTGTTGAATGTTTTCAGTATGTGGTTATTTACATTCACATAGAGGACCAGACAACTGCCTGCACACATACAGGAAATTGCTTGTTTACAAGACCTTGGGTTCAAAATTCTCTTGGGAGCTGCTGAGATCCAACCAGCAAGGAGGCAAAACAAGGGCAACATGCATAAAATAATAAATGAAAACAATAAAAATCAAGCGATGGCCATAGTTAAGGACAGTGCATTTAGTCAGGATATCTCACTGATTTCAACAGAATATTGTCTTTGTAGAAGATTTCTTTGAAATGATGCTAAAAATGAAAATAGTATGAAAGCAATGCTGCATCTCCACCTATGTTTTACTCATGAAGTTTAAGCCCACATTATAGTTTAAGGTCTGGTTTTCATACTTGAACCATTCTTTAGGCAAACCAGACAAACATTTCACACATCCGAGAATATACCAGTAATACTGTAGTGCACAGTTTACTTATGTATGGTGAATACCAGATATTAAAATAATGATACACTACAAAATTAATCAGCCTGAAAGTAAAAATGCATATTTATATATTAGTCTATTGTATGCATTTTGAGGAAGGCTCCTCCTCCTACTTTCCTTTAACAATGTCCATTTTTTAACACATTTGAGTGGAAAAAGTTGGTTTTACTTTCCTGCATGCACCTTATGGCTGCATTTACTCATTCCATTGAACTTTTAATTACACACATAAATGATTCAAAATAACAAAAAATAGGACACGTTTGAGCAGCAGTTGTATTAGTAGTGGTGAGTTTATTTATTTGTATTTTTGAACAGTATATTAGCTAATGTACAGTTCTATGCCATTATACTGTTATGAAGCTGTTTAACTGCTCTGCAGTCTGTTTGCCAGCTTATCAACTCCGTCTAAGCATGTGTCATAAAATACTTGTTAGTGTGTTTATTTTAAAATATATTAATATAAAGGATATACTGTAGACACAGAGGCATTCACCGATGTATGTATTAAACTTGCACCCAGATAATGTACAACACAGTAGAAGTCCTAAGTACGCTTACTTAGGGACTGGGTTAGGAAGACCTGATGAAACACCTCACGATTTTGATTGGTTGGTTCTGACCAATAGGAATATAGCTAATGAACATATTGTCGCCAAGCATCATGGGAAAACGACTAAATCCATACGAAGAAGATTCGTTCTGTCGACAACATCGCTAGCTTCTTTAACGTTAAATAAACATGAAATAGACGAAAACTTTGGGCGGGTGAACATAATTTTCGACACCGTGATAATACACGACGGTTGTAAGCGGTCTGATATATACGCCACGCCTCCCATGTACATGGTTGGATGTGAGGGCGATCTGGCTGCGACATCTGTCACCCCATTGATCGCTAGGGTTGATTCGGCTGATCTGGCTGGCTAGGCGGGTGTCCCCTTCCTCCCTCACCGCTCCATGTGTGTCCCTCCCGAAGCCCCGCGCTCGGTGGAAGAGGACGAGGTCCCCCCGGCGGACGACCATCCTTCGGTGTACCAGTAGCTGCGCTCCCCTGCTAGAACCTCCAAACAAGCTCAAGGCCCATTTGTAGGAGAAACGTAGGGAAGTTAAGCTCCAAGCGTCAGACACATCCAAATGAGGCGCTGCACGTGGCAGTCTGCCTTACTTTTAGATACTTAAGATAAAATATTACATACTAACTAATTATTACGTGTAATTATAACATGTTCACATTATAACATGTGAACATGTGACACATTTTATCCAACTACGCTGTGTAAAGTAATCTTAATAAGGAATTTTTATTGTGTGACTAAAGTAACTAAAACAATAGGATCTAAAAAGCCATTTTTCCATTATATTTCTACGGGTACTTCAAAATAATTTGCCATTTTTCCATTTATCCTATTTGTTTTAATAATATACATATAAGTCAAACATAACTTGGATCTGCGTTCCACTGGGGTGATATGAGCACAACTGCTTTGTGTTTTATTTGTACAAAACAATTATTTGGACCACATAACGCAAATATTTCCGACAGCACCTGAAAGCAGCATAATGTAACATGTAAAAGCGAAACCTGTGGGAGGCGGGGTGAGGGGGATGGGACGTTGAATGATAAGGCCAGGAAGGGATACGGTTCGATACAGTGGTAATTTTAATTATCATAAACCAGACATTCATTCTAACGCTTACGTAGTGATACTTTTATTTCAGCGTTGAGCCAGGTGAGTTAACTCGTTTGGTTTACGGTAACAGCCTAGCAAGCTAATGTTAGCATTTAGCGACGTGAAGCTGACGGAGTGGCTGACTTCCGAACCCACCCGATAATGAGAGCTGGGCTAGCTAGCTAACTTGGTTAGCTAGGTTAATTTTACCAAGCGGATGGTACATCAGCCGTTGCTATTGCTGAATTAAGTGAATTCCGACGTCCAGTGTGGTGGTTATATTGAGGGAGACATAGCCGTGGTGCAAACACGTTGCTTCGTGTGTTGACAGAGGAGTTACTCGCTAGTTTCCTTATAAGTATTTCAACAAGCTAGCTAATAGTGTATGTTAGCGCTAATGGTAGCTGGTTAACATTCTGCCTACTGAAGTGCACTTTGTAACAGAGGTAGCTAACGAGAACGCACTGCTCGTTATCACGACGTTAACTGTTAAAGCAGTCACCATAGGGTTAACACTCGCTGTCACATACATATTAACTATGAAGTTGCTACAGAAGCGCTTCAATATTTAAGCGAGCTACTGCGAATGACTATGGGTTGCGTTCAATTGACGCTTTTGATCGGGGTGCACCTGTGTTGAAGTCAGGATGATTACATCTCCTAGCTCAGTGAACTGAAATGAACTGACACAGTCCCCTGAATGTGCCAAGGTGTACAGTATCGCAAGCTGTGTAGCGTATATGTAATCTTTTATTTATTCTTTATTTACTGTTAGTTTTGATAGGAAAGAAACAACAACAGAGTAGCAATCCTGCAACACTCCCAGAGCATTTACTAAATCTTGATTTGCTAAGATATAGTAAAAAGCTGTAAATTAGCTTATATGTTCTGTTCTGTAATATCATTGTTTTCATTGCAATGTCTATCCACAGCTGCACAAAGCTCTGTGCAAATGTAAATGCTTTCTCTGCCCGTATTATAGCTTTTTGGATTATTGAGAGGCGTTATAATATTTAGTCCACTCCATCTGAGGGTAGACTAAATATTAGAATCACTTCTGTAAACTGCAATACAGTTCGATATATCTACAAACCATACTCCCCAAGACCATAAAGTTAATAAACACCTCTAAGCTGAACATTGAAACCTTTATGGAGGTAGGATTTATTGCAGGGCTGTTGTGTGAGACTACTTTAGTTTTAAATAGGTTTTAACTAGGTTTACCTTACAACACTGTATGCACTGTTGCTGACAATTACAGTGAAGGTCTGACCACAGCCATAATGGTACCCTGAGTACATAATGTATAAATATTTCAGTGTGTTTGTGCTTCTTTCTCTGCCTGTAGGTGAGTACAAGCAAGGATGACGATGCCGCACATAGGGGCAGTATTTGGAGCAATAGCAGGAGTGATGGCCATCATGTTGCATTCTTCCATTCACAAGATAGAGGAAGGACACCTTGCTGTGTACTACAGGTATCAGAACACCTTTATCTTAATCTATGCCTGGCAGAAATAACAAATATGTACTAAAAATGTGTGTGGCATGTTGTTGTTTGAAAGAAGCCTATTTCCTGATTATGTTACTTATCAATTTTGCCTGGATATAGAAATATTATCTGGGATGCTGAGACTTGCATGCCCCTAACCTGTTTAACCAAAGAAAGAAAAAAGAGAGGCCATTGTCTTACACTTGTCATCTCAGGATTTTCCAGTCCAGACCTGAACATCTGTGTTTGAAACACATTAATTGATTAATCTGTGTTTGTACAGATTAATGAGTTGTAACACAGACTGATCCACAGCAGTGATCAAACTTCACTGGTTCCTGCACAACGTAACTTAGATCATAAACTTTAATTGTTTACTCTGTTCATGAGTTGGAAAAAACAACAGGTACACCCTGTAATATAATGCATTGTTATTCAACTACACCCTCATAAATTACTGTTACGTACCTTCAGTCATTTTGTTTTGTCCACCATCTTTAAATATAATCAATAGAGAATCTGATGTTGAGAAGTCATACTAATAATTTGTTTGTATTTGTTTCAGGGGTGGGGCATTGCTGACTTCTCCCAACGGTCCTGGATATCACATTATGCTGCCTTTCATTACCACCTATAGATCAGTGCAGGTAAACCTACCTTTCAGTCCTGAAACTTGGCCTGTTTGTTAGCAGAGGCATGTGCAGTGCAGGAGTCAGCAAGGAGGTGCTGATACGTGAAAACCAGATTGGGATCGTCTATAAATACATCAGTTACAGCATGCAAACACTTGCCATTCAACCATGGTTGCAGTGGTTTAATTTTATACCAAGTTTATGCACCGCTTGTTGTGCTACTAAATATGCATAAGTAGAATCTGTTGAATCTGACAAACTAAAAATATAATAACAAATTTGTTAGGGCTTATGCCAGATATTTTTGGTCAGCCTTCATGTTATTTTTTTTTTAAATAAAAATGATATTGAGGTATCCTTTACTTATTTATTTGGATCCTCTTTAACTTTGACCAGCACAACAGCAACTGTTTTTTTTTTTTTTTTTACCAATAACTCTAAAATCCATCCATTATTACCCATATTGTATTTGTTATTGACACAGGTTAACTTAAACATGCACTACTTTTCTAGTAGCTTTTTAATAAACTAAAAGCGTACAACTTGAAAAAATGATGATGTCACATTTTACATGTTCATGAAAGGATCTGTGTAGTAGGAGAATAATCTTTATCATTAGCAGATCATGTGATAATCATTATTGTCAATTATTGCATTTCAGACAACTCTCCAAACTGATGAGATCAAGAATGTGCCTTGTGGAACAAGGTAAGGCTGAGCTTATTGATGTAGCTGTTAGGAAATCGAACCATTAATGAAATGATTGTGTATTAACAGATTTTTCCTTTATTCACAGTGGTGGTGTGATGATCTATTTTGACAGAATAGAAGTTGTTAACATGCTGGTCCCTTTAGCTGGTACATGTTCTAATTTTCGTCATTGCAAAAGTTCCTTATTTGGTTGACACATTAACCCTGCCAGCTTTTTGGCATTACAAATAACCGTTTCCTTCATTTATTTACAGTGGTAGATATTGTGCGGAACTACACAGCTGATTATGACAAAACTCTAATTTTCAATAAGATCCATCATGAACTCAACCAATTCTGCAGTGTACACACACTACAGGAGGTCTACATTGAATTGTTTGGTGAGTACACTTTAGTAATAAAACACAGTATTTTTTCATTTTAATGCAATACTTAGAAGGCAGCTTGTGCTGTGTTGTGACATGATGTGTATTCAAATAGATGCTTTTTTTTGTCTTACAGATATTATAGACGAGAACCTGAAGACTGCTTTGCAGAAAGATCTTAATATTATGGCACCTGGACTTACAATACAGGTATTTAAACACATACATTCATAACTTGAGGGGCACAGTAAGTAGAAAGACTGACATTCAAGTCATAGTGACAGCTAGAATCTGGCTTGTTCAAGGCTGCAATACACTTTTTTCAAAAATAAAAAGGGCATATCTGCAAAGGCTTTTGAGGCTGGATCTGGATTTATAGTTGTGCATACTGGGGTTATGGCGTAGCTACAGAGCCTAAACATGTATAAGATGTAGTTTTGCTGTAGACTGTACCATAGCCGAAGATACCATATGTCATCTCAGGACTGTGATAAGTCAGCTCAGGTGGTTTGTGTTCTGTTGTTCAGTCTGAAGACAGCATGAAGGAAGTTGACGAAAGACTTGGCAGTCTTCTCCTCATCACACTCTTCCTGCTATTTACACTGCAGACCCTCTACTCACTGTGATTGGTGCTTTCTATCAGAGTGAATGAAAGAATGCAAACAACAATTACACATCATTTATTGTTTCCTATTTATTCTCATTATTATTGACCCTAGAGCTTCCTCATTGTCAGTGTTTTGGTTCATTTTGTAAAAATAAAAACAGAAAGTTTAATGAAATCTTAAGTAAATAGGTAAAAATGAAACAGTATAGTTTACAATTTGTATTACCTTCTCATTTGCAAGTGTCTTCATTGTTTCAATTGTTAACTGTAAAAAGAAACTGTCAGCACAGGTATATTGCAACACCCCTAACGTGGATCTAACTCCAGTTTTACTGTATGATCATGTATGTAGCCCACAACTGCAAAGTAAATGAAAGAATGTGAACACAGGTATTAGAGGGAATAAAGCGCAATGCGATTCCATGTACGATATGTCCGTCAAGCTATAAATCAAAACCTACATCACAGGTATGTTCAGTAGGACTGCCCTGCGCTAACTATAAATCCAGCTTGAGCTGTGAGCCAACGCTAGTTTACTCTGTGTTAGTGCTGTTTAATGACATTGGGTAAAATTGAAACATGTGGCCCAAAAGACACACACCAAAAACCAAACCATAACATGACGTTAGCTGACAAGTTGTAGGTGACGAGCGGAGAAGTGTATCGGCAGATTGATTGTGAGCAAAGGGTTGATTTCTTTTTTCTCTTTCTTTTTTTCCTCTGCACTGTTTCACCGTCCTGATGAAGGCAGTCCGTGTTACCAAACCAAAGATCCCTGAATCTATCAGGAGGAACTTTGAACTCATGTGAGTGTGTAAATCTGTTCTTACTGGCGCAGTCTAAAGGCATGTTTCAAATTCTCGCCTGTTAACCAACCACTCAGTTCAAGCAGACTGCACAGAAAGGAAAATATTTGCAAGAACCAGTTTGGTTGTGTATTTGTGTTGCATATGCAGGGAAGCAGAGAAAACTCGTCTGTTAATAACTGCTCAGACTCAGAAGGTGGTGGAGAAAGAAGCAGAGACGGAAAGGAAGAGAGCCATTATTGGTAAATGTGATGTTTTACTGTAAATCAGTCAGCTAGGTTTTCATTTGCATGATAGTCATTACAATTTCAAATGTTTCCCACTTTCAGTCAGTCATGTGTAACCCTACCATCGCCCACCAACTGGTGTACAGCTGTTAAGACTTGACATGTTTTTCTGTTCCACAGAGGCTCAGAAAGTGGCCCAGGTAGCAGAGATCCAGTTCCAACAGAAGGTGATGGAGAAAGAGACGGAGAAGAAGATCTCTGAAATAGAGGGTGAGCCTCACTGTTTTCACTTCTCTTCTGAGATGGACTTCCTGTATGCAGTGGTGACTGGTGAACTGGTCTGTCATGTGCCTGTCTCATTCAACACTGCCTCTTTGTTTCAGATGCTGCCTTCTTGGCTAGGGAGAAGGCTAAGGCTGATGCAGAATATTACACTGCTGCTAAGTTCGCTGAAGCAAACAGGGTAAAAAAAATGCTATTGACAGAAATTCATACATTACACTTACAGCATCTAATCTAATGATAAATATGAAATAATAATAATGATATTTGGATGTATTTTTGTGATATCTTAGCATAGCATAGCATTAAAAAATGTCTAAATCACAACATGGCTAACTCAAGCCCAACAGGCAACAACAGCTGTCACTGTGCTGACTTGACTATGACTTGCTCCAAACTGCATGTGATTATCATAAAGTAGGCATGACTGTAACGGGGAGACGGGTGGGTACCCATAGAGCCCATTTCAGTTATTTTGCTTCCTTGGTGACAAGCTAGTATGACATGGTTGGTACTGACGGATTCCTGAGGTTTTCTATGTCTGTATAATGATGGTATCTTTACTCCAGCTCTAAAACAGCACACTACAACCACTGGAAGGTTAATTGCGTTAATGAGTTAAAGAATTTTGTTGTGTTAAAAATGATTTTGCGTTAACGTGGTATTATTGCGTTAGTGTTGACAGCCCTAACATTTAGTCATGCTGTACATTGTCAAGTCACATTAAGAGTCACACCAGTATTTTCATGAGCAGTGATCATACCCCAGCCCTAATCTAATGCTCACACACTGTTTTCTTTCTTCTAAATGTTTATAGGTGAAGCTGACCCCTGAGTACCTGGAGCTTATGAAGTACCAGGCCATCGCAGCTAACAGTAAGATCTACTTTGGCCAGGACATCCCTAACATGTTTGTAGAGGGAACCAACAGCCCCCATAAGTCTGCGCGCTCCAGTCAACCAGACATGCTTAAAGCAAAGCCAGAGGGAAAGTGAGGCCACAGCTCTGCCTCTGCACAGGACAGGAGAACCTGAGGAGGACTTGTCTTTGTGAGGTGGAGAGCACTGAACTGAAGATGATTGTGGGGAGGGGGCTTTGCAGCTAGTTTGGTGAATAACACACTTCAGTCTTAAATCTAAATGGCAAAGGGTGTGAAAATTTAAGGACAAGCAGAAGAGGGAACTAGAGAAGGCAAGATAAAAGGGAAAGATTTTTACCTTCCACTCTTTGGGGAAGTTTTAGGAATGAAAATAATGCCATAGTTAAAAATCACGATAGCATAATAAATGCTTATATGCCTGGGAAGGCGACAGCAAGTAGTCGCCCTAATTTACACATGCTTGCAGTCAGTGCAGTGTTTAACTTTGCTGCTGGATCTGCATTACTTTTGTTTGTTGTATGCAAGAGGAATGATTTGTGGTGAAAATGATTTTTGATGCTTAATTTCTGGTTGTGCTGAACTGGAGTCTAACAGGTGACACTAATTAATGAATGAATGAATTAAGAGCATTATGGTTTGTGAAGGTGTGTAATGTGAGTAGGTCATCTCTGTGCCATCTTCTCTTACACTAAATCCCTAGTGGGCTCTTCTCTCACAATGAGTCGGTGTGAGGGCTGTTTCACACCTCCTATCAAATGCCACTTGGACATAGTTATGATAGGTTATATACTGGTGTAGTGAGCATTATACATCCGTCATTCACAGCATTTCCAGTTGGCTTTAATCATACAGATATGAAAACAGCTATTGAACAATAGCACTCTAGAAACAAGTGATCTGACTTTGTTAAATCTGCATAAAGTTGGATCCAATCCTATAGATGCTCATGTCTTTGAGGTTGGAGGGCTGTTATGGTGTGTTCACAGTTTATATAGTTGATATATAGTGGTGTCAGATTGGTAGTAAAGTAGTTTATTTTCTGTTAGCTTGGTGGTAGTTTGCTGTTATTAGTTGTGGTTGAGAATGCAGCCACCTCAGAAGACTTGCACTCAGACCTGCTGTGGCATTTACTGTGAGTAATATGGTTCTAGTGCTGCCAATGGAAAGTCAGATTTTCTCTTCTAGCGTTTAGAAGTTTAATTAAAGCTTAATTGATAAGGGAACAAAACAATAAAGCGGTTAAATGATAGTGCCACAGGAGGAAGTTGTGATTTGTATCTCTTGTCAAGGAGACAGTACATCTTTCTTTCCTCCATCTGGTTTTGATCATCAGGGGCATGCATGTGGAAATGTGTAGTGGCTTGATTCAGATGATTAGTAGTGCCTGCAATTGTCTGCCAACTCTGTTATAGAGCTTATTCAGATGTGGGGAAAGGTAAATTCTCAGGAAATTGACTTTTATCTTAATACAGCAGCTGCTCAGTGTTGGACAGAGCTTACACCCTTAAAAGTCAAAATTGACAATTGTGCAAGAAACAAAAAAAAAAAAAAAACATGTCAGAACAGTAAAACAAGAAAATAAGTATTTGATCTGAGGATAAGCAAAGCTATGATTTCATTTCACGAAAGTCAGACTTTGTGTCTCCTGCAAATATTTTAAGGTGCCATTTTTAGTGCACCGTCACCATTTTAATGCTCCGTCTATTTACAGTGGGTGTCTGTGGCATTGAGTATTATGAGCATGTAGACATAATATAAAGAAAAGCTCCTTTCCACGGTCAATGTTTACATTTTTCTGTAATCCAAGAATTGATGGACTGCAAAGCTTTTCAGTCTTTGCTAAACGAGATAATTTTAATAGCAACACACAGCTCCTAGTTACAGTGTTAACTTACTCTTAAGTGAGAATTTGTTGAACATCTGATCAGTTTTTATGTGACGATCAGTTCCAGTACAACACAACAAGCTTAGCTCTATTAAAAGATGAATGTTGATTAAGTTTGGGCTTAAATAAGATGCAAGTTGGTGCTAGTTTTTATTGTGTGTTAATGATGCTTTTGTTTTTTGTTTTTTTCAGCTCTATTATATAGTACTTCCACTATTGAATGCAAGCCTTAAATAATAATGGGTTACCCCAGACTTTAAGATTCTTATAAACTAAAATGCTCCATTTGAACTTGACTGTGAGACTTCTTAAAGAGCTTAAATGTACATGCTGAACTGTGCAGCCTCCTCATAGACTCTAGCTGAGAAAGACAGAACTAACAATGGACACTACTAGTGTTTGGAAGATGTCCTTGTGTTTACCTGACCTATGAATAGCAGTTAAAGGCTGCGCTCTGCATTTACTTTGGTGGTGGGTTCAAATAAAGATGCAAAAGAGGGGTATGAATCACTCATGAAAATGATTTTCTTTTTCTTTGTCAATATTTTGTACAATCTGTGAAAATCAAACATTGTCTCCTTGTTTTAAAAGGTTTATATGCAAAAATAATGTTTTCAAGTTTTGACAATGTTCTTATGTAAAATAAAACCTATTTTGGTATCTCTCTTCTCCAACTGTGCTGCTTTGTGTGGACGTTGTGTAGTACACTTGGACGCCAACAGGAGGAGAGCTAACACCATGCAAATGTTCTGGTTCAATCACAGCCACAGTTTTACCGAGTGGTGATTAAAAGACAAATAAGATCAGTTTAACAAAGCATAAATATGGGCTCAAATATATAAATATGTACTCAAATAAGGGTCGATAAGATAGTGAAACTTAAACTTTATGTTATTTGAATTAGTCATATACATACAAGAACAGTACATACATGAAATTTGGCCTGTATTTAACCCATCTTTGGAGATGTGGGCTGCTGTAAAGTGCACAGGGCTTTTGATATAATGTTCAGAGAAGTGAACGCTGTAAAACCTGCATGAGAGAGACAAGTCTGTAAATGTGTAAAAAAAAACCAAACAAACAGGTTATACAAGGACTGAAAAATATTAATATCTGAGTACAGATTTAAAGAAAAAAACTATTTCAGACTCAAAGTTCCCATACTCTGTGGGACACTTAAGCTACACCTGCACTCATAACAGAAGTTACAAGTATAAATTTTGGCCCTGTTTTTGACTGGAGTGAATACATTCACAAATGTTTCAGTGTATATGTTTTTCACAGGTATACAAATGATATTTTATTACTGAACATTTTCTTTACAAACTCTTTGAGCCCATACAGAAGCACTGTCTTTCAAATTCGACCAAATATTTCACTCTAATGAACTGAAAACAAAAAAGAAAGCTCTTGTGTTGAGCCCCCAAAAATGTCTTTAAGAAATTAAAGAAAATCGCCTTGGCCTCCACCCTGTGCTGAATTTGCATACATGTTATGCATAATTTGCACATTGTATACAGTATTTGTATTTGACTGCATATGATTTAACTCCAAGCTCCTGTTGATTGTGGTGAAGCCAAAGACAATTTTTCACATTGTGGACAATAAAGTTTCTAACTAACTACTGTAACTACTGTAACTAACTAACTTGTACAATGTGCATGTGTTGGCTGGTCACCTGTTTAGATGTCTGGGTGGCGACAGAAGGATGATTCACTGAACATTTACATACACAATCTATCACAGTCCCTGTTGTTCTAACCCACATAATGTGTTGTGAACGTTACAAAAACAGAGATGTGTTTGTCGAGTCTGTAAAATGGTTATCCCGAGAGGTTGACTCTAGACCTCAAGTCCTGCCCTCAGCGAGGCCAGTCAGCTGTTCACAAAGGCTTTCCGGGAAGCATTCATAGTGTGTGTGTGAGTGTGTGCGACCACTGCCTGAAGGACCAGATGACAGATAGCTTCCTCTTATGACCTCTCCATCCTTACAGATCCTGTCACAGCCAAACCATCAGTAGGAGGGTGTTTAGTTAAAGTCTGACCCCAGATCTGTCTTTTTCTGATGTTAGAATTTGTGAGAAATACGATCACAAAGCATGCTTGGAGTGTAAATAAACTAATCCTCATGTTGTTTACTTAACAGAGGAGTTTTTATTAGGATGTCTGGGCTCATTTTAATGGGTGGTCTGACTTGGTGTCAGGGGTGCACAGCCAGCGAGTTTAAAGCCCTCCCCTCTCAGGAGGCGGTGTCAAGGTCATGTTTGCTGCTTCCTGGATGAGCCAGCGCTTCTCTTTCCTTCCTTTTGTCCCCCATCATCAGATCCTGCGTGATCCTTCCAGCCTTGACTCCTCCCTGGATCTGGATGCGTCCCTCCCCCGAGACACGAGGGTGTGGTCCCTCATCTGAGTCTAGGCCTGTAAATCTACTCCCCAAACAGCACAGTGTGATTCATCAGCTGCAGTCAGCACCATCATCAGTAGCTGCTCTGTTCTGCACTTCTCTCTCACATTCCTATCCTGTGTGTGTTGTTGGTGCAATACACACACTCATACAAGGAGCATCAGCTTTGCTATTTCTCACCACTTTCCTCCTCTACATTTCTGTGGCGACCCTCAGGATGGATTTTACTCATTACTGGAGTCAGCTGCAAAGTTCTGTGTTGCACACGTGTTCTTTATGAAACTTTTGATCAACCCATTTGTTCTTGTTTATTCTCTTGTTGTGGATCGTGAGTCAGCCTTTAAAGGGGCACTCCATTAATTTTACACATAAAGGTCAGTTTACTCATCGTAAGGACTCAGACTGTTCTTTTGCTCTGAATGAAGGTTTGTTCTGAGAAAATAACTTACCTTGAGTTGAGGCCTAGTCACACCATGTAAAACTGGTAAAATTCGTAGTGCAGATTTAAATCTTCAACTTTGGTTTAACCTGTAGATTTGCACTGTTGACCAATAGCAGAGTCGGAGAATCCAAAATGGAGGAAGTGACAGTGCTCCAGGGAGCATCACCCTTGCTTCCCTCGACAAAACCAAATAGGATTTTTCCACCGAGTTTCGGTTTATTGCAGAAAATAAACTTTGTGGCAAACAAACGTTTATGATACATGTTTTTTTTTTTAGCAAGAAAATCTTCACAAATGAACACCACTTTTATGATTTTACGAGACGAGACGAGTCGGCGTGATGACATTTAGTCGTCTCATTTAGCCACTTGTGAGCAACTGCCTTTTTTAAAGACGCATAAAGGCTTCAAAATTCACGAGTGGCGTATTTATTGATGTATTTTATGTTGGAGAACAAAACATTAAAATCTCTTCAGCTTGTGTTAACCACAGACCTTATTTCAGGCATCTAATTATAAACCCATACAAAAAAACCATTGACATCCAGACGATTGAGCCAGAATGCTAACTCAATTCTGGGTTTTAGGACTCATTCCTGTAGCACTCTGTTACAGCTGATTAGCTGTCTGTCACCATCCACTTTTGTTTAACGTACTCTATTCAAGTATAAACTGCTCCACAAAAGTGGAATAGTTTACAGACAGGAATTGATGGTTCAATTATGTCTTTGGAATAAACTATGTGAACTTATAATACTTCTGTTTAGAGTAAATGTCTCAGTACAGACAAAACAGAGCTGTTCTGAGTGACTAGTGTGCTAGTGGATAGTTTGCCAACTAGTAGTCCACTAGATGTTTTAAGTGTCAATGCTAAAACATGTTAGATTTGTACCTCAGTGTTATATTGCTGTAAGCTTGATAAAGGTGACTGATTAGGTGGTATGACAGTGATCAACACCAGTCGCAGCAGCACTCCTGCTGCAGCTCAGCAGGACACCTATCTCCTGTTATTCTACACCAAAAGGGGGCAACATGGTAGACAACATAGGGACAGATAGATACTGATGAATGATGTTGGGCAACCCGCCCAACCTCATCCCCAGTCACTGTCATGACTTTATACTTCAGAAAGGGAAGTACACTTCATATTTCAATAGACAGAACAGGGGCTGTGATCTGCGTCGGCTGTGGTTTACTATATTTGGTCATTCGTCGGCTTTGTCCTTCATGTATTCTGAAACCAATGCTCGCAACAGTGGAAAATTATAAGTCGTTAATATCCGTGTTCTATCTTTGACCCATCTTCACACTTGGACAGGAGCAAGTGTTGCGTATAAAATGAATGATGTAATTTTAGATTTGACAGTGACAGAGTGACAGACAGTCACATGTGTATAAACCTAACGCTGAATATAATTCAGTCTGGTTCATTTCACTGCCTCAGATCTCTACTCTGCTGAGTTTCTACACTCTGCTCGAGCTCAAAAAGACAATTTGGAAAATTAAAGAGGTTAGCTGATTTATTGAGCACTTGGAGGTCAGAGGTCATAGACTGTGTAAAGGCACAGAAGGTCAAAGACGACTGCAGATACACAAACACATGAAAATCACATTCTACACTCTTCACAAAGAAGTACTCAGAAACAACTCAGATTCGCGTCAACCATTTACAGCAGAATCTCAGTCAAATAAGATTTAAACACAAGTAACAGTAGTAAACAGTTGTTGTGCTGCCCTTGTTAATTCATGATATATAAAATATTTAAATGTAAAATTAGATAAATCCTTTTGCAATGAGCATGTTTCATGTTACGTAAGTGACTATATTTCTTGTATGTACATTTATCTAATGGTAATGAGGATAAAATTACCAAACCCCTGGTTTTTCACCACAAAAATGCACTTTAGTTAGAAAACAATACAGTATTAAATCACAACACATCTGCAATCCCATTGTTGCATTTCAATAGGTGTGATGTATTTTAGCAGGTAGGACAATTATCTCAGAATATGAACTGATCTTTTGCTTTGACCAAAACTTTTAACAACTGTATTAGAGTTGATGTCACAGAGTTAATGCAGAGCTACTATAACAAATAAGTGTACAAGTTTATATCAGCGCGTGTTGCCTTTTGCCTTGTACGTCTCCAGATGCCGCGTAAGATCTTCAATACGCATGTCCTTCAAGTGAACCAGATGCTCCAACCGGTTCACTTTCATCTGCAGGATCTACACCCATATGACCCCCCCAACCCCCCCCCACCCCACGCACACACACACACACACACACACACACACACACACACACACACACACACAGGATGCAAACGGATGAGGTCAAACTAGGTAAGGTTTACAGTATTTGTAAAACTGTGAATTATCTCACTGATGAAAACTTCCTAAAGTGGCAAAAGGAGATGTTGCACATTTGTGTCACTTTTCTTTCTTAACGTGCAGATGTGGCCACAGGCGGAGAAGAAAAGAACTTATATCCGCTGAGCAAATACTGACTCACTGACCACTGCTGACACAGCTTATGACGCATATGTATCACACACACACACACACACACCCCACCCCCCCACCCCCAACACACACACACACACACACACAGACACTGCAACAATATTACATGACAAATCTCTTCCCCAACAGGACATCAAAACGGAAAGCGACTTTGTTTGCAGATGTTCAAACAGTCAGCCAAGTGTTTCCAGGATTGAAGTGTGTGTGCTGGTGGTATGCTGCTGTGTTGTGTGTGTGTTCTTGTACAGCTATCTTTATGAGGACCAATGAGTTTAAGACCTTCAGAGTGAGGACATTTTTGGAAAGTAAGAACATTTTGGCAGATCCTCACCTTTGGACAGACCTTCACTGGCCTTTTTGAAGGTTCAAACTTGGTTTTAAGGTCCAGGTTAGAATTAGGTTAGGGTTAGGGTTGGGGTCAGTTGTGATGCTTAAGGTTAGGGTAAGGGGCTAGCGAATGCATTATGTCAATGAGTGTCCTCACAAAGATAGAAGTACATGGCTGTGTGTGTGTGTGTGTGTGTGTGTGTGTGTACCTCCACAGTCTCCTTCAAAGCCATGACAGCTTGCTCTTTTTCCTGCAGAATTAGTTGTAATGTAGGGTCCATGTCTGAGTAAAACTGCACTGTGTGCTGCAGTTTGCTATACAATGACAAACAGAAGACACATTTTTAATATCATTATAAATTCTGCTTTTGATTCATTTAATTCACATTAAAAGCAACATTTTGATCATACCTGTTTTTTATTCTCCTCTTTTCATCCTCTCCTGCCAGCTGACCCAAACGTTTCACTTCAGTCTGACGAATTTCTGAAGTCCACAAAACAAAACTGAGACATTTCTCCAACTCTTACGTGAACACAACGTGAAGACTAAAAACTCTGCTGTTGTTAGAAACCTGAAGGGATTCATCCAATAAATCTTATGGACACAACTAGGGTAAAGGGAGGAGGATGGGAGGATGGGAGGCAGATAGGCGACGACCGAGAGCAGAATGAGGGAACAACGGGGAAGTAAGATTAAAAGACGGAGAAAGAGAAAAATGAGGAGGCCTTTAAGTCCTGCAGTGCTGAGCTCAATCCAGCGATAAAGGCCATCTGGTGATGTTGGGAGCTGATATGAGGACCTTGGCTGTGTTGTCTGATAGCGGATGGGGTGCAGACTGAAGAGGAAAGAGCAGGGGGAGGAGGCGCTGGCCTGAGGTCAGCTTTACGGGTTGTTTCAGGGACAGATGAGGTGTGGGAAATGGAAGAAAGACATGTCACTGATTCACTCCCTAAAGGTCGTGGCATTCTCTAATCAGTGCTGTCTGATGCTGTTGAATATAGGTGTGTTTGTGTCTCTGTGTGGTCGCTGCTATCAGCCGCTAGGAGAGATTAGTTAGTATAGAGTTGTTAGCAGGACACAGACGCAGACAATATCAGAACAGGAAGTAGAGAAGATCTTGGAAATAATATGATTTCAGAGGCAAAATCATCCTTAGCAGAAGTCACCAAACAGTCCCCTCAGACACACAAAAACACCTCGGTGTGTCTTGAATATGATGATTTTGTGTTTGTCAGGTGACCAGTAGATTAAGCATCATTAAAAATAGTCTAAAATTACACCCATTTCCTTTCTTGTGCTAAAAAAGGCAAATTGTGCAGCTTCAGTCAAGGTTGCAGACATAATGCGTCAGCTGATACATTCCACAAATGACACTAACATAAGGTTATATGGTGCATGAGGCGTACTGTCAAAACACAGTCATCACATTCTTGTTAATTCAGCAGTCTGTGTTTCTGTAATTATCCAGTTGATTTCCCTATTTCACTCACAGTAAGTTCTTGTTGGAAGTTCTGCAGAAATCGTTATGTCCAGTGATGCGACGTAAGGTCAAATAGATGTGTTGGTCATAGGATAACGTTTTTGCAGATGTGTGGATTGAATGACGAAGGTTTGAGTAAAGAAATAAAAAGGATGTTATGGTTTGTGTAAATACTCTACCTGTGTGAGGTTTCTCCTGGTTTCTGGTGTCATAGTATTCCAAATCCTGAGTTCAACAGAAAAATGTGTTTAATTTGTGGTTATCTTTCTCACTACAACAGAAGAGAGAGGACTTCAGTGATTATTTATTTTGTAATTAGCATTCAAACAGACAAAAAGGCACTTATATAATGTATGTCATAGAGTACACACCAGTATATTATCTGCAGTCTGCTCCAGTTTCTTGTCTATCTTCTCCCTGAGGGCGCTCAGTACAGGCTCTATCACTCCTGCAGTGCTCAGTACAATCCTCTTCACTGTCTCCTCAGGTACATGAAAGTTCAGCTTGGAAAACACCTTCCTGTCCACAGAAGAAAAAAAAACACACAGATGTTTCTAATATAACAAATAAAAAATCAAAAGTTGTTACAATAGGAACAAAGTGGTTTAACTGATAATGACACATGGTGATGATGAACACCATAAGGGGCAATTTGTTTACAGTGAAGACCCATAAATCTTTAGCTGGCTGTGAGCCATATCAGTGGTCTGGGAGAGGATGAGTGGGTGTGGGTTGGATTGGTTCTCACGGCCAGATGCAGAAGCCCTTGGTAGTGCTTAACAAAACTGCCTCAGCGTGCCTCATTTATTGAAAAGTAGGGCTGCAACTAATGATCTAATGATTAGTTTCATTATTGATTATTTACAATGATTATTTTCTTGATTAATTAGTTGTTTGGTTGTAAAATGTAAGGAAAAGGTAAAAAAATGTTGATCAATATTTCCCAAAGCCCAAGTTGACATCCTCAAATGTCAACAACTCAAAGATGTTCAGTTTCAGTCATTCACTAATTGTACGTCAACATCATCCATCATCCATCACCCATTATCCTCCTTCAATAAATGGTTAAACGGCTCTTGGATCCTGGTGTTTTAATGTGCATACCATGGTCCAGTTGAACCAATACTCCCAAACAAGGCAATAATAGTCTAACTATAATGTCCTTTTTGGGGTGATTAACATCATGCTATAGTTGACATCTAATGATTAATTGTTGCTGCTCCATTGGAAAGCAACCAATTGAAGCATTTATTTGGATTAAGAGATATCAGCTGGGAGTGTGACTTTTTGTTAAATTTTTTTGAATGAGATCAGATTGTGAAAATGTGAATCTTTCCAGCTCATTGACAGTAGCCGTGTGTTGCCCATGCAGTCAGTGCACCTTCAAAACACACATGCACTTTTAATAAACAAATAAATAAACAAACATCTTGCCTGTTGAGAAGGTGCCAGTTACTGAGCTTCTGCTGTGTGGAGTTTGCAGAAATATAGTTGTGCAGGTCAACAAGCTTTGGGAAGAAGTATTTGACAACCTCTGCAGCCATCACTACAGAGATTAGAGAGACAGACTCAGTCCAAGTAAATAAACAGACATTTGAGCTGATAAACTACGTAAACAGCCAAACAAGATCATTGTAGCTGGAGACAGCATAGTTATACGAGCTCGTATTACTCCTGTAGCTTATTCAGATACCACCTCTTTGTGGACTGCTAGCAAAGCCGAAGGCTAAGTGGACTACCTCCGTCGCTGAAGTCTCTTGTGATGTGTCTTTTGGGTCGGGACAGAGAGATTTGGTCTATCCACGCGTACAACTGCTGCAGTTCCTCTTCGTTCAGTTGTCGGTCCATTATTCTTAAATGTGTTTCCGGACAGTTTCTAAAGACATAAACTACTGAGCTAGCTTGTTAGCTCCCCTCGACAGCCGGTTGTTTAAGGCGTTGCTAGGCGACCGCTAGTTAACTATGACAACACAGATTATGGCATCTGGATATGCATGATAAATGACTGAAACACTGATTGTGGTGATTCACTTTTATTGTTAGCTCCATCTCACAGACAAAAAGATCTCAATAAATAGGAACGGTTCAAAATGCATTTTCAGTTCAATGTTTGCAGGACATATCAAGGCAGAACCCTCACTGTAAGGAAAGACACAGTCATTGGCATTGTGAGTGAAGGACTGCGTCTTCTGCATAGAATACGCCATATAAAATCCCTTGAAGAATTACAATCAATGCGTATCAAGTCAATACACAAAACAAAACACTGGCGTGTAATAATTCAGTCTCACAAAGTCAAGCATACTTAGGTTAGTACAAAAAAAGTAAAAAAAAAAAAAAGAGGCATAACTCTTGTGGTATGTCCTTAATTAAAGCATCATTTTCAATCTGTAAAGTGCCCACGTTGGTGCCACATTTTTAAATCCCTTAACAACAATATTTCTTTGAAAACTAGTACCAAAACCTGTGTGAGGGAATAGTGACAGTTAGTAAAACAGTTACAGCATCAATAGTGCAATTGGCTCATAAAGTGTTCACAACGATCAAGGCGAGGAGACATTTCCCTTAAAAAGACAAATACAGAAAACATGGTAGCATAGCCGTTTGTCATTTATAAAGCTCAGAGTCTGTCAATCACGGCTTCAGGTTTTCATCAACATACTGAAGGCTTACATAAGCAAGACACAGACGGCGGGAATCCTCAGAGAGGCCAGAATTGACAGAAAACCTCTGTCACGTATTGTAGCTGATCCTTAAGTTGGATCTTGTTCCCACTTTAACACAGATGTGTGTCTCCCTTAGAGGATTTCTTGGTCCTTAGGTGGGACAACAACAATGTCCTCTGTCAGAGGATCTCAGTGTTTACTCCAGGCTGAGTTATTCCCTCTGTCATCTGGGCCTGCTGGGGGGCATCAGGGCAACTCTCCCTGCAAGCTAGAAAAACAAGGCTGGTTAACAAACATGCTACTGATGAGCTTCTCCAAACTCTTACACTTGGATATTCAGTGGCGGCCCAGAGACGTTTATGTGATTACTAACTCACTAACACTGAGCCACTGCTTGCTCATTACACTGCTATGTTGGGACAATGTCCAAAACCGCAGACGTCTTTATAAACGTGAATGCCTTGAATGACATTAGGAATGAATACTATCTGCCAGGATTTGGAGGATTTAGGGAAAGTCCAGTTGACTCTGCTGCTGTCTGAATACATACCAACTGGGTGTGAGGAAGTGGAGACCGGACTGTGGAGGGCTTTGGCTTCACTGGAGGCATAGGAGGCTTTGGCTTCATGATCTTAGAGAGCAGATGTTCACATTTCAAATGAATGGCAATGGCAAGAACAGTTCAAATGTGTGAATGCAAACATGAAAATTGTAGGTAACATGACTTGAATGTCACTTACCGGTTTTGTTGCAAGTGGTGGCAGAGGTCTGGATGGAGGTACTGGCTTATTCTGCAAAAAATAAGTAAAACTATTAATACATAGTTTTACAAAGCAAACAATTAGGGCCGTAAAAAGAAAACAAGATTTTGGGTATGCTGTTTTACCTCAGTGTAGATTGGCTTGCTTGAAATAGGCTGCATGAATGTACTTACAACCTAAAGAAAAAAACATATTTATTGAAGAAGAAGAAGAAGAAGAAGATAGTCATTTATTAGTCCTACGAGGGGAAATTCAATTTTTTCATCTGTTGTTAACTTATACACGGTACATGCAGACCCGACACACACATGCACAAACATGCAGCAATGGAGAGATGTCAGAGTGATGGGGCTGCTCCTGACAAGCGCCCCGGAAGGGGGGGGGGTTGGGGCCTTGCTGGGGGGCCCCCGGGGGGGGCGGAGGGGGAAAATGGCACCTCTCCAGCTACCAGTTCACACTCAGTTCTTGGTCCATGGCGGGACTTGAACCGGTGACCCTCCGGTTCCCAAGCCAACTCCCTACAGACTGAGCTACTGCCGCCCCGTTGGGTGGACATTGGTTGACATACATTCAAACAATAGAAAACTGCACCACTATGTATAATAATGCTACATTTAAATAAAGACAAAACAGAAGGTCAGATTACCTGTTGAATCTTTGATGGCTGAGGTACAGCTGATAGTTTCTTAGGTGGCTGTAAGAGACAAAACAGATGAGTGAGGGTTAGGGTCAGTTTTTAAACCATAATCATTAACTTTTTTGCAGCTTCATTACAATAAAGGTCTGTTTATGATTTAGAATAGCATCACTGTATGTCAGTGTGCTACACGTATGCTTCAAATTTGGGCCAGTTACCCAAAACTAATTACCACAATGACGTGGTTTTAGGTGTAAAATATGGTTGACATAAATTGAATTGAGTAATTGAGAAATTGTGTTGAAATGGAAGCTCACCATTGGTGCAGCTCTGCTGGGCCTCAGTGCTCCAGTATGTGATCTGGCAGTAGCAGAGGACAGAGGTTTACAGGCTTGAGTGGCTGAAGACTCCACAAACATAGGCTTGCTGATGTGTGTGGAAGCAAGGCGAGGGCTGCCTCGTGTACTGCTTGACCGAAACACCGGGTTGGTTTGTCCTGATGTAGACTGGAAACATCTGTAAAGAAATACACACACAGGCTAAATTTAAAGATAGACAAGATAGAAAGTGTTGTCTAAGTGGCTGAATATATCAGAAACCGAAAGATAAGAATAACTTTCTTTCTTTACCTCTTTGCAGGTCGCCTTTTTCTGATGCAGCACATCAAACTTCCAATAACCAGGACCGACAGCAGGAGTAAACCGACCACCAGTGACACAGTAAACACCATCATACCTGCCTCTGCACACACATCACAAACAAACACACACTAATTGTGACAATATTCCTTCATTGCTCGAGGATGAGCGAGCAGCAAAGTGCGTCACTCGCTCATAATGCAAAGCGAACTGTAACATCATTACTGCATTTGTACTGACTGACTGGGGAATTCAATTAAATCAGTGTTCATTAGAACAGAGCACAATTGTTTGAGAGTCCATGAGAAATCGATTTCAAGTATTAAATCTTAGTGGAAAAACAGAGCAGAAGAGGAAGGGAAACAAACAGCCATGTGTGAAGCAAAGCCATTAAAAGGTCAAGGATATAAAGACTTGCGTTATACCTTCAGGGAGCTCTGAATGCTCAACATCGCAGAAAGGTGGGGCCCAGCCAGGATCACAGTGGCACTTAGTCTCATGGTTACAAACCTGCCAGAGATCACACTCGAAGTCAGTTATGTTATGATGGCTATACGGATGGTGCCTTCAAATGGGGTTGTGTTTAGTGTGTTCATAGGTTGAGTCCATACTAATGCTCCCTCATGTGATATTCATATAAGTGGATTTTTTCTGAAAGCTCAGAGTTCACGAGTTGTGACGCGTTTGTTGACGTCGTCAGAAATGGCAGAGGCCACGTAAGTCCATTTTTTTGGTACATAAAAAGTCAATATATTGTAATTCTACTCGTATATTGTTTTTCTTCATAATTTTATCATAGGCCTGAGGAAAATGTTGATATTCCCATCAGCCTCATCTTTCTCCTCTGTCATTATACCTTTGCATTTACTGCATTACGTTACCTGCTTGTTAGCTTGCTAAATTGTTAACCTCTCTGGCTCCTTGGTGCCAACAGTAAGGTTAATATTGCCGCTGCTTAACAGTGGTGATCTCATGATTTTACCACTTGAACGCCAAGCATATTGTGTGCACAACTTCCCATGTTTTAAACACAAGAGTTTCATTTGAAGGCACCACTAGATCCAAAGTGTCGTGAGGTTAACAGATTTCTCACCCCGTGGTTGTTGCATTTAGCAGAGCAGTCATTTGTTCCGTACGCTTTTATGTTTTGGATGTCTTGACACCGTTGATTGTAGCACACCTGAAAGACATTGACACAGTTCACTCATTTGGGGCCAGTTGCATAAACTGAGTTTAAGACTAGTCTTGACCTTAGACTGGTCTTAGATTGTCAGGTTAGACTAGTCTAATTAGGCATGTCACTTGCATCATTTTTGTTATTTTGTATTATTATTTTGAGTCCGCAAAGTTTTTGTTGATGCCAACTAGCTTGTAACAGTAAAATGGGCAGTTTACTTACCATGTTGTTGCCACACTTAGTACCAACAGGTACCATGCCCAGATCTGCAGGGTAATTATCGTCAGGGTTCATAGTTGCCTCATTGCATATGTCTCCATTTCCTATTTTATAAAAGGACTTCCTGGAGGTCACTGGAAACTCCCAGCCTCCGGAGCAGAAAAGTGTCCCACAGGATTGATCTCTGTAATCAAAAACCACAAAGCAATGACCCCAAAAACCAACAGTGCCACACTGTTAATATACTCTATTATAGTGGCTTTTGATTACATACCGGCTTGAACATCTCTGGCTAAACAGTGTCTTTCTGCAGTTTCCATGCTGGTAGAAACAAGCATCTGGCGCTACAACAGCATCTAAACAGAATCATGACAAAAAAAGATAGCTGTGGATGTTAAGAGTATTGATTTCTCAGGATCAAAGAACATCTAAACCAAACTGTAAATCCCAAGTGTGTTACCTGGTCCCCAAAGTCTCTTGCAGTGCTCATGTCGTGAAGGACACTGTCCATTGTAGCAGTATCCTTTTCCACGGTTGCAGGACAGGCCATTCTGGGTGTACGCGTCAGTCGGACAGGAGGCGGAAAAGCCAGTGCAGTATTCTGCTAGGTCACAGTCTCCTGTCTTCGGTCGGCAGACGATGCCTGTTGGTTTCAGCTGCAGAGTGGAGGGAGACACAGATGGTGATGTACCGACTACTGAAATAAGAACACTCAGCCAGACGGCAGAGTCAGACGGTGTCTAGCTATATGGTAACACAATTAGCATCAGTGTGACTTCACTCATCTACAGTAGAGAGGGCGTAGTGAGTATCACTTACTTGGCAGTTGTGGCAGCACTCTCCCTCTGCACACTGGGCTCCTGCATTAAGTTTGCAGGTGGTGGCATTGCAGCAGGGATTCTTACACTCCTATAAGACAGACAGATGCATACACAATATTACAATCCAGTCTCCTCGGTGTGCTTTGGTTGTGTGATTATGCGTAGGCACCCTGTGTGATGTACAAACCTCAGCAGTACCACAGTCGCACTCCTCTCCAGGCTCCAGGAAGGCATTTCCACACACCGGCCCTCCGTAGACGCGATCAGTGGAGGGAGTATCCAGCAGACAGGCCGGGTTGATCTCCTCCAAGAATCTGCTGAGCTGCTGCTGACTGCAGCTGCTGAACAGCTCTGGATACACAAGGCTAGAGTAAGAGATAGCAAGAACAAAATGCTTTATTTTGGGTTAAGGAAAAGTAGATTTAAACATTTTATGTGCAAGTGAGAAACTGAGCTTACCCAACACTCTCAGCCATGATGCAGCCTCTTTTCGATGTTAAGGAGCCACAGACACAGTTCTCAGAATCATGGGACAAGCCCAGGTTGTGACCCATCTCATGTGCAATAGTAGAGGCCACTCCTATTGAGTTAGTGTTATGGTCCTGTGGAGTCGAATAAAACTGAAATTTATTGATTTCCTTTTAATATCTATTTTTCACACAGAAATGTAACAAAAAATTATATTTACCTCATTGACAGCTCCAGAGTTGGAGGTGCACATTGCATTGGTGTTGGCTAAGCCGACAGTGGAACCATCAAAATCCACACCTCTGAGCGAGGAAGAGATAAAAATGTTTAGACGCTAGCACTATCAGCTCAACACATCATCTTGGCATTGTCTTTTTAGAGGGGAGTTAAAAACAGCTGCAACTTACGTGATGAACTGTGCATTGTCGTGTTTGGTCCTCGGCAGCAGGCTCCGCTGACGCCACTCGAGGAAGCGACTGAGGGTGAGCTCAGGGTTAGTGCTGACCTCCATTTGATCTTTGTATGACCAGATATCCAGCCCGACCAGCATCACACGTACACCGACAGGGCGATACAGCTGAAACAGAGCAGAAAGTGGAAATTAACCTGAAACTGAATGAATTGTCAAGTCAATCCGTATTTCTGAATGTGAAGGAGTCAACCACGTAATGCTACAAATCACAGAAGCACATCGATAGTGCTGTCAGAGGAAATCACTGTTGGGTCTATTGCTGTCTGATGATGTGTTCGTGTTGGCCCCTTTTCTCTTTCAGAGTATGCAAAGAGGATTGTGTGATATGTGTGAAACATAACAGCTTGGGTGTGAAGATTCACAGTTAAAGTTAGATTTTCACAGTGAAAGAACTTCTTCTTCCTTTTTATTTAGCAGATTCCAGTCAGAAAAGTACAGATAGTATCAGGACAGATTTCTTGTATTTAATCCACAGTGAAAAAGTCTGATGAAGTGCCGGACGCGTGGCTGTGCTGCAGTATGAGCAATGTTTAATGCTTTATCTGCTGCAAATGGAAATACACAAAATGACTAAATCACCGGTAAAAATAGATGGAATACCTTATTAGTCCAGAGGGGAAATTTCATAAAACACAAACATTTGTACCTAAAATAAGTGCTTTTTCTACATAACAAGGTTGAATCATTTCAGCAGATAAACTACAGAGAAGCAAACATACCTTGTCCACATGGTTTGCTATTTCAAGCGTTCTGGCCTCTATTGTCTTCTTACTGCCAAACTTTTTGTACTAAAAAAGAAATTGTTTGAATTAGTAATACAACCAACAACATCTCAGATATCTACTTCTTAAGGGAAATGCATGTCCTCTACATGAACATTATCATAAATAGGGTAGAGCCAGAGAGAGGAAAATAGAGAATCAAACCTCGGCGTGGTCGACCACCACAACCAGCTCCACCGTCTTGGGTTTTCCTGCACGGTCTTTGGTCTGGGCTCTGCTTTTCTAAATCAAACAAAAGGTAGAAGGCTCATGTGTCTGTTATGGTTAGATATAACTTTTGCAAAATTATAAACTTTATCGTATAGCACCTTTCAAAACACTGTTACAAAGTGCTTATAAAATAAATAAAGAAAATACAAACTGAACAGGGGTCCACTGTCACAACAAAAGTTATATTATGATCATTTCAAGGAATTAGTTTGATGCATAAGTATGACTTTGTCTAATTAAATATGCAAAATTCTGCTTCAAGCTGGGCTGGATGCTGCCCTCCAGTGTGGAGTTTGCATGTTCTCCCAATGTTAGGGTGGGTTTTCTCCGGGTACTCCGGCTTCCTCCCACAGTCCAAAGCAGTTCAGCTTAACTGAAGACTCTAAATTGCCTGTAGGTGTGTATTTGAGCGTGAATGGTTTCCTGTCTCTGTGATGGACTGGTGACCTGTCCAGGTTGTACCCTGCCTTCGCCCTATGCCAGCTGGGATCGGCTTCAGCCCCCCCGCGACCCCGAACAGGTTAAACGATTGAAGATGGATGGATGTTTCAAGCTAATAGTCACATCCAGTAATAATTTCCAAATTAATAAAGATTTATTCTTGGTGTGTCTTTACCCTGGTGCCTTTTAGTCATTATCTTTTTTTCTGTCTTAATTTGTTACGTTTGTTTATTTGTTGTATGTTTATTGTTGAACTGAATGCTAATGTGAAGTGCAGCAAAAACTTTGCAATTTTCAAATAATTTTAACTCTTTTTTTTGGCTCTCATATTGTTAGTTTTTAATATCTAAGAATTAGTGTAGGAAAGCAGAACTAAGCCGTGGATATCAGCTGTAGGCTTCGAGCCCTGGTGTATTTCTGTGTGTCCACGCTGTGCGTCTTTACCAGGCTGCTGAGCTGGAACAGTCCAGACGGACGAGCTCCATGATCATAGAAAGTGGTTGTGTTTCCATGGGAACAGGAGCTCCTCTTCCTCCTCAGGTGTTTGTAGTTGTAGACAGCATGGAGGCCCTCGGCACTGTGAGCTTCGGAGCTCTGTCTGTCGTCCTGCTGTCCCGCCTCGGCGCCGGCCAGAGGTTCAATCAGGTACATTTGGTCCTGGAGACGCACAAAGCCCCTGTAGTGCAAAACAGAAACATCAGAGAGGCATACTCAGCATACTGTATCTAATTCTTACACAGATCTCAATTTAACTGATTACAGGACTTGTATTTATCATGCTTTCAAGCTTCTACAGATATTTTCTAGTAGACAGGAGGCAGCTTTGCATGGCCTTTGTTGATTGGGTTACAGGTTTTCAGACACAGAGCTACATGCAGTCTTAATGCTCAGTGTGATCGAGGAAATGGATGCTGAGGGACTGATCCTGTCTTTGGATTGGACACACGAGTCACAGCTGGAGAGTCTCACATCATTATGGGATTAATTATATTTGGCACTCTACTTTGAGAAACAATAACTTTTTTTTAATTAGAGATACAGGATGAAAAAAAACAAAACAAAACCTGACAACCAGCATTACTCACTTTATTCCTGAGCACAGCCCCACACTGGCAGAGGAGTCCTCAACTCCCACTATGTGCCCATGGTAGTAGCAGTGAACCTGAACAGACAGATCCATTATTTGTCACAGACTCAAAGGAGAGATTTCAAGTCACACCTCAGTTTTTTTCTTAAGCACAGTGCAAAAAATGTGGTCTAATTTGAAGGAGATAATATTGTACTTTCTGTGTCATGATCAGATGAAATAACAATCTTAACCTTATATGCCAATTCCTCTTCCGCTCAGGAATTGCAGTGGAAGGTGTCACTTCTCATAATGAGGAACTTTGTGGTTGAGAAACTTAAAGTTTGTCATGATATCTGATATTTTGAAATCAAAAATGATGAAATGATAGATATTGCATAAAATACCCGTAACACGACTAATTTGTGTGTTTTGTTATTTGTGTTTTACAGCCTTTAATAAACTTGACGATTAATTTGGTGTATTTGGGAAACACTGTAACCGTACGTTGACCATAATTGATAGACTTTTGACTGACAATGCACGAAACTGCACCTGCATTTTGCAAAACTGCAAAGACGACCAAATACTGGACAGAAAATTTAACAAAACCACTGACACTGGGAGGGCAGGTGATGCAGAATATCCTGTACTTAATTAATTCATGGCTGTACATTAAAATACATCTTTGGTAGTATTTACACCAGCCTGGTTCCAGACCTCTGAATCGCCCACATCTCCATTTATTCAGCGACAGAATGAATAAAGTGAAACAAAATGGCACTTCCATCTGATTCTCAAGCCAAGTATACTGCACTCTGTTTGTATCTTACAATTAAGCATCTGTTTAAGGCTTACAGTCTAAATGTTCATAACATAGACACAGGCATCTGTTTCTGATATACCACATTATAATGCAAGCTGATAATGAATACAGGGAAATAGTAATGAAAGAATGCAAAGCTACATACCCTAAGATCTGGGGTAGTTGTGACTTGGGTGCCCTGATCAGAATAGTGTGTCACAGAGAAAGATTTCCCGACAAGATCTCTGAAAAGATCATTTTTTAAATATCAATAATACTGACACATCAAGTACAATATGTATGGACTCTGCACAGCCTGAAAAAAAAAGTTTTCTCACTTGTTCTTTTCCAGTTGCAGTGTGTAGTTGTGCCCTGCAATAGTCAAAGAGTACTGAAGTACATCAGGGTATGTCTGTACACACAGAGCAAAGGAGACTTTAATACATTCCCCAGTTGGTTAAAAACTTTATTTATATACAGTACATTAAACTAAACTGATCAAAACGGTAGAGTGGAGTGCGTTACCTGAGGTGTAGCAGCATCATTAATGAGAGATGAATCCTTCAGTTTCTGAGGTATCACTGTTTGGTACTTCACCACATGAGGTAGAGTCCTCACACTGCCTGCAATTACTCCTGCAAGTATCAGAGATATTTTAAAAGAAAGAAAGAAAGAAAGAAAGAAAGAAAGAAAGAAAGAAAGAAAGTCATACCCCATGAGGAGAGGAAAATCCATATAAAACATCCAGAATATGGCATGTTGGTCTACCGGACGGACTCTATCATTGTGGGCTCGGCAGTCTGAGGGAAATAGGCTCTTCAGCTCTCCGCCCCTCTTTGCTGTGTAATATCCTGAAAATTACCATTTGAGGTTGACTAACCACATGCGTCACCACCCGAGCCTGTAAAAAAAGTTGTTCCTTACAAAATCAAAATGAATTGTGTGAGGTACTGAGTGGGCCTGAATTAAATCACATGATTTGACCAGGATTAATAAATAAACGTCGCTTTGAAAATGTCTAAAACTTACCGGTGTCTTGCAAAAATAAATTCGGCTATGCCCTCACTTTCCCCTCCATCGTAATGAAGTTGTTATGAGACCTATTTTAAAGTTTTTCTTTATTTCAAACATTGTTTTCCCCATTTACCACTCATAGGTCACTCAGACAGACGTTTCTATGACACATAGCATGTAGACAGATTTTACTGGGAAGATTAATAACAGACTATTCGTGATTTATTGTATTTGCTTATTATATGATGTATTAAAAAACGCCCAGTACTCAATATCAAACGACAGCAGACCCAGCAAAGCCCCTTAGTGGTCTTTGTCGCCACCTACTGGTGAAATAGTAGAATAACGTCAGACTCTCAGAGTCCTGGTGTTTGCATGTTACAAAAAAGTCATGCAGGAAATGCAAAGTATCTACATAATTCCTACAGGACTCTATTACATTTTTTTTTGCCTTTGAAAGAATAGCTTTACATTTCTTTTTTTGACCTATCAAAGACAGAACAAAAACTAAAATCCCTAAATTTCATAAAAAATGAATGGGCTGACAGGGCAAGGTTTCGTAATAATTTGATTAATTACACACACATTTGCTTAGCTAGGAATATTCACAGTGTAACGTTAAGCAAAAAAATAATAATAAATAATAATGAATGATTTACGCTGTAAGGGTTGACATTGTCGATGGTGCATTGTACCAAAATAAATAAATAAATAAAATTACCTAATTTATTATCATTCTGGAGTGGATGATGTTGAGTCTGCCCAGTTGGTGGCAGCAACGCACCATTTTATTTTTTAATAACATAAAAAAGGTGACGTCATCAATCGGCGACAACTACAACCAAAACATTAAACTCGTCGCGGCAGTTGGAGACCATTTTTGGAGCTCTTTACGTGGTCAACGTGAACGAGAATGAAAACCTGGAAACGATGTTGCAGCCAGAAATGGTGCGACTTCTGACAGAGGGACATTTATTAGCAAAATGCTGCGATGAAGACACCCAGGAACCGCGGCAGAGTGAAGCTGAGGAGGGAAACCCGTTCAGCTTTACCCCGCAGGTCATCCACCTGCACAGGGATCACGAGCTCTTTGAGGTAAAACAGCACCTGACCGGTACTCATTCTGCTGAAGCACTTGGATAACATTAAGCTAACGTACCCACATCATACTGTACGTGAATTTTACTTACAGGATGGGGACATTCACAGACACATGTATTTGCAAGACCTCTACATCACAGAAACCGACGACAAGCCAACACTCAGGTATGGAAACCAATGTCAGCTCCTGTAGTTTTAGCTTTTGCAGTAGCTAACGTTAGCTTGTGTGTGGCTGTCGCAAACAACAAACAAAACTTTATCTAGCTAACCACGGTATATTATGTATGCCATTTAATTCCAGGGAGATTAATGTCCTGCACTTACATGGTTTGCTAGCAAACACCTGAAATAAATGAAGTTAAGACACAAATACAATGAAACAGTTAGTTTTAGCTAGCAAAGTGATTTTTCTGAACTAATTAATGTTTTAACTCACTGAAACTATTTCAGAAAATGTACCAGAAAGTCATAACTAATCTGCATTATACATTGAAATTAATTGAAATAATCTTTCCCAAGTTACTAGCACATTGTTGTTATTGAGTTAATGCGTTAAAGAAATGTTTGGATATTTGACCAATATGCCAAACCTGAATCACTTGGGTGTGTCTCATTTGTGTCAGACATTTGGTAGTAATTTACAGACTAAACAGAAAGTTGCGTGAGAACAGAAAAATGTGAGGATCATATCCCTCAAAACACATTTCTATTGGCTATTATAATTTGGTTTATTGGCACTACTGGTTGCTGACAAATTCATTCGGTATCTCTGTGTTTTCTACATTACATTCTTCCATGATTGTAATTGTTAAATATAGTGAGAAATGGTCAGTCTAAAAGAAGCACTAATAAACCAGCAACAACGGATTACCACAAGACATGGTTAATTGTACGCTAACAGCTGTGGATTCTTCCCTTTTGCACTGTAGCTCATTGTAATGCCAATGTGGGTCAGGCTGTCATTCATCTTCCTCCTCTTCTTGTCTTTTCTTAGTGTTTCAGAGTTTGCCTGTCATATTTCCGGCTGCAGTGCATTCTTCAGCACTTTGGAGGAGTATGAGCACCACTACAACTCCCTTCACAGACACGTGTGCTGCTCCTGCCGTCGCTCCCTGCCAAGTGCCCGGCTCCTAGACATTCACATTCAGGAGTGGCACGACTCTCTCTTCGCCATCCTCGCCCAGAGGCAAGATATGGTAAGCCAAAGTCTGATGTGAAGCTCGCAAATAAAGTGAAATATTTTAAGCATTCTTTGAAGATGACCACAGAGTCTTTACAGTGTCCCCTGACACTTCCTCCACATTTTTCAGTATCAGTGTTTGGTGGAGGGCTGTGGACAAAAGTTCAGCACTAGTAAACACAGAAAGGACCACCTAATAAGAATTCACAAGTATCCTCCAGACTTCAGATTTGACAAAACCAAGAAGGACAGAGGGTAAGACAGCATATCTTTCCACTAGATGGCAGCAAAACCTCAACAGAAATATTTCTATATGCAGCATTTTAATCTAGGAGAATCCATGTTTGTTATAGTAAATGGGATTTATGCATCTGAACTGAAACTCTTGCAATTTTGAGGCAGTGTTTCTATTTTCACTCTGCAATTTCATATACTCCTGTTAACATAAGATGATAAGACAAGTTATAGAGTGAGATTCTCTTTGCTGCTTTATTGAAACCAATGTGTAACTTTTGGTGAACTTTACTTTAAAAGCTTAGCTACAGTGCAAATTGCTTTCAGTGCATAATTTTGTATAATTTTTCTGACTCAACAAAATAGCTTAAATGAGTGCAGCATTTTCATTAAATACCCTTGTATGTGTATTTCTAATATCATGTCTTTGTTACTAGAACCGATCATATGAAGAGACAGCAGCAGAAACACACAGCCATGGAGGTAGTGGATGATGTGTGTGAGTCTGAGGGTGTGTGTGAGGTTATGTGTGATGCGCGGTCTGATCAGTTCGGGCAGGGAGAATCAATGGAGACGGTTATGTCTGAGGAAGGCATGCCAAAGTCTACCGAGGAGCATGCAGATCTTTCTGCTGTAGCTCACAGCGCGGGGAATACAAGCACCGAGCCACAAAAACCACGATACTCCTACAGGTTAGTCTTTAAACAGATCTGCAGGAAATTACTGGAAATTCTCAGGCAGTTTCAGCCCTGTAAGAGAGACTTGGTCAACCATTTTTGAGCTGTTTTTGAGTTACATCTGGGAATTTAAGATTCCAGTCTTAAACTTTTACCATTATGTAGTTAAGTTTTGGTTAGGCACACTGTAGGAAGGGTTCTTTCTATAATTTATGTTCAATATTATGTAATTAAAATGTATGAGTTAATGTCTTCATAATATTTACTACAGTTTTTCTTATTTCAACGCTAAACAATCTGAGATATAAAACGGCAGCCGTGTTGTTGTCTCTCAGGGTCCCCACAAGTGTTTGTTTCGGTCACGGCTCCGTCCGAGGCTTCAGAGGGCGGCGGGGAAGGAGGAAATGAAACACCACAGTTCTGGTTTCTGTCCTTTCGTATAGATAACTTTATACCCGTGTCTTGTAACAGAATATTACTGTCATATGTTTCGATGATTTGAAATAAAATGTGCTTTTACAAAAAAAAAAAAAGTGATGTGTGTAGACATCCATTCAGATGGTCAGCTGTGCAGCTTTTGGAAGAGAAAAATAAGACAAATGTCAGAATTTACATAATAGATTTTAATAATTGTACAAAACATCTTTTTACACATCAGATATAAAATACACTGTACATTAAGGACTGATGTGAGTCTGTCAGTCTATCATCGGTATTTTGTGTTTGCAAAAAGAGCCGATGATTTTTATTTACATTTACAAATGAAACTGGACTTAAGAGCTCTTTGAACATCTGTGCAAAAAAAGTTCCCCTTTTGAGGTAATGTAACAAAAAAAGACAGTTGTAAAGCAGATTTATTTTATATGTGATTTATATTTTAAAAAAACTTAAGAAGTTAGAAACAAACAAAAATGGTGTGGTTTAGATATTATAAAAGTAAATTTGCCTTTAAAGATCTCACAGTTCAGAGTTAATATGAAAAAGTCACCGTGCAGTATGTAACAGCTCCATGTGCCAAATACCAAAAGTGGATATTTTTTTGAATCTTTTTAAAAGTTTTTAAAAAGATTTTAGATGTCATTACAATGGTGATGAAAAGGCACCAATGACCACTTCACATATTGCATATAGTATATGGATATACTGTTGGACGTCTTTTTATTCAGTTTTATTTTTATAGCCATAATTTTGGGTACAATACACCAATCAGGCTTGTTTGTTAAGTTTTTCCTTGTGTGTGTATGTATGTATGTGTGATGTGTGTATATATATATATATATATATATATATATATATATATATATATATATATATATATATATATATATATATATATATATATATATATACACACACACACACCTGTGAGCTATATTAAGTTTTAGACTATCTGGGGCTTTAATGAATGTGGGTGATTAAATGCTGATGCTCTTCACTGTTTTCTTTACCTCCCAAATTTAAAACTGCCCCTTTAAGGTGAGAAATATTCAAAGGCCTCTGGAATAGAAATAAAGCATTCATAGAAATCACTTTAGTGAGCCATCCTATTATTGATTTGAACCCAAAGCTACAGGCCTTTAAGTAATGGTGTCATTAAAATCACTTTGACTAAAATATTTACGGAAAACCTCTACTGGAATAGAAAGGCACACAATAAAAATAAAAATAAAAATAAAAAAATGAGCTCAGTGAGGGTCCGTCATTACAAAATAGATCTACTGAAAACACTGCAAAAATGGCCATTTTACAAATAATTTACGGCAAAGTAAATCTTATAGAAAGTTCATAAAAATGACAATTGAGTGGAAAAATATTCAGCTTGTTTCTGTTCAGTATGTTTCATTTTTTAATTAAACCAGATTTGTGTGAAAAAATATTACGTTTTTCATTATAGGGAAACATTTAAAATAGATTTAATCTGAGGTTTCAGACAGGCTGACTCATAAAATGGACATTTTTTGCAGTGTAAGTTATTTCCTGTATGAAGGCATTTTTAAAGGCAGCTTTCTCAACGATGCAGTTCAGAGTAGGTGATGTTAAGACAAGTAGTACATCCCATACGGTCCACTAAATAGTCCTGGGACGGGGAAGGCAGGCCGCGGTCCGTTCAGGGCCCCGTAGAGGGACGGCGCGCCCATGGGTGCGCTCAGTGGGAAGGGAAAGGCGAAGGCCGGCAGCAGCGGCTTCGCGGCCAGCTTGAACTTCTCCAGCTCGGCCTCCTGCAGTCTCTTGGCCTTGGCTCTGCGGTTCTGAAACCAGATCTTGACCTGGGTCTCTGTGAGGCTGAGGGAGCTGGAGAACTCCGCTCTCTCTGCGATGGAGAGGTACTGTTTCTGACGGAACTTCCTCTCCAGAGAAAGCAGCTGAGTGGTTGTAAAGGGAGTCCTGGGTTTCCTGTTGTTCTTGTGTTTTCGCAGATTGCACGAGGTCGGGCTTGGAAGTCCTGGAAGTATATTTAGAAAGTCACATTATTGAAATAGAAAATATGTGATCGATATTAGTCAGTTTGCATTTTACGTCATGCGCGGATACAAGTAGCCTAAAACCAAATGGGAAACATCAAACAGAATATTTAGGCCGCAGAAGCAAATTTGTTTTTTCACGTAATCACATCTCAAAGTTTAAAAATCCATCTCCATCATCTCTAGATTTCTGAAAGAATGACATAATTAAGGGACGATGGCTTTTTACATCGCGTTTCCTCATCAGTGTACTTGTGTAAAATATGTTGATCTATTTACTTTCTTAGTTCATGCAAAGTCATTCAAATGTGCAAAAGAATATCCCTATAGATAAATATATATAATGTGAATACAGACCGATTTTGACTCTTGAAAAGTTGAAAATAGCGCATGTTTCTTAGAGTTAAACGAGTATCCTACACTCACTTGGAGGGGATGCGTAAGGAGCCTGAAACCAGTGACTGGTCTCCTTGTCGCTGACACACTCGGTCTTCTCTGCCCGGACGCAGCCTGAACCAGGCTCGGGGGAGTGGAGGCTCCTGTCCGGCGTCCTGTCTGATATGAGGGATTCCACACTGAAAGGCAAATCTAAACTTTTGGTTTTACACCTTCTGGCAGATGACAGGTCCAGCTCGTCACTTCCATTACCGCCAGCGGCTCGGTCCTCTGGTGAGGTCTCCCCCGGAGCAGCCGAGGGCGGTGATCCTTGCGCAGGATTCATTACGCACGACTGAGGTGCCATACAAACAGTTTTCCTGCCCCTCTGTCCTCACTGTTTTTCTTTTCGCGTTTTCACTCGAGGAAATCTGTTATCGTCCAATGTTGCGCAGTTCCGTGGTAAACTTCAGGTTTTACGCACGGACTTGCCTCTCCTCCAGTGAAGTGCCATGAGTTCCTCTCTCATCTTTCCTGCCTATCAGTCTGTCGACGTTGCCACGTGACTCGGCTAGAACAGTTTCTGATAGGTCAGGGTTGTAGTGACAGTGTTGTGGTCCATTTCATGCGCCTGTGGTGCTTTGACAGATGTAAACCTCCAATCAGGGGCGTGGCGCGGAATTCTGAGTCTCCATGAGTATACCCCCCCACATGCTCCCTTGTCCCCCTCTCCCTTCTCACAGGAATTTTTGTTGTTTGCCATCTCCAGCTGTGGGATCAGCAGAATCTTCCTCCCCAGTATTGATGCATTGGCATCAATGGGTTAAATTTTCGCAATCTTAAACATTGCAAGATAACAGCAGGACTGCATGGATTTGAATTTCAGTGTAAAAACTTTGAAGGTCTTAACATTGCAGAAACATTAGAATGATGTTTAATATACTGTACATATAATATAAATTATATTTTTAAAACTGACATATTTGTTATCTTATTTTATCTAATTCCAATTGCCAAATATTACAGATTGTGGGCCGAAATGGACCGATTGCTCAGCTCCCGGTAGCCTCGCGATAAAAGTTGTTTACAGCTTGTTCTGCTGCCTCCAAGTGGCCAAAAAATAAATGAAAGAAGATTTTACAAAAGATGCACAAAAGGTTCAGTTTATAGAACTTTACTGTACTTTTTTGTTATGTTGCCAAAACTATAGTGGTACTTGTTACTTGTTGTAGGACCTCATCTGAAAAGTTGTGCTTGACAATATATTACGGTAGTTTATCTCTGTGTTTCATTAACGCGGTAAGGCAATCCCGGCTGTGATTCACAGTACTATTTATACTCTTAAGAGTTATTATCACTATAAATTTCTACCCTGTGGCCTGTAATCAAATTATCTATGGCTGTGCATTGCCTATATTTCAACCCATTATGTTCATTGTCTGTAATTCCTTTGAGAGGCAGTAAAACCCCAACTAATGTCGCAGAGGCCCATTGACAAGGCCCATCCAAATTGGCCCTGTTTTGCAGCTCTTCAAATCAAGTCAAATCATTTTCAGTGAAACCCGATATGTGAGAGTTTTTCTCCATGTTGTTGGGCCTGCAGCAGCACACTGACTGTCTGTCTGTAGGACAATCAGTTAAATGGAGTTAACTGTTTCTCTCCCCGAGGTAGCCTTCATTTCTGCTTTGATCCTGCTGCGCCTGGCGCCTGTCTGCTCCCCCCCCCTCCCTCTCCGTGTGACAGTGATAGATCGCTGGGTAACCATACAAGCTTTCAATGACTGTAATTTAGTGCCCAACAACATTACATTCTCCTCTACTTAATGTGAATATTACCACTCTCACTCTCCA
Organism: Pterois miles; assembly: GCA_947000775.1. Classification (NCBI taxonomy): domain Eukaryota; kingdom Metazoa; phylum Chordata; class Actinopteri; order Perciformes; family Scorpaenidae; genus Pterois; species Pterois miles. Next base: position 13,314,493 of record CAMQGK010000341.1, read on the forward strand.
CCTGTGTGAAATGAGATGTAGGGCTGTTTGTAATGCTTTATTTCTCTTCCATTATCTTATAATGATATTTCTTACGTCTCACTGAGTAGCATGTGCATGCCAGAACAATGAGTATTTTGGCTGGAAAATCTATATGTAGTGCAGCTCTACAGTTTTTGTATATAACTGTATCTCTGTCATTTCCATCCATGTATTACTTTTCAACACCAACAACCTGATTTTTTTTTTTTTGTGTCAAAACTTCATGTCCGTTCATCCTGTTGATATTAAATGTGACTGGATAAGCGAAAACTTTGACCTGTTGATGGTGCTAGCTGAAAGGTCACCAGAGTCATTATGATTGAACATTTGAGCACCATGGATGTCTGTACGAAATTTCACGGCAGTTCATCCAATGTTGGACAAGACATTTTACCGAAAGCCAGAATGTCAACCTGCTGGTGGTGCTAGATGTAAAGTCATTTAAGACTTTAGGATTCACCCTCTGGACAACATGGCTGCCTGTCTGTACAAAATTGAACGGCAATCCATTCAACAGTTGTTGAGATATTTCAGTCTTTAAATGTGGAGGAGCCACAGATCAACAGAATAGTGCAGTTATGCCATCCCTTATGCCAACCCTCTAGTGACCAATAACGTATTATTTTTAAATGTCAAAAAAGAAAAAAAAGTAGATAAAGAAGGAAAAAATAAATGAAAGTTGAAATTGGTAAACATGCTCTAGGAAAATATTCATACTGTATTCCTCAGCTCATTATTTTAGTTGCCTTCATGACTTCAACTTAGAAGCTTCAGCTGCCACCAGTCCATCTGTCTCTCTGTCTGTCTGTCTGTCTCTCTCACACACACACTTACACACACCTCTCTGAACTCTGCTGCCTTGCCAAAGTGGAGAAATGTTTAAAGAGGTAACTGTGGTTTCCAAAAGAGTTTTTCTTTCGAACCAAACATGTTGATGCAGGCTTTTTATATGTCATTTTTAAAATCGTTTTCTTTCATGAGAGCTGGCAGGGCTTACAGCTATCCTAAGCAAACCATGGGGAGAGGGGGTCGGAGTCATGTGGGATAAACATTTATGAAACACACAGCGGGGAACTTTGTGGTAAAAGTGTATCGTCTTTAAAAGAGACGGGAAGCCTGCCCGGCGAGGCATAACAGAACATTATCCTGTGTCTGAGTGGACCTGCCAACATTGGTATGTCAAAATGTCCATGGATGTGGGATCACAAACTTTCTTTTCCATGCCGACATTTACAATAAATCACACTCTCTATGAATTCACTTTATCTTCCCAGACAGAATGAAGTGTTGATTTCCATACGCAAGTATCATATTTGCTGTTCGGTCCATTTCATGGAGAGATGTGACCAAGTCGGCTTTGCTCGAGTCCTTAAATGGATCTCTTGCCTTGAAACACTAATTCATGTCTCACATCCAAGTGTCCAGCCACATCTCGAGTTTCAATCATACTTCTACCACTTTAATGTCAGAAATACAATATATACTGGAAAGAATGAAAAGAATCAAAGCTACTCTGTCTCATCCTCATTTTATACACAAGCCAAGTAAAATCTCACCACAACTGGGATTCAGTCAGATTTGAGTTTAGGTCACCCCAGAACCTCATCAAGTTTGCACATCATTACACCATCATATTAGCTATTTCTGTGACTAGTTAATTTGATTGTGTCATATGGTAGAATCAAGGGGTCACATTGAGGACTTTAATATGAGCAAAGCTAAAGCTAATTCTACCTTAACCACTTCCATAAGATATACTGTACTACTTATCACACACCAATCACTGCTTGCATGCGACGCCACTCTTGCAGCCCTCACGCTACAAATTGGCACGATTGATATGGCCATTACATTAATTACTGAAATAATAAAGTCACGCATACAAGCTCACTTAATCAGAGCTCACAAATAAAATTGACTTGACACTGTTGGCTTCAGCCCAGTTTCACTCAGGCCCAGTCATGCCAATCACGCCAAAGAGGATGTGGAGGGCCTGAGGTCTGCCTAGTGATGTTTCTCCTTATCTGATCTGAGCTCGAAGGGAACTGCAACAACACGTCAGCCTTGATTAGTTGTTTCGTCTTTCCCACCGTCAGCACATTGTGTCATGTGAGCTGCCGCTTGCGCTGTGCCCACTCAAAGTCGGGTCTCACCTAGCAACTGTGAAAAAGGTCACTGATATTATCTGCTCACCGTTATAACATAGTTAGATTTTGTCCTTCATGTAATCTGCCTCAGGATATTTCACAGGATGTCACAGAGTCAAACGTGACAAAGGGCTTTACTGAGTGACCACTTAAGGCATCAGGATTCTTCAGTGGAGGTGCTTGTCCGAGAGTTGGACAGTGTCTGAAACACCTTCTCCCTACACCTGTCTGACTTCTTTTCATTCACACAATTACTGTCACTTTTTGTGTGTACAATTGCAGGAATCTTTCTCAGGAAAGATTGGCCATTATCCCCAGTTGATCATTGCACCACGCCCCTCTCTGTGACGGCACACTTTTTACTCTGCCTCAGAGTGTGGCTTTTTGAAACAGCACTGTAGACTATACCGTAATGGTACGTGTCCACATGGACGTTCTTGCACACAGCATTGGATGCTCTGATGGGCTGCCACTAGGCACTTGATTGGACAACGCTTTCACTTGTGGGCTGCTGCTCCCAGCTTTCTAACCAGAACCAACATGGGGGCTCGTTTGGAAACTCAAAATCATTTTAGGTGAGAAATAAGTCACGCAGTTGTTGAATCTATCTTCATTTTAGATCAACAACGGTTAGTTCAAAAGCTTTTCGGGAGTTTCCAGTGGCTTCTGATTCATAGAAATTAGCCAAGACCTCAACTGTATGCAGATGAGGAGCAGTCAATGTGACAGTCTGTCTCTCGAAACGCAATGCTACACTACCAGAATGCATTGCATGGCTGCTTACATAGACAGTGAATGAGAAGCATGGATAGCACAGATTCTGTAGACACATACCGTAACACTTCTGCCTTCAGATGTGATTGGACTTCACTTTATATGGATCTGACAACCCTGCCTTCACTCATTACCAATATGGGCATTGTCAGGGTGCAATTTTAAGGCAGGATCAATCCACACAATATTAACACAAAATTCCAAAACAAAATAATCCTTGGGCACAAAAATTAGTTGTTTTATTCAGTGTTGTGTGTGTCATAACAAGACAACCAATTTTGAGGGGTGCTTGAAAAATGAAAATGACCACGTCTGAAGAAAGTAGTTGTTCAGATTGGTCACACTCGAAGGCGGGACATAAAGCTTGCCTTCATAAAGAGGAGCAAGACACAACAACTGGGCCAAGTGGGAATACTGTCAGAGAGTCGAGACTGTCTCATGGTGTTGCACTTGTTGTACAGCAATGCTGTAAAGTCTGATCTCAGACTCATTCAAATTCAGGCAACTGCACCTCGGTACACAGATGTACTACAACCATTAATTTGACTGTTAATTTTTACACCAGCATAAGCTGAGGTTTTTCTGCTGGAATGAAGCATTAGTTGTCAGGATATCTCAGTAGTTTCCTTCTTTGGGAGGATTACGGGGGACTCGCATGGCAGATGATGCTTGAAACCTTTGTAATTACTTGATGGATTGTTGATTGGTTAAGTGCTTTTCATTTATTCTCTATATGTTAGCATGACTCGGCTGCCAGGAGAAAGCGTTGACAGGCAAGCAGCGAGCGGGTTATTATGCCTCTGTGTGTTTTGTACACAGGATATTGGGTTTGGTGACAGGAAGGCGCGTTCCACATGGCGTCTGACAGAGCCGAGCCGAGTGGTTGGCTGACGGGGACTCGGCAGTGAGTCTTGCACGCAGTGCCAGGTGCTAACAGGTGAACACAGAGATATAGTTGCTGTATTGTCACGGTTTGGTCAAAGAGGGGCAAAGGGAACCGGACACCCTCTCTGGACCTGGAGCGAGCCAGGGGTTAGGGTGAGCTCAGTGACGGTGCTGACAGCAGGGAGGCGGTACTCAGATGGTAGCCTTGGTGATGATAATGACGATGATGATGATGTTAGAGAATGACCCAATTACAGAGGCTGGGGATGTCGCATTATCATAGGCTCTTTATTGTCTGGCCATGGTAGCAGATGTAGGCGTTGTTAGTATGAGGGTGATGACAGCAGAGGAGCGGGGTACATCACAGGACTAATGGAAGCAAGAGAAACCCGACACACACACTCTCGGAGGTACGGCTCTAACCCATGCAGTGTCTGAGTCTTGAAATATAGAGAAGCTAAACTGTAAACTACTGAACAAGAGTGTAATAAGAGCATTCTTGTAGTTCACAGCAGGACTCTGAGGGCTGGTTTGTCCTTGCAGTATTTGCAGCTAATTTGTGCTCAAATGAATGACTGGAGATTTACCACAGCATCCCCTATAAGTACATCCACAGTCTGTAGATTTATAGTGAATTACATCTCACAAATGTTGTTGCCTCAGCATCACTTTTCCACTCTGCCTCTCATTGAATTGCAGAGTGAGGTCAGACCACAGCACACTGGGAGACGGGAGATGGCCCACTGGAAACTGAGAATGGTGCACTGATTTGTGTCAAGCTGTTTGTGACAGCTGCTGCCGACTGACTATTTGCAAATTAGGTTAATTATTCCCCAACAATATCACAACTGACTTCTGTGAAACCAGTCAAGTGATGGCAGCTGCACTGCAACATGCTGTGACAATTTAAACTGTGACAAATCAAACAGCAGCACCTGTTGGGAGATGACTGACCCACTGAGACACTCAGTTGAAAACACTGAAAGAAAAAAAGTCAACTTGTGCTTATCTAAGATATTATACCTCTTTGAGTTAAGACAAGATAGACTGATTATTAGAAGTGTAACAATATATCCTGGCACGATATATTGGAATACTACAATGTGACACTAAGTTTGAAAAGTTATGACCACAAAAAGTGCAACTAAAAGTAGATTTCAGTTTGCATATGTTAAATATTTGCTGTTCAACTTGTCTGTTAAAGATATTGTGACTTTATCAAAACGTGTATAACGTACTGCAGTGGTTCCCAACCTATTTTCCTCGAAGCTCCCCTATTTGTAGCTAAGAAAAGCACAACATTTAAGCACCAACAAATATGGATTGCAAAAGAATATTTTGTTAGATATTATTTTTTTTAAATAATTGTCTTTCTTTTTTCAGTGCTTTTTGACTGTGGCCTACTAAGTAAAAAAAAAAAAAAAAAAAAAAAAAAAAATAAAAAATTAAATGGTTTCATATACAGACCTTTTAAGACATGGCCCGGTCCCCAGGTTGGGAACAGTGAGTTGACTCCTAATCCTACAAATCATTGTCCAAAACAAAGTGGAACAGTAGTTCAAGCCTTTCGATTTTTGGGAAATGCGTTTATTAGCTTTTTTTTGCCAGGGGCCAGCAGCCGGTTATGCTAAAACTGACTGTAGCTTCATATTTATAGTGCAATAATGTTTTGGTGGTGGTAGCAGTATTGATCTTATCTCAAGAAACAAAGCGAATGAACGGCCTGCTTTTCCTGAAATGTCAAACTTCTTCACTGGATGGCAGCTAAAAGCAATACATTTTGTTTAATACCTTTTTGCTTTTTCGTAAATCTCAATTTAAAGGACATATTAAGTACAAGATGGCTTATCTTATTATCCACCAGCGCAAAACAGTGCAACAAAAATGTTTCATTCGATATTTAAGAGAACTATTGTGTTTTAAGTCATAGCCTATTTAGTACATAATACTTATGCTTTTAATAGATGACTAATTGCAAATGACTTCATGCTGAGTGAATGACGAGTTTGGACTCTAAAGCAGACAGTTTCAGAGGGGACTTGTCCATATTTCTGTTACATATTTCCTCAAAGCTTGTGACTCTCACTGACTTCAAAAGACGTTCAAGGCATGTCGCTGATGTCAATAAATTATAGTCAGTAATTATACCCATGGCTCTAATAATGCTGAGCACAGAGGAGCCGAAACTGGAACAAATTAGGGTCACATGACTTGCTCAGGGGCATTTTTTTGCTAGATGGTGGGAATATCCCTTTGCATTCGCCTACAGATTTCTCAGGCCATCACACGCCTACCTCTTTAACATTAGGCTAACACTGGTCCTCAGCTGTCTTGTTCAGCTCACATGTGGATACAGATACATAAAAATATTGTTTCATTAAAATATATTTAGGGTTTCTGTGAGAAACCTGTGTGCGCCTGTGATCTCAGCACAGTGACAACCTGAACAAATACGCTGAGTTGATTCTTCTGACATTACAATAGATTCCACGTCGTCTCATGAGGCTCTGAAAGAGATGGGAGGGCACAGCGGAGGCCCCTGAATAAACAACCATTAAATTCTCCCTTTGCCTGTATGAGGGGAACCCTCAGACTTGGGGCCATGCTTTAAACAAACCAAAACTAGAAACCACAGAGCAGCAGAAATAAAGAGAAAAATTGTTTGAATAAGTGAGCCCATTTCACCTTACACTTAATCTTTTTTATATTGGATGCTAAGAGGCAGATTAGTGGACAGCTGGATAAAGCGAGGAAGTTGGGTGGAGGGAGAGAAGAGGGGGATGAAGGAGAAGATGAAAGCTTTGTTGTGCTGATGCTTAATGAGCTGGAAAACACAATTGAACTTCTCTGACTGTGGAAATTGCTGTGAGGGCATCGTAAATTAGCGCCAGTGTGGGAGCTAGCCTGCTGACAGAAAAGGGGCTTTGTGTGGTGGAGGCTTCTTCACATGCCTGCAGCCACTGGGATCCTCACAGCGATATCGTGGCTCGATCTATCGCACAACGAGTTCGGCGGTCACTCTTTAACATGGACAAGGGAACTATTTGGCCCTCGTGTTTCTCCACTCTACTGACTTACCTGTTGATCCCTGTTAACTGAAAAACTTTAACCTTATTTACCTCCATCCTTCTGATAAGGCTCTTTAAAATTTTCAGTCCATTCGTTCTGTGTCCTGCTACCTGTAGATTCTTATTCCATTAATAGGGAGGTCAGACAAAGAGCAGACAGATGAAGATACGCCATAGTGGATAAAGGAGAAAGGGAGCTAAGAGGAGATGGTTCTTACTCTTTTCTGATATTTAGTGAACTGCAATGGGTGACTCTTCATTCTGGCTTTGCAGGCTTGGCACATGCCTTCTGTTACTAAGTGGCTTCATATTGAAAGGCTCTGCAGCCGCTATTCTCTCTCCCACTGGGTGCCAGCCTCTCTGCCCTGGCAGCTGCTGGGCTTTAGAATAGACCCATAGTTTCCCCTCTGCAGGTGAGCTGCACAGCCAAAACAGGGCCCCTCAAAGGCCCTTTCAGAGCCTCAATAGGAAACTGACTCGGGGAGAGAGGAACGGGCACACAATGGCTGCCTTCTCTGGTCACAGAGAAGATGGAGATGAGCTATTGGGGTGCTGCTTTAGTGTTGCTTATAGCCATGTCGAGGAGAGGTGATGAGAGAAGAGAGGAGAGGATGAGTTCGCCCTGTTAAGTTTTTGAAGGCGTGGTTCTTTCTCCTCAAACTCTCTGCCACTGCAGAGCAGGGATGTCCTGTCATCCTGCATCTCTGACGTAATTGCTGTGTCTTTGAAATCTGATGAAACAAAATGTTTTTTTTCCATGTCCTGGAGTGACGGGGGTGACACTCAGCTCCTATCCACACCTCCCCTCTCTCCACCCCCTCCCCTCCACACCAGTCCCAGACCTGGAACTCCCTTTCGCCCCAGCAAAACTCTTCCCATGCAGGCAGGAAAGAATGCACCTCCCTCTGCTCCCTCTCACCTCCTTTTCATAGTTTGCTTTTTAACTTTTATTAGCAACAGCTTTCACTGACATATGAAGAGTTGGCAATGGAGAGCTGAGGGAGGGGATGAGGGATGGAGTGAGCGGGTTTAATAGTGTGGGGATTGAGAGGAGTGATGAAGGAAATCCGTTCTCTTTGTTAGTAATTGCAGCATGTCCACATCCTGTCAAACTACAACAAAAAACAGAAATACAACTTGGCAACCTGGATCTCTGAATCTTTGCCTTAAAGTTATGACTTGGTGCTAATTCACAATTATCGTTACTACCTCTCTGTGAGTAAAATCTTCCATATACAATGTTTCAGGGTTACAGGGTTATAGGTTTCTTATGGTTCTTTTAACCCATTTAAGACCTTAGCAGTTCATAGTATTGGATTTGGCCACATCCCGCTCCCTATGCAAACATTAGGGAAACAATCTAAATGTTTTACCTGTTACCTGTAAATGTTACCTGTTGTTTTTTTGGGGGCGGCAGTAGATCAGTCTGTAGGGAGTTGGCTTGGGAACCGGAGGGTCACCGGTTCAAGTCCCGACATGGACCAAGAACTGAGTGTGAACTGGTAGCTGGAGAGGTGCCAGTTTACCTCTTGGGCACTGCCGAGGTGCCCCTGAGCAAGGCACCAAACCCCCCAACTGCTCGGGGCGCTTGTCAGGAGCAGCCCCATCACTCTGACATCTCTCCATTGTTGCATGTTTGTGCATGTGTGTGTTTGGGTCCTGCATGTACCGTGTATAAGTTAACAACAGAGTGAAAAAAATGAATTTCCCCTCGTGGGACTAATAAAGGACTATCGTCTTCTTCTTCTTCTTCCAGCACCAAATTTTAGCTATTTTTTTTTTTTTTATCTCACAGATGTCCACTGTTTGCCTGGATTGATAAAATGTTTGCTCAGGACCAAGCACAGGCTGTACTCTGCTGTGCTCTTGTATTATGTCACACAGTATGTTATGTCTTTTAAAGTCTGATGCATGTTTTTGCCCCAAAGGTTTGCTCATTCTGTGCAGAAAGCAGACATTGTTGAGATTACAAAATTAGCTTTAAAGATGTGCTAGATAAACGTAAAATATAACATTTTGACTTTTCCCTCTGAAGTTTTATTTGGAAACGCTATGTGACAGAAACACAGAGCAACATCTTGAGTGCTGACATTACACATCCATCCATCCATCCATCGTCAACCGCTTATCCCGTTAGGGGTCGCGCTGACATTACAGTGAGGGTATTATAGTTCTTATGCAAACTAAATTTGCACTAAAATGTGTCACTTTTTACTTGAATTTTGAGTACAAGGCACTTGAGGTAAGAGGTTTTGACAGTCGACTCAGCGTTCAACTTGTACAGCGAAGAAAAGAACAGCGTGGCCATGTTTGTAGTTTTGTTGCTGAAAAGTTGTACACAGTTTGGGGAATTAGGGCTGTGTATTGGCAAGAAGCTGACAGTAGGACATGTATCTTGATACATACATGCAAAAATCTGCAAGGTTTTTGCCCCAAACTGCATAGGATCATCATGAAGTGGGCATGTCTGTAATGGGGAGACTTGTAGGTACGCATCAAACCCATTTCCACTAATGGATTCCTTAAGTTTTCTAGTTTCATATGATGCCAGGAACGTCACTCTAGCTTTAAAACTGAACCAGCTACAACCTCTAAAAAAAAAAATCAAAAAGTGGCTGAGGCCAATGACGGGCTGTTGGATTTTTTAGATGTTAATTACAAATCAATCAATATACGCTTATGTATTGATATTTTCTCACACCCCTAATTTAATTGTTGGTTTCACTGTGGGGAAAAAGATGTTCTCCTCACCAACATGCCGTGAACTGCTGAGGTCCCTTATGGGACTAGGGTGGACGGGGTTGGAAGTATAAAATGTGGGAGCTAGCGTGGCTGTTGGGCTAGCAACAGCATGAAAAGTATACAGCTTCCTATCAAACACGTATTTGTCATTAATCTCTTTGAGTGTCCCAGCTGATATGTCTCACACTTTTCCTTATAGAAGAGAATGGGGAGCAAAATCTGATGTAACCAACGCCACAAGGTATTTTAGATCAGGCGGTGTGGATTGCACATTTTAATTAATTCTGACATTTCAATAGCATGAGCATGAGGTTAAATCTTTACCATGAGTTTATGAATAGTCCAATTCCTATGAAGATGAATGATGTGATTGTAATTTGGATTTTTGCCCATAATACCCACTCCTGCTCCAAAACACAGAAATATTTCTGCAGCATACTCTTTGTTATTGTTTACATTTCACATGAGATTTTAAACAAACAGTCGTCTGAGAGATTATGGAGCCTTTGGCTGTCTAATATAATTAAGTTGGGTAAGAAGATGCTATCAGTCCCTGTCTCATTTTTCCTCTCTTTTCTTTCTCTCTCCCTCCTTCCTTCTCCTCCTCTAATCAGTTCCACTCTGTTATTGCTGGCCTCGAGCTGTTTACCTCTTTGCTAAACTGCTTTCACAAGCATGACACCAAAGCCTGCTCAAATGTCTATTAGACCCTTTATACCCACAGTCACTGTGTCGCTGACCTTACGGCAGTTGTTGCCATCATTATGGCATCAGTGCTCGCTGATTTGACGTTTCTCACAGCTTCTTAAAACCAGGAATCGTTTTTCCTTCTGAAGTTAGTCGACCACTTTTGAAAGGTTAAGTGGTGAATAGGGGCTCTCATGGCGGAGCAGAGGGGCCGAGCAGACTGACAGAGACAGACTGTGACCGCAGCCCTGAAGGACATTAAACGCTATGAAATCCAGGACAGACAGTCTAACATAAGTTCTGAGAACAAACATGCTCATGAATGCAACACGCTTCATGTACTATTTGCTCTGAGGTTTTGAGACGAAAGAAGCATTTCCTGCAGTCAGGCCAGCTGGGAGTGATTTAGTGACATGAGTAAAATCCCATTCTGGCAAGCGTCTTTCCACAGGGATAAGTTCACAGGGCAATGTAAACCAGTACTGTTAGAGTAACCCTCTTTAGTGAGTCTCGTCTTGTGTTGGCTTGTTTGGAGACGACAGAGTGGGCATCGTTATTGTGTTAGTTTTATTTGCAAAGATTGCTGTGACTTTTGAGGTTAACGTCTCTCTGTGTGTTTGTTGATATGCGTGAGTAGTTCCTGAAATACATTACAATGCATACAGTGTTCAGTACGGTGCCTTACTGAGATAAAAATACTGTGATCACAGAGGTGTGCTATGTTTGTGTCACTGAGCAGAATTCACTTTTGCTCATGCGAGCTGCCAAAAAAAGCCTGCTGTGTGCCTGCAGGCTGATACAGCATGTCTGTAACTATTACCTCTGGTCTGTGCACCTCTCAACGCCTTTTTTGAGTTCTTGACCTCTGACTTTATCTACTTCATCACATCTCATTACTAGTGATGAAGAGACCAGGGCAGAAACGATTAGATATTTTCACACTTTTCACACAGCTTTGAGTCAAAGCTCAACAAACAATCACAATTCTCTCCACTCAAACGTGCTGCTGAAACACCGCTGACATTCTGGTAGATTATTTACTGATGAGCTTGTAAGTGATGCCTGAACATCTAATTAAACAATTAAAATTAAAACAATAAGTCATTGATTATCTCACCAAAAGCAAATTAAGCTCATTGAGAAATTTCAAATCAGAAATCACTTTCAACAAATCTGTGATTTGCATTTGGAAGTACTTAAATAATATGAAGTAAAGAAAGTAAAACTTCCATTACAATTAAATTTTACTTATTAATCTTTATAGTTTAGTTTAACTTCCCCAATATTATTTTCATAATGAGAAATATCTAACACTGTATAAACACTGCAGCATGTCTCCATATATGCCGTCTGCTTTTCCTTCTACTTCCGCTTCATCTCTGTGGTGTTTGACTGTACAGTATCTGCAGCTGTTTTTATCTGCGTTATTTAACAGCAATAACCTCATTACAGGATGTGACAGTGTGACACTGGTGCTTATTTTTAACGCTGAGTTGGTGGAGGACGAACTGAGCAGAGAAAATCAACATGACTGTTATTTTACTGTAGTTTGATGGAAAACCAACAAGCAACGCATCAAATAGACTTATTTTTAGCACTGTCCTTTAAGGCAAATTAGATACAGCAGTGAGTTATCACATATCAGTGATGGTGAGCCCTTTCCCTTTCATGCTGTTTCTGTCTGTACTCTCCTGTTGTCTGCGTTCTGCAGGTATGTAATTATGGTTTGAAAAGGTTGGAGCCAGATTTTCCACTGGGCACAGCATGGGAACAAAGTGGAAACCGGGAGGTGAGATCAGGGAGCGCAGCGGCTGCATGACAGCTACAAACTACACAGAGATAGACATCTAGGGACAGTCATCCTCCTCAAATGAAAGTCAATTCAGAGGTCTGACGCACATCCTCTGACTGTGCCGAGGATGGTTTGCGTGGCACTGAATGATGTGCAATGAGCAACTTTGCAATCTGGCATGAATGGAGGCTGTTATAGTAGCAACACTTGATGAACGATGCATTACATGTAACAGGATTCCTCAAATCCGATTACAATTTGTCATATTGATGCACCGCAGTTACTGAATATAGAACACACACAAAACAGGATACAAAGGGGAAAATAGACATCACAAGTAATTCTTAAATTAGATAAAAGGAGGCATTGTATCTTAAAAATACATGCATACAATGCAATGGTACACCTCTTGATGTAGCTATCTAATATGATAACAATAATACTTTAATTTTGGAGATTGTTGGGTTATAACAGAAACATTTTAACTCCTAATGATCCCAACGCTTGCCTTATTTATTATGCTATTCACATTTCCCCGCCATTCACATACCACAACATTCTTGGAAAACATTGTTCTTACCTAGAAAATATAAAAAAAACCTTCCTGTACTCATCCTGACATCAGGACAGCCTCATAATAATCTGTTATGTGTTTTAAACTTAAAACATAACTGTCTTTACATTATATATGGTGCTACTTATCATTGTCTCTACCCTAACTTAAAGATTAGTAGGTTTGGAAAACTTTGTGTGTTGATGCTGGAAAACTTCTTTCTATGATGACAGTCCAGATTTTCAACATTAGGTACTTAGACTTTTAGGGAAGTTTGTTCCTCTATGGTAGAAAACAGCATTGCTGTAATGCCAAGTCTGGATATGAAAACAGCCCTGGAAGTAGTGCTCCAATTAGTTGCGGATAAATGATGAAGACCAAAGATTAAGTAATCATTTTAAATGAGTCAGCTGGGTTTGAAATTCTTTGTCAGCAGGGTGTCTGTAATTATCCTTTGACTGTGTAACAAAGAAACCATTGGCATTTGAAGTATGAAGATGCACAAGAAAGGAGGTATAAATCACTGAGCTACAAATAACTTTTATTAATCTCAACTCTCATAGGCTGATCTTGTTATAACTTATTATAAATGAGCGTATGGACCTCAAAAGCTGAGTTTTTCAACAGATCGTATCTATCTGTATTGAGAAAAAAAAAAAACTAAAAGCGGAGAAGAGAGGAAAAAGTTTCATCTGCCGACATAACGGCACAGAGCAGGCACATGTTTCTTTAATAAGGATGAAAGCGTGGCGCTCTTGTAACCGGATCTCTTTGTAGCATGCAGCTTTCCATCAAGGAACAGCAGGATCCTCTCTTTAACCCAGGAGCATCAGTACAGATGGGACTGTGACACGCGAACTCAAACACACACACAAATTCAGAGCGTGACCGACACTGAGAGGATTTCTGTGATCTTATGGATGCAATGTGCTGCGAATATCACAGGAAGGGGCAGCTGAATATGACGAACATCTGTAACACCTGTACTCACTGTTAACACCTGTACTCACTGGTGCTCCTCTCTGTCGTCATGACAGCGTCTCACAGGATGGGCTCCCCGTAGAGTGCATCGAGCTGACGGCTCTGTGATGAATTCTGTGGTGCTGGGGGTCGGAGGTTAAAGGTTAGGGGTACTCCAGCTGGCAACCAGGGCTGCAGTGGACTCCAGTGAGGAGGCATTCAGTGGCTGGAGCAGAGGAGGGGAGGGGGCTGAAGTTGTTTCTCTGTTGTTTGATGTTCTCCACCCATAAGGCCTTCTTTCATCCTTCTGGCACAAACTAATCTCTCACATGTTAAAAAAAATGCATATAGCATTGCAGAGACCTCTGTATCCCTGTAAGTAAAAGGACTATCAAGAGTTTTATATTAACAATGGATGACATGATTACGTTCCCAATAGGTCCATGGAGCTTTATATCAGGTTTAAGCTCATTGTTTTGGTTTTCCGGTCTGCATTTTCACTGTTTTGGTTCACTCTCACCGCTCTCATAGTGACGTTTTTGGCTACAGCAGGCAGCTGTTCTCAACTAAACAACTATCTGTACGCTGTCTCTCCAGGAGCAAGGCTTCGTCTGAAATCGCATATGCACTACATATCCAGTATGTGTATCTTTTAACATACTTCGGTGTGAATAAACAGTAAAATGTAACTTTTTTCTATCTTTTGGGACGTACTGAGCAGTAATTTACGTTGTCACTTCCTGACCGCCTGTTTCCGGGCTGGAGATGTGTAACCATGGTAACCCGTGTCAACCCCATGTGGCCAAAATGATTAAAGTCTGAACTAATTTAAAAAATATATTACACCTTGCAACGTGAAATCATATACTTAAACTTTGAACACTTGAAGCATTACTAATGTTACAATGCCGCCTATTAATGTCTGTTATGGGAGTTGTTGTCACCACCGCATGGCATTGTGGGATATTTTTGCCATTGTAGTGTCCAGCATTTGCATACTGCAATTTGTGTACTATTGGGTTCATATTAAGATTTCAGACAGTTAATGTATAGATGGCTAGAAACATGACTTCAGATGAATGCTAATATTGATGTGTATTTGTTGGATGTGTAAATATGCAATGTTTTTGCTCACAAGTTCGCCATATCAACTTAAAAGGTGTCAGTGTTGTGTTTTCAGTTTGTTTCAGATGCCCCCAGAGTGTCAAATTAAAATTATTTTAGGTTTAGATGAAGCTCTAAATGTGAAACTACTGTGAGTGCATGTCAGAAGTCAAGTCTAAGCAGTTCCTTGGTTTTTCCTGCAGAAGGCAGATCTCTTAATTAATGAGCCACATGTGCCAAGTGTTGGCATGATGTGTGTTTCACTTAACAGAGTTTTCCAAAACATTAGTTCTCCTCGAGTGGAAAATGTGTTTAATGAGAAGCGTCCAAAACACAGTAAATAGCCATTAAGCTTACTTTAACAGCTCCCACATGTTTACTGAGTTTAAGAGGGATGTGATTGAGGCAGGATGAGGGTGTATGGTATGTTTCTGTGTGTGTGTGTGTGTGTGTGTGTGTGTGTGTGTGTGTGTGTGTGTGTGTGTGTGTGTGTGTGTGTGTGTGTGTGTGTGTGTGTGTGTGTGAGAGAGAGAGATAGAGGGACCACCTGAGTTTTCCCTCTCATTATTGTGTCTATAATATAATATTTCCATGGTTGATACACACTGTCAAAGCAGCGTAATGGCTCCATGTCAGCTCAAGCAGCTAGCTCGTTAATGGCCATCTTTCACGATTACTCAGATCAGCTTTTCAGATGAGCTGCTCTGGACACAAAGGTCAAGCATATTCCTGTGCGTCTCCTTTCAGACTGACAAAGAGCTTCCCGGTCATCTGTTATCAGTTACATAACAGGCAGAGGGGAAAGTTCCTCTTTCTGTCTGTCTCCTGTGTAGCTGTGCAGCTCCTGGTCCACCTCCCCTTGTCCGCCTCGGCTGTCATCAGAGCTATTGTTGCTGGAAATCTGTCTCAGGCATTACCTGTGGAGCCAGATAGTCAGATGGCTCCAGGCCCCAGACTGACTGGCTCATCACTTCTCTCATTTTACCCTGCTAAAATCCCACCTGTTCATTGAGGAGACATTTTATAAAACATCAGCACTGAACACGTTAAAGGCATCATCTGTGCCTGCATGCAACTGTTGAGCAGATGGCTCACTAATTCTTTCTGCGGCGGCTTCATGAGACTGACAGCTCCCCGTTCACCAAACCGTCGTCACAACATTTCATGTTCGCCTCCACTCTTCCACGGAGGTCCTTCCCCCAGCCCTGTAATTGGTGCGGTTAAACTCCACCGTGAGATGTCTAATGTGTGTTTAATGGGTGTTGGTGAAGCATCAATTAAGTTAATTGTAGATCATTGAGTTAATTTTAGTTATTTAGAAAACCCCAGCTTTCCTAAATGTTGTGAGTGTTGGGGGATATGACGGAAGACTGTGAGTAAAGACAGAGGGGTGGTTAGCCTCAAATATAGCCCTGCGCTCCGGGGCGACCTTTATGGGATTTACTGATAGTAATGACTGTGAGGATGAGGTTTTGGTGCTGATGATTGTTTTAGTGTTGGAGGGTTGACTTTTCTGTCAGTATGTTTGTTATCGCGGTTCAAACAGCGATACAGTGGATTATGTGTTGAGGTTTAGTGTGGAGTCTGATGTCTCCAGCTGATTGTTTTCTGTTTGTTTCTTTACCTGCAGAGAACTTTTGATAAAGACGCCACTTTAAGTCAAGTTGAAACATGATGGCTGCATTCCTCACAATCTTGGCAGTAATGAGCTGTTATTGGTTTTGAGACAGAGCCAGGACATCAGATCCTGCAATTAAACTTACAATTTGATGAGAGTGCTGTCATCAGTGTAGATTAATCTATGCCATACATGGCTATGTGTTATGCACGTGTCTAAGTAAGTGGTAGGCTACTGTGCACATATGCATTCATGCTCATAGGCCTACACCTCATGCAACAACTGTGTAGCAGAAACAATAAAGTTGCTCTGTATGATATTCAGAGCATTAATATACAACTATTGTCTACGTAAAGATATAGAGGAGTAATGTCTACCTGAGCAGAGAATGAAGTCTCTGTCTGTGTTTGCTGTAATCAGAGCTTCAGTGTGTTTTTTTGACATTGCTGGTCCAGCTGCTTGTTTTTAGTGCATGTGAGTGTGCCCCACTGGCTAGCTCACAGCTGCTGCTCTGCACTGCTTGTGGGATTTACAGCTGATGACACCGTCCCAAACGACAGCACCCATCCTGCGGTCCCCCACTCCCACACTGTTAGCTCTGTCAGTAGTGCTGCCATTGCGTTCACTGTTAGTTGCAGGCCTCCGGCTCATCTGTCGCCATGTTGAGAGCCGTGCGGAGGAAAGAGAAATCCTCCCAGTCTTGCTTGAGTGCCTTTAAGCAGCATTTGCCATAGCCACAACCTTTCCCCAGTATAAACCATAAACCATGAACTGACATGTAGAGTTGCATCGTGTGGAATTTTTACACAAGGACATAATTGCATGTGCATGTGGGTGACGAGATACACAGTCCTGCAAATGGTTTTACATTATTCCACTGATGCACAGGTGGCAGTGATGCGTCAAGAAACTCAGCAGTACGGCAGAAAACTGCAGGTTGAAAATGTTTTATGGGAGATAATATGCATTCAAAGCACTAGCTAGACCTCAAGGACATGCACAATGACTTTTGGTGATGAATGGAAAGGCAATGCCGTCCTGATCAACAGCGCCACTGGGGAAGTGTAGCACCACCCTCCAGTTCCAACACTGTTCGTTCAGTCAGCATTGTTGTTGTTGTTTCCAGTGTTAGTGCTGTGAGCACCGTTAACTGCGCTCTGCCGGGTCAGCTGTCACCATGTTGAGAGCCGTGTGGAGACAATAGAAATGCTTCCAATCTCTCATTTAGCACCTTTAAGGCAAAATGAAGCCGAGGTCATTTATTTTAAAATGGGAATTTAGTCAAATATTCATTTTGGCGGTTTCCCCCATAAATTGCTGCAAGCCGCAACATTTGGAGCATGTTTACGGGTATAAATCAAGATTTAATGCTGCATTTAAATAGTTACAGACAGGCAATTTATTCTTGGCTCACTCCTCGCATTTTCTGCAATAACATCTTGTGACTGTGTGTGTGTTTCACAGTTTATCAGCGATCATTACCTGCTGACAACTCCCACTCGTTCTGGTCTTTATTGTCACCCTTTCATTTTCCAAAAGGCCCGTCATTTACATGATGCGTTTACACATAGCACCAGCACACGCACCTAACCAATAGCAGGATACAAGCAGTGTGAGGGGAAGAGGGGAAACATATTTGCTCATGCACTTGGCAGATCAAACCAAGTCTGTGATGGCTTCTATAGCTGTCAGGGCATAATCTGTACACACCACATATAAAGATTCAATTATCCTCACATCACCTGCAGCCATTTTGAGAAGAAGAGAAGCTGGGGGCTGCTCATTAAGAAATATTCCACCATTGTTAGTGGTTGTTTTGCCTCCAGGCTTGATAATTACACATAAACTTCTTCACCACCAAAAGTAGGTAAATACAAACTTGTAGTGGCATATAGGCCACGTATCATCCCAGTGCAATACAATAACATATAAACGTGTATGGTTTTTAATGTATGAGCTTGTCAAAGTGATAAATGGTATAAAACTTTTATTTACAGTGTGTTTTTTATTGAAGCTTATATTTTTACTAAACATTTATTCTCTTTGAGCCTAGCAACAATTAAAAAAAATGAAATGAAAAATGAAACATGGGTTTGATATTTTGGGAAATACACCCAATCGCTTTGTTGCAGAGAGTTAGATAAGAACACTGATACCACTCTCATATCTGTATATTCAAAATCTTGCTACACCAGAAGCTCAGCTTAGCTTAGCATAAAGAAACAAGGGGAACCAGCTAGCCTGGCTCTGTCCAAAGATAAAACAAGTCTGCCGACCAGCAACTCTTAAACTCAAATTCGTTTAATGTGTGAAAATAGTATAAAAGGACAAACTACCATTCCTTTAAATAGTTTCAATATTAAAATATTTCAAAATGCCTCTCAATGCATTTAATTTCACCCATTAATAGTCACACTGCTCCTGTGTTACACAGACAGCATTGCTCTATAAAACATTTCTACTAATAGCACTACTGCTTTTAAACTTTCCAACACTTAATCACCTTAGTGGAGTGACCGAGACACAATTCAGTCTGATGGAGGCCGACTCGTTTGCTCTGCCAACCAGAGGCTGGTTAAACCACAGTGGAGTGTATTTTCCTGTAAGCCTGTGGGACCATCAGAAGTTCAGGGAGCGGAGTCCTGTGGTTAATCAGTGCTGGTAGCTGCCGGGCCTCTGGGCTTCACATGAAAGCTGTCTCGCTGATGTGTGCGGGACACAGGGGGTGGATTGGTAGAAGCTTCAGCACACTTTATCCATCAAACCTCACTTTCGAGGCTTGGAGCAGCGGGATGCTTTCTCCCAGGGTTGTGGTTTCTGGGAGACCGATGGAGCATTTCCATAATGGCTCACATTATACTCCTCTATGTCAGTTTAACAGCCAGTGTACAGTCTGTTTGACACCAGCGTGAATCTGTCAGTAATGTTTAAGTGATTATCTTCATGAAGACAATATTATTTAAAGGAATAGATTGATATTGAGAAATATGCTCATTTAGTGTGGATTAAAGTCAGACAGTAATCGCTCCCTTGTCCTATCTTAAAGATGTCTGACATTTGCTTGCTTAGGGAGAGCCATTTTTAGGTAGAAGACAGTAGACCACTCTGTGACCTGGGAGAGGGGCTTTTCGAGGGGTAACGTTGGATTTGTACATATGGATCTGATAGAGAGGGCAGATAACCAGCAGACGCTGTGGAGCCATCCCTTGAACAGGGCAGGAAGTGTGTGGTGTGTTTGTCTGCTCCTGTTCTACTGTGCAGTGTGTGTTTGTGCAGAATTATGTCGTCATGAGACAGTATTAACCCATATGTTAACTTAATGACTCAACGGCTGTATGAACAGTGAAAGTAAAGTAGAGTTCTCACAGTTGTAACGGTCTCCTGTGGAGTAAACTCTCACACGAGGATGACATGGTGGAGGGAAATGAAATCACATTCTTTAAGGCTGTATATGTTACGTTAGATTAGTTTATGGCTGTGCATTGCAATTTACAGATGTTTAACGTTGTCTCAGCGCTTTCTGTCCTGGCTACATATCAGAAAAATGGATTTGTAAAAAGAGTTGTTAATATTGGTCCGTACATCAATCACAAAGCCGTTTTATTCTGAAACAGTGTGTTTCGCAGTGTGATAGGATCTTGGCATGGACATAGATTAGAGCTGACACATTCTCAACAGTTGCCTCAATAAGCGTTGTGGCTGGCACTAAGATCACAGACCGATCATCTGCCTCCAATCTGTCCTCGTACAGTGCGTGTGTATGTGAAGGGTAATTAGTCGATTTAAATGATTGAAGCTGTACGCAGGAGGGAGTCTGTCTGAGAAAGTTCCTGTGAAAGTAAGCCAAGCATGGGGACTATGTGCTTTGCTGCTTCATGCTAACATTGTACATGTACAAGACTTTTTTATGCACACCGTTCCTTTTTCTAAATAAATTATTGACCAGGTAGCGGTTATGTAAATCACATATCATTGTATTTAATTAAAGGTAAGGACAAGTTGTATGATGCTATTGTGTTGTCCACACTGAACCTCCACAGTATGACCAGTAGTCAGGTCACAACTCTTGCAATAACAGGAAACAGGAAGTCATGAAGGTTATTGTTATATTATTATAACCTTTATAAATCCCACTGAGATTGAGTAGTTCCTTCTCGCTAACATCAGCAATGTACAATGAAATGTATAAAAAAAAACACATTTAGCATTTTTAAACAGTATATAAAAATTTGATAAACTTAACTTTTTTCCCATCAAGGACAACTAAACTGACAAATTAGATCAAGGATCCCAGTTTGAAAATCTTTTGTCCCCTCTTAGTGCATTAGTTGACTAATCGGTCAATTTGGTTTCAGTCAACTAAGACTTTCTTTAGATGATTAGTGATTTTTTCATGTTGAATGACTTATTTCCAAGAAATTTATGAGCACATTTCTGGTAAACACAAGATATTAAAGTGGTGCTTTTTTAAAAATGTATATTATATTTTTGTGTGTGTGTGTGTGTGTGTGTGTGTGTGTGTGTGTGTAGAAACTCAGTTTTACTGACCTGTCAATTAAATCAACTAATCAATTAGTCGACAAAATGGTATGAATGTTAGTCGACTAAGGATTTTTTTGGTCGAGGTCAGCCCTGTTGCTTTTAGATGTTTTATTACAGACAGTGTGATAAACTCATGAACAACAATCATATGTTTCGTCATTATGTTATTTATGGATGACAATATATGAAAATAAATTATACTCCCTTTATACTGGGGACCCCATGGACCCCCCTCAAGGACCCCTGAGGGTCCCTGGACCCCACTGTGAAAACCACTAGTTTAGAGCACACTATAATGTAATTGTAAGCAGATATATATGTTTATTAAAGCATTTGTGAATTACTATAAATCTTGCTATGTGTATAAATGAATAAGTATATATACAGTTGTCATATAAAATATGTATGAATTGGAGAAGTTATAATTACTGACAAAAGCTGAATGCAAATGATAAACCCTTAAAATGCTGCTTACAACTACATTATAGTGGGTTATTAAGTATTTCTTAAATGTTCATATACTGCTTATAAATACTGAATAGTAAGCCAGGTGGCAAACTGCTGCATTTCAATGCTGACTTTATGTTGCACTGTGGTTACATTAAGCCTAGGTTAATAGGGACAACCTCATTAAGAAGATTAGAGAAACAATTACTGCAAGATTAAATTTATCTCATGATAAAATATCTCGACCTCAGCTTTATAGGGCATTATAATATTGTGATTATTGATTGCCAGCAATCAGTGAACAGAGATTAATGTAGTTATAAGACTGGTTAAATTCAGTGCTTTTTAACGGTCTTGTCTGCATGCAAGAAATCAGGAACGAGTTTCCTTTTTAGCACAACACAGTAAAATAACAGAGATGAACTAATACAATATACAGTACATTCACACTTATTAGATATGATGACAGAATGAGGTATTTAACTGTAATCAGCTATTGGCGCCGGCTCTATTATGTTGACAAAATGTTGCTCAAGGCAGTGCATTACTTTCAGCTGATGTTCCTGCATTCAGAGGATACAAAGGTCAAGACAATATAATTAGTTTATTGGTGGAACTTTGGTCGTTTATTTCCACAGAAGGTGAAGCGAAAAGTTCTTGTTCAGATCCAAAACGTTGAGCCGAAAGCAAACATGTTCAGGTAAGAAAACTACAGATCTCTTCAGTGGGTTTTTGACTCTGATTGTTAACCTGGTTTTAATGTTTCACTGTGTATAGATAACATGGTTTGTTCCTGTGACTAGACAAAGATCTGTTGGAAAAATATCTGTCAAACACTTAATAATCCAGAGTCTCTTCCCTTTTAGGTTTTCTTTTATAGTCTGTGTTTCTCTGATATTTGGCATCACAGCAAAGCCACATAAACCCTGGGTATGTAAACAGTATATTGCTCCTGGCCATAACACCACATTGTAGACTCTACAGCCTCAAATCATATGAGAAATTAATCCTGATGAATTTAAAATGATAAACATGTTTGTTTTTGGACAGCTGTCATGTAATATTGTGCTCTTTTCTCAGAATAAACTCACAGATGAAGCATTCCAGGATACCATTGTGTAAGTAACTAAACCTAAAGTTAATAATTGTCTCTTAGACTGAGGAACTGAGACTGCATGATTTTTTTCACAGATCCTTAGATGACAAAGGAAAGATGTCCTGGGGAGTGGAAGTGGAGCCTCCTGAGGACATGGATGAGACCAACTATAACATTGACCCCAGCATGCTGATATGGAAGAGTATGACAGGCAGCGGACCAGAAAAACAGCCCCTGAAGGCCGAAGAAGACTTGGATGAGCTGTACCATCCTTCGATGGTTGATCTCAATGTTCAAATCCAAAACCTGGAGGCCGTCCCTGCTGCAGACATCCAGGCAGAGCCCTGGCAGGATGAAGCCAACATGAAATACATGAAGGAACCAGAGGAGGATAAAGATGACATCGACCACCCTAGTTTCAGTGAGGTAGACTTAGACGAGCCTGAGCAGGACTGGGATGAAGTCTACCACAAAGCGAGAGAAGAGCTGGATGGATACCTGGCTCCACTCATAGCTGAACGCAAAGCTGGTGTAGAGGTCCGTGTTGCACACTCTCAACCAGAGGAGGACGAGGACGAGCTGTATCACCGTGACGACCAGTTTTCACCTGTGCAGATGGAGCCACTGAGCCGTGAGGTCATGGGTGCAAGTGAGGCCAGAGTTCACCTTCAACCGGAGGAGGACATGGACAGCGTGTACCACAAAGATCCACTGGACCTCATCCCTTACCAAGATGACACTAAAGCTGCCGTTCCTGTTTATTTGCCATCTCAGAGGAAACACAGCGAACCTGAGGAAGATCTGGACCATCTCTATCACCAGTGATCCTGCTACAGCTCGTGCTTCCTGTGTAGATCTGTATCATTTCAGATCAGACACAAACATAGCTGATACACAGGTAAATCAGACGTATCATTTGATTTCATTAAACAACAAGAATAAACACATCTAAATCTGATGATGAAGATGCTTTAACATACTCATCAAAGACTTCATGTGTTTTATTCATTGAAATACATACAAAACAGGTGCTAATTACAAAAATATTTAATATTTTCCGGTCCATTGTACTGGAGATTAATCAGATCACATTTTACAGTATTAATAATACATTAACAAGAACAGCTATCCACCTTCTCCTGATCTTAACTAGAAAGAAAAACAGTTGTGGCTACATCATTAGATCGTCATTACTTTAAATTGTGTGTGTGTGTGTCATAGTAACAGCTCAGCAGGAATGACCCCCTTCTTCAGTATCAGGTTACCATACAGAGCGGTTTCCCTGTGTACACAGAGCAGGGGTAAAGATTTATCATCTGCATTTTAAAGACATGTTTAAAATTTGTGGAGCTTTTAAAGCATTCTGTTGCGGAAACCATAATTAAAATGTTAGTCATTTGTGAAAAATCTTGCTTGGTTCCAAACCTCTAAGTCACTGCCCAAATCTCACATTTGTCTAGAAACTCGCACAGTGAATCAGGTGAAACAAAATGACAATTCAATCTGATTATCAGGTTAATGACACATAGATGTATCACAGAGAACAGGTACCCATTTTATGACTTAAAGGAACAGCATGTAACATTTTGGTGGATCTGTTAGCAAAAATGAATGTAATATTTTGTATAATCACATGAGACTAAAAATCATTGTGTTTTTGTTGGCTTAAAATGAGCCCTTCATATCCACATAGGGAGTGGGTCCTCTTCACGGAGTCAAACCATGTTTCTACAGTAGCCCAGAACGGACAAACCAAAAACATCACCTCTAGTGAGAGCCTTTCAAGTTTTTACGTTACCTGAAGGCCACTGTGGTCCTCCCGCACACTTGTGAAACTGCGTTAATGTGAGCCGCAGAGTGCAAAACCATGGTACCGCCAGCCTCCATCTGACTTCCCTCGCTCCTTTAGTAGTGTTGTTATGGTAAAGATGTTACCACGGTTTTGCTCTTGGTGAGTGTTACTAAGTTGGTTGCAATCTGAAACCACACCACTAGATGCTCCCAAATCCTACACGCTGCACCTTTAAGAAGGTTTGCTGATTTCTTATATAAAAGGCAACAGACAAATTAAATCTCAAGTCTGTCTTTTTTCTTAACTTTTGCAAAGTGACACATGAATTTCTTCTCAATTTGCAGACACAGATTGACACGTTCAGCTACAATATTCAAATGAAGGCAGAGAAAATACACACCCTGTTGCCACAACAGCGTAGGCTTTCTTGGCTCGTTCATAGAAAGCAAACCT
The DNA here is from genome assembly GCA_947000775.1 of Pterois miles. NCBI lineage: Eukaryota > Metazoa > Chordata > Actinopteri > Perciformes > Scorpaenidae > Pterois > Pterois miles. The sequence goes on from CAMQGK010000341.1 coordinate 13,339,174, forward strand.
CTCGACCTTCTCCAGAGGAGTCTGTATGTAAACACACCATGAGTCAAAAATCACAGGAACACAACGTTATTTTGTGCTGCTTCCTGAAGGCATTAATCATTAGGTGGACAGCCTGTTTTACCTCAGATCCAGCCTGACCCAGGAGCTGTGTGTAGGTGTCCCAAACAGGGACAGCTAAACATCTCTGTTTATCGCTGTCTACCAGATCCATGACTGCAGCCTGTGGAAACATATTAGCACCGATTCAACAAATGAAAATCAATAACATATTAAAAGTAGCCCACAGAAGAGTGTAATATTATTGCCATCAACAAGACATCTATCAGTGGTTTAAACTTTAGATTTGTGGGTCCTGTACCGGAGAGGGGACATAGGTGTCCAGGGGCAACAGCTTCAAAATGGCCTCCAAAAGCTGTGGGATTGCCAAACCTACATAAAGATCAGACACAGTTATAAATACTCACCACCAAATTTATTACAGATATGTGGTTTTACATACCATCAGCTCTTATCTCTTTTGGACCACAAGCACAAATAGAAGATGCTGGAAAGTTTGCATCAGCAAGAACTGAAAAATAAGAAATAACTGAATGAACAACATGTGACATTTGTGGCCTTTACCAGTCTCCAGATTAGTGGTGCTGAGTCTTGCTCTGTCACTCCTTACATTGGTGTTGACTCACTGGAAACTTGGATTAGCCCTTTGCTCTACAGTGACTGTACACACATTATAGGCTACCACGGCTCGTAAAGCCTGCGAGAAAGGTGACCTATGGTGTATGTAGTTAAATATCATACCCAGTTCATCCCCGTGGCCCATTTTAGCGAGAGCATACAGCAGTTCAGGTGACAAAACAGACGGGATTCCTCTCAGTACGACCATACTGGCAGCTGACGGCGACAGAGAGAAGAGAGCTTGTACTGAAGCGAAGCGAGAGCAATCCCTGTAGGTCACTTCCGGTGCCGTTTTATTTCGCCAGGCATGTTGGACAACAAATAGCCTATTAACAAAAAAACAAGAACAATTAGCGAGTTGCTAGTCTTATATGTGTGTCACACCGGTACCTCCTGTTGGTCGTCAAGCCAAATTTGCGGCTGTTTTATGTTTCGGTCTGTCGAACTGAGGTTGGTGTAGACTATTTACCCATCTTGATAAATAACTATCTTGATATTTAACTACAACTCTTTGTAGCTGAAAGGGAAGGCGTCATGTGATCAGGCACCCTAATTTGATTGGTTAAAGTGGCGTTACGTCGGGTCCCTTTTACAAACTTAAAATATAAATAGGCTAAAGTCATCACTCAAACACGGTATTTATTTGTCTGTAATCCCAGTCTTTAACATTAAGACATGTAATTATTATTATTATAAATTTCAGTTCTGTTTATAACATCTGAATCGCTAATATTTCTGTATAGGTTAAATTTATTATTTCCAAAAATGTGCTGTCACTTTTGCAACTAAGTAAAAGTTAATCTAATGGCATTGTGGAAGTCTGACTATATATGAAGCTATAAAACAGGTTAGTGTCATTAGCCCGAAAAACTGCAGTCTGTTAATCTTCGGTCTATGTTGTTTCTGACACCCTTGGGTGGGCATAATTTAAAGCAGACACTGGCGAATGTGTTATTCCGACACGGCCTCTGGTGCCAAGAATGCTGAAAATATTTGTCAAATGAAAACCACTCCACCCGGCCTGTTTCATCTACGAAACTCAGCTGGATGGCAGAAAAATGCTGAGGAATCCTTTCCATAACCGCAGATGCTTATTCTGTAGGCTAAAAACGGCAAAAAAAAAAAAAAGATCTGCTTATAAAAAAATGCTTTCATAAAAGTCAAGTCGCAACATTTAGCATTGCAGGCTTGTGGTCTTATGGTCAATACTGAATTTACAACCCTTATACAGCTGCTGTTAATAATGCAGGGGAACTGTTGGTACTTTATTGCGGTTATTTAATCTGCAAATATCAGCTATATGTTCATAATATTTCCAGCTCAGGCCAACAATGTACTTTGCTTTGTGTTACACATTTTGTAAGCACAGACTAGATCAGTGGGGAATATAAAAATGAATTGATTGTGAAAACGTAGATAAAGTCACCAACATGACTGAGTGGCACAGAGGCAGTGTAGTTCAGGAATATGAGAGGATTTTTTTTTTTTTTTTTAGAGAGGGATGGGAGGCTGCTGGGCAGGAGAAAAGGCCCTTACAGGAGCCAGGCCTGTCTGCCGGACTGAAAGCCCCTTTCTCCCTCTCTGGACCCATGCTGCTCTCTCTTTATTTCGTCTTCTTTAAATGAGTTTATCACGCTATGAGGGTCTGCGCTGCCAAAATGTAACGTTTTGCCCCTTTTGTCTGTGTGGAGAGCCTCAATTGAGTCTACATTTATTATTTTGACCTTTCGGTAGCCTCAAAGAGGAGCTTCTTTTCGGGCCCTCGCTGCAGACTTTTGTGCTTCCCGCGGAGTGAGGAGACGAGTTTTTTTTCCCTCCTCCTTTTTAAAGTTTTGTTCCAGGGGGCTGACAAGAAAGCAAGCTCCAGGGGAATATTGAATGAAAATAAAAATCAATTAGGCCATGGCCTTGTGAATATACGGGGCGCCGCCGTGTGAAGATCAGAGAAAAAGAAAAAAGGTGCCTGCCATGATTGGAGCGGCAAAGGAGAGCTCACAATAACCAAATTTGTTCTGGTATTTTCTTTGAAGTCAAAATTATCGTTTTATGTGTTCCTGAATATTTTCAGCCAATAGGTGATGCGCAAGACTTAACATCTGTAAAGCTACTATTTCTAACAGGAGTGGGCCTATTTTTTCAGTCTATTTTGCTGCGAAGACTATACGATGATTTCTTATCAAACATTATATTATTAAATCTTACAGAAATAATTAAACTCACTGACATTTTGTCAAAAGATCTACTGTAAGTCTTTAAAATCGAGCGTTTTAGTTGTTTGATGCTGGACAAACCTGCGCTGTGATTTTTAATATTTTAAGTAAAGAAATATCCTTTGGTATGAAAAAATATATTCATATCTTTACAAACATGGTGCTGACAAGCAGGACTAAGCTTCTATATTTCTCTCTACCTCCTTTGCCCGATGATTTATTTTTAAAGTATTTTAATGACATGACCTTATAGTTGTCACTGTACACAAATTAAGCGCTCATCTACACGCAACCCGGTGCATGTCTGCGCAACACTTTTCGTCCGTCTAGTTTCTCTGCCTTTGTGTAACAGATCAAGATCCCCATCTAGTGGTGTGAACTACACACTGACTGTGAACTGAATCCACTGGTGACTTGAGTCAGAAGAAGAAGATATTCCTTTATTAGTCCCACGATGGGAAATTCAATTTTTTCACTCTGTTGTTAACACGGTACATGCAGACCCGAACACACACATGCACAAACATGCAACAATGTCAGAGTGATGGGGCTGCTCCTGACAAGTGCTCCGAGCAGTTGGGGGTTTGGCAGTGCCCAAGAGGTAAACTGGCACCTCTCCAGCTACCAGTTCACACTCAGTTCTTGGTCCATGTCGGGACTTGAACCGGTGACCCTCCGGTTCCCAAGCCAACTCCCTACAGACTGAACTACTGCCGCCCCCAGTTCCACATTTGTAGCTGACACCAGGTCTGTTTACTGAATTGTATATTTCAACGAAATCAGTCTCTGAAACCATGTTTCTGAGTCACAATGTGAATTATATTTAATTTCCTGTATCACTTAATATTAGAGATATTTGGGTGATCCCTTACCACACATTTCTGACAGTGTTAATAGATGCAGCTGACTAGGGGCCTGCTACCCTACAGAATACAAAATACTACCATTTTTTTAAATAATTTTGATGATGATGGTTGTAACAAAAGTATTTTACAGCAAAAAGTGAGGAAAAACTGGTTAGTCTTATGTAACCTTTCACTTGATTTGCACTCATGGTGTCTTGCCCTACACCTCGAAGCTAGAAACTAAAAACTAGAGGTTTTTAAATATGAATTCATCGTAAAACACTTAATGTTGGTTTTATAAACCTCTGAGGTCAAAGCAATTTTCTGATTTTTGGTCCTTCTTTTGTATGTATAACCTCAGCACTCTAAGGCACTCTCATATCAAAATGTTGAAAAAAATCATGAATAAAATTCATTGTATAGTATGTCAAAAATTTCTTTAAAAAAGTCATAGTATAGTGTGTCGGAAAATTTCATGAAAAAAATTCATAGTGCAGTATGTTGAATTTTTTTTTTTATATCAAAAACATCATAAAAGAAAAGAAGTCATTGCATAGTGTGTTGAAAAATTTCATGAAAAATGTCATAGTACAACATGATGAAAAAATTCATAAAAAAATGACATAGTATTGTATGTCGACCATGTTCATGACAAAAAAGTCATAGTATAGTATGTTGGCAAATGTCATAAAATCATAGTGGTTAAAATTTTATCAAAAAAGTAGGCCTGTGTTAGCCTTGATGTTTAGTGGAAATTTGTGATTGTGGCCAATTGAACTGTGTTGGCTTTGTTTTTGTAACTTTGTGGACCCAGTTTGGGTTGGCTTTATGGTTGTAGTACTTGTTGCTGTACTGTGGGTACAGTAAAGTGTGAGTCAGGAGTTTGCAGTTGTGTTGATTTAGTGTGGCAGTGTTTTGTGCTGTGGGCTGAGTTGGGTTGATGCCAGGAAAACAGAGTTTAAGTTGGTTGAGTTTCTTGTTTGATCGGTGTACTAAGGCTAATCTGGTATTAATTGCTGATCATTATAACATAGCTTTTTCAAAGCAAGCTAAGAAGCAAGCTATTAAGGCAGAGTTGTACACTGCTCTAGTGGATAAACAGATTTTGCCCCTGTCAGAGTACTCCAGAAAGTCAAGGCCGTCTGGTGATGAGGCAGTAAGACTTAAGGAGCTAGAAGCTGAGTTGAAGCATTTGGGTTCGTGAGAGAAAGAGTTGCACTACATGAATGATCTTGAAATTAAAAAGCTTGAACAGCAAACTGAGATCCGCATGTGTGAACTAGAGTTTGGTGTTGCATCCCCGAGAGTCAGGGAGCGCTTGAGCGTTTCCACCAGACTTTAAAGACTATGTTGCGTACATATTGTCTGGAGTTTGAAAAGGACTGGGATGAGGGAGTTCACATGCAGATGTTTGCTATACGTGAGGTGGTCCCTGGGGTTTAATCCATCAGAGTTGGTTTTTGCTCATGCTGTACGTGGTCCCTTGAAGCTTTTGAGTGAAAAGTGGCTGTGTGAAGGGACAGAGCAAAACTTGCTGGGCTATGTGAGTAACTTCAGGTACAAGCTGCAACGTGTATGTGAGATTGCTAGGAATACTCTTGAGACAGCAGCAGGCTAGAATGAAGAGCTGGTTTGATAAGCATGCAAAAAGCCGAGAGTTTCAGGCTGGTGACAAAGTTTTAGTGTTGCTGCCAGTTCCTGGTTCTAGCCTGCAAGCTTGTTACGGTGGTCCTTACTTGATCCAAGAAAAGGTTGGTGGGATTATCTTGTAGTCACTCCAGATCGCCGTTGTAGAAATAGTCTCTGTCACATTAACATGTTAACGCTTTACTGTGATAGGGAGCAGGCGCAGCCAGAGTCCAGTTTTGAGGCAGATGAAGGTGCGGTACTGTCCAGTGCTGAAGCTACTGCACCAGGTGTGTGTCTTGTGACAGGGAAAGTCTCAGAGGTGCTGTCTAGTGCTGAAGGTCACTGCCAATGTTCCTTCTCAGGCCATGTTGTTGAAACATGATATTGATGTAGGGGATTCACTGCCCATTAAACAGCATCCCTGTCATGCAAATCCAGACAAACGCTGTCGTCTTAAGCAGCAGGTATATGTATAGTATATGGTACAGCATAATGTCGAAAAATTTCACGAAATATTCATATTATAGTATTAATAAAAATTTCATCAAAGAAGTAATAGTATCATATGTCTAAAAATGTCATGATAAAATGTCATAGTATAGTATGTGGACAAATGTCATGAAAAAATGTCAGTTTAATATGTTGATAAATTTCATTAAAAACATGTCATAGTATAGTACAGTGAAAATTTCACGAAAAAAAAGTAATTGTAGAGCATGTTGAAAAATTTAATTGAAAAAAGTGTTAGTATAGTATTTTGACAAATTTCATGAAAAAAAGTCATAGTATAGTATGTCGAAAAATTTCATTAAAAAAGTCTTAGTATAGTATTTTGACAGATTTCATGAAAAAAACGTCATAGTATAGTATTTTGAAAGATTTCATGATAAAAGTCATAGTATAGTATGTTGACAAATTTCATGAAAAACAGGTCATAGTGTTGAATCTTGAAATATTTCATGCTAACAATCATATTGTACCGTATAAATAGGTATTATGATAAAAAATCATATTCTAGTACGTTGAAAAATTTCATGAAAAAAGTCATAGTATAGTATGTAGAAAAATTTCATGAGAAACAGGTCATAGTATTGAATCTTGAAAAATTTCATGTTAATCAAATTATAGTATGTTAAACAATGTTATGAAAAAACATCATTTTATAATACGTTGAAAAATTTCAGGAAAAAAGTAATAGCATGTACGTCGAAAATTTTATGATAAAAATGTCAAATTTTCGTAAGTTGAAAAAAAAACATGAAAACAGTCATGTTATAGCATGTAAAATGATTTTATGGTGATGGTTACAAAAGAAATGTCACAGTATGGTATGTCCAAAACTTTACGATAAAAACGTCAGATTTTTTTGATGTTGAAAAAACCATGGAAACGGTCGTATTATAGCACATAGGATGATTCTATGGTGAGCAAAAGTCATTTCGTGAAATGTAAAATTTCCCCAAAAAACGCCATAGTATAGTATGTCGAAATTTTTCGACGAAAACGTCAAATTTTTTTGATGTTGAAAAAGACCATGAAAACGGTCGTATTATAGCATGTAGAATGATTCTATGGTGAGCAAAAATCATTTCGTGAAATGTTGTAAAATTTTACATAAAAAACGCCATAGCATAGTATGTCGAAATTTTCCGACGAAAATGTCAAATTTTTTTGATGTTGAAAAAACCATGAAAACGGTCGTATTATAGCATGTAGAATGATTCTATGGTGAGCAAAAATCATTTCGTGAAATGTTGTAAAATTTTACATAAAAAACGCCATAGCATAGTATGTTGAAATTTTTCGACGAAAACGTCAAATTCTTTTGATGTTGAAAAAACACATTAAAACGGTTGTATTATAGCACGTAGAATGATTTCATGGTGAGCAAAAGTCTTTTCGTGAAATGTTGTAAAATTTTACAAAAAAACGCCATAGTATAGTATGTCGAAATTTTCCGACGAAAACGTCAAATTTTTTTGATGTTGAAAAAACCTTGAAAACGGTCATATTATAGCATGTAGAATGATTCTATGGTGAGCAAAAGTCATTTTGTGAAATGTAAAATTTTACAAAAAAACGCCATATGTCGAAATTATTCGCATTGTTCCTCTTCAATCTGAGGTTCGACTATCGGCCGGACCCTCCTATCCAGCACCCTAGAGTGTTGACTTTACCAGGGAGGCTGAGTAGTGTGATACCCCTGTAATTGGCACACACTCTCTGGTCCCCCTTTTTGAACAGGGGAACCACCACCCCGGTCTGCCACTCTTTAGGCACTGTCCCCGACTTCCATGCAATGTTGAAGAGGCGTGTCATCCATGACAGCCCCTCCACACCCAGAGCCTTCAGCATTTCTGGGCGAATCTCGTCAATCCCCGGGGCCTTGCCACTGCGGAGCTGTTTAACTACCTCAGTGACTTCCCCTAGGGAAATTGACGACAATCCCCCATCAGCTTCCAGCTCTGCCTCTACAAGAGAGGGCGTATCAGTCGGGTTTAGGAGTTCCTCAAAGTGCTCCTTCCACTGCCCGGTTACCTCCTCAGTTGAGGTCAACAGTGTCCCATCCTTACTGTACACAGCTTGGATGGTTCCCCGTTTCCCCCTCCTGAGGTGCCGGACAGTTTTCCAGAAGCACCTTGGTGCCGACCGAAAGTCCTTCTCCATCGCTGCTCCGAACTCCTCCCACACCCGCTGCTTTGCCTCCTTTACGGCAGCGGCTGCCGCCCCATGGGCCCATCGGTACCTTGCAACTGCCTCCGGAGTCCTCCGAGATAACATATCCCGGAAGGACTCCTTCTTCAGTCGGACAGCTTCCCTGACCACCGGTGTCCACCACGGTGTTCGAGGGTTACCGCCCCTTGAGGCACCTAAGACCCTGCCACCCATATGGCAGCGCACCCGACCCCAGCGGTTCCTCCTGCAGGTGGTGGGCCCACAGGATGGAGAGGAGGGGTTCTCCACGTCGCTTTTCGTGGCAAGCCCGGCCACCAGGCGCTCGCTCACAGGCCCGCCATCTGGCCCTGGCTCCAGACGGGGGCCCCCGGGCTTCCTCCGGGCCGGGTCACTCCTCCTCTGCCTCGGTTATTCAATTCGATTTCGTCCTGGCCGTGGAACAACCGACCAGCTCTTCACTCTTACAAGGATCCTTGAGGGGGCCTGGGAGTATGCCCATCCAGCTCATGTGTTTTGTAGACTTGGAGAAGGCATCGATCGGGTCCCCCGGGGTATCTGTGGGAGGTGCTGTGGGAGGTGCTGCGGGAGTACGGGGTGAGGGGGTCACTTCTCAGGGCCATCCAATCCCTGTACTCCCAAAGCGAGAGCTGCGTCTGGGTTCTCGGCAGTAAGTCGGACTCGTTTCTGGTGGGCGTTGGCCTTCGCCAGGGTTGCGCCTTGTCTCCAATCCTGTTCGTGATATTCATGGACAGGATATCGAGGCGTAGTCGGGGGGAGGAGGGTTTGAGGTTGGTGTGCTGAGGATCTCATCGCTGCTTTTTGCAGATGATGTGGTTCTGCTGGCATCATCAGCCTGTGACCTCCAGCGCTCACTGGATCGGTTCGCAGCCGAGTGTGAAGCAGCTGGGATGAGGATCAGCACCTCAAAATCGGAGGCCATGGTTCTCAGCAGGAAACCGATGGATTGTCTACTCCAGGTAGGGAATGAGTCTTTACCCCAAGTGAAGGAGTTCAAGTACCTTGGGGTCTTGTTTACGAGTGAGGGAACAATGGAACGTGAGATTGGCCGGAGAATTGGAGCAGCGAGGGTGGTATTGCAGTCGCTGTACCGCACCGTTGTGACGAAGAGAGAGTTGAGCCGGAAGGCAAAGCTCTCTATCACACCGGTCAATCTTCGTGCCTACTCTCACCTATGGTCATGAAGGCTGGGTCATGACCGAAAGAACTAGATCGCGAGTACAAGCGGCCGAAATGGGTTTCCTCAGGAGGGTGGCTGGCATCTCCCTTAGAGATAAGGTGAGAAGCTCAGTCATCCGTGAGGGATGGAGTAGAGCCGCTGCTCCTTTGCATTGAAAGGAGCCAGTTGAGGTGGTTCGGGCATCTGGTAAGGATGCCTCCTGGGCGCCTCCCTAGGGGAGGTGTTCCAGGCACGACCAGCTGGGAGGAGACCCCGGGGACGACCCAGGACTAGATGGGGAGATTATATCTCCACTGTGGCCTGGGAACGCCTCGGGATCCCCCAGTCAGAGCTGGTTAATGTGGCCTGGGAAAGGGAAGTTTGGGGTCCCCTGCTGGAGCTGTTGCCCCCACGACCCGACCCCGGATAAGCGGTTGAAGATGAAGATGAAGATGAAGAAATTATTCGACGAAATCGTCAGATTTTTTTGATGTTGAAAAAAATGAATGGAGTGGGAAAGTATTTGTGAAATTGTATTAAAAAGGGTTGTTGAAATTTTCGAAATTTTGATGTTGAAATAAAACAATGGACCTATATTATAGATGTGAATGTTTTGGGGCGCAAAAGATTGTGAAATGTTGTAAAATTTTACAAAAAACTGCATAGTATAGTATGTGAAATTTTTTGACGAAAACGTCAAATTTTTTTTATGTTGAAAAAACCATGAAAACGGAAGTATTATAGCACGTAGAATGTTCCATGTAGAGATAAAGTAATTTCGTGAAATGTAAAATTTTACAAAAAAAAACGCCATAGTATAGTATGTCGAAATTTTTCGACGAAAACGTGAAATTTTTTTGATGTTGAAAAAAACCATGGAAACGGTCGTATTATAGCATGTAGAATGATACTATGGTGAGCAAAAGTCATTTCGTGAAGTGTTGTAAAATTAAAAAAAAAACAAAAACGCCATAGTATAGTATGTCGAAATTTTTCGACAAAAACGTCAATTTTTTTTTATGTTTAAAAAAACCATGGAAACGGTCGTATTATAGCACGTAGAATGATTTTATGGTGAGCAAAATACATTTCATGAAATGTAAAATTTTACAAAAAAACGCCATAGTATAGTATGTCGAAATTTTTTGACGAAAACATCAAATTTTTTTTATGTTTGAAAAAAACATGGAAACGGTCGTATTATAGCATGTAGAATGATACTATGGTGAGCAAAAGTCATTTCGTGAAATGTTGTAAAATTTTACAAAAAAGAACGCCATAGTATAGTATGTCGAAATTTTTTGACGAAAACGTCAATTTTTTTTTATGTGTAAAAAAAACATGGAAACAGTCGTATTATAGCATGTAGAATGATACTATGGTGAGCAAAAGTTATTTCGTGAGGTGTTGTCAAATTTTACAAAAAATTGCTGTAGTATAGTATGTCGAAATTTTTCGACGAAAACGTCAATTTTTTTAAAGTTTAAAAAAACCATGGAAACGTTCGTATTATAGCTTTTAGAATGATTCTATGTTGACCAAAAGTCATTTTGTGAAATTTAAAATTTTACAAGAAAATGGCATAGTATAGTATGTCAAAATTTTTCGACAAAAACGTCAAATTTGGTTGATGTTGAAAAAAAACATGGAAACGGTCGTATTATAGCATGTAAAATGATATTATGGTGAGCAAAAGTCATTTCGTGAAGTTTTGTAAAATTTTAAAAAACAAAAACGCCACAGTATAGTATGTCGAAATTTTTCGACGAAAACGTCAAATTTTTTTTATGTTGAAAAAAACCATGAAAACGGTAGTATTACAGCACGTATAATGATTCCATGGTGAGATAAAGTAATTTCGTGAAATGTAAAATTTTACAAAAAACGGTCGAAATTTTTCGACGAAAACTTCAAATATTTTTTATGTTTAAAAAAACCATGGAAACGGTCGTATTATAGCATTTAGAATGATTCTATGGTGAGCAAAAGTCATTTTGTGAAATTTAAAATTTTACAAAAAAACGGCATAGTATAGTATGTCGAAATTTTTCGATGAAAACGTCAAATTTTTTTGATGTTGAAAAAAACTATGGAAACGGTCGTATTATAGCACGTAGAATGATTCCATGGTGAGCAAAATACATTTCAGGAAATGTAAAATTTTACAAAAAAACGCCATAGTATAGTATGTCGAAATTTTTTGACGGAAAAGTCAAATTTTTTTTATGTTGAAAAAAACCATGAAAACGGTAGTATTATAGCACATAGAATGATTCCATGGTGAGATAAAGTAATTTCGTGATATGTAAAATTTTACAAAAAAAACGCCATAGTATAGTATGTTGAAATTTTCCGACGAAAACGTCAAACTTTTGTTATGTTTAAAAAAACCATGGAAACGGTCGTATTATAGCATGTAGAATGATACTATGGTGAGCAAAAGTAATTTCGTTAAATGTTGTAAAATTTTACAAAAAAACGCCATAGTATAGTATGTCGAAATTTTTTGACGAAAACGTCAAATTTTTTGATGTTGAAAAAAACCATGAAAATGGTACTTTTATAGCACGTAGAATTATTCCATGGTGAGGTAAAGTAATATCTTGAAATGTAAAATTTTACAAAAAAAACGCCAAAGTATAGTATGTCGAAATTTTTCGATGAAAACGTCAAGTTTTTTTGATGTCGAAAAAAACTATGGAAACGGTCGTATTATAGCACGTAGATGATTCCAAGGTGAGCAAAATACATTTCATAAAATGTAAAATTTTACAAAAATACGCCATAGTATAGTATGTTGAAATTTTTTGACGAAAACGTCAAATTTTTTTTATATTGAAAAAAAAACATGAAAATGGTAGTATTCTAGCACGTAGAATGATTCCATGGTGAGATAAAGTAATTTCGTGAAATGTAAAATTTTACAAAAAAACGGCATAGTATAGTGTGTCGAAATTTTATGACAAAAACGTCAAATTTTTTTTATGTTTAAAAAAAACCATGGAAACGGTTGTATTATAGCATGTAGAATGATACTATGTTGAGCAAAAGTCATTTCGTGAAATGTTGTAAAATTTTACAAAAAAACGCCATAGTATAGTATGTCGAAATTTTTCGTCGAAAACGTCACATTTTTAATATATTGAAAAGAACCATATAAACGTTTGTATTATAGCACGTAGAATGATTCCATGTTGAGCAAAAGTCATTTCGTGAAATGTTGTAAAATTTTACAAAAAACGGCATACTATAGGATGTCGAAATTTTGCGACGAAAACTTCAAATTTTTTTTATGTTTAAAAAAACCATGGAAACGGTCGTATTATAGCACGTAGAATGATTCCATGGAGAGATAAAGTAATTTCTTGAAATGTAAAATTTTACAAAAAAAAACGCCATAGTATAGTATGTCGAAATTTTTTGACGAAAACGTCAATTTTTTTTGAAATTGAAAAAAACCATGAAAACGGTCTTATTATAGCATGTAGAATGATTCTATGGTGAGCAAAAATCATTTTGTGAAATGTTGTAAAATTTTACAAAAAAACGCCACAGTATAGTATGTCGAAATTTTTCATCGAAAACGTCAAATTTTTAATATATTGAAAAGAACCATATAAACGTTTGTATTATAGCATGTAGAATGATTCTATGGTGAGCAAAAGTCATTTCGTGAAATGTTGTAAAAGTTTACAAAAAAAAGCCATAGTATAGTATGTCGAATTTTTTTCATGAAAACGTCAAATTTTTTTTATGTTTAAAAAAACCATGGAAACAGTCGTATTATAGCACGTAGAATGATTCCATGGTGTGCAAAATACATTTTATGAAATGTAAAATTTTAGAAAAAAACGCCATAGTGTAGTATGTCGAAATTTTTCGATGAAAACGTCAAGTTTTTTTGATGTCGAAAAAAACTATGGAAACGGTCGTATTATAGCACGTAGAATGATTCCATGGTGAGCAAAATACATTTCATGAAATGTAAAATTTTACAAAAAAATGCCACAGTATAGTATGTCGAAATTTTTCATCGAAAACGTCAAATTTTTAATATATTGAAAAGAACCATATAAACGTTTGTATTATAGCATGTAGAATGATTCTATGGTGAGCAAAAGTCATTTCGTGAAATGTTGTAAAAGTTTACAAAAAAACGCCATAGTATAGTATGTCGAAATTTTTTGATGAAAACGTCAAATTTTTTTTATGTTTAAAAAAACCATGGAAACAGTCGTATTATAGCACGTAGAATGATTCCATGGTGTGCAAAATGCATTTCATGAAATGTAAAATTTTACAAAAAAACACCATAGTATAGTATGTCGAAATTTTTCGACGAAAACGTCAAATTTTTTTTGATGTTGAAAAAAACCATGAAAACGGTTTTATTATAGTATGTTGAATGATTCCATGGTGAGCAAAAATAATTTCGTGAAATGTTGTAAAATTTTACAAAAAAAACGCCATAGTATAGTATGTCGAAATTTTTCGATGAAAACGTCAAGTTTTTTTGATGTCGAAAAAAACTATGGAAACGGTCGTTTTATAGCACGTAGAATGATTCCTTGGTGAGCAAAATACATTTCATGAAATGTAAAATTTTACAAAAAAACGCCATAGTATAGTATGTCGAAATTTTTTGACGAAAACGTCAAATTTTTTTTATGTTGAAAAAAAAACATGAAAACGGTAGTATTATAGCATGTAGAATGATACTATGGTGAGATAAAGTAATTTCGTGAAATGTAAATTTTACAAAAAAACGCCATAGTATAGTGTGTCGAAATTTTACGACGAAAACGTCAAATTTTTTTTATGTTTAAAAAAACCATGGAAACGTTTGTATTATAGCATGTAGAATGATACTATGTTGAGCAAAAGTCATTTCGTGAAATGTTGTAAAATTTTACAAAAAAACGCCATAGTATAGTATGTCGAAATTTTTCGACGAAAACTTCAAATTTTTTTGATTTTGAAAAAAACCATGGAAACGGTCGTATTATAGCATGTAGAATGATACTATGGTGAGATAAAGTAATTTCGTGAAATGTAAATTTTACAAAAAAACGCCATAGTATAGTGTGTCGAAATTTTACGACGAAAACGTCAAATTTTTTTTATGTTTAAAAAAACCATGGAAACGGTTGTATTATAGCATGTAGAATGATACTATGTTGAGCAAAAGTCATTTCGTGAAATGTTATAAAATTTTACAAAAAAACGCCATAGTATTATAGTATGTTTAAATTTTTTGACGAAAACATCAAAATTTTTTTTTATGTTTAAAAAAAACATGGAAACGGTCGTATAATAGCATTTAGAATGATTCTATGGTGAGCAAAAGTCATTTTGTGACATTTAAAATTTTACAAAAAAACGCCACAGTATAGTATGACGAAATTTTTCGGCGAAAACGTCAAATTTTTAATATATTGTAAAGAACCATATAAACGTTTGTATTATAGCATGTAGAATGATTCTATAGTGAGCAAAAGTCATTTCGTGAAATGTTGTAAAGTTTTACAAAAAAATGCCACAGTATAGTATGTCGAAATTTTTCGACGAAAACATCAATTTTTTTTTAAATTGAAAAAAACCATGAAAAAGGTCTTATTATAGCATGTAGAATGATTCTGTGGTGAGCAAAAATCATTTTGTGAAATGGTGTAAGATTTTACAAAAAAACGCCACGGTATAGTATGTCGAAATTTTTCGTCGAAAACGTCAAATTTTTAAAATATAGTGAAAAGAACCATATAAACGTTTGTATTATAGCACGTAGAATGATTCCATGTTTAGCAAAAGTCATTTCGTGAAATGTTGTAAAATTTTACAAAAAACGCCATAGTATAGTATGTCGAAATTTTTTGACGAAAACGTCAAATTTTTTTGATGTTGAAAAAAAACCATGGAAACAGTCGTATTATAGCATGTAGAATGATTCTATGGAGCGCAAAAGTGATTTCGTGAAATGTTGTAAAATTTTACAAAAAAACGCCATAGTATAGTATGTCGAAATTTTTTGACGAAAACGTCAAATTTTTTTGATGTTGAAAAAAACCATGAAAACGGTAGTATTATAGCACGTAGAATGATTCCATGGAGAGATAAAGTAATTTCTTGAAATGTAAAATTTTACAAAAAAAAATGCCATAGTATAGTATGTCGAAATTTTTTGACGAAAACGTCAATTTTTTTTGAAATTGAAAAAAACCATGAAAACGGTCTTATTATAGCATGTAGAATGATTCTATGGTGAGCAAAAATCATTTTGTGAAATGTTGTAAAATTTTACAAAAAAACGCCACAGTATAGTATGTCGAAATTTTTCATCGAAAACGTCAAATTTTTAATATATTGAAAAGAACCATATAAACGTTTGTATTATAGCATGTAGAATGATTCTATGGTGAGCAAAAGGCATTTCGTGAAATGTTGTAAAAGTTTACAAAAAAACGCCATAGTATAGTATGTCGAAATTTTTTGATGAAAACGTCAAATTTTTTTTATGTTTAAAAAAACCATGGAAACAGTCGTATTATAGCATGTAGAATGATACTATGTTGAGCAAAAGTCATTTCGTGAAATGTTATAAAATTTTACAAAAAAACGCCATAGTATTATAGTATGTTTAAATTTTTTGACGAAAACATCAAAATTTTTTTTTATGTTTAAAAAAAACATGGAAACGGTCGTATAATAGCATTTAGAATGATTCTATGGTGAGCAAAAGTCATTTTGTGAAATTTAAAATTTTACAAAAAAACGCCACAGTATAGTATGACGAAATTTTTCGGCGAAAACGTCAAATTTTTAATATATTGTAAAGAACCATATAAACGTTT
The DNA here is from genome assembly GCA_947000775.1 of Pterois miles. Lineage (NCBI taxonomy): Eukaryota > Metazoa > Chordata > Actinopteri > Perciformes > Scorpaenidae > Pterois > Pterois miles. The sequence goes on from CAMQGK010000341.1 coordinate 13,355,234, forward strand.
GTATTATAGCATGTAGAATGATTCTATAGTGAGCAAAAGTCATTTCGTGAAATGTTGTAAAGTTTTACAAAAAAACGCCACAATATAGTATGTCGAAATTTTTCGACGAAAACATCAATTTTTTTTTAAATTGAAAAAAACCATGAAAAAGGTCTTATTATAGCATGTAGAATGATTCTATGGTGAGCAAAAATCATTTTGTGAAATGGTGTAAAATTTTACAAAAAAACGCCACAGTATAGTATGTCGAAATTTTTCGTCGAAAACGTCAAATTTTTAAAATATAGTGAAAAGAACCATATAAACGTTTGTATTATAGCACGTAGAATGATTCCATGTTTAGCAAAAGTCATTTCGTGAAATGTTGTAAAATTTTACAAAAAACGCCATAGTATAGTATGTCGAAATTTTTTGACGAAAACGTCAAATTTTTTTGATGTTGAAAAAAAACCATGGAAACGGTCGTATTATAGCATGTAGAATGATTCTATGGTGAGCAAAAGTGATTTCGTGAAATGTTGTAAAATTTTACAAAAAAACGCCATAGTATAGTATGTCGAAATTTTTTGACGAAAACGTCAAATTTTTTTGATGTTGAAAAAAACCATGAAAACGGTAGTATTATAGCACGTAGAATGATTCCATGGAGAGATAAAGTAATTTCTTGAAATGTAAAATTTTACAAAAAAAAACGCCATAGTATAGTATGTCGAAATTTTTTGACGAAAACGTCAATTTTTTTTGAAATTGAAAAAAACCATGAAAACGGTCTTATTATAGCATGTAGAATGATTCTATGGTGAGCAAAAATCATTTTGTGAAATGTTGTAAAATTTTACAAAAAAACGCCACAGTATAGTATGTCGAAATTTTTCATCGAAAACGTCAAATTTTTAATATATTGAAAAGAACCATATAAACGTTTGTATTATAGCATGTAGAATGATTCTATGGTGAGCAAAAGGCATTTCGTGAAATGTTGTAAAAGTTTACAAAAAAACGCCATAGTATAGTATGTCGAAATTTTTTGATGAAAACGTCAAATTTTTTTTATGTTTAAAAAAACCATGGAAACAGTCGTATTATAGCACGTAGAATGATTCCATGGTGTGCAAAATACATTTCATGAAATGTAAAATTTTACAAAAAAACGCCATAGTATAGTATGTCGAAATTTTACGACGAAAACGTCAAATTTTTTTTATGTTTAAAAAAAACATGGAAACGGTCGTATTATAGCATGTAGAATGATACTATGGTGAGCAAAAGTCATTTCGTGAAATGTTGTAAAATTTTACAAAAAAACGCCATAGTATATAGTGTGTCGAAATTTTACGACGAAAACGTCAAATTTTTTTTATGTTTAAAAAAACCATGGAAACGGTTGTATTATAGCATGTAGAATGATACTATGTTGAGCAAAAGTCATTTCGGGAAATGTTGTAAAATTTTACAAAAAAACGCCATAGTATAGTATGTCGAAATTTTTCGACGAAAACGTCAAATTTTTTTGATTTTGAAAAAAAAACATGGAAACGGTCGTATTATAGCATGTAGAATGATACTATGGTGAGCAAAAGTCATTTCGTGAAATGTTGTAAAATTTTACAAAAAAACGCCATAGTATTATAGTATGTTTAAATTTTTTGACGAAAACATCAAAATTTTTTTTTATGTTTAAAAAAAACATGGAAACGGTCGTATAATAGCATTTAGAATGATTCTATGGTGAGCAAAAGTCATTTTGTGAAATTTAAAATTTTACAAAAAACGGCATGCTATAGGATGTCGAAATTTTTCGACGAAAACTTCAAAATTTTTTTTATGTTGAAAAAACCATGGAAACGGTCGTATTATAGCATTTAGAATGATTCTATGGTGAGCAAAAATAATTTCGTGAAATGTTGTAAAATTTTAAAAAAAAAACGCCATAGTATAGTATGTCGAAATTTTTCGACGAAAACGTCAAATTTTTTTGATTTTGAAAAAAACCATGGAAACGGTCGTATTATAGCATGTAGAATGATTCTATGGTGAGCAAAAGTCATTTTGTGAAATGTTGTAAAATTTTACAAAAAACCGCCATAGTATAGCATGTCGAAATTTTTCGACGAAAACGTCAAATTTTTTTGATTTTGAAAAAAACCATGGAAACGGTCGTATTATAGCATGTAGAATGATACTATGTTGAGCAAAAGTCATTTCGTGAAATGTTGTAAAATTTTACAAAAAAACGCCATAGTATAGTATGTCGAAATTTTTTGACGAAAACGTCAAATTTTTTTGATGTTGAAAAAAAACCATGGAAACAGTCGTATTATAGCATGTAGAATGATTCTATGGAGCGCAAAAGTGATTTCGTGAAATGTTGTAAAATTTTACAAAAAAATGCCATGGTATAGTATGTCGAAATTTTTTGACGAAAACGTCAAATTTTTTTGATGTTGAAAAAAACCATGAAAACGGTAGTATTATAGCACGTAGAATGATTCCATGGAGAGATAAAGTAATTTCTTGAAATGTAAAATTTTACAAAAAAAAACGCCATAGTATAGTATGTCGAAATTTTTTGACGAAAACGTCAATTTTTTTTGAAATTGAAAAAAACCATGAAAACGGTCTTATTATAGCATGTAGAATGATTCTATGGTGAGCAAAAATCATTTTGTGAAATGTTGTAAAATTTTACAAAAAAACGCCACAGTATAGTATGTCGAAATTTTTCATCGAAAACGTCAAATTTTTAATATATTGAAAAGAACCATATAAACGTTTGTATTATAGCATGTAGAATGATTCTATGGTGAGCAAAAGTCATTTCGTGAAATGTTGTAAAAGTTTACAAAAAAACGCCATAGTATAGTATGTCGAAATTTTTTGATGAAAACGTCAAATTTTTTTTATGTTTAAAAAAACCATGGAAACAGTCGTATTATAGCACGTAGAATGATTCCATGGTGTGCAAAATACATTTCATGAAATGTAAAATTTTACAAAAAAACGCCATAGTATAGTATGTCGAAATTTTTCGACGAAAACGTCAAATTTTTAATATATTGTAAAGAACCATATAAACGTTTGTATTATAGCATGTAGAATGATTCTATAGTGAGCAAAAGTAATTTCGTGAAATGTTGTAAAGTTTTACAAAAAAATGCCACAGTATAGTATGTCGAAATTTTTCGATGAAAACGTCAATTTTTTTTGAAATTGAAAAAAACCATGAAAACGGTCTTATTATAGCATGTAGAATGATTTTATGGTGAGCAAAAATCATTTTGTGAAATGGTGTAAAATTTTACAAAAAAACGCCGCAGTATAGTATGTCGAAATTTTTCGTCGAAAACGTCAAATTTTTAATATATTGAAAAGAACCATGAAAACGGTTTTATTATAGTATGGTTAATGATTCCATGGTGAGCAAAAGTCATTTCGTGAAATGTTGTAAAATTTTACAAAAAAAACGCCATCGTATTATAGTATGTTTAAATTTTTTGAAGAAAACATGATCATTTTTTTTTATGTTTAAAAAAACCATGGAAACGGTCGTATAATAGCATTTAGAATGATTCTATGGTGAGCAAAAGTCATTTTGTGAAATTTAAAATTTTACAAAAAACAGCATACTATAGGATGTCGAAATTTTTCGACGAAAACTTCAAATTTTTTTTATGTTGAAAAAACGGTCGTATTATAGCATTTAGAATGATTCTATGGTGAGCAAAAAAAATTTGGTGAAATGTTGTAAAATTTTACAAAAAACCGCCATAGAAATTTTTTGACGAAAACGTCAAATTTTTTTTATGTTGAAAAAAAAACATGAAAACGGTAGTATTATAGCATGTAGAATGATACTATGGTGAGATAAAGTAATTTCGTGAAATGTAAAATTTTACAAAAAAACGCCATAGTATAGTGTGTCGAAATTTTACGACGAAAACGTCACATTTTTTTTATGTTTAAAAAAAACATGGAAACGGTCGTATTATAGCATGTAGAATGATACTATGTTGAGCAAAAGTCATTTCGTGAAATGTTGTAAAATTTTACAAAAAAACGACATACTATAGGATGTCGAAATTTTTCGACGAAAACGTAAAATTTTTTTGATGTTGAAAAGAACCATGAAAACGATTTTATTATAGCATGTTGAATGATTCTATGGTGAGAAAAAAAAATTTGTGAAATGTTGTAAAATTTTACAAAAAACCGCCATAGTATAGCATGTCGAAATTTTTCGACGAAAATGTCAAATTTTTTTGATTTTGAAAAAAACCATGGAAACTGTCGTATTATAGCATGTAGAATGATACTATGTTGAGCAAAAGTCATTTCGTGAAATGTTGTAAAATTTTACAAAAAAACGCCATAGTATAGTATGTCGGAATTTTTGGACGAAAACGTCAAATTTTTTTGATGTTGAAAAAAAACCATGGAAACAGTCGTATTATAGCATGTAGAATGATTCTATGGAGCGCAAAAGTGATTTCGTGAAATGTTGTAAAATTTTACAAAAAAACGCCACGGTATAGTATGTCGAAATTTTTCGTCGAAAACGTCAAATTTTTAAAATATAGTGAAAAGAACCATATAAACGTTTGTATTATAGCACGTAGAATGATTCCATGTTTAGCAAAAGTCATTTCGTGAAATGTTGTAAAATTTTACAAAAAATGCCATAGTATAGTATGTCGAAATTTTTTGACGAAAACGTCAAATTTTTTTGATGTTGAAAAAAACCATGAAAACGGTGGTATTATAGCACGTAGAATGATTCCATGGAGAGATAAAGTAATTTCTTTAAATGTAAAATTTTACAAAAAAAAACGCCATAGTATAGTATGGCGAAATTTTTTGACGAAAACGTCAATTTTTTTTGAAATTGAAAAAAACCATGAAAACGGTCTTATTATAGCATGTAGAATGATTCTATGGTGAGCAAAAATCATTTTGTGAAATGTTGTAAAATTTTACAAAAAAACGCCACAGTATAGTATGTCAAAATTTTTCATCGAAAACGTCAAATTTTTAATATATTGAAAAGAACCATATAAACGTTTGTATTATAGCATGTAGAATGATTCTATGGTGAGCAAAAGTCATTTCGTGAAATGTTGTAAAAGTTTACAAAAAAAAGCCATAGTATAGTATGTCGAAATTTTTTCATGAAAACGTCAAATTTTTTTTATGTTTAAAAAAACTATGTAAACAGTCGTATTATAGCACGTAGAATGATTCCATGGTGTGCAAAATACATTTCATGAAATGTAAAATTTTACAAAAAAACGCCATAGTATAGTATGTCGAAATTTTTCGACGAAAACGTCAAATTTTTAATATGTTGAAAAAAAACATGAAAACGGTTTTATTATAGTATGTTGAATGATTCCATGGTGAGCAAAAATAATTTCGTGAAATGTTGTAAAATTTTATAAAAAAAACGCCATAGTATAGTATGTCGAAATTTTTCGATGAAAACGTCAAGTTTTTTTGATGTCGAAAAAAACAATGGAAACGGTCGTTTTATAGCACGTAGAATGATTCCATGGTGAGCAAAATACATTTCATGAAATGTAAAATTTTACAAAAAAACGCCATAGTATAGTATGTCGAAATTTTTTGACGAAAACGTCAAATTTTTTTTTATGTTGAAAAAAAACATGAAAACAGTAGTATTATAGCATGTAGAATGATACTATGGTGAGATAAAGTAATTTCGTGAAATGTAAATTTTACAAAAAAAACGCCATAGTATAGTGTGACGAAATTTTACGACGAAAACGTCAAATTTTTTTTATGTTTAAAAAAACCATGGAAACGGTCGTATTATAGCATGTAGAATGATACTATGGTGAGCAAAAGTCATTTCGTGAAATGTTGTAAAATTTTATAAAAAAAAGCCATAGTATTATAGTATGTTTAAATTTTTTGACGAAAACATCAAAATTTTTTTTTATGTTTAAAAAAAACATGGAAACGGTCGTATAATAGCATTTAGAATGATTCCATGGTGAGGAAAAGTCATTTTGTGAAATTTAAAATTTTACAAAAAAACGCCACAGTATGTCAAAATTTTTCATCGAAAACGTCAAATTTTTAATATATTGAAAAGAACCATATAAACGTTTGTATTATAGCATGTAGAATGATTCTATGGTGAGCAAAAGTCATTTCGTGAAATGTTGTAAAAGTTTACAAAAAAACGCCATAGTATAGTATGTCGAAATTTTTTCATGAAAACGTCAAATTTTTTTTATGTTTAAAAAAACTATGTAAACAGTCGTATTATAGCACGTAGAATGATTCCATGGTGTGCAAAATACATTTCATGAAATGTAAAATTTTACAAAAAAACGCCATAGTATAGTATGTCGAAATTTTTCGACGAAAACGTCAAATTTTTTTGATGTTGAAAAAAAACATGAAAACGGTTTTATTATAGTATGTTGAATGATTCCATGGTGAGCAAAAATAATTTGGTGAAATGTTGTAAAATTTTACAAAAAAAACGCCATAGTATAGTATGTCGAAATATTAGTATGTTTAAATTTTTTGACGAAAACATCAACATTTTTTTTATGTTTAAAAAAACCATGGAAACGGTCGTATAATAGCATTTAGAATGATTCTATGGTGAGCAAAAGTCATTTTGTGAAATTTAAAATTTTACAAAAAACGGCATACTATAGGATGTCGAAATTTTTCAACGAAAACTTCAAATTTTTTTTATGTTGAAAAAAACCATGAAAACGGTCGTATTATAGCATTTAGAATGATTCGATGGTGAGCAAAAAAAAATTCGTGAAATGTTGTAAAATTTTACAAAAAACCGCCATAGTATAGTATGTCGAAATTTTTCGACGAAAACGTCAAATTTTTTTGATTTTGAAAAAAACCATGGAAACGGTCGTATTATAGCATGTAGAATGATACTATGTTGAGCAAAAGTCATTTCGTGAAATGTTGTAAAATTTTACAAAAAAAGGCCATAGTATAGTATGTCGAAATTTTACGACGAAAACGTCAAATTTTTTTTATGTTTAAAAAAAACATGGAAACGGTCGTATTATAGCATGTAGAATGATACTATGTTGAGCAAAAGTCATTTCGTGAAATGTTGTAAAATTTTACAAAAAACGACATACTATAGGATGTCGAAATTTTTCGACGAAAACGTCAAATTTTTTTGATGTTGAAAAGAACCATGAAAACGATTTTATTATAGCATGTTGAATGATTCTATGGTGAGAAAAAAAATTTTGTGAAATGTTGTAAAATTTTACAAAAAACCGCCATTGTATAGCATGTCGAAATTTTTCGACGAAAATGTCAAATTTTTTTGATTTTGAAAAAAACCATGGAAACGGTCGTATTATAGCATGTAGAATGATACTATGTTGAGCAAAAGTCATTTCGTGAAATGTTGTAAAATTTTACAAAAAATGCCATAGTATAGTATGTCGGAATTTTTGGACGAAAACGTCAAATTTTTTTGATGTTGAAAAAAAACCTAGGAAACGGTGGTATTATAGCACGTAGAATGATTCCATGGAGAGATAAAGTAATTTCTTTAAATGTAAAATTTTACAAAAAAAAACGCCATAGTATAGTATGGCGAAATCTTTTGACGAAAACGTCAATTTTTTTTGAAATTGAAAAAAAACATGAAAACGGTCTTATTATAGCATGTAGAATGATTCTATGGTGAGCAAAAATCATTTTGTGAAATGTTGTAAAATTTTACAAAAAAACGCCACAATATAGTATGTCAAAATTTTTCATCGAAAACGTCAAATTTTTAATATATTGAAAAGAACCATATAAACGTTTGTATTATAGCATGTAGAATGATTCTATGGTGAGCAAAAGTCATTTCGTGAAATGTTGTAAAAGTTTACAAAAAAACGCCATAGTATAGTATGTCAAAATTTTTTCATGAAAACGTCAAATTTTTTTTATGTTTAAAAAAACTATGTAAACAGTCGTATTATAGCACGTAGAATGATTCCATGGTGTGCAAAATACATTTCATGAAATGTAAAATTTTACAAAAAAACGCCATAGTATAGTATGTCGAAATTTTTTGACGAAAACGTCAAATTTTTTTTGATGTTGAAAAAAAACATGAAAACGGTTTTATTATAGTATGTTGAATGATTCCATGGTGAGATAAAGTAATTTCGTGAAATGTAAATTTTACAAAAAAACGCCATAGTATATTGTGTCGAAATTTTACGACGAAAACGTCAAATTTTTTTTATGTTTAAAAAAACCATGGAAACGGTTGTATTATAGCATGTAGAATGATACTATGTTGAGCAAAAGTCATTTCGTGAAATGTTGTAAAATTTTACAAAAAAACGCCATAGTATAGTATGTCGAAATTTTTCGACGAAAACGTCAAATTTTTTTTTGATTTTGAAAAAAACCATGGAAACGGTCGTATTATAGCATGTAGAATGATACTATGGTGAGCAAAAGTCATTTTGTGAAATTTAAAATTTTACAAAAAAACGCCACAGTATAGTATGACGAAATTTTTCGTCGAAAACGTCAAATTTTTAGTATATTGTAAAGAACCATATAAACGTTTGTATTATAGCATGTAGAATGATTCTATGGTGAGCAAAAATCATTTTGTGAAATGGTGTAAAATTTTACAAAAAAACGCCACAGTATAGTATGTCGAAATTTTACGTCGAAAACGTCAAATTTTTCATATGTTGAAAAGAACCATATAAACGTTTGTATTATAGCACGTAGAATGATTCCATGTTTAGCAAAAGTCATTTCGTGAAATGTTGTAAAATTTTACAAAAAACGGCATACTATAGGATGTCGAAATTTTTCGACGAAAACGTCAAATTTTTTTGATGTTGAAAAAAACCATGAAAACGGTTTTATTATAGCATGTTGAATGATTCTATGGTGAGCAAAAAAAATTTCGTGAAATGTTGTAAAATTTTACAAAAAAACGCCATAGTATAGTATGTCGAAATTTGTCGACGAAAACGTCAAATTTTTTTGATTTTGAAAAAAAACATGGAAACGGTCGTATTATAGCATGTAGAATGATACTATGGTGAGCAAAAGTCATTTCGTGAAATGTTGTAAAATTTTACAAAAAAACGCCATAGTATAGTATGTCGAAATTTTTTGACGAAAACGTCAAATTTTTTTGATGTTGAAAAAAACCATGAAAACGGTAGTATTATAGCACGTAGAATGATTCCATGGAGAGATAAAGTAATTTCTTGAAATGTAAAATTTTACAAAAAAAAACGCCATAGTATAGTATGTCGAAATTGTTTGACGAAAACGTCAATTTTTTTTGAAATTGAAAAAAAACATGAAAACGGTCTTATTATAGCATGTAGAATGATTCTATGGTGAGCAAAAATCATTTTGTGAAATGTTGTAAAATTTTACAAAAAAACGCCATAGTATAGTATGTCGAAATTTTACGCCGAAAACGTCAAATTTTTTTTATGTTTAAAAAAAACATGGAAACGGTCGTATTATAGCATGTAGAATGATACTATGTTGAGCAAAAGTCATTTCGTGAAATGTTGTAAAATTTTACAAAAAACGGCATACTATAGGATGTCGAAATTTTTCGACGAAAACGTCAAATTTTTTTGATGTTGAAAAGAACCATGGAAACGGTCGTATTATAGCATTTAGAATGATTCTATGGTGAGCAAAAAAAAATTCGTGAAATGTTGTAAAATTTTACAAAAAAACGCCATAGTATAGTATGTCGAAATTTTTCGACGAAAACGTCAAATTTTTTTGATTTTGAAAAAAACCATGGAAACGGTCGTATTATAGCATGTAGAATGATACTATGGTGAGCAAAAGTCATTTCGTGAAATGTTGTAAAATTTTACAAAAAAAGGCCATAGTATAGTATGTCGAAATTTTTCGATGAAAACGTCAAATTTTTTTGATGTTGAAAAAAACCATGAAAACGGTTTTATTATAGTATGTTGAATGATTCCATGGTGAGCAAAAATAATTTCGTGAAATGCTGTAAAATTTTACAAAAAAAAACGCCATAGTATAGTATGTCGAAATTTTTCGATGAAAACGTCAAGTCTTTTTTATGTCGAAAAAAACTATGGAAACGGTCGTTTTATAGCACGTAGAATGATTCCATGGTGAGCAAAATACATTTCATGAAATGTAAAATTTTACAAAAAAACGCCATAGTATAGTATGTCGAAATATTAGTATGTTTAAATTTTTTGACGAAAACATCAACATTTTTTTTTATGTTTAAAAAAACCATGGAAACGGTCGTATAATAGCATTTAGAATGATTCTATGGTGAGCAAAAGTCATTTTGTGAAATGTTGTAAAAGTTTACAAAAAAACGCCATAGTATAGTATGTCAAAATTTTTTCATGAAAACGTCAAATTTTTTTTATGTTTAAAAAAACTATGTAAACAGTCGTATTATAGCACGTAGAATGATTCCATGGTGTGCAAAATACATTTCATGAAATGTAAAATTTTACAAAAAAACGCCATAGTATAGTATGTCGAAATTTTTTGACGAAAACGTCAAATTTTTTTGATGTTGAAAAAAAACATGAAAACGGTTTTATTATAGTATGTTGAATGATTCCATGGTGAGATAAAGTAATTTCGTGAAATGTAAATTTTACAAAAAAACGCCATAGTATATTGTGTCGAAATTTTACGACGAAAACGTCAAATTTTTTTTATGTTTAAAAAAACCATGGAAACGGTTGTATTATAGCATGTAGAATGATACTATGTTGAGCAAAAGTCATTTCGTGAAATGTTGTAAAATTTTACAAAAAAACGCCATAGTATAGTATGTCGAAATTTTTCGACGAAAACGTCAAATTTTTTTGATTTTGAAAAAAACCATGGAAACGGTCGTATTATAGCATGTAGAATGATACTATGGTGAGCAAAAGTCATTTTGTGAAATTTAAAATTTTACAAAAAAACGCCACAGTATAGTATGACGAAATTTTTCGTCGAAAACGTCAAATTTTTAGTATATTGTAAAGAACCATATAAACGTTTGTATTATAGCATGTAGAATGATTCTATGGTGAGCAAAAATCATTTTGTGAAATGGTGTAAAATTTTACAAAAAAACGCCACGGTATAGTATGTCGAAATTTTTCGTCGAAAACGTCAAATTTTTAAAATATAGTGAAAAGAACCATATAAACGTTTGTATTATAGCACGTAGAATGATTCCATGTTTAGCAAAAGTCATTTCGTGAAATGTTGTAAAATTTTACAAAAAATGCCATAGTATAGTATGTCGAAATTTTTTGACGAAAACGTCAATTTTTTTTGATGTTGAAAAAACCATGAAAACGGTGGTATTATAGCACGTAGAATGATTCCATGGAGAGATAAAGTAATTTCTTTAAATGTAAAATTTTACAAAAAAAAACGCCATAGTATAGTATGGCGAAATTTTTTGACGAAAACGTCACTTCTTTTTGAAATTGAAAAAAAACATGAAAACGGTCTTATTATAGCATGTAGAATGATTCTATGGTGAGCAAAAATCATTTTGTGAAATGTTGTAAAATTTTACAAAAAAACGCCACAGTATAGTATGTCAAAATTTTTCATCGAAAACGTCAAATTTTTAATATATTGAAAAGAACCATATAAACGTTTGTATTATAGCATGTAGAATGATTCTATGGTGAGCAAAAGTCATTTCGTGAAATGTTGTAAAAGTTTACAAAAAAACGCCATAGTATAGTATGTCGAAATTTTTTCATGAAAACGTCAAATTTTTTTTTATGTTTAAAAAAACTATGTAAACAGTCGTATTATAGCACGTAGAATGATTCCATGGTGTGCAAAATACATTTCATGAAATGTAAAATTTTACAAAAAAACGCCATAGTATAGTATGTCGAAATTTTTCGACGAAAACGTCAAATTTTTTTGATGTTGAAAAAAAACATGAAAACGGTTTTATTATAGTATGTTGAATGATTCCATGGTGAGCAAAAATAATTTCGTGAAATGTTGTAAAATTTTACAAAAAAACGCCATAGTATAGTATGTCGAAATTTTTCGATGAAAACGTCAAGTTTTTTTTGATGTCGAAAAAAACTATGGAAACGGTTGTTTTATAGCACGTAGAATGATTCCATGGTGAGCAAAATACATTTCATGAAATGTAAAATTTTGCAAAAAAACGCCATTGTATAGTATGTCGAAATTTTTTGACGAAAACGTCAAATTTTTTTTATGTTGAAAAAAAACATGAAAACAGTAGTATTATAGCATGTAGAATGATACTATAGTGAGATAAAGTAATTTCGTGAAATGTAAATTTTACAAAAAAACGCCATAGTATAGTGTGTTGAAATTTTACGACGAAAACATCAAATTTTTTTTATGTTTAAAAAAACCATGGAAACGGTTGTATTATAGCATGTAGAATGATACTATGTTGAGCAAAAGTCATTTCGTGAAATGTTGTAAAATTTTACAAAAAAACGCCATAGTATAGTATGTCGAAATTTTTCGACGAAAACGTCAAATTTTTTTGATTTTGAAAAAAACCATGGAAACGGTCGTATTATAGCATGTAGAATGATACTATGGTGAGCAAAAGTCATTTCGTGAAATGTTGTAAAATTTTATAAAAAAAAGCCATAGTATTATAGTATGTTTAAATTTTTTGACGAAAACATCAAAATTTTTTTTTATGTTTAAAAAAAACATGGAAACGGTCGTATAATAGCATTTAGAATGATTCTATGGTGAGCAAAAGTCATTTTGTGAAATTTAAAATTTTACAAAAAAACGCCACAGTATAGTATGACGAAATTTTTCGTCGAAAACGTCAAATTTTTAATATATTGTAAAGAACCATATAAACGTTTGTATTATAGCATGTAGAATGATTCTATAGTGAGCAAAAGTCATTTCGTGAAATGTTGTAAAGTTTTACAAAAAACGCCACAGTATAGTATGTCGAAATTTTTCGACGAAAACGTCAATTTTTTTTGAAATTGAAAAGAACCATATAAACGTTTGTATTAAAGCACGTAGAATGATTCCATGTTTAGCAAAAGTCATTTCGTGAAATGTTGTAAAATTTTACAAAAAACGGCATACTATAGAATGTCGAAATTTTTCGACGAAAACGTCAAATTTTTTTGATGTTGAAAAAAACCATGAAAACGGTTTTATTATAGCATGTTGAATGATTCTATGGTGAGCAAAAAAAATTTCGTGAAATGTTGTAAAATTTTACAAAAAAACGCCATAGTATAGTATGTCGAAATTTTTCGACGAAAACATCAAATTTTTTTTATGTTTAAAAAAAACATGGAAACGGTTGTATTATAGCATGTAGAATGATACTATGTTGAGCAAAAGTCATTTCGTGAAATGTTGTAAAATTTTACAAAAAAACGCCATAGTATAGTATGTCGAAATTTTTCGACGAAAACGTCAATTTTTTTTGAAATTGAAAAAAAAACATGAAAACGGTCTTATTATAGCATGTAGAATGATTCTATGGTGAGCAAAAATCATTTTGTGAAATGTTGTAAAATTTTACAAAAAAACGCCATAGTATAGTATGTCGAAATTTTACGACGAAAACGTCAAATTTTTTTTATGTTTAAAAAAAACATGGAAACGGTCGTATTATAGCATGTAGAATGATACTATGTTGAGCAAAAGTCATTTCGTGAAATGTTGTAAAATTTTACAAAAAACGACATACTATAGGATGTCGAAATTTTTCGACGAAAACGTCAAATTTTTTTGATGTTGAAAAGAACCATGAAAACGATTTTATTATAGCATGTTGAATGATTCTATGGTGAGAAAAAAAATTTTGTGAAATGTTGTAAAATTTTACAAAAAACCGCCATAGTATAGCATGTCGAAATTTTTCGACGAAAACGTCAAATTTTTTTGATTTTGAAAAAAACCATGGAAACGGTCGTATTATAGCATGTAGAATGATACTATGGTGCGCAAAAATAATTTCGTGAAATGTTGTAAAATTTTACAAAAAAACGCCATGGTATAGTATGTCGAAATTTTTCGATGAAAACGTCAAGTTTTTTTGATGTCGAAAAAAACTATGGAAACGGTCGTTTTATAGCACGTAGAATGATTCCATGGTGAGCAAAATACATTTCATGAAATGTAAAATTTTACAAAAAAACGCCATAGTATAGTATGTCGAAATTTTTTGACGAAAACGTCAAATTTTTTTTATGTTGAAAAAAAATATGAAAACGGTAGTATTATAGCATGTAGAATGATACTATGGTGAGATAAAGTAATTTCGTGAAATGTAAAATTTTACAAAAAAAAAACGCCATAGTATAGTATGGCGAAATTTTTTGATGAAAACGTCAATTTTTTTTGAAATTGAAAAAAACCATGAAAACGGTCTTATTATAGCATGTAGAATGATTCTATGGTGAGCAAAAATCATTTTGTGAAATGTTGTAAAATTTTACAAAAAAACGCCACAGTATAGTATGTCAAAATTTTTCATCGAAAACGTCAAATTTTTAATATATTGAAAAGAACCATATAAACGTTTGTATTATAGCATGTAGAATGATTCTATGGTGAGCAAAAGTCATTTCGTGAAATGTTGTAAAAGTTTACAAAAAAACGCCATAGTATAGTATGTCGAAATTTTTTGATGAAAACGTCAAATTTTTTTTATGTTTAAAAAAACCATGGAAACAGTCGTATTATAGCACGTAGAATGATTCCATGGTGTGCAAAATGCATTTCATGAAATGTAAAATTTTACAAAAAAACGCCATAGTATAGTATGTCGAAATTTTTTGATGAAAACGTCAAATTTTTTTTATGTTTAAAAAAACCATGGAAACAGTCGTATTATAGCACGTAGAATGATTCCATGGTGTGCAAAATACATTTCATGAAATGTAAAATTTTACAAAAAAACACCATAGTATAGTATGTCGAAATTTTTCGACGAAAACGTCAAATTTTTTTGATGTTGAAAAAAACCATGAAAACGGTTTTATTATAGTATGTTGAATGATTCCATGGTGAGCAAAAATAATTTCGTGAAATGTTGTAAAATTTTACAAAAAAAACGCCATAGTATAGTATGTCGAAATTTTTCGATGAAAACGTCAAGTTTTTTTGATGTCGAAAAAAACTATGGAAACGGTCGTTTTATAGCACGTAGAATGATTCCTTGGTGAGCAAAATACATTTCATGAAATGTAAAATTTTACAAAAAAACGCCATAGTATAGTATGTCGAAATTTTTTGACGAAAACGTCAAATTTTTTTTATGTTGAAAAAAAACATGAAAACGGTAGTATTATAGCATGTAGAATGATACTATGGTGAGATAAAGTAATTTCGTGAAATGTAAATTTTACAAAAAAACGCCATAGTATAGTGTGTCGAAATTTTACGACGAAAACGTCAAATTTTTTTTATGTTTAAAAAAACCATGGAAACGTTTGTATTATAGCATGTAGAATGATACTATGTTGAGCAAAAGTCATTTCGTGAAATGTTGTAAAATTTTACAAAAAAACGCCATAGTATAGTATGTCGAAATTTTTCGACGAAAACTTCAAATTTTTTTGATTTTGAAAAAAACCATGGAAACGGTCGTATTATAGCATGTAGAATGATACTATGGTGAGATAAAGTAATTTCGTGAAATGTAAATTTTACAAAAAAACGCCATAGTATAGTGTGTCGAAATTTTACGACGAAAACGTCAAATTTTTTTTATGTTTAAAAAAACCATGGAAACGGTTGTATTATAGCATGTAGAATGATACTATGTTGAGCAAAAGTCATTTCGTGAAATGTTGTAAAATTTTACAAAAAAACGCCATAGTATTATAGTATGTTTAAATTTTTTGACGAAAACATCAAAATTTTTTTTTATGTTTAAAAAAAACATGGAAACGGTCGTATAATAGCATTTAGAATGATTCTATGGTGAGCGAAAGTCATTTTGTGACATTTAAAATTTTACAAAAAAACGCCACAGTATAGTATGACGAAATTTTTCGGCGAAAACGTCAAATTTTTAATATATTGTAAAGAACCATATAAACGTTTGTATTATAGCATGTAGAATGATTCTATAGTGAGCAAAAGTCATTTCGTGAAATGTTGTAAAGTTTTACAAAAAAATGCCACAATATAGTATGTCGAAATTTTTCGACGAAAACATCAATTTTTTTTTAAATTGAAAAAAACCATGAAAAAGGTCTTATTATAGCATGTAGAATGATTCTGTGGTGAGCAAAAATCATTTTGTGAAATGGTGTAAGATTTTACAAAAAAACGCCACGGTATAGTATGTCGAAATTTTTCGTCGAAAACGTCAAATTTTTTTTATGTTTAAAAAAACCATGGAAACGGTTGTATTATAGCATGTAGAATGATACTATGTTGAGCAAAAGTCATTTCGTGAAATGTTGTAAAATTTTACAAAAAAACGCCATAGTATTATAGTATGTTTAAATTTTTTGACGAAAACATCAAAATTTTTTTTTATGTTTAAAAAAAACATGGAAACGGTCGTATAATAGCATTTAGAATGATTCTATGGTGAGCGAAAGTCATTTTGTGACATTTAAAATTTTACAAAAAAACGCCACAGTATAGTATGACGAAATTTTTCGGCGAAAACGTCAAATTTTTAATATATTGTAAAGAACCATATAAACGTTTGTATTATAGCATGTAGAATGATTCTATAGTGAGCAAAAGTCATTTCGTGAAATGTTGTAAAGTTTTACAAAAAAATGCCACAATATAGTATGTCGAAATTTTTCGACGAAAACATCAATTTTTTTTTAAATTGAAAAAAACCATGAAAAAGGTCTTATTATAGCATGTAGAATGATTCTGTGGTGAGCAAAAATCATTTTGTGAAATGGTGTAAGATTTTACAAAAAAACGCCACGGTATAGTATGTCGAAATTTTTCGTCGAAAACGTCAAATTTTTAAAATATAGTGAAAAGAACCATATAAACGTTTGTATTATAGCACGTAGAATGATTCCATGTTTAGCAAAAGTCATTTCGTGAAATGTTGTAAAATTTTACAAAAAACGCCATAGTATAGTATGTCGAAATTTTTTGACGAAAACGTCAAATTTTTTTGATGTTGAAAAAAAACCATGGAAACAGTCGTATTATAGCATGTAGAATGATTCTATGGAGCGCAAAAGTGATTTCGTGAAATGTTGTAAAATTTTACAAAAAAACGCCATAGTATAGTATGTCGAAATTTTTTGACGAAAACGTCAAATTTTTTTGATGTTGAAAAAAACCATGAAAACGGTAGTATTATAGCACGTAGAATGATTCCATGGAGAGATAAAGTAATTTCTTGAAATGTAAAATTTTACAAAAAAAAATGCCATCGTATAGTATGTCGAAATTTTTTGACGAAAACGTCAATTTTTTTTGAAATTGAAAAAAACCATGAAAACGGTCTTATTATAGCATGTAGAATGATTCTATGGTGAGCAAAAATCATTTTGTGAAATGTTGTAAAATTTTACAAAAAAACGCCACAGTATAGTATGTCGAAATTTTTCATCGAAAACGTCAAATTTTTAATATATTGAAAAGAACCATATAAACATTTGTATTATAGCATGTAGAATGATTCTATGGTGAGCAAAAGGCATTTCGTGAAATGTTGTAAAAGTTTACAAAAAAACGCCATAGTATAGTATGTCGAAATTTTTTGATGAAAACGTCAAATTTTTTTTATGTTTAAAAAAACCATGGAAACAGTCGTATTATAGCACGTAGAATGATTCCATGGTGTGCAAAATACATTTCATGAAATGTAAAATTTTACAAAAAAACGCCATAGTATAGTATGTCGAAATTTTACGACGAAAACGTCAAATTTTTTTTATGTTTAAAAAAAACATGGAAACGGTCGTATTATAACATGTAGAATAATACTATGGTGAGCAAAAGTCATTTCGTGAAATGTTGTAAAATTTTACAAAAAAACGCCATAGTATATAGTGTGTCGAAATTTTACGACGAAAACGTCAAATTTTTTTTATGTTTAAAAAAAACATGGAAACGGTTGTATTATAGCATGTAGAATGATACTATGTTGAGCAAAAGTCATTTCGGGAAATGTTGTAAAATTTTACAAAAAAACGCCATAGTATAGTATGTCGAAATTTTTCGACGAAAACGTCAAATTTTTTTGATTTTGAAAAAAAAACATGGAAACGGTCGTATTATAGCATGTAGAATGATACTATGGTGAGCAAAAGTCATTTCGTGAAATGTTGTAAAATTTTACAAAAAAACGCCATAGTATTATAGTATGTTTAAATTTTTTGACGAAAACATCAAAATTTTTTTTTATGTTTAAAAAAAACATGGAAACGGTCGTATAATAGCATTTAGAATGATTCTATGGTGAGCAAAAGTCATTTTGTGAAATTTAAAATTTTACAAAAAACGGCATGCTATAGGATGTCGAAATTTTTCGACGAAAACTTCAAAATTTTTTTTATGTTGAAAAAAACCATGGAAACGGTCGTATTATAGCATTTAGAATGATTCTATGGTGAGCAAAAATAATTTCGTGAAATGTTGTAAAATTTTACAAAAAAAACGCCATAGTATAGTATGTCGAAATTTTTCGACGAAAACGTCAAATTTTTTTGATTTTGAAAAAAACCATGGAAACGGTCGTATTATAGCATGTAGAATGATTCTATGGTGAGCAAAAGTCATTTTGTGAAATGTTGTAAAATTTTACAAAAAACCGCCATAGTATAGCATGTCGAAATTTTTCGACGAAAATGTCAAATTTTTTTGATTTTGAAAAAAACCATGGAAACGGTCGTATTATAGCATGTAGAATGATACTATGTTGAGCAAAAGTCATTTCGTGAAATGTTGTAAAATTTTACAAAAAAACGCCATAGTATAGTATGTCGAAATTTTTTGACGAAAACGTCAAATTTTTTTGATGTTGAAAAAAAACCATGGAAACAGTCGTATTATAGCATGTAGAATGATTCTATGGAGCGCAAAAGTGATTTCGTGAAATGTTGTAAAATTTTACAAAAAAACGCCATAGTATAGTATGTCGAAATTTTTTGACGAAAACGTCAAATTTTTTTGATGTTGAAAAAAACTATGAAAATGGTAGTATTATAGCACGTAGAATGATTCCATGGAGAGATAAAGTAATTTCTTGAAATGTAAAATTTTACAAAAAAAAACGCCATAGTATAGTATGTCGAAATTTTTTGACGAAAACGTCAATTTTTTTTGAAATTGAAAAAAACCATGAAAACGGTCGTATTATAGCATGTAGAATGATTCTATGGTGAGCAAAAATCATTTTGTGAAATGTTGTAAAATTTTACAAAAAAACGCCACAGTATAGTATGTCGAAATTTTTCATCGAAAACGTCAAATTTTTAATATATTGAAAAGAACCATATAAACGTTTGTATTATAGCATGTAGAATGATTCTATGGTGAGCAAAAGTCATTTCGTGAAATGTTGTAAAAGTTTACAAAAAAACGCCATAGTATAGTATGTCGAAATTTTTTGATGAAAACGTCAAATTTTTTTTATGTTTAAAAAAACCATGGAAACAGTCGTATTATAGCACGTAGAATGATTCCATGGTGTGCAAAATACATTTCATGAAATGTAAAATTTTACAAAAAAACGCCATAGTATAGTATGTCGAAATTTTTCGACGAAAACGTCAAATTTTTAATATATTGTAAAGAACCATATAAACGTTTGTATTATAGCATGTAGAATGATTCTATAGTGAGCAAAAGTAATTTCGTGAAATGTTGTAAAGTTTTACAAAAAAAATGCCACAGTATAGTATGTCGAAATTTTTCGATGAAAACGTCAATTTTTTTTGAAATTGAAAAAAACCATGAAAACGGTCTTATTATAGCATGTAGAATGATTTTATGGTGAGCAAAAATCATTTTGTGAAATGGTGTAAAATTTTACAAAAAAACGCCGCAGTATAGTATGTCGAAATTTTTCGTCGAAAACGTCAAATTTTTAATATATTGAAAAGAACCATGAAAACGGTTTTATTATAGTATGGTTAATGATTCCATGGTGAGCAAAAGTCATTTCGTGAAATGTTGTAAAATTTTACAAAAAAAACGCCATCGTATTATAGTATGTTTAAATTTTTTGAAGAAAACATGATCATTTTTTTTTATGTTTAAAAAAACCATGGAAACGGTCGTATAATAGCATTTAGAATGATTCTATGGTGAGCAAAAGTCATTTCGTGAAATGTTGTAAAATTTTACAAAAAAAGGCCATAGTATAGTATGTCGAAATTTTTCGATGAAAACGTCAAATTTTTTTGATGTTGAAAAAAACCATGAAAACGGTTTTATTATAGTATGTTGAATGATTCCATGGTGAGCAAAAATAATTTCGTGAAATGCTGTAAAATTTTACAAAAAAAACGCCATAGTATAGTATGTCGAAATTTTTCGATGAAAACGTCAAGTCTTTTTTATGTCGAAAAAAACTATGGAAACGGTCGTTTTATAGCACGTAGAATGATTCCATGGTGAGCAAAATACATTTCATGAAATGTAAAATTTTACAAAAAAACGCCATAGTATAGTATGTCGAAATATTAGTATGTTTAAATTTTTTGACGAAAACATCAACATTTTTTTTTATGTTTAAAAAAACCATGGAAACGGTCGTATAATAGCATTTAGAATGATTCTATGGTGAGCAAAAGTCATTTTGTGAAATTTAAAATTTTACAAAAAACGGCATACTATAGGATGTCGAAATTTTTCGACGAAAACTTCAAATTGTTTTTTATGTTGAAAAAACCATGAAAACGGTCGTATTATAGCATTTAGAATGATTCTATGGTGAGCAAAAAAAATTTCGTGAAATGTTGTAAAATTTTACAAAAAAACGCCATAGTATAGTATGTCGAAATTTTTTGACGAAAACGTCAAATTTTTTTTATGTTGAAAAAAAACATGAAAACGGTAGTATTATAGCATGTAGAATGATACTATGGTGAGATAAAGTAATTTCGTGAAATGTAAATTTTACAAAAAAACGCCATAGTATAGTGTGTCGAAATTTTACGACGAAAAGGTCAAATTTTTTTTATGTTTAAAAAAACCATGGAAACGGTCGTATTATAGCATGTAGAATGATACTATGGTGAGCAAAAGTAATTTCGTGAAATGTTGTAAAATTTTATAAAAAAAAGCCATAGTATTATAGTATGTTTAAATTTTTTGACGAAAACATCAAAATTTTTTTTTATGTTTAAAAAAAACATGGAAACGGTCGTATAATAGCATTTAGAATGATTCTATGGTGAGCAAAAGTCATTTTGTGAAATTTAAAATTTTACAAAAAAACGCCACAGTATAGTATGATGAAATTTTTCGTCGAAAACGTCAAATTTTTAATATATTGTAAAGAACCATATAAATGTTTGTATTATAGCATGTAGAATGATTCTATAGTGAGCAAAAGTCATTTCGTGAAATGTTGTAAAGTTTTACAAAAAAACACCACAGTATAGTATGTCGAAATTTTTCGACGAAAACGTCAATTTTTTTTGAAATTGAAAAAAACCATGAAAACGGTCTTATTATAGCATGTAGAATGATTCTATGGTGAGCAAAAATCATTTTGTGAAATGGTGTAAAATTTTACAAAAAAACGCCACAGTATAGTATGTCGAAATTTTTCGTCGAAAACGTCAAATTTTTCATATGTTGAAAAGAACCATATAAACGTTTGTATTATAGCACGTAGAATGATTCCATGTTTAGCAAAAGTCATTTCGTGAAATGTTGTAAAATTTTACAAAAAAACGGCATACTATAGGATGTCGAAATTTTTCGACGAAAACGTCAAATTTTTTTGATGTTGAAAAAAACCATGAAAACGGTTTTATTATAGCATGTTGAATGATTCTATGGTGAGCAAAAAAAATTTCGTGAAATGTTGTAAAATTTTACAAAAAAACGCCATAGTATAGTATGTCGAAATTTTTCGACGAAAACGTCAAATTTTTTTTATGTTTAAAAAAAACATGGAAACGGTTGTATTATAGCATGTAGAATGATACTATGTTGAGCAAAAGTCATTTCGTGAAATGTTGTAAAATTTTACAAAAAAACGCCATAGTATAGTATGTCGAAATTTTTCGACGAAAACGTCAAATTTTTTTGATTTTGAAAAAAACCATGGAAACGGTCGTATTATAGCATGTAGAATGATACTATGGTGAGCAAAAGTCATTTCGTGAAATGTCGTAAAATTTTACAAAAAAACGCCATAGTATAGTATGTCGAAATTTTTTGACGAAAACGTCAAATTTTTTTGATGTTGAAAAAAACCATGAAAACGGTAGTATTATAGCATGTAGAATGATTCCATGGAGAGATAAAGTAATTTCTTGAAATGTAAAATTTTACAAAAAAAACGCCATAGTATAGTATGTCGAAATTGTTTGACGAAAACGTCAATTTTTTTTGAAATTGAAAAAAAACATGAAAACGGTCTTATTATAGCATGTAGAATGATTCTATGGTGAGCAAAAATCATTTTGTGAAATGTTGTAAAATTTTACAAAAAAACGCCATAGTATAGTATGTCGAAATTTTACGACGGAAACGTCAAATTTTTTTTATGTTTAAAAAAAACATGGAAACGGTCGTATTATAGCATGTAGAATGATACTATGTTGAGCAAAAGTCATTTCGTGAAATGTTGTAAAATTTTACAAAAAACGACATACTATAGGATGTCGAAATTTTTCGACGAAAACGTCAAATTTTTTTGATGTTGAAAAGAACCATGAAAACGATTTTATTATAGCATGTTGAATGATTCTATGGTGAGAAAAAAAATTTTGTGAAATGTTGTAAAATTTTACAAAAAACCGCCATAGAAATTTTTCGACGAAAATGTCAAATTTTTTTGATTTTGAAAAAAACCATGGAAACGGTCGTATTATAGCATGTAGAATGATACTATGTTGAGCAAAAGTCATTTCGTGAAATGTTGTAAAATTTTACAAAAAAACGCCATAGTATAGTATGTCGAAATTTTTTGACGAAAACGTCAAATTTTTTTGATGTTGAAAAAAAACCATGGAAACAGTCGTATTATAGCATGTAGAATGATTCTATGGAGCGCAAAAGTGATTTCGTGAAATGTTGTAAAATTTTACAAAAAAACGCCACGGTATAGTATGTCGAAATTTTTCGTCGAAAACGTCAAATTTTTAAAATATAGTGAAAAGAACCATATAAACGTTTGTATTATAGCACGTAGAATGATTCCATGTTTAGCAAAAGTCATTTCGTGAAATGTTGTAAAATTTTACAAAAAACGCCGTAGTATAGTATGTCGAAATTTTTTGACGAAAACGTCAATTTTTTTTTAAATTGAAAAAAACCATGAAAACGGTCTTATTATAGCGTGTAGAATGATTCTATGGTGAGCAAAAATCATTTTGTGAAATGTAAGATTTTACAAAAAAACGCCATAGTATAGTATGTCGAAATTTTTCGACGAAAACGTCAAATTTTTAATATATTGAAAAGAACCATATAAACGTTTGTATTATAGCATGTAGAATGATTCTATGGTGAGCAAAAGTCATTTCGTGAAATCTTGTAAAATTTAACAAAAAAACGCCATAGTATAGTATGTCGAAATTTTTCGATGAAAACGTCAAGTTTTTTTGATGTCGAAAAAAACTATGGAAACGGTCGTTTTATAGCACGTAGAATGATTCCATGGTGAGCAAAATACATTTCATGAAATGTAAAATTTTACAAAAAAACGCCATAGTATAGTATGTCGAAATTTTTTGACGAAAACGTCAAATTTTTTTTATGTTGAAAAAAAAACATGAAAACGGTAGTATTATAGCATGTAGAATGATACTATGGTGAGATAAAGTAATTTCGTGAAATGTAAAATTTTACAAAAAAACGCCATAGTATAGTGTGTCGAAATATTACGACGAAAACGTCACATTTTTTTTATGTTTAAAAAAACCATGGAAACGGTTGTATTATAGCATGTAGAATGATACTATGTTGAGCAAAAGTCATTTCGTGAAATGTTGTAAAATTTTACAAAAAAACGCCATAGTATAGTATGTCGAAATTTTTTGACGAAAACGTCAAATTTTTTTGATGTTGAAAAAAAACCATGGAAACAGTCGTATTATAGCATGTAGAATGATTCTATGGAGCGCAAAAGTGATTTCGTGAAATGTTGTAAAATTTTACAAAAAAACGCCATAGTATAGTATGTCGAAATTTTTTGACGAAAACGTCAAATTTTTTTGATGTTGAAAAAACTATGAAAATGGTAGTATTATAGCACGTAGAATGATTCCATGGAGAGATAAAGTAATTTCTTGAAATGTAAAATTTTACAAAAAAAAACGCCATAGTATAGTATGTCGAAATTTTTTGACGAAAACGTCAATTTTTTTTGAAATTGAAAAAAAACATGAAAACGGTCTTATTATAGCATGTAGAATGATTCTATGGTGAGCAAAAATCATTTTGTGAAATGTTGTAAAATTTTACAAAAAAACGCCATAGTATAGTATGTCGAAATTTTACGACGAAAACGTCAAATTTTTTTTATGTTTAAAAAAAACATGGAAACGGTCGTATTATAGCATATAGAATGATACTATGTTGAGCAAAAGTCATTTCGTGAAATGTTGTAAAATTTTACAAAAAACGACATACTATAGGATGTCGAAATTTTTCGACGAAAACGTCAAATTTTTTTGATGTTGAAAAGAACCATGAAAACGATTTTATTATAGCACGTAGAATGATTCCATGGAGAGATAAAGTAATTTCTTGAAATGTAAAATTTTACAAAAAAAAACGCCATAGTATAGTATGTCGAAATTTTTTGACGAAAATGTCAATTTTTTTTGAAATTGAAAAAAAAACATGAAAACGGTCTTATTATAGCATGTAGAATGATTCTATGGTGAGCAAAAATCATTTTGTGAAATGTTGTAAAATTTTACAAAAAACCGCCATAGTATAGCATGTCGAAATTTTTCGACGAAAATGTCAAATTTTTTTGATTTTGAAAAAAACCATGGAAACGGTCGTATTATAGCATGTAGAATGATACTATGTTGAGCAAAAGTCATTTCGTGAAATGTTGTAAAATTTTACAAAAAAACGCCATAGTATAGTATGTCGGAATTTTTGGACGAAAACGTCAAATTTTTTTGATGTTGAAAAAAAACCATGGAAACAGTCGTATTATAGCATGTAGAATGATTCTATGGAGCGCAAAAGTGATTTCGTGAAATGTAAAATTTTACAAAAAAACGCCATAGTATAGTGTGTCGAAATATTACGACGAAAACGTCACATTTTTTTTATGTTTAAAAAAACCATGGAAACGGTTGTATTATAGCATGTAGAATGATACTATGTTGAGCAAAAGTCATTTCGTGAAATGTTGTAAAATTTTACAAAAAAACGCCATAGTATAGTATGTCGAAATTTTTCGCCGAAAACGTCAAATTTTTTTGATTTTGAAAAAAACCATGGAAACGGTCGTATTATAGCATGTAGAATGATACTATATTGAGCAAAAGTCATTTCGTGAAATGTTGTAAAATTTTACAAAAAAACGCCATCGTATTATAGTATGTTTAAATTTTTTGACGAAAACATCAACATTTTTTTTTATGTTTAAAAAAACCATGGAAACGGTCGTATAATAGCATTTAGAATGATTCTATGGTGAGCAAAAGTCATTTTGTGAAATTTAAAATTTTACAAAAAACGGCATACTATAGGATGTCGAAATTTTTCGACGAAAACTTCAAATTTTTTTTATGTTGAAAAAACCATGAAAACGGTCGTATTATAGCATTTAGAATGATTCTATGGTGAGCAAAAAAAATTTCGTGAAATGTTGTAAAATTTTACAAAAAACCGCCATAGTATAGTATGTCGAAATTTTTCGACGAAAACGTCAAATTTTTTTGATTTTGAAAAAAACCATGGAAACGGTCGTATTATAGCATGTAGAATGATACTATGTTGAGCAAAAGTCATTTCGTGAAATGTTGTAAAATTTTACAAAAAAAGGCCATAGTATAGTATGTCGAAATTTTTCGATGAAAACGTAAAATTTTTTTGATGTTGAAAAAACCATGAAAACGGTAGTATTATAGCACGTAGAATGATTCCATGGAGAGATAAAGTAATTTCTTGAAATGTAAAATTTTACAAAAAAAACCGCCATAGTATAGTATGTAGAAATTTTTTGACGAAAACGTCAATTTTTTTTGAAATTGAAAAAAAACATGAAAACGGTCTTATTATAGCATGTAGAATGATTCTATGGTGAGCAAAAATCATTTTGTGAAATGTTGTAAAATTTTACAAAAAACCGCCATAGTATAGCATGTCGAAATTTTTCGACGAAAATGTCAAATTTTTTTGATTTTGAAAAAAACCATGGAAACGGTCGTATTATAGCATGTAGAATGATACTATGTTGAGCAAAAGTCATTTCGTGAAATGTTGTAAAATTTTACAAAAAAACGCCATAGTATAGTATGTCGGAATTTTTGGACGAAAACGTCAAATTTTTTTGATGTTGAAAAAAAACCATGGAAACAGTCGTATTATAGCATGTAGAATGATTCTATGGAGCGCAAAAGTGATTTCGTGAAATGTTGTAAAATTTTACAAAAAAACGCCATAGTATAGTATGTCGAAATTTTTTGACGAAAACGTCAAATTTTTTTTATGTTGAAAAAAAACATGAAAACGGTAGTATTATAGCATGTAGAATGATACTATGGTGAGATAAAGTAATTTCGTGAAATGTAAAATTTTACAAAAAAACGCCATAGTATAGTGTGTCGAAATATTACGACGAAAACGTCACATTTTTTTTATGTTTAAAAAAACCATGGAAACGGTTGTATTATAGCATGTAGAATGATACTATGTTGAGCAAAAGTCATTTCGTGAAATGTTGTAAAATTTTACAAAAAAACGCCATAGTATAGTATGTCGAAATTTTTCGCCGAAAACGTCAAATTTTTTTGATTTTGAAAAAAACCATGGAAACGGTCGTATTATAGCATGTAGAATGATACTATATTGAGCAAAAGTCATTTCGTGAAATGTTGTAAAATTTTACAAAAAAACGCCATCGTATTATAGTATGTTTAAATTTTTTGACGAAAACATCAACATTTTTTTTTATGTTTAAAAAAACCATGGAAACGGTCGTATAATAGCATTTAGAATGATTCTATGGTGAGCAAAAGTCATTTTGTGAAATTTAAAATTTTACAAAAAACGGCATACTATAGGATGTCGAAATTTTTCGACGAAAACTTCAAATTTTTTTTATGTTGAAAAAACCATGAAAACGGTCGTATTATAGCATTTAGAATGATTCTATGGTGAGCAAAAAAAATTTCGTGAAATGTTGTAAAATTTTACAAAAAACCGCCATAGTATAGTATGTCGAAATTTTTCGACGAAAACGTCAAATTTTTTTGATTTTGAAAAAAACCATGGAAACGGTCGTATTATAGCATGTAGAATGATACTATGTTGAGCAAAAGTCATTTCGTGAAATGTTGTAAAATTTTACAAAAAAAGGCCATAGTATAGTATGTCGAAATTTTTCGATGAAAACGTAAAATTTTTTTGATGTTGAAAAAACCATGAAAACGGTAGTATTATAGCACGTAGAATGATTCCATGGAGAGATAAAGTAATTTCTTGAAATGTAAAATTTTACAAAAAAAACCGCCATAGTATAGTATGTAGAAATTTTTTGACGAAAACGTCAATTTTTTTTGAAATTGAAAAAAAAACATGAAAACGGTCTTATTATAGCATGTAGAATGATTCTATGGTGAGCAAAAATCATTTTGTGAAATGTTGTAAAATTTTACAAAAAAACGCCATAGTATAGTATGTCGAAATTTTACGACGAGAACGTCAAATTTTTTTTATGTTTAAAAAAAACATGGAAACGGTCGTATTATAGCATGTAGAATGATACTATGTTGAGCAAAAGTCATTTCGTGAAATGTTGTAAAATTTTACAAAAAACGACATACTATAGGATGTCGAAATTTTTCGACGAAAACGTCAAATTTTTTTTGATGTTGAAAAGAACCATGAAAACGATTTTATTATAGCATGTTGAATGATTCTATGGTGAGAAAAAAAATTTTGTGAAATGTTGTAAAATTTTAAGAAAAACCGCCATAGTATAGCATGTCGAAATTTTTCGACGAAAATGTCAAATTTTTTTGATTTTGAAAAAAACCATGGAAACGGTCGTATTATAGCATGTAGAATGATACTATGTTGAGCAAAAGTCATTTCGTGAAATGTTGTAAAATTTTACAAAAAAACGCCATAGTATAGTATGTCGGAATTTTTTGGACGAAAACGTCAAATTTTTTTGATGTTGAAAAAAAACCATGGAAACAGTCGTATTATAGCATGTAGAATGATTCTATGGAGCGCAAAAGTGATTTCGTGAAATGTTGTAAAATTTTACAAAAAAACGCCACGGTATAGTATGTCGAAATTTTTCGTCGAAAACGTCAAATTTTTAAAATATAGTGAAAAGAACCATATAAACGTTTGTATTATAGCACGTAGAATGATTCCATGTTTAGCAAAAGTCATTTCGTGAAATGTTGTAAAATTTTACAAAAAATGCCATAGTATAGTATGTCGAAATTTTTTGACGAAAACGTCAAATTTTTTTGATGTTGAAAAAACCATGAAAACGGTGGTATTATAGCACGTAGAATGATTCCATGGAGAGATAAAGTAATTTCTTTAAATGTAAAATTTTACAAAAAAAAACGCCATAGTATAGTATGGCGAAATTTTTTGACGAAAACGTCACTTTTTTTTTTAAATTGAAAAAAAAACATGAAAACGGTCTTATTATAGCATGTAGAATGATTCTATGGTGAGCAAAAATCATTTTGTGAAATGTTGTAAAATTTTACAAAAAAACGCCACAGTATAGTATGTCAAAATTTTTCATCGAAAACGTCAAATTTTTAATATATTGAAAAGAACCATATAAACGTTTGTATTATAGCATGTAGAATGATTCTATGGTGAGCAAAAGTCATTTCGTGAAATGTTGTAAAAGTTTACAAAAAAACGCCATAGTATAGTATGTCGAAATTTTTTCATGAAAACGTCAAATTTTTTTTTATGTTTAAAAAAACTATGTAAACAGTCGTATTATAGCACGTAGAATGATTCCATGGTGTGCAAAATACATTTCATGAAATGTAAAATTTTACAAAAAAACGCCATAGTATAGTATGTCGAAATTTTTCGACGAAAACGTCAAATTTTTTTGATGTTGAAAAAAAAACATGAAAACGGTTTTATTATAGTATGTTGAATGATTCCATGGTGAGCAAAAATAATTTCGTGAAATGTTGTAAAATTTTACAAAAAAAACGCCATAGTATAGTATGTCGAAATTTTTCGATGAAAACGTCAAGTTTTTTTGATGTCGAAAAAAACTATGGAAACGGTTGTTTTATAGCACGTAGAATGATTCCATGGTGAGCAAAATACATTTCATGAAATGTAAAATTTTGCAAAAAAACGCCATAGTATAGTATGTCGAAATTTTTTGACGAAAACGTCAAATTTTTTTTATGTTGAAAAAAAACATGAAAACAGTAGTATTATAGCATGTAGAATGATACTATAGTGAGATAAAGTAATTTCGTGAAATGTAAATTTTACAAAAAAACGCCATAGTATAGTGTGTTGAAATTTTACGACGAAAACATCAAATTTTTTTTATGTTTAAAAAAACCATGGAAACGGTTGTATTATAGCATGTAGAATGATACTATGTTGAGCAAAAGTCATTTCGTGAAATGTTGTAAAATTTTACAAAAAAACGCCATAGTATAGTATGTCGAAATTTTTCGACGAAAACGTCAAATTTTTTTGATTTTGAAAAAAACCATGGAAACGGTCGTATTATAGCATGTAGAATGATACTATGGTGAGCAAAAGTCATTTCGTGAAATGTTGTAAAATTTTATAAAAAAAAGCCATAGTATTATAGTATGTTTAAATTTTTTGACGAAAACATCAACATTTTTTTTTAAGTTTAAAAAAAACATGGAAACGGTCGTATAATAGCATTTAGAATGATTCTATGGTGAGCAAAAGTCATTTTGTGAAATTTAAAATTTTACAAAAAAACGCCACAGTATAGTATGACGAAATTTTTCGTCGAAAACGTCAAATTTTTAATATATTGTAAAGAACCATATAAACGTTTGTATTATAGCATGTAGAATGATTCTATAGTGAGCAAAAGTCATTTCGTGAAATGTTGTAAAGTTTTACAAAAAACGCCACAGTATAGTATGTCGAAATTTTTCGACGAAAACGTCAATTTTTTTTGAAATTGAAAAGAACCATATAAACGTTTGTATTATAGCACGTAGAATGATTCCATGTTTAGCAAAAGTCATTTCGTGAAATGTTGTAAAATTTTACAAAAAACGGCATACTATAGGATGTCGAAATTTTTCGACGAAAACGTCAAATTTTTTTGATGTTGAAAAAAACCATGAAAACGGTTTTATTATAGCATGTTGAATGATTCTATGGTGAGCAAAAAAAATTTCGTGAAATGTTGTAAAATTTTACAAAAAAACGCCATAGTATAGTATGTCGAAATTTTTCGACGAAAACATCAAATTTTTTTTATGTTTAAAAAAAACATGGAAACGGTTGTATTATAGCATGTAGAATGATACTATGTTGAGCAAAAGTCATTTCGTGAAATGTTGTAAAATTTTACAAAAAAACGCCATAGTATAGTATGTCGAAATTTTTCGACGAAAACGTCAAATTTTTTTGATTTTGAAAAAAACCATGGAAACGATCGTATTATAGCATGTAGAATGATACTATGGTGAGCAAAAGTCATTTCGTGAAATGTTGTAAAATTTTACAAAAAAACGCCATAGTATAGTATGTCGAAATTGTTTGACGAAAACGTCAATTTTTTTTGAAATTGAAAAAAAAACATGAAAACGGTCTTATTATAGCATGTAGAATGATTCTATGGTGAGCAAAAATCATTTTGTGAAATGTTGTAAAATTTTACAAAAAAACGCCATAGTATAGTATGTCGAAATTTTACGACGAAAACGTCAAATTTTTTTTATGTTTAAAAAAAACATGGAAACGGTCGTATTACAGCATGTAGAATGATACTATGTTGAGCAAAAGTCATTTCGTGAAATGTTGTAAAATTTTACAAAAAACGACATACTATAGGATGTCGAAATTTTTCGACGAAAACGTCAAATTTTTTTGATGTTGAAAAGAACCATGAAAACGATTTTATTATAGCATGTTGAATGATTCTATGGTGAGAAAAAAAAATTTTGTGAAATGTTGTAAAATTTTACAAAAAACCGCCATAGTATAGCATGTCGAAATTTTTCGACGAAAACGTCAAATTTTTTTGATTTTGAAAAAAACCATGGAAACGGTCGTATTATAGCATGTAGAATGATACTATGGTGAGCAAAAATAATTTCGTGAAATGTTGTAAAATTTTACAAAAAAACGCCATGGTATAGTATGTCGAAATTTTTCGATGAAAACGTCAAGTTTTTTTGATGTCGAAAAAAACTATGGAAACGGTCGTTTTATAGCACGTAGAATGATTCCATGGTGAGCAAAATACATTTCATGAAATGTAAAATTTTACAAAAAAACGCCATAGTATAGTATGTCGAAATTTTTTGACGAAAACGTCAAATTTTTTTTTATGTTGAAAAAAAATATGAAAACGGTAGTATTATAGCATGTAGAATGATACTATGGTGAGATAAAGTAATTTCGTGAAATGTAAAATTTTACAAAAAAAAAACGCCATAGTATAGTATGGCGAAATTTTTTGATGAAAACGTCAATTTTTTTTGAAATTGAAAAAAACCATGAAAACGGTCTTATTATAGCATGTAGAATGATTCTATGGTGAGCAAAAATCATTTTGTGAAATGTTGTAAAATTTTACAAAAAAACGCCACAGTATAGTATGTCAAAATTTTTCATCGAAAACGTCAAATTTTTAATATATTGAAAAGAACCATATAAACGTTTGTATTATAGCATGTAGAATGATTCTATGGTGAGCAAAAGTCATTTCGTGAAATGTTGTAAAAGTTTACAAAAAAACGCCATAGTATAGTATGTCGAAATTTTTTCATGAAAACGTCAAATTTTTTTTTATGTTTAAAAAAACTATGTAAACAGTCGTATTATAGCACGTAGAATGATTCCATGGTGTGCAAAATACATTTCATGAAATGTAAAATTTTACAAAAAAACGCCATAGTATAGTATGTCGAAATTTTTCGACGAAAACGTCAAATTTTTTTGATGTTGAAAAAAAAACATGAAAACGGTTTTATTATAGTATGTTGAATGATTCCATGGTGAGCAAAAATAATTTCGTGAAATGTTGTAAAATTTTACAAAAAAACGCCATAGTATAGTATGTCGAAATTTTTCGATGAAAACGTCAAGTTTTTTTGATGTCGAAAAAAACTATGGAAACGGTCGTTTTATAGCACGTAGAATGATTCCATGGTGAGCAAAATACATTTCATGAAATGTAAAATTTTACAAAAAAACGCCATAGTATAGTATGTCGAAATTTTTTGACGAAAACGTCAAATTTTTTTTTATGTTAAAAAAAACATGAAAACAGTAGTATTATAGCATGTAGAATGATACTATGGTGAGATAAAGTAATTTCGTGAAATGTAAATTTTACAAAAAAACGCCATAGTATAGTGTGTCGAAATTTTACGACGAAAACGTCAAATTTTTTTTATGTTTAAAAAAACCATGGAAACGGTTGTATTATAGCATGTAGAATGATACTATGTTGAGCAAAAGTCATTTCGTGAAATGTTGTAAAATTTTACAAAAAAACGCCATAGTATAGTATGTCGAAATTTTTCGCCGAAAACGTCAAATTTTTTTGATTTTGAAAAAAACCATGGAAACGGTCGTATTATAGCATGTAGAATGATACTATAGTGAGCAAAAGTCATTTCGTGAAATGTTGTAAAATTTTACAAAAAAAAGCCATCGTATTATAGTATGTTTAAATTTTTTGACGAAAACATCAAAATTTTTTTTTATGTTTAAAAAAACCATGGAAACGGTCGTATAATAGCATTTAGAATGATTCTATGGAGAGCAAAAGTCATTTTGTGAAATTTAAAATTTTACAAAAAACGGCATACTATAGGATGTCGAAATTTTTCAACGAAAACGTCAAATTTTTTTGATTTTGAAAAAAACCATGGAAACGGTCGTATTATAGCATGTAGAATGATACTATGTTGAGCAAAAGTCTTTTCGTGAAATGTTGTAAAATTTTACAAAAAAAGGCCATAGTATAGTATGTCGAAATTTTTCGATGAAAACGTCAAATTTTTTTGATGTTGAAAAAAACCATGAAAACGGTTTTATTATAGCACGTAGAATGATTCCATGGTGAGCAAAATACATTTCATGAAATGTAAAATTTTACAAAAAAACGCCATAGTATAGTATGTCGAAATATTAGTATGTTTAAATTTTTTGACGAAAACATCATCATTTTTTTTTATGTTTAAAAAAACCATGGAAACGGTCGTATAATAGCATTTAGAATGATTCTATGGTGAGCAAAAGTCATTTTGTGAAATTTAAAATTTTACAAAAAAACGCCACAGTATAGTATGACGAAATTTTTCGTCGAAAACGTCAAATTTTTAATATATTGTAAAGAACCATATAAACGTTTGTATTATAGCATGTAGAATGATTCTATAGTGAGCAAAAGTCATTTCGTGAAATGTTGTAAAGTTTTACAAAAAAACGCCACAGTATAGTATGTCGAAATTTTTCGACGAAAACGTCAATTTTTTTTGAAATTGAAAAAAACCATGAAAACGGTCTTATTATAGCATGTAGAATGATTCTATGGTGAGCAAAAATCATTTTGTGAAATGGTGTAAAATTTTACAAAAAAACGCCACAGTATAGTATGTCGAAATTTTTCGTCGAAAACGTCAAATTTTTCATATGTTGAAAAGAACCATATAAACGTTTGTATTATAGCACGTAGAATGATTCCATGTTTAGCAAAAGTCATTTCGTGAAATGTTGTAAAATTTTACAAAAAACGGCATACTATAGGATGTCGAAATTTTTCGACGAAAACGTCAAATTTTTTTGATGTTGAAAAAAACCATGAAAACGGTTTTATTATAGCATGTTGAATGATTCTATGGTGAGAAAAAAAATTTCGTGAAATGTTGTAAAATTTTACAAAAAAACGCCATAGTATAGTATGTCGAAATTTTTCGACGAAAACGTCAAATTTTTTTTATGTTTAAAAAAAACATGGAAACGGTTGTATTATAGCATGTAGATTGATACTATGTTGAGCAAAAGTCATTTCGTGAAATGTTGTAAAATTTTACAAAAAAACGCCATAGTATAGTATGTCGAAATTTTTCGACGAAAACGTCAAATTTTTTTGATTTTGAAAAAAACCATGGAAACGGTCGTATTATAGCATGTAGAATGATACTATGGTGAGCAAAAGTCATTTCGTGAAATGTTGTAAAATTTTACAAAAAAACGCCATAGTATAGTATGTCGAAATTTTTTGACGAAAACGTCAAATTTTTTTGATGTTGAAAAAAACCATGAAAACGGTAGTATTATAGCACGTAGAATGATTCCATGGAGAGATAAAGTAATTTCTTGAAATGTAAAATTTTACAAAAAAAAACGCCATAGTATAGTATGTCGAAATTGTTTGACGAAAACGTCAATTTTTTTTTGAAATTGAAAAAAAACATGAAAACGGTCTTATTATAGCATGTAGAATGATTCTATGGTGAGCAAAAATCATTTTGTGAAATGTTGTAAAATTTTACAAAAAAACGCCATAGTATAGTATGTCGAAATTTTACGACGAAAACGTCAAATTTTTTTTTATGTTTAAAAAAAACATGGAAACGGTCGTATTATAGCATGTAGAATGATACTATGTTGAGCAAAAGTCATTTCGTGAAATGTTGTAAAATTTTACAAAAAACGACATACTATAGGATGTCGAAATTTTTCGACGACAACGTCAAATTTTTTTGATGTTGAAAAGAACCATGAAAACGATTTTATTATAGCATGTTGAATGATTCTATCGTGAGAAAAAAAATTTTGTGAAATGTTGTAAAGTTTTACAAAAAAACGCCACAGTATAGTATGTCGAAATTTTTCGACGAAAACGTCAATTTTTTTTGAAATTGAAAAAAACCATGAAAACGGTCTTATTATAGCATGTAGAATGATTCTATGGTGAGCAAAAATCATTTTGTGAAATGGTGTAAAATTTTACAAAAAAACGCCACAGTATAGTATGTCGAAATTTTTCGTCGAAAACGTCAAATTTTTAATATATTGAAAAGAACCATGAAAACGGTTTTATTATAGTATGGTTAATGATTCCATGGTGAGCAAAAATAATTTCGTGAAATGTTGTAAAATTTTACAAAAAAACGCCATAGTATAGTATGTCGAAATTTTTTGACGAAAACGTCAAATTTTTTTTATGTTGAAAAAAAACATGAAAACGGTAGTATTATAGCATGTAGAATGATACTATGGTGAGATAAAGTAATTTCGTGAAATGTAAATTTTACAAAAAAACGCCATAGTATAGTGTGTCGAAATTTTACGACGAAAACGTCAAATTTTTTTTATGTTTAAAAAAACCATGGAAACGGTCGTATTATAGCATGTAGAATGATACTATGGTGAGCAAAAGTAATTTCGTGAAATGTTGTAAAATTTTATAAAAAAAAGCCATAGTATTATAGTATGTTTAAATTTTTTGACGAAAACATCAAAAATTTTTTTTATGTTTAAAAAAAACATGGAAACGGTCGTATAATAGCATTTAGAATGATTCTATGGTGAGCAAAAGTCATTTTGTGAAATTTAAAATTTTACAAAAAAACGCCACAGTATAGTATGACGAAATTTTTCGTCGAAAACGTCAAATTTTTAATATATTGTAAAGAACCATATAAACGTTTGTATTATAGCATGTAGAATGATTCTATAGTGAGCAAAAGTCATTTCGTGAAATGTTGTAAAGTTTTACAAAAAAACGCCACAGTATAGTATGTCGAAATTTTTCGACGAAAACGTCAATTTTTTTTGAAATTGAAAAAAACCATGAAAACGGTCTTATTATAGCATGTAGAATGATTCTATGGTGAGCAAAAATCATTTTGTGAAATGGTGTAAAATTTTACAAAAAAACGCCACAGTATAGTATGTCGAAATTTTTCGTCGAAAACGTCAAATTTTTAATATATTGAAAAGAACCATATAAACGTTTGTATTATAGCACGTAGAATGATTCCATGTTTAGCAAAAGTCATTTCGTGAAATGTTGTAAAATTTTACAAAAAACGGCATACTATAGGATGTCGAAATTTTTCGACGAAAACGTCAAATTTTTTTGATGTTGAAAAAAACCATGAAAACGGTTTTATTATAGCATGTTGAATGATTCTATGGTGAGCAAAAAAAATTTCGTGAAATGTTGTAAAATTTTACAAAAAAACGCCATAGTATAGTATGTCGAAATTTTTCGACGAAAACGTCAAATTTTTTTTATGTTTAAAAAAAACATGGAAACGGTTGTATTATAGCATGTAGAATGATACTATGTTGAGCAAAAGTCATTTCGTGAAATGTTGTAAAATTTTACAAAAAAACGCCATAGTATAGTATGTCGAAATTTTTCGACGAAAACGTCAAATTTTTTTGATTTTGAAAAAAACCATGGAAACGGTCGTATTATAGCATGTAGAATGATACTATGGTGAGCAAAAGTCATTTCGTGAAATGTCGTAAAATTTTACAAAAAAACGCCATAGTATAGTATGTCGAAATTTTTTGACGAAAACGTCAAATTTTTTTGATGTTGAAAAAAACCATGAAAACGGTAGTATTATAGCACGTAGAATGATTCCATGGAGAGATAAAGTAATTTCTTGAAATGTAAAATTTTACAAAAAAAACGCCATAGTATAGTATGTCGAAATTGTTTGACGAAAACGTCAAT
The DNA here is from genome assembly GCA_947000775.1 of Pterois miles. NCBI lineage: Eukaryota > Metazoa > Chordata > Actinopteri > Perciformes > Scorpaenidae > Pterois > Pterois miles. Next base: position 13,392,546 of record CAMQGK010000341.1, read on the forward strand.
TTTTTTTGAAATTGAAAAAAAAACATGAAAACGGTCTTATTATAGCATGTAGAATGATTCTATGGTGAGCAAAAATCATTTTGTGAAATGTTGTAAAATTTTACAAAAAAACGCCATAGTATAGTATGTCGAAATTTTACGACGAAAACGTCAAATTTTTTTTATGTTTAAAAAAAACATGGAAACGGTCGTATTATAGCATGTAGAATGATACTATGTTGAGCAAAAGTCATTTCGTGAAATGTTGTAAAATTTTACAAAAAACGACATACTATAGGATGTCGAAATTTTTCGACGAAAACGTCAAATTTTTTTGATGTTGAAAAGAACCATGAAAACGATTTTATTATAGCATGTTGAATGATTCTATGGTGAGAAAAAAAATTTTGTGAAATGTTGTAAAATTTTACAAAAAACCGCCATAGAAATTTTTCGACGAAAATGTCAAATTTTTTTGATTTTGAAAAAAACCATGGAAACGGTCGTATTATAGCATGTAGAATGATACTATGTTGAGCAAAAGTCATTTCGTGAAATGTTGTAAAATTTTACAAAAAAACGCCATAGTATAGTATGTCGAAATTTTTTGACGAAAACGTCAAATTTTTTTGATGTTGAAAAAAAACCATGGAAACAGTCGTATTATAGCATGTAGAATGATTCTATGGAGCGCAAAAGTGATTTCGTGAAATGTTGTAAAATTTTACAAAAAAACGCCACGGTATAGTATGTCGAAATTTTTCGTCGAAAACGTCAAATTTTTAAAATATAGTGAAAAGAACCATATAAACGTTTGTATTATAGCACGTAGAATGATTCCATGTTTAGCAAAAGTCATTTCGTGAAATGTTGTAAAATTTTACAAAAAACGCCGTAGTATAGTATGTCGAAATTTTTTGACGAAAACGTCAAATTTTTTTGATGTTGAAAAAACCATGAAAACGGTAGTATTATAGCACGTAGAATGATTCCATGGAGAGATAAAGTAATTTCTTTAAATGTAAAATTTTACAAAAAAAAACGCCATAGTATAGTATGTCGAAATTTTTTCATGAAAACGTCAAATTTTTTTTATGTTTAAAAAAACTATGTAAACAGTCGTATTATAGCACGTAGAATGATTCCATGGTGTGCAAAATACATTTCATGAAATGTAAGATTTTACAAAAAAACGCCATAGTATAGTATGTCGAAATTTTTCGACGAAAACGTCAAATTTTTTTTATGTTGAAAAAAAAACATGAAAACGGTTTTATTATAGTATGTTGAATGATTCCATGGTGAGCAAAAATAATTTCGTGAAATGTTGTAAAATTTTACAAAAAAACGCCATGGTATAGTATGTCGAAATTTTTCGATGAAAACGTCAAGTTTTTTTGATGTCGAAAAAAACTATGGAAACGGTCGTTTTATAGCACGTAGAATGATTCCATGGTGAGCAAAATACATTTCATGAAATGTAAAATTTTACAAAAAAACGCCATAGTATAGTATGTCGAAATTTTTTGACGAAAACGTCAAATTTTTTTTATGTTGAAAAAAAACATGAAAACAGTAGTATTATAGCATGTAGAATGATACTATGGTGAGATAAAGTAATTTCGTGAAATGTAAATTTTACAAAAAAACGCCATAGTATAGTGTGTCGAAATTTTACGACGAAAACGTCAATTTTTTTTTATGTTTAAAAAAAACCATGGAAACGGTTGTATTATAGCATGTAGAATGATACTATGTTGAGCAAAAGTCATTTCGTGAAATGTTGTAAAATTTTACAAAAAAACGCCATGGTATAGTATGTCAAAATTTTTCGTCGAAAACGTCAAATTTTTTTGATTTTGAAAAAAACCATGGAAACGGTCGTATTATAGCATGTAGAATGATACTATGGTGAGCAAAAGTCATTTCGTGAAATGTTGTAAAATTTTATAAAAAAAAGCCATAGTATTATAGTATGTTTACATTTTTTGACGAAAACATCAAAATTTTTTTTTAAGTTTAAAAGAAACATGGAAACTGTCGTATAATAGCATTTAGAATGATTCTATGGTGAGCAAAAGTGATTTTGTGAAATTTAAAATTTTACAAAAAAACGCCACAGTATAGTATGACGAAATTTTTCGTCGAAAACGTCAAATTTTTAATATATTGTAAAGAACCATATAAACGTTTGTATTATAGCATGTAGAATGATTCTATAGTGAGCAAAAGTCATTTCGTGAAATGTTGTAAAGTTTTACAAAAAAACGCCACAGTATAGTATGTCGAAATTTTTCGACGAAAACGTCAATTTTTTTTGAAATTGAAAAAAACCATGAAAACGGTCTTATTATAGCATGTAGAATGATTCTATGGTGAGCAAAAATCATTTTGTGAAATGGTGTAAAATTTTACAAAAAAACGCCACAGTATAGTATGTCGAAATTTTACGACGAAAACGTCAAATTTTTTTTATGTTTAAAAAAAACATGGAAACGGTCGTATTATAGCATGTAGAATGATACTATGTTGAGCAAAAGTCATTTTGTGAAATGGTGTAAAATTTTACAAAAAAACGCCATAGTATAGTATGTCGAAATTTTACGACGAAAACGTCAAATTTTTTTTATGTTTAAAAAAAACATGGAAACGGTCGTATTATAGCATGTAGAATGATACTATGTTGAGCAAAAGTCATTTCGTGAAATGTTGTAAAATTTTACAAAAAACGACATACTATAGGATGTCGAAATTTTTCGACGAAAACGTCAAATTTTTTTGATATTGAAAAGAACCATGAAAACGATTTTATTATAGCATGTTGAATGATTCCATGGTGAGCAAAAATAATTTCGTGAAATGTTGTAAAATTTTACAAAAAAAACGCCATGGTATAGTATGTCGAAATTTTTCGATGAAAACGTCAAGTTTTTTTGATGTCGAAAAAAACTATGGAAACGGTCGTTTTATAGCACGTAGAATGATTCCATGGTGAGCAAAATACATTTCATGAAATGTAAAATTTTACAAAAAAACGCCATAGTATAGTATGTCGAAATTTTTTGAAGAAAACGTCAAATTTTTTTTATGTTGAAAAAAAACATGAAAACAGTAGTATTATAGCATGTAGAATGATACTATGGTGAGATAAAGTAATTTCGTGAAATGTAAATTTTACAAAAAAACGCCATAGTATAGTGTGTCGAAATTTTACGACGAAAACGTCAAATTTTTTTTATGTTTAAAAAAACCATGGAAACGGTTGTATTATAGCATGTAGAATGATACTATGTTGAGCAAAAGTCATTTCGTGAAATGTTGTAAAATTTTACAAAAAAACGCCATAGTATAGTATGTCGAAATTTTTCGACGAAAACGTCAAATTTTTTTGATTTTGAAAAAAACCATGGAAACGGTCGTATTATAGCATGTAGAATGATACTATGGTGAGCAAAAGTCATTTCGTGAAATGTTGTAAAATTTTATAAAAAAAAGCCATAGTATTATAGTATGTTTAAATTTTTTGACGAAAACATCAAAATTTTTTTTTATGTTTAAAAGAAACATGGAAACGGTCGTATAATAGCATTTAGAATGATTCTATGGTGAGCAAAAGTCATTTTGTGAAATTTAAAATTTTACAAAAAAACGCCACAGTATAGTATGACGAAATTTTTCGTCGAAAACGTCAAATTTTTAATATATTGTAAAGAACCATATAAACGTTTGTATTATAGCATGTAGAATGATTCTATAGTGAGCAAAAGTCATTTCGTGAAATGTTGTAAAGTTTTACAAAAAAACGCCACAGTATAGTATGTCGAAATTTTTCGACGAAAACGTCAATTTTTTTTTAAATTGAAAAAAACCATGAAAACGGTCTTATTATAGCATGTAGAATGATTCTATGGTGAGCAAAAATCATTTTGTGAAATGGTGTAAAATTTTACAAAAAAACGCCACAGTATAGTATGTCGAAATTTTTCGTCGAAAACGTCAAATTTTTCATATGTTGAAAAGAACCATATAAACGTTTGTATTATAGCACGTAGAATGATTCCATGTTTAGCAAAAGTCATTTCGTGAAAAGTTGTAAAATTTTACAAAAAAACGCCATGGTATAGTATGTCGAAATTTTTCGATGAAAACGTCAAATTTTTTTTATGTTGAAAAAAAACATGAAAACGGTAGTATTATAGCATGTAGAATGATACTTTGGTGAGATAAAGTAATTTCGTGAAATGTAACATTTTACAAAAAAACGCCATAGTATAGTGTGTCGAAATTTTACGACGAAAACGTCAAATTTTTTTTATGTTTAAAAAAACCATGGAAACGGTTGTATTATAGCATGTAGAATGATACTATGTTGAGCAAAAGTCATTTCGTGAAAAGTTGTAAAATTTTACAAAAAAACGCCATAGTATAGTATGTCGAAATTTTTCGACGAAAACGTCAAATTTTTTTGATTTTGAAAAAAACCATGGAAACGGTGGTATTATAGCATTTAGAATGATACTATGGTGAGCAAAAGTCATTTTGTGAAATTTAAAATTTTACAAAAAAACGCCACAGTATAGTATGACGAAATTTTTCGTCGAAAACGTCAAATTTTTAATATATTGTAAAGAACCATATAAACGTTTGTATTATAGCATGTAGAATGATTCTATAGTGAGCAAAAGTCATTTCGTGAAATGTTGTAAAGTTTTACAAAAAAACGCCACAGTATAGTATGTCGAAATTTTTCGACGAAAACGTCAATTTTTTTTGAAATTGAAAAAAAAACATGAAAACGGTCTTATTATAGCATGTAGAATGATTCTATGGTGAGCAAAAATCATTTTGTGAAATGGTGTAAAATTTTACAAAAAAACGCCACAGTATAGTATGTCGAAATTTTTCGTCGAAAACGTCAAATTTTTAATATATTGAAAAGAACCATGAAAACGGTTTTATTATAGTATGGTTAATGATTCCATGGTGAGCAAAAATAATTTCGTGAAATGTTGTAAAGTTTTACAAAAAAAACGCCATAGTCGAAATTTTTCGATGAAAACGTCAAGTTTTTTTGATGTCGAAAAAAACTATGGAAACGGTCGTTTTATAGCACGTAGAATGATTCCATGGTGAGCAAAATACATTTCATGAAATGTAAAATTTTACAAAAAAACGCCATAGTATAGTATGTCGAAATTTTTTGACGAAAACGTCAAATTTTTATGTTGAAAAAAACATGGAAACGGTTTTATTATAGCATGTAGAATGATACAATGTTGAGCAGAAGTCATTTCGTGAAATGTTGTAAAATTTTACAAAAAAACGCCATAGTATAGTATGTCGAAATTTTTCGACGAAAACGTCAAATTTTTTTGATTTTGAAAAAAACCATGGAAACGGTCGTATTATAGCATGTAGAATGATACTATGTTGAGCAAAAGTCATTTCGTGAAATGTTGTAAAATTTTACAAAAAAACGCCATCGTATTATGGTATGTTTAAATTTTTTGACGAAAACATTAACATTTTTTTTTATGTTTAAAAAAACCATGGAAACGGTCGTATAATAGCATTTAGAATGATTCTATGGTGAGCAAAAGTCATTTTGTGAAATTTAAAATTTTACAAAAAACGGCATACTATAGGATGTCGAAATTTTTCGACGAAAACTTCAAATTTTTTTTATATTGAAAAAACCATGGAAACGGTCGTATTATAGCATTTAGAATGATTCTATGGTGAGCAAAAAAAATTTCGTGAAATGTTGTAAAATTTTACAAAAAACGCCACAGTATAGTATGTCGAAATTTTTTAACGAAAACATCAATTTTTTTTAAAATTTAAATAAAACCATGGAAACAGTCGTATTATAGCATGTAGAATGATACTATGGTGAGCAAAAGTCATTTCGTTAAATGTTGTAAATTTTACAAAAAAACGCCATAGTATAGTATGTCGAAATTTTTCGATGAAAATGTCAAATTTTTTTGATTTTGAAAAAAAACATGGAAACAGTCATATTATAGCATGCAGAATTATACTATGGTGAGCAAAACTCATTTCGTGAAGTGTTGTAAAATTTTACAAAAAAACGCCATAGTATTATAGTATGTTTAAATTTTTGGACGAAAACATCAAATTTTTTTTTATGTTTCAAAAAACCATGGAAACGGTCGTATAATAGCATTTAGAATGATTCTATGGTGAGCAATAGTCATTTTTTGAAATTTAAAATTTTACAAAAAACGGCATACTATAGGATGTCGAAATTTTTCGACGAAAACGTCAAATTTTTTTTCATGTTTAAATGAACCATGGTAACGGTCGTATTATAGCACGTAGAATGATTCCATGGTTTGCAACATACATTTCATGAAATGTAAAATTTTACAAAAAAACGCCATAGTATAGTATGTCGAAATTTTACGACGAAAACGTCAAATTTTTTTCATGCTTAAAAAAAACACGGAAAAGGTCGTATTATAGCATGTAGAATGATACTATATTGAACAAAAGTCATTTCGTGAAATGTTGTAAAATTTTACAAAAAACGCCATAGTATAGTATGTCGAAATTTTTTGACGAAAACGTCAATTTTTTTTTATGTTGAAAAAAAACATGGAAACGGTCGTATTATAGCATGTAGAATGATACTATGTTGAGCAAAAGTCATTTTGTGAAATGTAAAATTTTACAAAAAAACGCCATAGTATAGTATGTCGAAATTTTTCGATGAAAACGTCAAATTTTTTTGATGTCGAAAAAAACTATGGAAACGGTCGTATTATAGCACGTAGAATGATTCCATGGTGAGCAAAATACATTTCATGAAATTTAAAATTTTACAAAAAAACGCCATAGTATAGAATGTCGAAATTTTTTGACGAAAACGTCAAAGTTTTTTTATGTTGAAAAAAAACATGAAAACGGTAGTATTATAGCACGTAGAATGATTCCATGGTGAGATAAAGTAATTTCGTGAAATGTAAAATTTTAAAAAAAAAATGCCATAGTATAGTGTGTCGAAATTTTTCGATGAAAACGACAAATTTTTTTGATGTAGAAAAAAACTATGGAAACGGTCGTATTATAGCACGTAGAATGATTCCATGGTGAGCAAAATACATTTCATGAAATGTAAAATTTTACGACGAAAACGTCAAATTTTTTTTATGTTTAAAAAAACCATGGAAACGGTTGTATTATGGCATGTAGAATGATACTATGTTGAGCAAAAGTCATTTCGTGAAATGTTGTAAAATTTTACAAAAAAACGCCATAGTATAGAATGTCGAAATTTTTTGACGAAAACGTCAAAGTTTTTTTATGTTGAAAAAAAAAAATGAAAACGGTAGTATTATAGCACGTAGAATGATTCCATGGTGAGATAAAGTAATTTCGTGAAATGTAAAATTTAAAAAAAAAAACGCCATAGTATAGTGTGTCGAAATTTTTCGATGAAAACGTCAAATTTTTTTGATGTAGAAAAAAACTATGGAAACGGTCGTATTATAGCACGTAGAATGATTCCATGGTGAGCAAAATACATTTCATGAAATGTAAAATTTTACGACGAAAACGTCAAATTTTTTTTATGTTTAAAAAAACCATGGAAACGGTTGTATTATGGCATGTAGAATGATACTATGTTGAGCAAAAGTCATTTCGTGAAATGTTGTAAAATTTTACAAAAAAACGCCATAGTATAGTATGTCGAAATTTTTCGACGAAAACGTCAAATTTTTTTGATGTTGAAAAAAACCATGGAAACGGTCGTATTATAGCATGTAGAATGATACTATGTTGAGCAAAAGTCATTTCGTTAAATGTTGTAAAATTTTACAAAAAAACGCCATAGTATAGTATGTCAAAATTTTTCGATGAAAACGTCAAATTTTTTTCATGCTTAAAAAAACCATGGAAACGGTTGTATTATAGCATGTAGAATGATACTATGTTGAACAAAAGTCATTTCGTGAAATGTTGTAAAATTTTACAAAAAACGCCATAGTATAGTATGTCGAAATTTTTCGACGAAAACGTCAATTTTTTTTTTATGTTGAAAAAAAACATGGAAACGGTCGTATTATAGCATCTAGAATGATACTATGGTGAGCAAAAGTCATTTCGTGAAATACTGTAAAATTTTACAAAAAAACGCCATAGTATAGTATGTCGAAATTTTTCGATGAAAATGTCAAATTTTTTTTGATTTTGAAAAAAAACATGGAAACAGTCATATTATAGCATGCAGAATGATACTATGGTGAGCAAAACTCATTTCGTGAAGTGTTGTAAAATTTTACAAAAAAACGCCATAGTATTATAGTATGTTTAAATTTTTGGACGAAAACATCAAATTTTTTTTTATGTTTAAAAAAACCATGGAAACGGTCGTATAATAGCATGTAGAATGATACTATGGTGAGCAAAAGTCATTTCGTTAAATGTTGTAAAATTTTACAAAAAACGCCATAGTATAGTATGTCGAAATTTTTTGATGAAAACGTCAATTTTTTTTTTATGTTGAAAAAAAATCATGAAAATGGTCATATTATAGCATCTAAAATGATTCAATCGTGAAAAAAGTCATTTCATGAAATGTTGAAAAATTTTCCAAAAATATGTCATCAAAAAAGTCATAGTATAGTATGTCGAAAAATTTCATGAAAAACGGGTCATAATAATGAATCTTGAAATATTTCATGTTAACAGTCTATATAGTATGTTAAACAATATTTTGATAAAAAAAAACATATTCTAGTACGTTGAAAAATTTAAAGAAAAACGCCATAGTATAGTATGTCGAAATTTTTCGATGAAAACGTCACATTTTTTTGATGTTGAAAAAAACTATGGAAACGGTCGTATTATAGCACGTAGAATGATTCCATGGTGAGCAAAACACATTTCATGAAATGTAAAATTTTACAAAAAAACGCCATAGTATAGTATGTAGAAATTTTTCGAAGAAAACATCAAATTTTTTTCATGTTTAAAAAAAAACATGGAAACGGTTTTATTATAGCATGTTGAATGATTCTATGGTGAGCAAAAATAATTTCGTGAAATGTTGTAAAATTTTACAAAAAAAACGCCATAGTATAGTATGTCGAAATTTTTCGACGAAAACGTCAATTTTTTTTATGTTTAAAAAAACCATGGAAACGGTCGTATTATAGCATGTAGAATGATACTATGGTGAGCAAAAGTCATTTCGTGAAATGTTGTAAAATTTTACAAAAAAACGCCATAGTATAGAATGTCGAAATTTTTTGACGAAAACGTCAAAGTTTTTTTATGTTGAAAAAAAAAAATGAAAACGGTAGTATTATAGCACGTAGAATGATTCCATGGTGAGATAAAGTAATTTCGTGAAATGTAAAATTTAAAAAAAAAAACGCCATAGTATAGTGTGTCGAAATTTTTCGATGAAAACGTCAAATTTTTTTGATGTAGAAAAAAACTATGGAAACGGTCGTATTATAGCACGTAGAATGATTCCATGGTGAGCAAAATACATTTCATGAAATGTAAAATTTTACGACGAAAACGTCAAATTTTTTTTATGTTTAAAAAAACCATGGAAACGGTTGTATTATGGCATGTAGAATGATACTATGTTGAGCAAAAGTCATTTCGTGAAATGTTGTAAAATTTTACAAAAAAACGCCATAGTATAGAATGTCGAAATTTTTTGACGAAAACGTCAAAGTTTTTTTATGTTGAAAAAAAAAAATGAAAACGGTAGTATTATAGCACGTAGAATGATTCCATGGTGAGATAAAGTAATTTCGTGAAATGTAAAATTTAAAAAAAAAAACGCCATAGTATAGTGTGTCGAAATTTTTCGATGAAAACGTCAAATTTTTTTGATGTAGAAAAAAACTATGGAAACGGTCGTATTATAGCACGTAGAATGATTCCATGGTGAGCAAAATACATTTCATGAAATGTAAAATTTTACGACGAAAACGTCAAATTTTTTTTATGTTTAAAAAAACCATGGAAACGGTTGTATTATGGCATGTAGAATGATACTATGTTGAGCAAAAGTCATTTCGTGAAATGTTGTAAAATTTTACAAAAAAACGCCATAGTATAGTATGTCGAAATTTTTCGACGAAAACGTCAAATTTTTTTGATGTTGAAAAAAACCATGGAAACGGTCGTATTATAGCATGTAGAATGATACTATGTTGAGCAAAAGTCATTTCGTTAAATGTTGTAAAATTTTACAAAAAAACGCCATAGTATAGTATGTCAAAATTTTTCGATGAAAACGTCAAATTTTTTTCATGCTTAAAAAAACCATGGAAACGGTTGTATTATAGCATGTAGAATGATACTATGTTGAACAAAAGTCATTTCGTGAAATGTTGTAAAATTTTACAAAAAACGCCATAGTATAGTATGTCGAAATTTTTCGACGAAAACGTCAATTTTTTTTTTATGTTGAAAAAAAACATGGAAACGGTCGTATTATAGCATCTAGAATGATACTATGGTGAGCAAAAGTCATTTCGTGAAATACTGTAAAATTTTACAAAAAAACGCCATAGTATAGTATGTCGAAATTTTTCGATGAAAATGTCAAATTTTTTTGATTTTGAAAAAAAACATGGAAACAGTCATATTATAGCATGCAGAATGATACTATGGTGAGCAAAACTCATTTCGTGAAGTGTTGTAAAATTTTACAAAAAAACGCCATAGTATTATAGTATGTTTAAATTTTTGGACGAAAACATCAAATTTTTTTTTATGTTTAAAAAAACCATGGAAACGGTCGTATAATAGCATGTAGAATGATACTATGGTGAGCAAAAGTCATTTCGTTAAATGTTGTAAAATTTTACAAAAAACGCCATAGTATAGTATGTCGAAATTTTTTGATGAAAACGTCAATTTTTTTTTTATGTTGAAAAAAAAATCATGAAAATGGTCATATTATAGCATCTAAAATGATTCAATCGTGAAAAAAGTCATTTCATGAAATGTTGAAAAATTTTCCAAAAATATGTCATCAAAAAAGTCATAGTATAGTATGTCGAAAAATTTCATGAAAAACGGGTCATAATAATGAATCTTGAAATATTTCATGTTAACAGTCTATATAGTATGTTAAACAATATTTTGATAAAAAAAAACATATTCTAGTACGTTGAAAAATTTAAAGAAAAACGCCATAGTATAGTATGTCGAAATTTTTCGATGAAAACGTCACATTTTTTTGATGTTGAAAAAAACTATGGAAACGGTCGTATTATAGCACGTAGAATGATTCCATGGTGAGCAAAACACATTTCATGAAATGTAAAATTTTACAAAAAAACGCCATAGTATAGTATGTAGAAATTTTTCGAAGAAAACATCAAATTTTTTTCATGTTTAAAAAAAAACATGGAAACGGTTTTATTATAGCATGTTGAATGATTCTATGGTGAGCAAAAATAATTTCGTGAAATGTTGTAAAATTTTACAAAAAAAACGCCATAGTATAGTATGTCGAAATTTTTCGACGAAAACGTCAATTTTTTTTATGTTTAAAAAAACCATGGAAACGGTCGTATTATAGCATGTAGAATGATACTATGGTGAGCAAAAGTCATTTCGTGAAATGTTGTAAAATTTTACAAAAAAACGCCATAGTATAGAATGTCGAAATTTTTTGACGAAAACGTCAAAGTTTTTTTATGTTGAAAAAAAAAAATGAAAACGGTAGTATTATAGCACGTAGAATGATTCCATGGTGAGATAAAGTAATTTCGTGAAATGTAAAATTTAAAAAAAAAAAACGCCATAGTATAGTGTGTCGAAATTTTTCGATGAAAACGTCAAATTTTTTTGATGTAGAAAAAAACTATGGAAACGGTCGTATTATAGCACGTAGAATGATTCCATGGTGAGCAAAATACATTTCATGAAATGTAAAATTTTACGACGAAAACGTCAAATTTTTTTTTATGTTTAAAAAAACCATGGAAACGGTTGTATTATGGCATGTAGAATGATACTATGTTGAGCAAAAGTCATTTCGTGAAATGTTGTAAAATTTTACAAAAAAACGCCATAGTATAGTATGTCGAAATTTTTCGACGAAAACGTCAAATTTTTTTGATGTTGAAAAAAACCATGGAAACGGTCGTATTATAGCATGTAGAATGATACTATGTTGAGCAAAAGTCATTTCGTTAAATGTTGTAAAATTTTACAAAAAAAACGCCATAGTATAGTATGTCAAAATTTTTCGATGAAAACGTCAAATTTTTTTCATGCTTAAAAAAACCATGGAAACGGTTGTATTATAGCATGTAGAATGATACTATGTTGAACAAAAGTCATTTCGTGAAATGTTGTAAAATTTTACAAAAAACGCCATAGTATAGTATGTCGAAATTTTTCGACGAAAACGTCAATTTTTTTTTTATGTTGAAAAAAAACATGGAAACGGTCGTATTATAGCATCTAGAATGATACTATGGTGAGCAAAAGTCATTTCGTGAAATACTGTAAAATTTTACAAAAAAACGCCATAGTATAGTATGTCGAAATTTTTCGATGAAAATGTCAAATTTTTTTTGATTTTGAAAAAAAACATGGAAACAGTCATATTATAGCATGCAGAATGATACTATGGTGAGCAAAACTCATTTCGTGAAGTGTTGTAAAATTTTACAAAAAAACGCCATAGTATTATAGTATGTTTAAATTTTTGGACGAAAACATCAAATTTTTTTTTTATGTTTAAAAAAACCATGGAAACGGTCGTATAATAGCATGTAGAATGATACTATGGTGAGCAAAAGTCATTTCGTTAAATGTTGTAAAATTTTACAAAAAACGCCATAGTATAGTATGTCGAAATTTTTTGATGAAAACGTCAATTTTTTTTTTATGTTGAAAAAAAAATCATGAAAATGGTCATATTATAGCATCTAAAATGATTCAATCGTGAAAAAAGTCATTTCATGAAATGTTGAAAAATTTTCCAAAAATATGTCATCAAAAAAGTCATAGTATAGTATGTCGAAAAATTTCATGAAAAACGGGTCATAATAATGAATCTTGAAATATTTCATGTTAACAGTCTATATAGTATGTTAAACAATATTTTGATAAAAAAAAACATATTCTAGTACGTTGAAAAATTTAAAGAAAAACGCCATAGTATAGTATGTCGAAATTTTTCGATGAAAACGTCACATTTTTTTGATGTTGAAAAAAACTATGGAAACGGTCGTATTATAGCACGTAGAATGATTCCATGGTGAGCAAAACACATTTCATGAAATGTAAAATTTTACAAAAAAACGCCATAGTATAGTATGTAGAAATTTTTCGAAGAAAACATCAAATTTTTTTCATGTTTAAAAAAAAACATGGAAACGGTTTTATTATAGCATGTTGAATGATTCTATGGTGAGCAAAAATAATTTCGTGAAATGTTGTAAAATTTTACAAAAAAAACGCCATAGTATAGTATGTCGAAATTTTTCGACGAAAACGTCAATTTTTTTTATGTTTAAAAAAACCATGGAAACGGTCGTATTATAGCATGTAGAATGATACTATGGTGAGCAAAAGTCATTGCGTGAAATGTTGTAAAATTTTACAAAAAAACGCCATAATATAGTATGTCGAAATTTTTCGCCGAAAACGTCACATTTTTTCGATTTTGAAAAAAAAACATGGAAACGGTCATATTATAGCATGTAGAATGATTCTATGGAGCTCACAAGTCGTTTCATGAAGTGTTGTAAAATTTTACAAAAAAACGCCATAGTATAGTATGTCGAAATTTTTTGACGAAAACGTCAAATTTTTTGTATGTTGAAAAAAACCATGAAAACGGTAGTATTATAGCACGTAGAATGATTCCATGGTGAGATAAAGTAATTTCGTGAAATGTAAAATTTTCCAAAAAAAAAACCGCCATAGTATAGTATGTCGAAATTTTTCGATGAAAACGTCAAATTTTTTTATGTCGAAAAAAACTATGGAAACGGTCGTATTATAGCACATAGAATGATTCCATAGTGAGCAAAATACATTTCATGAAATGTAAAATTTTACAAAAAAATGCCATAGTATAGTATGTCGAAATTTTTCGACAAAAACGTCAAATTTTTTTTATGTTTAAAAAAAACATGGAAACAGTCGTATTATAGCATGTAGAATGATACTATGGTGAGCAAAAGTCATTTCGTGAAGTGTTGTAAAATTTTACAAAAAAACGCCATAGTATAGTATGTCGAAATTTTTTGACGAAAACGTCAAATTTTTTGTATGTTGAACAAAACCATGAAAACGGTAGTGTTATAGCACGTAGAATGATTCCATGGTGAGATAAAGTAATTTCGTGAAATGTAAAATTTTCCAAAAAAAAAAACGCCATAGTATAGGATGTCGAAAATTTTCGACAAAAACGTCAAATTTTTTTGATGTTGAAAAAAACCATGGAAACGGTCGTATTATAGCATGTAGAATGATTCCATGGTGAGCAAAAGTCATTTTGTGAAATGTAAAATTTTACAAAAAAACGGCATAGTATAGTATGTCGAAATTTTTCGATGAAAACGTCAAATGTTTTTTGATGTCGAAAAAAAACATGGAAACGGTCATATTATAGCATGTAGAATGATTCTATGGAGCTCACAAGTCGTTTGATGAAGTGTTGTAAAATTTTACAAAAAAACGCCATAGTATAGTATGTCGAAATTTTTCGATGAAAAAGGCCAATTCTTTTTGATGTTGAAAAAAAATCATGAAAATGGTCATATTATAGCATCTAAAATGATTCAATTGTGAAAAAAGTCATTTCATGAAATGTTGAAAAATTTTCCAAAAATATGTCATCAAAAAAGTCATAGTATAGTATGTCGAAAAATTTCATGAAAAACGGGTCATAATAATGAATCTCGAAATATTTCATGTTAACAGTCTATATAGTATGTTAAACAATATTTTGATAAGAAAAACATATTCTAGTACGTTGAAAAATTTCAAGAAAAACGCCATAGTATAGTATGTCGAAATTTTTCGATGAAAACGTCACATTTTTTTGATGTTGAAAAAAACTATGGAAACGGTCGTATTGTAGCACGTAGAATGATTCCATGGTGAGCAAAACACATTTCATGAAATGTAAAATTTTACAAAAAAACGCCATAGTATAGTATGTAGAAATTTTTCGAAGAAAACATCAAATTTTTTTCATGTTTAAAAAAAAACATGGAAACGGTTTTATTATAGCATGTTGAATGATTCTATGGTGAGCAAAAATAATTTCGTGAAATGTTGTAAAATTTTAAAAAAAAAACCGCCATAGTATAGTATGTCGAAAATTTTCGACGAAAACGTCAAATTTTTTTTATGTTTAAAAAAACCATGGAAACGGTCGTATTATAGCATGTAGAATGATACTATGGTGAGCAAAAGTCATTTCGTGAAATGTTGTAAAATTTTACAAAAAAACGCCATAATATAGTATGTCGAAATTTTTCGACGAAAACGTCACATTTTTTTGATTTTGAAAAAAAACATGGAAACGGTCATATTATAGCATGTAGAATGATTCTATGGAGCTCACAAGTCGTTTCATGAAGTGTTGTAAAATTTTACAAAAAAACGCCATAGTATAGTTTGTCGAAATTTTTCGACAAAAACGTCAAATTTTTTTGATGTTGAAAAAAACCATGGAAACGGTCGTATTATAGCATGTAGAATGATACTATGGTGAGCAAAAGTCATTTCGTGAAGTGTTGTAAAATTTTACAAAAAAACGCCATAGTATAGTTTGTCGAAATTTTTTGACGAAAACATCAAATTTTTTTTATGTTTAAAAAAACCATGGAAACGGTCGTATAATAGCATTTAGATTGATTCTATGGTGAGCAAAAGTCATTTTGTGAAATTTAAAATTTTACAAAAAACGGCATAGTATAGGATGTCGAAATTTTTCGACGAAAACGTCAAATTTTTTTTATGTTTAAAAAAAACATGGAAACGGTCGTATTATAGCACGTAGAATGATTCCATGGTGAGATAAAGCAATTTCGTGAAATGTAAAATTTTAAAAAACAAAAACGCCATAGTATAGTATGTCGAAATTTTTCGACAAAAACCTTAAATTTTTTTGATGTTGAAAAAAGCCATGGAAACGGTCGTATTATAGCATGTAGAATGATACTATGGTGAGCAAAAGTCATTTCGTGAAATTTTGTAAAATTTTACAAAAAACGCCATAGTATAGTATGTCAAAATTTTTCGATGAAAACGTCAATTTTTTTATGTGTTGAAAAAAATCTTGAAAACAGTCATGTTATAGCATGTAAAATGATTTTATGGTGAAAAAAAGTCATTTTGTGAAATGTAAAATTTTACAAGAAAATCGACATAGTATAGTATGTCAACATTTTTCGATGAAAACGTCACATTTTTTTATGCTGAAAAAAATCATGAAAACGGTCGTATTATAGCATGTAAAATGATTCTATGGTGAAAAAAGTCATTTCGTGAAATGTAAAATTTTACAAGAAGAACGTCATAGTATAGTATGTCGAAATTTTTCGATGAAAAAGGCCAATTCTTTTTGATGTTGAAAAAAAATCATGAAAATGGTCATATTATAGCATCTAAAATGATTCAATCGTGAAAAAAGTCATTTCATGAAATGTTGAAAAATTTTCCAAAAATATGTCATCAAAAAAGTCATAGTATAGTATGTCGAAAAATTTCATGAAAAACGGGTCATAATAATGAATCTTGAAATATTTCATGTTAACAGTCTATATAGTATGTTAAACAATATTTTGATAAGAAAAACATATTCTAGTACGTTGAAAAATTTCATGAAAAAAGTCATAATACAGTATGTCGAAATATTTCATGAAAGTATTGAATTTTGAAAAATTTACACAATATTATGATTAAAAAATATGATTTTATAGTATGTTGAAAAATTTCCTGAAAAAATTCATCCTATAGTATGTCAAAAAATTTCATGAAAAACAGGTTATAGTGTTGAATCTTGAAATATTTCATGTTAACAATCACATTGTAGTTTCTAAATAGGTATTATGATTAAAAAAGTTATATTATAGTACGTTGAAAAATTTCATGAAAAGTCATAGTATAGTATGTTGAAAAACTTCATGAAAAACAGGTTATAGTATTGAATCTTGAAATATTTTATGTTAACAATCATATTATAGTCTGTAAAAAGGTATTATGATAAAAAAAAGTCATATTCTAGTACGTTGAAAAATTTAATGTAAAAAGTCATAGTATAGTATGTCAAAAAATTTCACGGAAAACAGGTCATAGTTTTGAATTTTGAAAAATTTCATGTTAAAAGTCATATTATAGTATGTTAAACTACATTATGATAAAAAAAATCATATTCTAGTATGTTGAAACATTTCATGAAAAAAGTCATAGTATAGTATGTCGAAAAAGTTCATGAAAAACTGGTCATAGGTTTGAATTTTGAAAAATTTCATGCTAACAGTTATTAAAGTATGTTACACAATATTATGATAAAAAAAATATCATTTTATAGCATGTCGAAAAATTTCCTAGAAAACAGGTCATAGTTTTGAATCTTGAAATATTTCATATTAACAGTCTTATTATAGTATGTTAAACAATATTATGATAAAAAATCATATTCTAGTACGTTGAAAAATTTCAAGAAAAAAGTCATAGTATAGTATGTCAAAAAATTTCATGAAAAACGGGTCAGTCTTGAATCTTGAAAAATTTCATGTTAACAGTCTTATTATAGTATGTTAAAAAATATTATGATAAAAAAATCATATAGCACATTAAAAACTTCATGAAAAAACGTCATAGTATAGTATAGTATGTCGAAATATTTCATGAAAAACAGGTCATAGTATTGAATCTTGAAATATTTCATGTTAACAATCATATTGCAGTTTATAAATAGGTATTATTATAAAAAAAAGTTATATTATAGTACGTTGTAAAATTTCATGAAAAAAGTCATAGTATAGTATGTCGAAAAATTTCATGGAAAACAGATCATAGTTTTGAATTTTGAAAAATTTAGTCTTGAATGTTGAAAAATGTTTGGAAAAAAAGTCATTTTGTTGTATGTCAAAAGATTTCATGAGAAAAAGTCAAATTATAGTATGTCAACAAAATTAATGAAAAAAGTCATAGTGCAGTATGTTGAAATTTTATGAAAAAAGTCGAAGTATAGGATGACAACTTTCATGATGACTAAGTCATAGTTCAGTGTGATGAAATATTTCATGAAAAAAGTCAGTTTAGTACGTCCAAATATTTCATGAAAATAGTTCTTTAATCTATTTAATCTAGTATGTCTAAATCTTCATCTTCATCTTCAACCGCTTATCCGAGGTTGGGTCGCGGGGGCAACAGCTCCAGCAGGGGACCCCAAACTTCCCTTTCCCAGGCCACATTAACCACCTCTGACTGGGGGATCTCGAGGCATTCCCAGGCCAGTGTGGAGATATAATCTCTCCATCTAGTCCTGGGTCGTCCCCGGGGTCTCCTCCCAGCTGGTCGTGCCTGGAACACCTCCCTAGGGAGGCGCCCAGGAGGCATCCTTACCAGATGCCCGAACCACCTCAACTGGCTCCTTTCAACGCAAAGGAGCAGCGGCTCTACTCAGAGTCCCTCATGGATGACTGAGCTTCTCATCTTATCTCTAAGGGAGATGCCAGCCACCCTCCTGAGAAAACCCATTTCGGCCGCTTGTACTCGCGATCTAGTTCTTTCGGTCATGACTAGTATGTCTAAATATTTCATGAAAACAGGCATAGTACATAATATTGGAAAAAAACAAAACAAAAAAACCCCATTTCGGCCGCTTGTAGTCGCGATCTAGGTCTTTCGGTCATGACTAGTATGTCTAAATATTTCATTCAAACAGGCATAGTACATAATATTGAAAAATTTCATGAAAAAGTCATAATATCGTGTGTCAAGAAATTTCATGAAAAAAAAGTTACAGTATAGGATGTTGAAATTTTTTTTAAAAAAAGTCATAGTATGGTATGTTCAAACATTTAATAACAAGTCATAATACAGTATGTTGAAAAAATTAAGTTATAGTATAATATGTGGAAAAATTTAATCAAAAAAGTCGTAGTATAGACGATGATACATTTATGACAAAGAAGTCAGAGTATAGTTTGTTGAAAAATTTCCTGAAAAGTCTTTGTATAGTATGTTGAAAAAATAGTATAGTGTGTTAAAAGTTTCATGTAAAAAGTCATAGTATAGTATGTCGGCAAATTTCATAAAAAGTTGTAGCATAGTAAAAAATATTAGTAAAGTAGTAGTAGTACTATAGTAGAAACGCAATAGTATAGTATGCTGAATAAAAAGCAATAGTATAATATGTCAAAAAAGTCATAGTGTAGTATGTCAAACATTTTAAAATGTCATGGTATAATTTGTCAAAAAACTATAAAGTTGTAGTATAGCACGTCGAAAGAACGTTTTAAAAAGTCATAGTATAGTATGTCGAAAAAATGAGAAAGTCATAGTATAGTATGCTGAAAACATTTTAAAAAGTCATGGTACAGGATGTCAAAAATTTTTAAAGATGTAGTACATAGTACATCAAAAAGTATGTTAAAAAATGTCATAGTATTGTATGCTGAAAAAGCCATACTATAGTATGTCGAAACAAGTCATAGTATAGTATAAAATTTGAAAAAGTCATAGTACAGTATGCCAAAACAATTTGAAAAAGTCATAGTATAGTATGCCAAAAAAATTTTAAAAGTCAAAAAATAAAAACATCATAGTAAAGTATGTCTCTACAACGGTTTCCAAAACCTGCCCTGTTGCAACGCCTGTCACAAAGAGAGTATTTTACTCATTCAGTTCATTCTCACTTACCAGAAGGACAGCGTTGTTGGAGCCACCTGGTTCCTCGGATCACAGCGGTGAATAAGTCCACAGGTGTCAGGCCCCAACTTCTTCACCCTATCTGACACAGAGGGTGAAGTGACTGTCCCAGACTCCAGCTGTGCACTGTCTTTACCTTCAGCGCTGAGTTCCAGGGGTCCCCCTCAATCAAGTGATCCTGCTGACAAAACCAAGTTTGCAGTGGAAATTTCTGTTTAATAAAGCAAAAAAAAAAAATCAAGGTCATACTATAAAATGAATGTTGACCTTTTTCAACATACTACCCTGATTTTTATAAATATATATATATATATATATATATATATATATATATATATATATATATATATATATATATATATATATATATATAATTTTTATGGTATACTGTAGTATGACACTATTTTTAAAATTTTAACATACTATATACAATCACATTTTATGGCATCATTTAAAGCGTACTATACTGACATATTTTCAGATTTTTTTTTGCATAATATACTGTAAGATGCTACAGTATACTTTAACATTTTTAGGACAATTTTTTTTACAGCATACTACACTATGCCATACTATGCTGAACAAAAACATGAATGCAACACTTTTGGTTTTACTCCCATTTTTAGTGCTCTGAAGTCAAAGATCTATGACTTTTTCTATGTACAAATATTGTTCACAAACTTAAAAGCACTTCTCCTTTACCGAAATAATTCCTCCACGTCACAGGTGTGGCGTGTGGTCACAATAAAAGTCCACTCTATAATGTGTACGGTAGTTGTTTTATTACACAGCAGATGCAAATCTTGAGGGAGCGTGCAATTGGTATGCTGACTGCAGGAATGTCCACCAGAGCTGTTGCCTGTGAATTGAATGTTCATTTCTCTACCATAAGCCGTGGCTGTGCAAAGTTGCTGGACACTGGCAGGAATTGGAATACGCTGTCGTATACGCCGATCCAGAGCATCCCAAACATGGTCAATGGGTGACATGTCCAGTACAGTAAGTATGCAGGCCATGCAAGATCTGGGATGTTTTCAGCTTCCAGGAACTGTGTACAGATCCTTGCAACACGGGGCCGTGTGTTATGATGCTGCAACGTGAGGTGATGACAGAGGATGCCTTAATAGACACACCAGTGCAATAATCATGCTGTCGTATCAGCATCTTGATATGCCACACCTGTGAGGTGGTACTATTTCGACAAAGGAGAAGTGCTCACAAATAGACAAATTTGTTAATATTTGAGAGAAATAGGCCTTTTGTGTACATAGAAAACGTCTTAGATCTTTGACTTCAGCGCATAAAAAATGGGAGCAAAAACAAGTGTTTTGCCTTCATATTTTTGTTCAGTGTATATTCCTGTATTTTTTCATGATATTCTATACTTTCCATTGACTTACATTGGGAAAGAGATATCTGTAAATCAGCATAATATGTAATTTTTGATTTGGGTAAATCAACTTCCCAGTACAAACATTTGAATAGCCATTATTTAAATCATTAGGTCCTAAAAGTTGTAAAATCCACCAATAGCCAAATCCAGAGTTAATTTCCTTCCTGCGTTCATGTGAATGAGCCCCAGACTGAGGCTGGACTGAGGGCTAGGAGGCAGAGTTAAATGAAATATTATTGCGCCTGCTCCATGAGCCCGATGGATACGGAAGATCGCTCGGCAGTCGAGCCATTTTGGCCTCTGCGGGGTTCCCCAGCGTTCCATTCTGGGCCCAACTCTCTTTTCGTTGTATATGCTGCCCTTGGGGTCCACTTTTAAGAAATAATATTCCTTTTCATTGTTTTGCAGATGACATCCAAATATATTTGCCTTTAAAAAAAAACAAAAAACAAACAGCAAAGACTATCTTATCGATCTAATCTTTATGTGCATATTATGATTACTGTTTTTGCAATGTTCTTACTGTTGTTTGCATTATATTAATTTTATTGTATACATGTTCAGGACATTGGTCAAGTGTGGTTGTTTTTAAACTATACAAATAAAGTTTGACTTTGACTGACTTTCATGCGCCACTGAGAATCTCTCATAGGAATAAGTAGCAGCCCGCCTCCAATGCTGTATCCAATTTTCTTTACATATTCATGGACTGGGAGCTTTAGGGGACATTGTTTCTGCATGGTCCAAGTATGTGCAGTTTGTCCTGTTTATATATTTTTTTAAATATGTTAGGTTTTTGTATTAAGTGGAGGGGTAAAATCCTGCTCTCTGAAAAAGTGGGCACATGTTCCATGTCTCCCCCATGACTTACGCCTTTGCAGCAGTGTGTCTGTTACAGTACTGAAAACCACTTGAGTGATTTATTTGTAAAATGTACACAGAAATATGTTGCCTACAAAATGTGAACAAACATTTGATTGCGGAAATGAAAAGGTAAAGTCAGTACAACTCATCAAGACTGATTCCCCCACACTGGCAATCAACTTGTACTCACATACAAACCCCACTGGACTCCTGGATTCACACTGAATATGCTTTTGATACCAAACTTCAGCAGGTAGAGCATGACTGTGATAAGACACTTTTGTGCAATCACTCAGTGCCAAATCTTAATTTAAACATCTTGTATGTTCAACTACAGTCAGGAATCATTCAACTTATTGCAGATAAGGAAATGAGTTGCTGATATCTGGAATTTTGTATTCTTGTCCAAACTCTCAGTCTGCTCGTTTCTATTTGTCCTGGAAACTGGCTTTTCTCTTCTCCACAAAAGCTGTCATGCCTTCTTTACGATCATCCTGCAAGGAAAAATACAGACACACATCATGACTGGACTGTCAATATCAGTCAACCCCGTCACTCACTGTCAGCTGGGTTCTTCTACTCACTGTAGCAAAGGTAGCGTGGAATAAGCGCTTTTCCAAACGGTTACCCTCAGCCAAAGTCAGTTCAAAAGCTGCAATCACACAGAGGAACAAATAAGACAAAACTGAAACTTATTCAGTTTAGTAGGTTTAAGGATATTCAGCTTTTTAAAATTAGTAGGAACAAACTTTACACACCTGCATTAACAGCTTCTTTAGCCATAGCAGAGACCAGTTTGGAGTTGGCAGCAATTTTCTCAGCACATTTAACAGCTTCAGACACCAACTGGTCCACCGGGTAAATTCTACTCACCAAACCTGGCATAATAGAAAAGATTTCCACACACTTGAGTCCATACAGTATTTCACTAGATTCTTTAATACTAGGCTTTCGGTCTGTCAGACCTTTATCAGAGTATATATACTCTCCATACCTGGGAAAAACAAAAAGCTACTGAATCAAACACATTAAATATATGAAGACGTGTCAATTTATTGGGTACATGCACTAGTACAAAATAATACAAGAAGCGCATATCCTGTCTTTAGTCAAGTGCATGTCTATGCTGTAAAAAGTTTAGCATCTCCGTTACCCAGTGGTGAAAGAAGTATTCAGATCCTTTAGTTGACGAAAAGTATCAATACAACAATATAAAAATATTCCATTACACGTAAAAGTCCTTCACTCAAAATCCTAAAATGATGGTATTATCAGCAAAATTTTATCATTGGGGATGAAGAAAAATAATTTCAAAAACTGATTCACCTATGTACGATTCTGACATCAATTTTTTAATGCAAGAATTGATTTGCTTCATTTGAGTCTAGGCAGAGGTAGAAGGAAGTTACCCCTTTTATTGTTGTAGTCTGAGTAACGTGACGTCATAGCTGATCCATATCCGTCAACCAAAACAAACCACAGCTGGCTGCAACGAGGAAGTACAAAACACCTGTGGATGGTGCTGCATGCACAATGAAATCATGACGGGAAAAAGAAAGTCATTTTCTCTCAATGTCACGAGATGCAGCAGTGAAACTTGGGTCTCTCTTTCTGAATTACATCTGACAATTAACCATACTCTCATGCACTGTTTGGTGGAAATGCTAACAACTCATAGATATGTAAAATCTGCAAAGGCCACAACTATGTTTTTATGTGAAATATTAATCTGCTAAGTAACCAGTAATTACACCAGTCAAATAAATGTAGGGGAATCAAAAGTACAACATTTCCCTCTCTACTCTAGTGGAGCTGAAGTATAAAGCAGCATAAACCGGAATACTCAAGTCAAGTACGGGTGCCTCAAAATTGTATTTGAGTAAATGTACTTGCCAACACTGCTGTTACCTGATTGCTTGGCATCTTGCGCAGTAATTCTGTCTCCTGTAAGTACCATCTCCATAGCCAGGGATTTGCCCACCGCACGGGTCAGCCGCTGGGTGCCACCCGCCCCTGCAGGTTGACAGACGTTATGAACTTCAAAAGCAAGAATCTGGTAACTTTTGTAAGAGGAAGTCACGTCTGAACAGGAAAGAACGTAGATATTAATGAGTCTACCAGGGATGGTCCCCAACAGGATCTCTGGTTGACCAAACTGTGCCTTCTCTCCGGCGTAGATAATGTCACACATCATTGCCAGCTCACAGCCTCCACCCAGCTGAAACAGCAGAGCATACAGTATGAAACAGAAACAATAATACAGTGTCTCACTCTTCATTATTTCTTATTTTTGTGCATCCTGAAATGATCAAATACTGGATATACAGTGTTAAAAGACTCATGATATGGCCAGAAGTGTGTCTTTTTGGTTTTGGAGTTGTTTTCGTGGTCTGGTTTTGCTTTCAGTTAAGGTAACAAAGGTATGCAAATGTGGCCAAAAGTAAATGGGAAATTATTATTCAGCTAATTGATGCGTCAAAAGAACAAGTAACTAGAGTCCAGGAAAATAAAGGGTAAGAGAAAAGAGAGGGGGGAGAAAAAAGGGAGAGAGAAAGGAGAGGAGAAAGGGGAAAAAAGAGAAAAAAAAAATATAAAAAAAAAAAAAAAAAAAAATGACACCTGATAAGACATGGAGATTTGATTGGAGGAAGATAACTTGGTCTTTGACCTTGAAGCAGAAATAGTACTCAGTGGAAAAGTTAATGTATTATTACAACTAAAATATAAAACGTTTAATATGTTGTCTGTTTTTACTCTGTTATGAAACTCCAGTGATGTTGACATGTATCAGATCAGTCCAGCACTAGCGTCAAATTGATAATGGATACCCAATAAATAACGTTTTTTGTATAGCACTCATCTTAACATAGTTACAAAGTGCTATAGTTAAAATAGTGCAAAACAGACGAAAACAATAAAAAATAAAAAAAATTTAATGAAACAGTGTGTACAAAAAGTCAGCAATAAAAAGTTTAAATAATAATAAAAAATAATGATGATTAAAATAATGACATTAAAACAAGTGATTGCTATAAATATAGGGGCATGTGTTGGTTGGTAAAAGAGGAGATGTGGAGGCAAAAATAAATAAATAAATTGGGAAATGAGAAGCAGCTCTGGTGGGTGTTGTTTTCTTTTTCTTCTTACTCCTTTCTATATTTTTTCTTGCTTTGAATGATTTTTGTGATTTTAACATAATGTTTTCAGTTTTTCTTTTAATGTGTTGGAAATTCCTCTACCTTTAATTTATAAAAAATAAATGATCCAAAGAAAATTCTAAAAAAAAGACACTCACAGCAAATCCATTGACTGCTGCAATCACAGGCTTCTTCACTGTGGACACTCTGTTCCAGTGAGCCAGGAAGTTTCCACCGTAACACTCCTGAAAAGTTCGATTCTGCATCTCTTTGATATCCGCTCCCGCTGAAAAACACAAAAGTTGACTTCACTACTGATATATCATTGTAAACAAACCCAGAAAACGCACTCAGTTCCCTCACCAGCAAAGGCTCGGTCACTGCCGGTGATGACGATAGCTCCGACGTTGCCGTCGGCTTCAAACACGTCCAGGGCCTGTCCCACCTCCCTCATCAGCCCGTCGCACAAAGCGTTGAGAGCCTTGGGCCGGTTCAGCTGGATGAAACCCACATCACTCTTCTCACCTCGCTTTTCCACCAAAATATACTCATACTGGCCACCTGCATGAAGACAGAACCAACACTGATGGTCAGATGAGTTTATTTATGTACTTTTGTGCATTTAGTATTAAGGGTTTCTGCAGGGGTCACAGAGTTAAATTTTCGGAGCTTGTTAACAGCACATAGAATGCAATTTAATACCCGTTTCATATTTATGCAGCAAACAATGACGGAAAACCAGTAGGGACAATTATTGCCATTGGTACAAGTTAAAACAGGTACATTGGAATTACTGTGCGTGTCTCTGAGTCAGTAACAAACCAAAAAGCAAACAAACAGAAAAGCACATGCAAGACAAAGGTGCAAGGTACGTAGGATGAAGATGGCCCCGTGCATGGCGTGTCACTGTTCTGTCAACTTGAAACAAGCAGGTGATGGATCACCAAAGTGGCCTGAGTCCTGGTTAATCATTCAAGAAAAGGTGAAGGATCAACTTCAAGGTCTGACAGAGACCTTGGTGGCCCCTGATACGCCTTGAGGAGCAAAGCCAGGACCAACAGTCATGGTTGGTGCTTGCATACAGTTGTTATGCAAGTTAGGCCTTTAAGAGAAAATCCACCCGAAAACTAAATTTACTGAGCTATTCCAATCATTTTGGGCCTTAAACATGTTGGAGCACAGACGCCTGTCTCTTAAATTAGTAATTATGAAGTAAATTTCTCCACTGTGGGACTAATAAAGGAATATCTTATCTTATCTTATCTTAAAACTGGAAATCAGAGCATCAAAACTTAACCTGGTGTTTAGGTGACATGTTTTGGAGCTGGTTCATTGATTGAAACCAAATCTCTTCACATTCTACTGAGTTTATAGCAATACATTTGAGAAGAAGTTTTTAAAATTGTGTCAAGCATACAAATATGGCCTGCCAGCATGGGGTTATAAGACACCCATACATAATTAAATGATCAACCTCGCCTTCCTTTCCAGATTTTTTTAAACAACCCCTTCATTCTTTGGTCATCCATGCACCAGAACATTTCAGGGTTTCATGGAGCACAAACTGTTTTGGTGTGCACATTGCTGGGATGACCTTAGGTGGTCACAGCAACTCCACCACCTGAAGACAGCCAGCCTCACCTCATCCTTCCTGTTCACCTTCTATAGTCATGGAGTATCTCACCATCTGTGTAACAACGTAGACCAAGTCTCTACAGAGGATAGTCAGTCCATTATTGGGACCTCTCTCCCCCCTCCATCCATGACATTTTTACATAAACACTGCACAAACAGGGCCTCCTTTACTGCAGCCTACCTCACTTTACTGGCCACCATAACCTGTCTGACTACTTGCACCATAATACATACAGTAAATATACTCAGGCATCTACAAACTGAAATACCTGCAATCCACAAATATATGACATCAGATACGTTCAAATTCACAAACAATATGTGGACTGTATAATGTTAAGAAACGACACCTGTAAATTCCATTTTAAGGTGGAATTTCCCTTTAGTCCTCATGTCAACAACGTGGTAATAAATGAGCTTCCATCTATGTTCAACATTCAAACGTTTGCACGTGCATACGTGCAAATATCACTAAACAAACACAACAATTATAAATACAAGTTTAACTTAAGTTAGCTAGCAGTTAGCATCACATGCGTCTCACGTTCAGTGACGCAGGTTTCCTGACATTGTGGGCACAGTAAACTGACCCTGGACCGGTTTTTAAACACACACCTGAGCTGTAGAGACGGCCAGCAGACAGGACGGCCGGCGCTGCTCTGGACTTCAGGAGCGAAGCAGCACTTCTGCAGAGGAAAGACATGATGACCGCAACGACGGAAGGCTTGTTGTCACTGAACTTCTGCTCTGAATATCACTGGCACTTTCTTCCGGTTGCTTCTTCTTTGTTGGTGTTTTCATGAAGTAGCATCTTTAACAAGCTCGCTGTACCGCCACCTGGTGGAGCTAGCGTGTAATTACCTTCTCCGCTGCTCTCTCATTTTTAATGAAAATAAATAAAATGCGCTAAATGCGCTAAAAACGATTTTTATTGCTAATAAAGGGTATTGATCAGATATTATCCGCAATATTTCTTATTTATTTATTTATTTATTGTGTATTTATTATTATTATTATTATTATTATTATTATTATTATTATTATTATTATTATTATTAGTTGTTGTTGTTGTTGTTGTTTTTATTATTATTATTATTTTTGGAATTTTCATAAATAATGAAAGTTTATTTGTCTAATAGACACCCTGGTAAAAATGTATCATCATAATATTATCTCAATAGCGTTACGTTAGAATATCTGGTAAAGTGTTTAGTATAGAGTAAAACAAAATAATATAAAAAATAGAATAAACATTTTTTATTATCACACTTTACTTTTTGTTTTCGACCAGAAACAATTCAAATGTTTTGACTGGATAAACAGATACATATTTTGTAAAACAGGTGCCAACTACTAAATCTCAATGTGAGAATGTTCTTATATGATGAGATCATATATAATTATATCAAATTATTATGTTCATCAACAGCAGGCCTCCTTTTTCAATTTTACAAAAATAATCTACAATAAGAGATATTTGAGTAGCCTCATTTGACAGAATCACAGTATTTGATGCTCTTCAGATGTGCCTGTGAGCGCGCTGCGCGTTCTCACGGTCAGCGTGAACGAGCCTGCATTGTCCGTGACAATCCCGTCTCATCTTTCCTCCCAGTGCCAAAAACACAAGCAAGGATAAAAACACGAGGACACAAGGTAAGCGGCGACCATTAGGGCAGCCTATCGGTTTACAGGTTAACACGGATGTAGGTGTATCTGGATAAAATGCATTTCTTTTTAAACGGTGGTGTGATTCCTTCAGGCTACAGTAACGTACAGGCTATTTATGAGAACACAGTGAAATGAACATCATGCATTTGGAAAACATTTATTGATATCACCGTAAGTAGCCTATAATAATGAAACTGTTTTGTAGCCTACATTTCTGATGTTATCACATGATGGCCTATTATAGGTACAATAACATGCATGCCATCTTTTGCCATTTTTTTCCTACTCATCCATAGACGGAGTGTTATTTTGTGTATATGAAGGCTGAAAGCCAAAGCAATGTTCTCTGGTGAGCATATTTATTTTTAAACTGACCTATTTTACTTTAATGGAGAAGGGCGATCTGCAACACAGAAACGTGTCTTTACAAAGACCATATTCAACAACACTGATTTCACATTTGTAGATCAGTAATCTGACTTCTTTACAGAGCATCGATCAGTGACTATAGAAAGCATTGGTTGCAGCTGTTCTGCCACACAAAATCAAAAGGCAGGTGTTTATGTTTTATAACTACATACTCAAGACAGATGAATAATTTCTCCATTTCACACTTTAACCCTACTGACTGGGGTCCCCATAGGTAGACTTTTTGTCATATCTCACAGCTGCTTTATTCTGTCATTGCATTTTTTTCATGACTTTGTCAATCAAGTTATTCCCAATGACTTCATATCATTGTTTTCTGCTTTGATTTGTGCTTTTTCAAAAGCACCCAGTTGCAGCCTATTCAGATTAAACAGCTAAAATAGAATAGGCAGATATGGGTCCTAATTTAAAGTATCACACACTATTAGCAGGGTGGGATACTGTCAGTCAAAGAAGGCAGATGCATCAGACAGATTTCATCAGGGGTCTATTTTCATTTTACATAATATGCAACTTTCCTAAAATAACAATAACCTTTTTTTCAGGTGACATTAACTACATATAGTCTAAAACTAATGGAACAGTGAGTCCAGTTCCTTTATTTTTGCTGTACACTGAAAACATTTGGGATTGACATTAAAAGACGAATACGAGACAAGAGATCAGTATTTCAGCTTCTATTTCCAGGTATTTACATCAAGATCTGTTACACAACGTAGAGGACAACATTGTTTGTAACAGAACACTAACTTTTTAGGTGAGCAAAAGTATACAGCAAAAATAAAGGAATCAGCCTTGCTTTTCCAATAGTTTTGGAGGGGACTGTAACTAATGTCTTGAGAAGAAATAAGTTGACATTTTTCGACAATGGTCGTTTCTTACAGTAGTTTTTTATGGGATCCCCAGTTGGTCCTTGTATGTTAAATATGTTGAGGGTTAAAGGTGCAGCGTAGCCACCACAATTTGGTCTGAAATATGCTTTTTTGCTCTATAATGTATTCTTTCTGCACAGATGTCAAGAATGAACCAGGTGGTTGCAGCATGCTGGACTTGCCTCCTGCTCTTTGCTTTCCTGTGTGAGCCGGTGCTGTCCAAGGGCGGTCGTGGAGGGTCCCGGGGCTCCTCTCGAGGCACCCACTCCCGTAGCTCCACAGCGGGGAGTTACCGGGGAGGAGGCGCCTATGGTGGGACCCGCTCTCGCTTCAGGGCGGCAGGGCGGTCGTCCCCAGTCAGAGTGGCGAGTGCAGCAGCAGCAGGGGCAGCGGTGGCATTAACAGCGGATAAATGGTACGCCTCGGCCTACCGCCGCAGCAACGCTGACAGCTCAGAGGAAGACCTGGATTACTACAACAGGACCAATTACTTTGATGCACAAATGTCAGGCTCAACTCAGAACGGATCTTCTCTCTCACAACTGGTTTCTATCATTATTGCAACATTTTCCCCAAAATGTGGACTCTTACTGGACAGCATACTGTAGATGTTCATTTTTTTCAGGATAAATTCCTGATCCACTCTAGGACTGAGCTTCCGACTCTAATGTGCTGGGCTGGCTGGAACCTGCACTGGGAAGACCAGTTAGAAGCGCAACACAGTAGTGGATGGACACAACTAGAAAAATAAACAAATAAATAAATCACTGTACTGTATGTTTTTACAAATGTAATCATCTATACCTACGGACAATTGTACATTACCAACACAGTGTTCAACGTGGTGAGTGCACATTTGTGAAATCTGTGTGTGACAGAAACTGGGGCCAAACTCAAGATTTATTAGTTTCCTTCCTTCAAACTTGATTTCTTGATCTAACTGTGAAAATGATGAAAAAAAACACAGGCTGACAATTTTAATAATACAGTCAAACTCAATTGTATTATATATAAAAAATATTTTTATAATATGCACTAAAAGTGCAAAGTGAATTGCCAGAATCACCGCTTAGTACAACTGAGGTGAATCGTGTGTACTTATGGGCAGACTTGGGTCTAAAAATAAATCCTGGACTTGCAGGAGTTAATGCAACACTGAAGTCTTTCCCTACAGTTTTCTCAAACCACAACCAAGTTGGCACCAGCATTATTCTACCCCTGAAATAAAAACTGCCACATGTAATTATAAAAACAAAATCAACCAGCTTTTTTGTATTAGAGAGGAAATTTAAATTTGTAACCTAAACCAATGTGATTTTTTTTACTCCATTTTTTCTGCAAAACTTAATTTCAAGACTGGATTTACTGTAAAGATCTATTTAGGGAGGTAGCTGAGTCAACTAAGTTTTATTTGTACAGCTCCATATCGCAAATTTGCTTCAGGGGGCTTTACAATCAGTACAGCATACGACACCCTCTGACCTTTTCGACCGTAGTCACTAGTGTGGTCATAAAGATAAGTCTCTACAGTAATTTAAGGCAAATGAGAGTATTGTGCACTGGGAAAGTTCAATTGCAATTCCACAATCATCTTGAATTTCTGTGCAATTCATTTCCTTTTATAACATCTGAAATTTAGCTAATTTATTTCTTAGACCTGTGTACGAAAAACACATCATGGCTGGGAGGGACGCTAGAAAACAAACTGCTGCTCTCACTGTTATTCACGTCTCTGATGGCCTGTCCATTATCCCAGAAGATCTTTTTACCTGCAGTAGACTAACTCAGGAGCAACTGACTGTTCCATATCAATAAGTGCACTCTATTAAATACTACAACACTTATGATGTACATAATAAATACTTGATCACTGTCTTTATGCGAATAAATATCCTGTTTACACCACATCAGATATCTGCCTCATCTATTATAAAAGAATGATGTAGAAAAAAAAAAGACATTCCTGAATCAAGTTAAATTATTTTATTTGTAAAGGATGCAGTGCTTTGGTACATAAACAAAGCAGATTGCATCATGTCCCCAAAATGTCAAAGGCATGAAGTCAGAGATGGACTTCCCTCGATGACCCTTGTGGTTAAATATAAATCCTTCGTTTGAGGACAAACTGGTAAAACCCAGGAACAGTCTCTGGTTGTCTTCATTGAAAGGTCTTAGGTCAGTCCAGCATCACTTGTCCCAGCTCTCCTTTCCTGAAGGTTCTTATGAAATCATAAGCTGCTGCTGAGTAGTTTGGGACAGTGATGGTGACGTTCCCTGAGGGAGATGAGGAACAAATATTTTCATTATGAGACTAATTTTTAAAGGCCCAGAAACGCCAACCTGACATCAAAGTACTAGTGGCGACAAAGGCCACCAGTTGAGTCGCCTCACGTTGCCTCACGTCGCCTCACGTCGCCTCACGTCGCCTCACGTCGCCTTTGTCTCTGCCAAAAAGTTGCACTCAAGCTCACCGCAAAGATGACAGTCGATGGCAAACTACCACGTATGTTCTGCACCTGTGAGTTGAAATAACTTTCCAAACCAGCGAGTCACACTAGTCTATATTTGTCATTCAGAAACTGGAACCGGGAGACCGAGGACCATGGACATGCATGCTGTGTGCATGATGCGTAAAACAAAGTGGCGTTTGCCAACCATTTACACACTCATTTTATGATTTATTACAGTACATGTATTACTAGGGCTTTCAAAGTTAATGCAATAATAACGTGTTAACGTAGCCTCATTTCAACACCACTAATTTCTTTAAGGCCTTAATGCAACTTGCAAGTTTTTGGTTGTAGTGGGCTCAGTTTTAAAGTTAAATAATGCTCTGAACTTATGCTAAATTTTGGCAAAGAAAAACTGGACTAGTCATTTTCAAAGAGGTTCACTGACCTCTGACGTCAAGATATGTGAATGAAAATGGGTTCTATGGGTACCCACGAGTCTCCCCTTTACAGACATGCCCACTTTATGATAATCACATACAGTTTCGGTCAAGTCATAGTCAAGTCAGCACACTGACACACTGACAGCTGTTGTTGCCTGTTGGGCTGCAGTTTGCCATCTTATGATTTGAGCATATTTTTTATGCTAAATGCAGAACCTGTGAGGGTTTCTGCACAATATTTCTCATTATTTGTGTTGTTGATTGATTTCCAATAATATATACATGCATTTGCATAAAGCAGCATATTTGTCCACTCTCATGTTGATAAGAGTATTAAATACTTGACAAATCTCCCTTTAAAATACATTTTCTACAAATAAAAAATGTGATTAATTTGCAATTAATTACAATTAACTATTTTAACAGCCCTATATATTAAATATTGATCCTTTAACTAAATCAAACTGAGAGATAGCTAATCAATAATACTGTATGTAGCAGGAGTAGCTGTAGGATTAGTATTTTCTTACCAACTCCAGTAATGGCTTTGACCCGTTGTGTCTTTCCAAGTTTAACAGCAATGCGTTTGAGGACATACTGGATGTCATCACTCGGCTCTTGGAGGTCGTATTTCTCCACATAACTGCACATAAACACAGACAGTAAACAATCACAGTAATGTGAAGCAAAGAAAACACACTGACCACATGAAAATTAAGTCAATCATACCTGAACTTCCCTAGCCTGTTGAGAGAATAGAGTAAGTAGTCAGCAATAATGTCTTCACCCACTAAATGGTCCAGAATAGTTCCTGGAGAAGGAAGGAAAAAAAATGTAAACATATCTGTAAAGTAACAGTTCCACTGAATACAGTACACTGTTATGTTGGGAAAACAAATCCTGTTCTGCTCACCACATAAAGCCAGCTTCATGCCCGTTTCAACACTCTCAATCTTAGGAGGCAAGACTCCTGGTGTGTCCAACAGATGCATTATGGGTCGCTCACACACCTGACGGCAAAGACAGCTAGGTATATTGTACAGACATGCACATACAATGAACACACACATGCTCATACACAGTGACAAACATGTCCTCTACACCCACCTGAATTTTAGTCAGGACCGCTCTAGTTATACCTGGTTCTCCACCTACTCGCGATGCACGACCTGGAAAATTGGTGTATAATTATTACCAAATATTTATTACTGAGGAAGTGATAATACTGGATCAACATCCAAAACAACTTTATTACACAAACCTTTTTTTAAGTTTGTTCTTCTTAATGAGTTAATAAGAGATGACTTTCCCACGTTGGGCACTCCAATCACCATCAGGCTATAATTTGTATTCTGAAAGATTGACATGGTTAGAGCATGGCCGACATATTGGCCTCCAATACCTTAAAAATCATAATAGTGAGAAAAATATAACATAAAAGTGGAAATAAATGGTTCTACGTGGATTCAGCTTCACTGAGGCAACAGATAAGAAGCTTTAGAGTCTCAAAAAACAACATATAGGTAAGCAATGATCATAGATCTGTGAGGGCATGACTGTCATATGTAAGTAACAATAAATAATATTTGAGGTTGTAAATTTCTACGTCAGAGAGCCCTGATAGCTGTAAAATGCCTATTGCTCTAGAATTTTTAGTTTACTTCTCTCAAAGTTGAAATGAACTAAAATATATGATTAAACTGCCTGGAGTAAGCATACCTCATCTCTGTTAAAACGTGGTTTGCTCTCAATGATTTCCACCACCATTGGCACCAACTACACAAAAAAAAAAAAAAAAAAAAACAGGAAAAATTGGCACATTCTTACTCCTAATATAAGCTGAGGACACACTTCTTCAAACAGTCAATTGTTTAGTGTCCAGTGACGGTGGCCTTCACCTTTGTGATGCTGTCATCTCTCTGTTTTAAGGAGTCTGTGAAGAGAACGTTCCTCACCCCGTTTCTTTCTAGCTTCTTTAGGATTCTCTGCAGGGCAAATGTAAAGACGTCATTCAGTGTTGGTGATTTTAAAATACTGATGACATGTAGGACTCTGAGAAAACAGCATCAAGACTTTTGACCTGCTTGTTGGTTAGATCAGCAAGGTCCATCTTGTTGAGAATTAGCAGGTGGGGTCGGACATCTAGAGTCTCCTGAAACACAGGGTTTCTTCCAGAGAAGGGGATGTCCTTAATGTTAAAGAAAAATCAAACACTTTGTATTTTACCTATGCAGTAAAATTAGGTAAAATACATGGATTTTCAACTATAATTCAAGGATCTCTGAGTCCCCCCTATGGCTTCTAATCTACAAGTGCCTTTCTTATAGTTGTACTAAGGTCAGGATTCAATCACAAAGATTCATGTTTCACTGCTGACAGAGTTTTTAGGATAATGGTAATATGAAGATTATATCTAGAACAGATTAATCTTTTAAAATGCCCACTTTTAGAAATGTGCTTTAACCCTGTGAGACCCACAGGTGATCCTGACTGACTTCGTGGTCTTTTAGAGGCTCTGGCAGGTTCAGTTTTAGAACTAGAGTGAATTGAAGTTGGGCTAAATTTTGGCAAATAAAAACTGGAGCGGTCATTTTCAAAGGGGTCCCTTGACCTCTGACCTCAAGATATGTGAATGAAAATGGGTTCACAAGTTTCCCCTATACAGAAATGTCCACTTTATGATAAGCATGCAGTTTGTGGCAAAAATATCCAGTTATTTTAATGCAGTACAAATGTTTTATTTTCACTTTCGGTATCACTGTAAAGCTGAGACTCTTTTGGGTCCAACGAGTCCAACTGTATTCATGTGTAATGATCTTAGTCCCCATAGTTGCCATTTCATTGCATTTTTTTAAATTTGACCTCACTGAACAAAACGGCCTGTGGTGAAGAGGATGGATGGATTTCCTAGGTAGATTGACAATAAGGGGGTCTCAGCAGTTTGCAGAACAAAAGTGCTCACCATCCAATTGCTGAAAAATACAATTCTTGCAGAAATCTCAGCATGTCAAAGGCTTTTTGATAACAGCTCACAGCACGGATTTGTGTTTGTGATGGTTTTCCTCTACGTAAAAACAAAATAAATCTTAAATTTAGGACAAATCTGTGTATCAAATGGTAACACAAAAAAATCTGCAATAACTTATGAGACATAACAGAGCATGTGAATGGTCATCATATACTTCTAAGCCCTTATACACTTTCACAATTTACTTAAATTAATTTCTGAATTTATTTATTCATGTTTATTTCTGATTTATGACGACAACAACTTGACACACGGTGCTGAGCTGCCTCTCAGATTATTCTTCAGGTTCCCAGCTTTCAGATGATGTACACCATTTCTATGTGGCATCTTCTGAAGACCAACCATGTCCCCCTAAGTACCCCCTGGACCTAAAAAAGACAAAAACGGGTCTGTTGTGAGTCTCGGGGTTAAAGTGATTTAATTTAAGTGTGATTAAAAATAAGATGGTACTTTGCACTGCTATATTCTGACGTTAATGCAATAAACACGAAAGGATATTCTGGCGTCGTGGATTTCTATGATGCAGTCCACACTCTTGAGGCTGGTTCTCATCTGCTTGAGTCCTGCAAACGGGTCAGGTGAAACTATTACAGCGGTTATGTGACCAGCATCTTTTAGTACATCTAGCGCTCGCTGTACACAAGGGTCAAATATTTATAAATTAAGTGTCTGATATGCTCTGGAGATGAAATCAAAGTTACCACCTTTAGCCATGTGTCCGGGGAACCAGTGAGCCACTTCCCGTCCTCCAAAGTCGAAAACGGTCCTGAACTTGCCGACATTACGGAGAGCGTGGTACAGTTTCATGGCTGCGGTTCATCTAAATATCACTACGCTCGGCTTCCGTTGGTCTTAACGAAACACTTTTATCACCCGATTAGCCACTGGCTACAAACCAAGGTTGTTTAGCTACATACAAGCTACAAAACATCTTCCTACCATGGTTTCAGTGGACGTTAGACGACTGTGCGACACTGTTTACATCCCGACTCGATACTTCAGTCAAATAACTTTGTTCCGGACTTCTTCTTCTTCTGTTCTGCTTTTGCAGTTTATACACTAATGGGCGCGTTACTGCCCTCCGCAGGATAAAAAATGAATTACTTCAATAAATTTCAAACTGGTACCACCCAGGAAGCTATGGAGGATAGCGCCTGCAAAATAAATAAATAGGTAAAAAAAAAACAAACAAACAGATAAACAGTTAAATAGATAAACAGATAAATATTATTTTGAATTGAAGTCTGTGTTTGGGTCCTCCATGCCTGTTCTGTTCTCCAACATGTGACATATGTGCAGAAAATAAAGGCTTTTATTTTTAAAGAAAAAAAAAAATAAGACGAGAGGGGAAATTGAGATGTCTATCCTGCTCATTTTAGACACATGAGTAGCAAGGTACTTTACTGATTCTTATGCCAATTCACCTGAGTTGTACAATCATGAGATTTCATATTTTAGTAAGCTTGAGACCTGACACACAAGAAAATGTGTCACTCACTTGAGTGCTTAATTTGAGATTCATCTCTAAAGGCATCTCCATTTCTTTATTTTAATACTTTATTTTAAATCTGTGATCTGTACAATAAACCAATACATAGGTAAAATAATACATGAAAGAAATGAAGGGATAAATAAAAACAAAAAAATATAAAATTAAATAAAGTAACATAAAACATGTCAGGGGTTAACTGAAATAGATAAATAAATGACTAAATAACAATAATTTAAGTAAAAACTTTAAAATTAGGGCAGAATCTCATCATTTTACCAGCCTTTTTGTTTTTTTTTTTGCTGAAGTCATTGTCTTAATATATAGCCTCATCCCTGTCTTGAAAATGAAAATATTAAAAGTGAGGTTTAACTCTCGCAAATTGGCACTGATTTAAAAAATGCTCTCTCATATATTGTGTTGAACTTAAATAAATATGAGAAATAATTTTTCCAATAGAAGTTAATTGTCACAGATAATATCCAAGATAAACCTACAACTGTCTTCCCCCAGTTTATGGGTATGTGTACATTTCCAGAATAATGGCAACCCTGTGAAAATGGCCAAACTGCTGTCAATAACGTCACAGAGTGAGTTTATTTTGAAACTGAGAACAGAAAAGATTTCTTGACGTCACCAATTGCTCCAAGGCGTATTGAAAGATGTTGACCTCATGTCTGTAATTGTGTTTTATATTTGTATTTGTTTGTTCATTGTTCTGAGAAACTGATAGTTCTGAATATTGTTGTTGAAAATAATAATAATAATAATAATAATAATAATAATAATAATAATAATAATAATAATAATAATAATACATTAATAAATAAATAAATAAATAAATAAATAAATAAATAAATAAATAAACAGAGGACGAAAATAAAAAGAAAAAAAAGAAGTTGCCTCCGGTCTTGAGATTTGGGGTATGACACGTGCTCCGGTCGTGCGTTGCTATTGGCTCACAGAGCAGACCAGCGTCCTCTGCCAATGTGCTGTCATGGTTATTGTACCACGTGACATGACGCACAGATGACGCATTACGTCTCCTCGTTTCACCCTCCTTGTTTTGCTCAAGTAAGCACCGTTGAACCGAGTGAAATAAGTGCGGGACCAGCTATGTCTCTGAGTGTGGACGCTAAGATAGTAATAGTAGGATGCGGGATATCAGGTATAGCTGCAGCACACCGGCTCGTTAATGCCGGATTTCGTCATGTGCGGATACTTGAGGCGACTGCAAGAAGCGGAGGAAGAATCAAAACCGGCAGACTAGGTGAGCGACAGTGAAGCAAACTATTTACAACTTTGACTTTGACTTCCAGTCGATTATAGCAAAACGCATTTTCTTGAGACTCAAAGGTCACGGTGTAATTTCGTGAATGGCTTTTCCATTCCCTTGCAGGAAGTTTTGCGTTACCTCTGATCCACAGAGCAAGTCTGAGCATTATGATATTATCTATTAGCCTTTTATTGTCTTGTAATTACTATTTTAATATATCTACAAGATGTTGTTAGTCTTTCTTAACCATGATTTATGTCTGCTGTAAATCATGTGATTAAGTGATAATTAAAAGATGATTATGCAAGGGTTGTGCCCTATCATAAAAAAAAAAAAAAACAGCAATAAGATTATATTAAATAACATTTTCCATCTGCAGGTGATAATATTATTGAGATAGGGGCAAACTGGATCCATGGACCGTCCGAGGAGAACCCAGTGTTTCGTCTGGCCCGTAAATACGGGCTCCTGGATCCAGAGGCCCTCACCCCAGAGAACCAGGCCATGAACGTTGGAGGACATCCTCCCTGGTTTCCCAATATCTTCAGCAGTTCAGGTCAAGTCAGTTTCATTTATGCAGCCCAGTATCACAAGTCACAAATTTACCTCAAGGGGCTTTACAATCTGTACAACACAGGACACCCTCTGTCTTTAGAGACCCTCGTTTGATAAAGAAAAACATATCCTAACATCGCATATGTTTTAAAAATGACAGCTTATTTAAGACTGATCCCTCAGATAGTCCAAAATAATGAAGATAATATGATTATATGAAAGTCTTAATAGAACTGAATCAACCTTTCTGATACTATGTAAAAGGTGAATATTCACATTCATTCAAATGCGTTCTTGGTTGATTTCAGACTTGTGTTTTTACAGCAGGCTGACACATAAGTCACAAACAAGTCATAGATGAAGGTACTTGAATATTGTGTGGTTTTCCTGAGCTTGGGTGTGATAAAACTGGAATGACAAGGAACAAATACGGTATGAAATCAGTATTTGAGCAGAATAGAATACATTGGAATATTTAAAGACACATGGAGCCAGTCTCGTTGATTATGTACTGTAGCTTGTGAGTGTAATCTGATGATAATTAGTATTCTGTGGGTTGTGTAATGTGTGCAGGGCAGAAGCTAAATACTGAGGACTTCTTTCCTGTTCTGGAGATGTTTACTGAGCTGCTGGAAGAATGTTCAGAGTTTGAGAGTCAAGGAGGAGAGCCCTTTGCCTCTCTGGGAGATTTCGTACGTTCAGAGGTACATTTTTCTCAGAGACTCTAATAATATTAATACTGGCAGAGTGTTTGTGATGGGTTAGTCCAGCTCACATGTCCTTGATGTTAAACCTCTTGCAAGAATAAAGAGTCTTTGTTGCTTGTTGTCTGGTGAAGGTTCAACAACGAGCAGCAGAGAAATGGAAAGATATTGATGCAGCCACCAGATCTCTGCGACTGTGTGGGATCAGGAACATGATGAAGGTGGAGTGCAGTGTTAATGGGGCTCACAGCATGGATGAGGTGGGCCTGGGAGCCTTCGGCCTATACAAGAGTCTTCCTGGGTTGGACTGTACATTCCCAGGGTTTGTACTCCAGCATTGCATACATACTGTATAGCTGCTAACTATTATTTCTGTAATCAATTTCATTAAATCATTAATCATGTCCTACATGTAGTTATGTGAAGTAAAGGTCCATCTGTCTGTCTACTTCCGCTTATCTGGGGCAAGGTCGCAGTGGCAGCAGGCTAAGCAAGGTAGTGCAGATGTCCCTGTCCACAGCAACGTTTCCAGCTCTTCCTGTGGGATATCAATACTTTAACAGGCCAGATGAGATATATATTCCCTCCAACGTGTTCTTGGTCCAGTCCAGGGTCTCCTACTAGTTGTCCTACCTGTTGATTGCCTGGAAAAACCTCTAAAAGGTGGTACCCAGGTGGTGCCCTGATCAGATGTCCGAGCTACCTCAGCAGGCTTATTTTGATGCAAGGGAGCAGCGGCTCTACTCCAAGCTCCCTCCTGAGCTCCCTCCTTCTGATACCAAGTACGCTTATGAATCACCTGGTGAGGAACATGGTGTTCAATCCATGACTTGCACAGAAGTCCTATAACAAAACACCAGTCAGGAGGCCATTCCTCCCAGTCACCCCCTCCCCAACAGAGCTAGTCCCAAAAAGTGTCCTTTCTATGATTCCACCCAGAGACAAAACAAACAACAGACTTCCTCTCAGTGACTTGCAGTAACATAGTGGTGACCCTTTTGTTCCCTATATCTAGTCGGTACTGCTCCACCTCCTGCACCCGCTCCGGTTTCTTCCCTACTACAAAGATAATGTCCCCCATCCCTAGAACCAGTCTGCGATGGGGCTCTCCACCTTTGCTTTCCTCCTGGCTTACGATGCACCTGAGTCCAGTGTCTGTCTCTTTGGGTGGTGGGCCCACAGAATGACTATGCCCAGACGAGCCCCATGGGTCAAGGCCCAGCCACCAGACACTCGCTGGTGAACTGCCCTACCAGGTCTGGCTCCTAGAGGGGGCCCCAGTAATTTTCCCGGATACATATATAACCTTATTCAGCGTATTAGCTGTACATTATTCAGTCTGTTAATGAACTGATTGTTGTAGTTTGCATGGGCGTGTCTGATTAACTTAAACATCATTTTCTTTCTCACGCAGTGGGTATGAAGGTCTGGTCAAAAACCTGATGTCAGAGCTCCCCAGTGGTTTAGTGAGCTACAATCAGCCTGTTCGCTGTGTCCACTGGAACAACACAGAGAAGAGAGAAAACCCGGTGATGATTGAGTGTGATGATGAGAGAATCGCTGCAGATCATGTTATTGTCACAGTACCTCTAGGTATATCAGACACGTACATTCACAAACACTTTACACTTCACAGTTTGCTATTTTCCGTCTTGTATAATCTTGTTGCCAAGAGCATTATGTCATGAAGCATTACATTTGTCAGCAAATACTTGCAAATTTGCTTGTAAAAATACTCTACTCTATAGTCTACAGACTTCAGTCTCAACATACGTATCTCTAATTCTGCACATTAAATGTGATAAACTGTTTTCTGTGGCTTTGGTGTGATGAATATTAAGATGTTCTTGTGTAGTTTTAAGCAGATCAGATTCTAGCTAGTCAGACAGTAACCTCACCTGTTCTGGTTTGCTCTGTTTCATCAGGATACCTAAAGAAGCACCATTCAGCCTTATTCCGTCCTCCTCTCCCTCTACACAAGCTGCACTCCATCCAGAGACTAGGTTTTGGAACAAACAATAAGATATTTGTGGAGTTTGATTCACCGTGGTGGGATGCTGACTGCGAGATTATCTATTTTGTGTGGGAAGATGAGGTGAGACATGCAGTCAACGAATAAAGATGTACATGTACTGTAAATTGCATGCATAAGACATTTACGCAATTACATTTTAAATAGAACATACTTAGATTTTGATGTATAGCTTATGCAAAGAATTTCACTTATTAAAGTCACTGGATCTGGATTAATCTCCACGACCATTACAATTATGCTTCATTCTCCACCCACACACACCAAAAACGTTTATGCCACTAGTTAGCAAAAAATGAACATATACGAACATTTGAACTGTCATCTCTCTGATTCAGGATGCCATGGTGGAGCAGGTGCCAGATGTCCAGAGGTCCTGGGTAAAGAAGTTATTTGGCTTCACTGTGCTCAAACCAACTGAAAGGTCGACAACCACAAATACTGATGCTTGCCTGTTTATGTTGTATTTCATGGAAAATAACTGGTAAATACATTGATTAGGAGTGCTGTCCTGTGTAACTTTCAGGTATGGCCATGTTCTGTGTGGCTGGATTGCTGGCCATGAGTCAGAGTATATGGAGACACTGTCTGAACAAGAGGTCACGCATGCTGTCACACAACTCATCCGCAGATTTGCAGGTAAGTCAACCTTTGGGCAACAATTCTCCTTCATTCAGAGTGCATTACTTCCTCTTTATAGTTTCTAAAATTGTTTCTGTCTAAAATATAATTAAAATTATCTCACAGATTAACTGTGTGTATTCAGGAAACCCTACCATCACCCCAAGGAGAATCCTGCGCTCCCAGTGGTTTTATGACCCCTGGACATGTGGATCTTACAGTCACCCTGGGATAGGCTGTTCAGCACAGGACCTGGACAACA
Organism: Pterois miles; assembly: GCA_947000775.1. Classification (NCBI taxonomy): domain Eukaryota; kingdom Metazoa; phylum Chordata; class Actinopteri; order Perciformes; family Scorpaenidae; genus Pterois; species Pterois miles. The sequence continues at coordinate 13,435,294 of CAMQGK010000341.1, forward strand.
TGATGGAGCCCCTGCCTACGAAGGGATCACAGTCACAAGTAACTACATGTTCATACTCCAGCACAGATTGTGTTCACTGAGCATAATCACATAATCACATATAATTAACCAAGGCGTAAAGCTCTTTGATGCTACTGTTTGGTCTGTTTCAGCCCCTGCAGGTGTTGTTTGCTGGAGAGGCTACTCATCACTGCTACTACTCCACCGTCCATGGAGCTCTTCTAACTGGGTGGAGAGAAGCTGACAGACTCATCTCTCACTACTCCTCCATCAGTCCATCTGAGCCACCAAAGTCAAAGCTTTAAAAGACTCAGTGAAAAAGAGATTAATCAGATCTATTTCAAAAATCTGTGAGCTCTTTAAACTATAATTTCAGACTTGATTCAGATTCTGAGAGGATTGTGTACACAGGCACAGGCCAGTGAAATACTGTTGACCTTATACTGTTCAGTGCCTTAAAATTCAAATGGACTTGGAAAACACAAGTGATCGATACAATAATGAAACCATTAAAGGGCCAATTTGTAGTATTTGTTGCAGGTTGCAAATTGCAACTACTGAAACTGCTCCTGCATGCCAAGTGAGTTGGAGATGTATGGTGGTCAACAGAAAAACAAAATGGCCTTATGGAGCCAGTGTTTGGTTTGTCTGTTTTGGAGTACTGTGGAAACATGACGGCACAACACTGAACTCCTGCTTGACAGCAGCCCGCTGCTCCTAAATTCGTAGGATGGGTTAAATGCAGAAATCACATTTCATGTACTGTATGTACCTGTAAGTACTGTATATGACGATTCTAATAAAGTTTAATTATTATTATTAAAGTTTTATTATTCAATCTCTGCCAGTAGATTCCCTGAAATGCTACACACTATCCCTTTAAATACATTAAGGATACAGCTTTAAATAACTGATGTGATGTATATTTTTATGTTTAAAGTTGCATAGTAATCAATTTAATAACAATGCAGTTGTAAGATTTAGTTGTGATTTTGGAACTTCATTGTCTTGTTTTTTCCACGCTGTTGTCAATTTTCCGGTTTGCTAATCTAATTATTGTTTATGCATCGATTGTAATTTACTATTAATCAGATTCTATTGAAAAAATATTTAAAAAAATAACTTTTAACAGCTCTCTCTAACCCTAACCCTAAGTACATTTCCACATTTATGTGCGAAAGAATTTCTTCCATCTCACTCATTTAAAATTTCTTAAGGGTAAATTACTTATTTCATTGTTTGTAACTGACAATATGTTGCCTTACCTTTTGCACTTGTACAGTCATGGTTCCCACATTATGATTTGTTCTGAATGATATTGTGAAACATACTTGTCCATAGAAAAACAGTTTACTGGAGCCGATCCAAGCTGACGCTGGGCGAAGGTGGCCTGGACAGGTCACCAGACTATCACAAGGCTGACATAGAGACAGACAACCAATCACACTCACAATCACACCTATGGTCAATTAAGGTCAGTCTTTGGACTGTGGAAGGAAACCGGAGTACCAAGAGAAAACCTAAGCTAGCAATGTTAACACAGGGGCCCCAGGCCGGATTCAAACCTGCAACCCTCTTGCTGTGAGGTGTTAACCACTGCATCACGTGCTACTGACAAGTATACCGAAAAGTCTAAGTATACTTGGCCTATATTTGTATGTAATCTTTTCAAGATACATTTTATAAAAGTATAATTAAATATTTTTGCCTTATAGACCTACAGAAAGGTATACTTGGCCTGTAGTTGTGTTTTAGTTGTGATAGAGTAGCCTATTAAAGTGTGTGAGAGTTTGTAAATTGATGTTTCTGTATGAATTTACTTATTACGTTACATTTTTGGATTCTCCGTTCACCGTGGAGGCAAGCGAGCGTCAAGCCAAATAGTAAAAGGTGTAAGTCTTTATGTAATAGATCAAAAGCTAAGTACTATCAGTATTAGTAGTATAGTTGAGTACAAAATAAAACTTTGATGTTAATTAATTGAGGTCAGAGGTCAAGAGACCCCTTTGAAAATCACCGTCGCATTTTTCTTCGCCAACATTGAGCGCAAATTTGTAGTATCATTTTGCAATCTTCCTGAATAACTAGCATGGCGTGGTTGGTGACAATAGATTCCTTAGATTTAGTCTAGATTCATACGATACCAGTATCTTCACTTTAGCTTGAAAACTTATGCCACTGGAAAACAAATACAAATACATTTTTTGGGAAAAACTATGTTTAATGCATATGCGTTCATCTCTTACAATTTTTGATCTGGACATGGGCTGGTGGAGGAGTAGTGAGAGATGAGTCTGTCGGCTTCTCTCCACCCAGTGAGTAGAGCTCCATGGACGGTGGAGTAGTAGTAGGGATGAGTAGCCTCTCCAGCAAACAACACCTGCAGGGGCTGAAGACCAAGCAGTTAGAACTGAGACCAACTTTGCTCAAAGTCATAGTTTGTGAGTGTAGTCTATACGCATGTGTGTTTGAGTCAATAAAACCTGTTAATCAGTGTACCTGTGACTGTGATCCCTTGGTAGGCAGGGCCTCCATCATGTTTTCCAGGTCCTGCACTGAACAGCCTACTGCTGGGTGACTGTAAGAGCCACATGTCCAGGGGTCATGAAACCACTGGGAGCGCAGGATTCTCCTTGGGGTGATGGTAGGGTTTCCTAAATGCACACACAGATATGCTGACAGGGTCCATCCTCAAAAGACTCAGAAAACAAACATTTGGCATTTGATTTCACGAATGCTGAAAGGGTAGTTGATTTAGCCAATGATAGCCTACATATAGTAGTGACCAGCTAAGCAACATCAAGCTTTTTTTGGTGCAAATTGTTGTCTATGCGATGACAAAACTTTGGATCTTATATTCTGAATGTAGTACTGGCTTCCAGTTTGAGTTAAGAATCAGTCTAATTTGTTTAACAACATTATGGATCAATTGTAATAGCAGTACACTGAGCATGAATTACAGGAGAACTTTTATCTTCTTATGTGAAACATCTTGAGATCCTCTAACACATCAAGATTTAAGCAAACCTACACAGTAACTAACAACTCTTAACTCTCCTCTCTTTAAACCATACTTGTGGCCCCCGAGGCTGTAACACTCACTGCACATGTAGTTAAAAAGAAGAAGAAGAAGAAGAAGATCTGCCTTTATTAGTCCCACAGTGGGGAAATTCAATTTACACTCTGTTTAACTTATACATGGTACATGCACACAAACACACACACACATGCAGTAATGGAGAGACGTCAGAGTGAGGGGGCTGCTCCTGACAAGCGCCCCGAGCAGTTGGGGGTTTGGTGCCTTGCTCAGGGGCACCTCGGCAAAATGGAAACATTAATCTGCAATTGTCAGTATTGTTCTACAGGTCAGAACTTGAGCAGTTTGGCCAGAAAGTGGCACTACAGGAAAGTCACATTGTTTCCCAAATCAAAAGGGGTTATCTTCTGTACAGTAGCCAATGTAGGACATCTCAGACTCAGCTTGCCAGGCTTTTCTGTGCATTTCCTGTTGTTTATTGTGACTATCTTTGGAAAATAGTTGTAGTTTGTAACTCTACATTTAAGCGAAACAATAAAGTATTACTATCTATTTTCATCCATACCATCGATTAGGAAGCAGCTACAGGTTGAGACTCACCTGTGAATGTACGAATGAGCTCTGTGATGGCAAATCTGACCTCCTCCTCAGGAAGTGTCTCCATATACTCTGACTCCTGCCCGGCGATCCAGCCACAGAGAACATGGCTATACCTGAGAGTTTAACCATAATTATCAAGAAAAATCACATGGCTTCATTGCTCTCTGAACGTGAATTACTCTGGAAACTTAAAATAAGGAAGAATGAGCATCTGTCACAGCTCAGGTACCGAATGTTTCTGACCTTTCAGAGGGTTTTTGCACATTGAATGTTGACATCTTTCTTATCCAGGACTTGTTTGATACCTGATCCAAAACATCCTCCTGAAGAGACAAAAGATGTAAAACAGACTATGTGTATTGGTGTGCATTTATAATCAGGTTTTGCTTATTTAATAGAGATGTACTACTTATAAAAACTTATCAGATTATGTGCAGATGGATTTACTGCTATTTTAAAGAATGAGATAACATTTAAACACACTGTTATGTGCATGCTTGTAGGCGTTATTTGTCACTATAAGTGCTATACGTAGATGTGGGTCAATAGGGGCCTACGATGTCTATGTTGTAAAAGTGACAGTGAAACTTAAAAGCAACCCATTTTAAACACAAACAAGAAGGCTTCTTTAGGTTTTGGCAACAAAAACAGTTAAGTTTACAGAAAATCATTATGTTTTATGTTCTTAAAATACCTACATTTCTAAAGTGAAAATGAAACTGACAGCTTGTGACCATAAAGAAAACTACACCTTTGGGATGCTAACCCTACTGTCCTGTGTGAAAGCCCTGTGTTTTGTGTCTTATCGATCACCCCCAACCCTTATGGACCTTCATGCTGTCTATAAAACACTGACTTCTGCTTCTGCTCCTGACATAATTACAACAGTCGCTAGAGGTCTCTGTTGTATTCTTTTATATCTTCTTCCGGTGACCTGCCAATTGAATAGATGATAAAACCTACTATTGGGTGCAGTGGGCCCCTATTGACCCACACATATGGTGCTTATAGCGACCAATAGCGCCTATTAATAGCCTGCAAATGTATTCTGTTGTTCATGGTTGACCTCGTCTTTCCACACCAGGTAGATGACCTCACAGTCAGCATCCCACCACGGTGATTCAAACTCTATATATATTTTGTTGCATGTTCCAAATCCTAGTTTCTGGATGGAGCTCAGCTTGTGTGCCGGCAGAGGAGGACAGAACAGGGTTGAATGGTGCTTCTTAAGGTATCCTGACAAAACAACAAAAAGTTCATGCTAGTAGGGGTAATATATTTTGCCATAACACTTTTAGTAACTCCTTTATATCAGGTTACACTAGGCCATTATGGGTGATGTTGCAAATTAACAAGCAGGATTGTTTTTGCATCAGTGTGTTTATATAACTTGATTTCTCAGATATTTACTTAAGTGAATAAGCCAATTGTAACTTGTGGGCCCACCAACTGGTAAGAAGCCCCGGGGTAGACCCAGAACACGCTGGAGGGATTATATATCTTGTGTGACCTTGAAACGCCTCGACGAGCTGGAAAACATTGCTGGGGAGAGGAACGTCTGGAATTCCCTGCTCAGCCTGCAGCCCCCACGACCCAACCCCGGATAAGTGGAAGAAAATGGATGGATATAGCCAATCGAAATATTTCATCCATTTGCAATTTCTTGACTGATTGTACTATATATCAAAATGTATATTGATATTGTAACATAAAATTGCATATACTGTACTACTACTACTACTACTGCAGGTTTAATCCATATCGACCACCCCTACTGTATAGCTAAACTACTATACTAGTAACCTAGTATAGCTCCACAGCTAATAATCTCCTCAGCTTTGACAGAAGCTCTAATGTCTCATTCACAATCATTCTATTTCAATGACATGAACAATAGTACAGTATGTGTGCAGACGTATACCTAGTGGTACTGTGACAATGACATGATCAGCAGCCATCCTTTCCCCATCATCACACTCAACCATGACAGCATTTACTCCGCTCTCTGTGTTGTTCCAGTGGACACAGTGAACAGGCCGATTGTAGGTCACTAAACCACTGGGGAGCTCCGACATCAAGTTCTCGATCAGGCCCTCGAAGCCCCTGTCAGAAAAAAGCATAACTAAATGTTACCTGGATGCATATGCATAGCACTCTAATGGACTTAAATATTTACAGTATCAACACCCAAAAGAACATCAGTTCACGGGAAACATTAATTCTCAGCTAAATGTATTTTACATTTCAAGAGGGCAAATCAATGAAAACTAGAGGTGACAGCCTAAAATGGACTGTATCTGAAATCACCACCTCTTTTCTTTATAGTGCGCTTACATGTACTGTCTGCCATTTATTTGAGTGTCCACATTCTGAGTGTGTAAACTCATAGCAAAGAGGGCTGAGTATATGTTTATACCGTAGACTGTATATAAAGATGGACGACATACCAGCTCCCCAAAGTGAAGGTTGTGTCTAGAAGGTAACCCACAAACTGCAAAAATTCAATGTTACCTTCTAGACATGACCAAAAGTGAAGCCAAAACATCTAGATTGGCTCCTGGTGGCTGCAATACAGGTCATATTCCACCCACGCCATGTTAGCAGATGAGAGACATGGGCCAAACTACAAAGTGAAAGTATACATCACATAAAATTTTAAAAAATAAAATTTTCCAAAAGACATTACTGTCATTTTAGGTAGCTCTTATCACACTGATATATGTTCAAGTGTTTTTTTTCTGATAACTTTGGGTTAAATTTGTTATCCCTTGCTATAAAACGAATGAGACATGATTGACAACTACTCTGAGTGAAACAGTCACAGAGCCTCACAGAGAGAGATGCGATTTTAATTTTCTGTGTAATAGAACATGTACCAGTCTGATCATAAAGGTAGTTATAGAGATATTATGGTTTGCTGTTGTGTCTTTCTGGCCAAACAGCTACCGTTCTCTTAACATAGCAGCTAGGTGGCTCATGCTAGTCAAGTTGCAGCCTTGCTAAGATCGTGATTGGCTTGGGCGGGTGTGTGGGTGGGACCTCGATACAGTGGCTCCAAATGACGTCAAAATCTCAAGATGGCAGCTCCCGTACCCAGGATATTTTGGTTCTCTTTTGGGAGGAAGTGTGGAATGTCATCCATCTTTATAGACAGTCTGTGGTTTATACCCTTTCTTTGGTGTGTATGAATATGTTTATGAGTTGGTTTAGTACAGACCCTGGGAAAGTGCATTCTAGTCCAGGTAGACTCTTGTAGATATTATATCCTGCCAAGTCTATCTCATCCATAGTGGAAGTGGCAACATCGCAGCACTCCAGCTTCAGCATGGCACTGATTGCACACAGTAGCAGCTCCCTGGTGCTTTTATCCTTATCTGTCCACCTCGCTGCTGCTCGCCGTCGTGCCTGCACACAGTACCAAACACCCACCCAAACTCCAGTTAACTATCAAGACCTTCTCAGATCTATAGCAGCAGGAAAAAGGAAGATAAATAAAATACCTCTGATCGTATAAAATGTCCTACGCTGGCCCAGAGAGTTTGTTGTTGATTCTCAAATTGAAAAGTATCATCCAATAGCTCAGCAAACATCTCCACAGCAGGTTTCATGAGTTCAGCACTGAGCTTCTGACCTGCATATCACCCACAGAATATAAAATATTATTAACTGTAACAATCGGTTTTTGCATCAAGTAAACGGTCAGACTACTGGACACATGCCATTACATAGATCATGCAAATGCATACATAGCTGTAAAACTTGAATTAGAAAACTTGATGTGTAAAACAGGCTGGTGTTGCATTTCTAGATCTGGTGACCTGAACTGCTGAACCAGTTGGGAACCCAGGGAAGACATTCATCATAGTTCCCTGCCTGGCTCTCTGCAGTAAGGGCCTCTTGATGTAGGAGGCCATAGTCCCGAGCCAGACAAAACACTGGGTTCCCCTCAGATGGACCGTGGATATAAGTTGCACCTATTTCTGTAATGTTGTTGCCTGTAGAGGACAAACAAGATTGTGTGGTTACAGATTTTTTTTTTTTTAAATGGAAACCAATCATAAGCAAGGTTGTAACCATTTGTTCCCATCTGCTTCAGCCAAGCCCTATATGAAATGACTAAATCAACATATTTAAGGCCTGCAAAACCTCCATAATATCTATTTCACATTGTTCAATGTGCAACTGCATCATTTTTGTGGTTTCCCCTTTTAGGAGAGTATCTGTCACTTTTGCTGATACAAGTATAGTTGAAAATACATGAATATTTCAGTAGTGTATAAATGCGCTTTTCTAACAGATGATGCAAAAAAATGGTGTAATTTTAGATGCAACATACAAAACTAGTTGTGATGTTTCAGTTCACCAATTATTTTCAGGGAGAGAAAAGTCTTCCCAAAAGTCTCATTTCTGTGGTTTGTTCTTGTTTTCAAGTTTTTCTTATTTGTTGTAACCTGTAAAATTACTTTGGCAGAATTGAGGATGATGATTGTTTTCTTTTGGAAATTGTTTTTAGCTGCTATTGAGAAGGCTTTAAAACAGCATTTGGAAATTAAATGAGAGCTAACTGAATAAAGACAATGTGAAAAAAATCCAAATAATAATTACCCAGTTTTTTGTTTCAAGGCCTGCTATGGCCGCACCCTTCACCTGTATGGCGAAATAAATAGCCTTCCATCGAGGACTAGTGACATGTTTTTCTAAAAGCCTTAAAGAGGAACTACAGGTGAGCTCTGATATTGTCGCTCACCCAGTCTGCTGGTTTTTATTCTTCCTCCACTTCTGTCAGTCGCTTCAAGTATCCGCACTTGATGAAATCCAGCATTAACGAGTCGGTGTGCTGCTGCTATACCTGATATCCCAGATCCTATTATCACTATCTGTGGGTCCGCACTGACTGCCATACTCGCTTCTCATCCAACAAATAGTCCCCCATTCAATTACAGATGTGAACTGACTACTCTCCTCTACAATCGGGTTCCCTTCAGCAATGATCCTTTATTATGATAAAGCGGGGCAGTAATGATCTCGGAGGTTCAAAAGTCCTAGTCACAGTGTTTTAAAAATGAATGTCGCAAAAGAAGGACAAGCAGAGGTTTAATTCTGAGCTGAGGTGACTTGATGCTGTGATAGATTTGGACAAAGCAAAGATCGCTGTTACAAGACAAGACTGATAGCACATAAAGGTGGTAAATTTAGATAGTCCTGAGTAACAAACTAATATCTTTACATTCACGAACCGCCATTAATTAATGAGCTTCGGTGCACGCTTTAATATGGACTGAATGGGGAAATTAGCGTAACCGGCCATAGTCCGCCATGATGGTTCCGTGTTGTTTTTTCGGAGCGTCACAGTGCGCAAGCGCGTGTAATCAGTCTACGGCAAGTCGAGAGGGCAAAACGCGAAGCGAACCTGGAGGGCTCTGTGTTGACAGACATGTTTCCAGGTCTGCTGATCAGGAGCGATTTAAGGGCTTGTTTCCATGAAAAGCCGCTAACAGTTATTGGTAGTCGCGGGTTGGGGGGTTTGGGCTTGTTTCTAATATTCCTCTACAGCGGTCTGAACATAGGATTTTGACCTCTGCTTGTGTTTTTGTTTGCGAAGTTCATGTTTATGACACTGACGGAGACAGTTCATTGGAGCAGTGCCACTAGCTAGCTCATTGCACATAATCTGTAATCTCAGTTTAAATAGTAAAAATCGGCATAAAACTCAGACACATAGGCTCGATCTTTTTTAAATGCAAAATGGTACGAAATACAGAAATGAAGTAAAATATTAAACTTCTTTTTGTTTATAACAAAAAATGTAAAGTTACAAGCTAAAACTGGATGCAAAAATGTAATGAAATGCATCCAATCGAAAATAAATGATCAATATATGATCAAACGGCCTGCTCACATTCATATTGTGGTAGGTAGGTTAAGTCACTTCTGGGGCTTTTTTTGGCTTCGTTTGAGCTTGTTTCTATAGACCTGGTGGACTTGAGTCGCACCGTCTCAGAGTGTTCACATAGACACAAGAAATGCTGACTAATCACTCTGGGTTCGTTCGGGGGGCTGAAAGGGACAAAGTGTGAAAACACCTCTCTGGCCCATGAATCTGTCCCTGAGTCTGGTGATGCAGGACCAGATACTGAAAAAAAATCATTCAGTCAGAAAGATTATCTAAATGCCATCTTATCTGACCGGTTTTAAAGAAAAAAAAAGAAATGAAAGTGAACTGAACTTTGAACTACCGCTTGTGAAGTTTGAACTTGCACAAAATCATACAAAATCATATTCATATGAGAACAACAATCAGTGTTCTCAAAGTCTTAACTGCTGTGAATTTCTTCTGATCCCTAATCAATTAACAGTATCATCTTCCTGTACTCTTTACATCAGTATTTCTGCAATAAATCTGAGAAAGAGATACCTGCCTCTTGTCTTCTGACAGACACTCCACAGAGACAGTCTCATAGTGCTTCCTAAGCCAGCTACCTACCAAATCCATATCAGTGTGTGGCTCTGTCATGTTTTTTTGTTCATACTTGTAGTCTGACTCATCAGATGTAGACTGTGGCTATAAGCCACAGCATATTTCATGCTGTAATTTCCACCCCATCCATTATCTGTGCTATTTTCCCACGGCACTATATTCTGTGTTTAGCACCGCCTAAGATGATTGTAATTTATGTAAAGAAATACAAAGAAGCCAGAGCAGTTTTTCCCCCTTTAGCAGTACGATAATGTGTGGAGCCAGACCTTTCTTTAGCGCTAACACAGCGCTGTGGAAATAGGTCTGGTTATGTAAGATTACACATGATCCATGATTGGAGCAATTTTCCAAATTTTATTTCCATTGTTCCGTTGTACCATTTTACACTTTGTTCCTTACTGCATGATTCTTCCACCACTGGAAAACAAATACAAATACATTTGTTGGGAGAAACTCTGTTTAATGCATATGCGTTCATCTCTTACAATTTTTGATCTGGACATGGGCTGGTGGAGGAGTAGTGACAGATGAGTCTGTCAGCTTCTCTCCACCCAGTGAGTAGAGCTCCATGGACGGTGGAGTAGTAGTAGGGATGAGTAGCCTCTCCAGCAAACAACACCTGCAGGGGCTAAAGACCAAGCAGTTAGAACTGAGACCAACTTTGCTCAAAGTCATAGTTTGTGAGTGTAGTCTATACGCATGTGTGTTTGAGTCAATAAAACCTGTTCATCAGTGTACCTGTGACTGTGATCCCTTGGTAGGCAGGGCCTCCATCATGTTTTCCAGGTCCTGCGTCGAACAGCCTACTGCTGGGTGACAGTAAGAGCCACATGTCCAGGGGTCATGAAACCACTGTGAGCGCAGGATTCTCCTTGGGGTGATGGTAGGGTTTCCTAAACACACATACAAATATGCTGAAATAGGCTAAAAAACGTTTTTAGCAAATACAAAAATGTTAAGGAGTAAAGTGCTCACACTGAAAGAATAGTTGATTTAGCCAATAATCTAGTACTGGCTTCTAGTTTATGTTTATAATCAGTTCAGTAATTATGGATCAAATGTCAAAGCAGTACATTGAGCATGAATAACAGGAATATTTCCTTCTTTATACAACACCTTAAGATCCTTTAACACATCAAGATTAATGCAAACCTACACAGTAACTGACAACTCTTTAAGCCTTATGTCTTTTAGACCTAAGGCCGCCTAGTAAGTAATGTTTGAAAAAAAATTGTCTAGTAAAAGATTTATTTCTCAGCCTGTGAAGCAGACATGAAATAAAGATCTTAAACTTTTGACTTTTATTGTAAATCATTGTCTTTGCCCTAATGTCCATTAATATTTTTTCAAAAAATGTCCGCTGAGTCACAGATGTCTCTTTCCCAATGTAAGTTTATGGGAAAAAGTATTTTTGGGCCTGACGGCATTACCTGACAGACACAGAAGTTGGAGTACTACCATTTGGTCAATAAGAAAATAGGCATTAATGACCTGCGCTCTTCCTGGGGTCTGCATACATTGCTAAAAATGGAGACACATCTCTGCTATTCTCACAATTAATGAGTCAGAACTTGAGTAGTTTGGCCAGAAGGTACAGGAAAGGCCACATTGTTTCCTCAAAATCCTCTGCGCAGTGGCCAATGTAGGACATCTCATACTCCTGTTGTTTATTGTGACTATCTTTGCAAAATAGTTTGTAACTCTACATTTAAGTGAAACAATAAAATTACTATCCATTTTCATTCATACAGAGATTAGGAGGCAGCTACAGGTTGAGACTCACCTGTGAATGTACAGATGAGCTCTGTGATGGCAAATCTGACCTCCTCCTCAGGAAGTGTCTCCATATACTCTGACTCCTGCCCGGCGATCCAGCCACAGAGAACATGGCAATACCTGAGAGTTTAACCATAATTATCAAGAAAAATCACATGGCTTCATTGCTCTGTGAACGTGAATTACTTTGGAAACTTAAAATAAGGAAGAATGAGCATCTGTCACAGCTCAGGTACTGAATGTTTCTGACCTGTCAGAGGGTTTTTGCACAGTGAATGTTGACATCTTTCTTATCCAAGACTTGTTTGACACCTGATCCAAAACATCCTCCTGAAGAGAGAAATGATATAAAACAGACTATGTGTTTGGGTGTGCATTTATAATCAGGTTTTGTTTATTTACCAGTGATATACTACTTATATATAAAAAATAGCGTGAGTGAAATAGCAATTTATAGACACATTGTTCTGTACATGCTTGTAAATGTATTCTGTTGTTCATGGTTGACCTCGTCTTTCCACACCAGGTAGATGACCTCACAGTCAGCATCCCACCACGGTGATTCAAACTCTATATATATTTTGTTGCATGTTCCAAATCCTAGTTTCTGGATGGAGCTCAGCTTGTGTGCCGGCAGAGGAGGACAGAACAGGGTTGAATGGTGCTTCTTAAGGTATCCTGACAAAACAACAAAAAGTTCATGCATGGAGACATGGTGGGTAATTTATTTTACCATACCTCTTTTTAATCTGGTTATATTAGGTCATCCTAGCCAATGTTGCAAATTAAAGGAACAGTAAGCAGAATTGGAGCTAATATGATTTTTTGAAAAAAGGTATTTTTATAAAATGCTATAATGAGAAAGTTCGTGACCCGGCAGCCATGTTGAGATCAGTTGACGAAATACCAAGGACGGCCCACCTGAAGGAGCAAAATTTTTCATTTTACAACTAAACAGTACACTGAGATGTTTTTGAAAACATCTGAGGTGAGAAATTGACTTTACAGTAACAGAATATTGATTTATATTTGATCAAAGCTGCCTAGTTTGACAGTTTGATCAGAGTTCGCAAGTGATTGACAGCTGCCTCCGTTGAATGAACAGCCAATAAAACTTAATCTGTGAAATGATCTGTGAAGTCTCCTGTCACAGGCTAAATTTTTAAAAAGCCTAAAATGCAAGCCATGAGAAGGTGCAGAAGTCTACTTTTCTCTCAGACCACTTGAATTACAATATGCTGAAAGGTTATCATGGAATTTTTGCCCAATGACACCAAAACCTTTTGTCTACTGCAGGTTTAATCCATATCGACCACCCCTACTGTATAGCCAAGCGGTTGCCAAGCAGTCCTCTCTAAAACTATTGGAACACTGAGGCCAATTCCTTTATTTTTGCTGTACACTGAAAACATTTCGGTGTAACATCAAAAGATGAATATGAGACAAGAGATCAGTATTTCAGCTTGTATTCAAATCTAGATCTGCTAAAAACATCTTAAACGATAGCACCTTTTGTTTGAACCCACCCATTTTTCAAGTGAGCAGAATCATTGGAACATGTGACTGACAGGTGTCTTTTTGTTGCCCAGGTGTGTCCTATTACATTGATTATTCAAACAATAAATAGCACTGAATGTCTACTCTCGGTTTCAGCTTTGGGTTTTGTCTGTGCAGACTGCATTTATAATTAAAAAGCTGTAACCAACATGAAGACCAGAGAGCTGTCTATGGGAGAAAAGCAAGCAATTTTGAAGCTGAGAGAAGATGGAAAATCAATCAGAGCAATTGCACAAACATTGGCCATAGCCAGTAGAACCATTTCAAATGTCCTGAAGAAGAAAGAAACCACTGGTGTACTGAACAACTGATGTTGAATTGGGAGACCAAGGAAAACATTAGCGGTTGATGACAGAAATATTGTCAGAGCTGTAAAGAAAAACCCTAAAACACCTGTCAGTTTTGTCACCAACAACCTCTAGGGGGCAGAAGTGAAGGTATCATGACCCACCATTCAAAGAAGACTTCCATCCATCCATCCATCGTCCCGCTTTCCCGTTAGGGGTCGCGGGGGCTGGAGCCAATCCAGCTGGATTGGGCGAAGGCAGGGTACACCCTGGACAGGTCGCCAGTCCATCGCAGGGCACATAGAGACAGACAAATATAGACAGACAACCATTCCGCGCACATCCACACCTACGGGCAATTTAGAGTAATAATTAACCTAAACAGCATGTTGGATGGTGGGAGGAAGCCGGAGTACCCGGAGAAAACCCACGCTTACACGGGGAGAACATGCAAACTCCACACAGAAGAGCCGCAAGCTGGAATCGAACCTGCGACCCTCTTGCTGTGAGGCGACAGCGCTAACCACTACACCACCGTGCAGCCCCTCAAAGAAGACTTCACAAACAAAAGTACAGAGGCTACACCACTCATTAGCAATAAGAAGAGGAAGGACAGACTGGAGTTAGACAAAAAGTACATAGACAAGGCTCAAAAGTTCAGGGACAAAGATTTCTGGCCTGATTAGACAAAGATGAACCTTTACCAAAGTGATGGAAATGCTTTTGTGTAGAGAGAGAAAGGATCTCAGACACACAAGCTCATCTGTGAAACACAGTGGAGGTAATGTCATGGCTAGCATGGCTTCTTCTGGGACGGCTCATTGATCTTCACTGATGGCAGCAGCAAAATGAACTCAGAAGTCTACACAAACATTTTGTCTGCCAATTTAGCAACCAAACTGGAGATACTTCATCATGCAGCAAGACAACGACCCAAAACACACTGTCAGAACAACCAAGGAGTTCATCGGG